>CM034154.1:610283890-611483890 GCA_019776745.2 Taxus chinensis
CTTTGTTGACAATCAAGTCCTCTGAATTCACTTGGATTTTTACCACTAGATGCTTGGAAAATAAAAAATTTAAAATTTTCACTTGGCCGTGGCTTCGAGCAAAGAGTTCCATGACAAAACATAATGGAGCCAAACTTGCAGGTTTTATTTTTTGTCTCTGATCATGATGAAATCAACGTTGTTATGATATGAATTTCATTTGGAATCCATGTGCCATGTTTAGCTCGTTTCCATTTCCGATTGATGGGAAATCTGACAAATGTGAGCTATGAAACAATATGGGGATTTTGTTGGAATAAATGATTCAGGCACCATTTTACTTCTTGTTTGTTGCATCTTGATCATCTTGAAAATTAGAAGTCTGCAAAATACGACATCTCAATTCAACTTGTATTTGCAAGATATGAAGATTTTCGATTGGAAGACTTCGTGGTTATCTGGTGAAAAATATTCATTTTTAATTCATTTCTCTGGCATTTTAATCCAGTATTTTTATGACATTCAATGTTTTTTTTATGTTTTTAGATGAAAAGGATTCATGGAGTTTATTGAATGCAAAAACCATTGCTTTCAAATCTAGAGAAATCGACAGAGTTTCGGCAAGCCAATGGAGGCGTGAGGGGAAAATGAGCAAAAATGCACTAAGTTTCATATTTATATCTTGAAATGGAAGGATGGAGAGGGGAGGGTGCATTTTTGTGTCCCTTTCATCCATTTTTTCAAAGGAACTAAGGGGACATCAATTTCACTTTGCGCCTCATCGCGACACTTGTCCATCATCGCGACACTTTGCTCTCGGGGGCTTAACTAGAAAATGGGAGGTCATATTAGTGTTCTGGGGGTTGAAACAGGGTTAGAAAAAAAATTTTGTCCCTTATTTCCATTTTCTTAAGGGACATCAAATGCGCCAGGCTCTTGGAGTTGACCTTGTTTCCATTTCAAAATTTGGCTAATTATGAGAACATGAGAGCGAACTTGTGACAGTGATAACTTGAGCTCCCGATGGCAATTGTTTGGGAAAATATTTATATTAATTTGACTGAAAATGGCCTTTTAAAATCTAATGTTGGGGCATAAGCTCTTGATTCATCCATTAAGCCTTAAAAATGGATTTTTGTTTATATCTCCCTAGTTGAGCATGGAAAAACTAGATATAAACCTATTGCGCCAAAGTGTTGTGAAAACTATGATTTAAACCATATTGTAAATCTCTTTATACCTTTCCAAAAGTGTCTTTGTTAGATCCTAATTACTTCAAGAGCTCCCGGAACCACTTCCTCAAGTTCAATAGCTTTTTGGCCTTGCGCATTGCCTAGGCCCGAGAACCCTATTTTTGGTGAAACTACCTCACTCCTCCAAATATTTTTTGAATATTACAAAATCAATTCCATGATGTTTTTAGACCTTAAATTCAGCTCAATGTTAGATCTGAATCCTTTTTTTCTGCTCTAGGGGGTTCCATCAGTCTTGGGAAGGCCAGTGGTAGTGCTTCCCACAATTGTCCAAAAATAACAATCTTCAAGAACTCTTAAAATCACCTTGGGGGGTTGACTTGAATTTCGTAATTCATTGAGGGGGCTGAGTTAACATCAAATGGGAGGTAATTGGACTGATTGGGTGGAATTGGGGTGCCCTGGAAGTGTAAAATTTGAAATTTTTGACATAGGGGTATCATTGTCATGCTAGAGAATTGTTAATTTTCCTATTGCACATTGCATAACAACACACTTACCCAACAACTAGAATTTGAAGGCATAGACCAGAGAGAAATTAGAATGGTAGAGCTGGTTGAACTTGAAGAATCAAGGGCTTATTCCATGATCAAGTTAGAATAGCATCAACAATCAACAAAGAGGTGGTTTGACAGAAAGGCTAGGCCTCAAGTTTTCAAAATTGGGGACTCGGTCTTAAAATGAGATATTGACAAAGCCAAACTAGGGCACCATTAAAAGTTTGATGTAATTTAGAGTGGCCCATATATTATCAATTTTTGTAAGGAGGATAATTATTCTAAGTTATCTCATCTTGATGGAGGCACGCTATAAATCCCAGTCAATGGGATCCATCTCAAACCCTTCCATTAAGCTTGACGTGTCATTTGTATATATCAGAGTAGTTTCAATTCCTCCAAGTGTGTTGTGCGCACATTGTATTGTTTGTACATATTTATTTCTTCCCGCATGCTTCTTGCACATGGTCTTTTGTTGCTTTTAGGATTCCAATGATTTTCCAAGCAGTTATAGACAATTTTTTAGGATTCAGAACATAGTTCATAATATGCTTCAAGAGACTCAAAGGTAGTTATTTAAAGTTACAGATTAGAGGTTGATATAAACATTGACTCCATGCCCAATGTATACTCCAGGATAATGATCTCCTTCATCTAGCAGATAGATGGCCCCAAAATTCACCAAACTATTATCCAAAATTAATCCCCTAGTTTATTTGGACAACTTATATTTGCATTTTGGCTCTAAGGTTCTATATTGCAGGTTGTGCACACTTCAATTGTTCTTTTGGCACATTTTCTTGGCTTGCAGTTCATCGCACGCCCTCTCGTGCTCTCCATCTACTTCATGATTTTCATCTTACCTTCCTTTTCCCCTATTTTTTCAATTTTCCCTCACACCCACTTTCGATGCACTCACCTTCCTCTGAGTAGTTCACACATCCTTCGCGTGCACCCTAGACTTGTTTCCTGAAATTAGCTAAGTACCTGGCATCCCCAGGATCCCTTTTCCTTGCCATAACACATTATATTGTAATGATTGTGCCTCTTCCATATGTTCCCTTTGCAAGGTGTCCTTCCTTTCCTCCTGCGCGCATTACTTTTTCGTTCCTCCTACTTTCTTCTTCTGTGCTTATTTCCTTCATGTGTTGTCGTAGATTCCTCTGCACCAGTTCCTGTGCCACGTGGACTGTCAAAAATTGAGTGAAACACTCATAACCTATCAAAGTGTGTTAACAGGGAACCAAATCCTTACAAAAAAATTGAGGTATGACATGTGGTAGAAAATGACAAAATAGCTGATGATGTGGGTTACACTCCAGATCACTCAAATTCAAATTTCAGAAGGATTGAGTAGGTAAGAAGCTGGAAAATGTATCTCATGCCATTAATGCAGGATTTGATTACTCCAACCACGTGATTTAATTCAAATCTCACCCCTTTCCTTCTCCTACATGCCAAATAGACATGTAGAAGTGCATTTGACAGATTCATAGGCATTTATTGCTAGTTGTTGGTGGTTGAGTTTTCAAATCATATTTTCCTTCCTTCTTCTCCCCTTCTCTCATAAATTCATCTATAAATGTAAGAGCATTGGTCATTGATAAGGGTTGGATTATTTCATTTTGTATAAGCATTGCCTTGAATTTTGAGTTGTAGACCTTTATATCTTGGTCCTTGCATGTGGATATCGGCCTCATAAGCCATTATAATCGACTGTACATTTTTGGAAGTAATAGAAGCATTGTTTTCTGCTGGCTATCTTCTGCCTTAGCTTGTTTTTGTTTTTATTTCTTCCCTCTCCTTCACATTGTGTGTTTTTTGTGCCTTCTCACATCCCTTGCATCTCCTTTTCTGATTACATTTTACGAAAATGACTGTGCAGCTACGTTCTGGTTTGTGTTATGCATGTCTAGCCTTCCTCTGCACACTCTCCTTCATTTTCTCTCAAAGCTGATAGTTTTCATCCCCCTTTATTTCTGGTGCTATCGCCTCCCTTAGTTGTATTTTTCCCTTTTGCATATCCTTCTATCCATGTTCCCTTGGCATCTGTAGCTTAGGATTTCCCTTTTAGCATTAGGAGTAGCAGTAGCAGTAGAAGTAGGTAGAGGCACCAAACTTATCCGGAGGTCTGTCTCAAGTGTGCAAGGTCGCACAACTTAGAGATAGTCCCCTTGTTGACTCAAAGACTCATTTCTTTCATATCTGAGACATGGGTGAAATTTTGAGCCCCAAAAATTACATGGGCATACAAGTAGTGACATGGTTTCAAGAGTGGAAATGGTGAGAGTTGCTTGGTCAAGTAGGGCCTAATCAAGAGGTCTAGCCAACATGAGTGATGAAACACAAAGGAAAAATATTCATGAAGGCTTGTGAAGCGTGGTATAGACATGGATAGCATGTTGGTAGTGATGAGACACTCATATAGGTCTCATAAGGTGATTGCAAGGTTTGAGCATGGCTTATAGATCTACATCTAGACCTAGTCTAGGTGCTTGGTGGCCTAATAGATAATGAAGGTTAGTTACAGAGGTATGTGGGCCCATGAAGGAATGAAAAAGAGTTAGATATGTTGTATCAAAGATGTTAGGGCCTTTTAAGGACTTTGAAGCACATGTATGGTGTTAATCCATTTTTTAAGGTCTAAACTAGACCTAATTCCATGATCTAGATAGGAAAATGAGATAGGTTGAGATGGTGTAGAGCCAAACATGATCATATGAGCATTGGGGACGTTGAATAAGGTTGTCTTAAAGTTGTGGGAAAATTTTGAGTTATGTATGATGAATATTTTGCATGATATGATGTTTTTAGCTCTAATGAGTTCAAGGTGTGTTTTCCAGCTTGGCACTTGAAAAGTTTGTATGGGGATATGATCCATTTAGGGATGATGAACCATGAAGATAATATTTTTTTGTAGTTTTAATGAGATCAAATGATGTCTTGTGCTTTATGAACAATTACTAAGAAGCTAGGTGGTAAAGAACCCTTCCTAAACCCTAGTTCATGAACGATGTAGGAAAAAATGTTGGTATGAGCTAAAAATTCATTGGATCATAAAATGTGATGATTCTAGGATGGAAAGGACTCTTCCGTATTTCTGGTGGTGCTGATTTGGAGTCTTGATAGTAGGTGTAGCCTACTCAGATTTGCATGTTTTCAAGAAATTTTGATTTTCTTTGAGGTTTTCCATTATACCTATTGTCTAAATTGATGTTACGAGTATAAGCTAAGCTAGGCTACATGTTTGAGGTGATTTTAGACCATGGTAGATCCATTTGGAGGTCTGCACAGGTCCAAAAGTGAAGATTGGTTTTTAGACGTAATAGGTTATTTTTTACAGTTATGGTGAAAGGAGGTTCTTGGGCACATGTAGCATAAGTAGAGGTGTATAATTCCTATGAGGGTGTTGTAGACATATAATGTGACATGTCCCTTATTTTGGATGAGCCCGATAGGTCAATTTTTTTAGCAAGGATGATGTCATAAGTTGACCTACTTGACATGGTTAAGGACAGCGAAGGTTCTTTGGTACAATTGGTCTGAAAGACCAATATCTTGTCTTAATTCATGACATCTAGATTTTGGATAGTGATGAGGGGATAAATTTTATCCTCCTAAATGCATTAATATGTATTTAAAGTGTTAGTGTAGGTATGAGAAGATCCTGTTTCCAAGATTGGTTTCTAGAAAATATAAGTATCCTGGAGAATAGAGTTATTTTGATAAGTCTATGGGATGAGTCAAGACGTATAACATGGTCTATGATGCTCCTTGGGTCATTGGATTTATTGTGAGTGGTTCAATTCCATGGTATAGGTGATATGTTGAAGCTTTGTCTTCATCATTGAAGATTGGTCTACTGGAGTTGCTGAGAATGAGTAGGACACAATTCTAATGGATGGTGTCACAAGGAAGATGGATGGTGTAGATGTTACTAAGCTCATAGAAGGTGTTGAGAGGATTTATCTGACATGTGGATCTTGTGGAGTCATGATGGATCTGCCTTATTCCCTTAGATTCCAAGAAGCATTCAGTGGAGATGGAACTAGCCTTTTAGACCTAGTTGTGTTTGTTGTGTGCTTTGGTCTAGTGCCGACCTATAGGGTCTAGTTGTGTGATATTTATAATATGGTAAATATGTTTTTAAGTTGGAATGATCAGAATTATTGGTCTTGGTTGACCTAAATGGTTTTGAAAGCTAGAGTCATGTATAAAAGTGCATTGTATTTTCTCATTTGAGCTACTTGAGAGGATAGAGTATTGAGCGAACTAAAGGAGGCAAAATCAAGTTTTAGAGGACTCTAAGGAAGAGATAAGAAGAAGAATGAGAATGTGTGAAGAGAAGAGTATAAGGTCTTCAAGGTCATTAGACCTAATCAACTTATGAAGGAGAAAGATTGAGCGAAGTAGAAGAGAGTTGTTTGAGAGGGTTTTGAGGTGTATGAGTTAATTTTGTGATCACAATCAGCTGTTTAAAAAACAAGCCATAAGTGATATTCATCTTCAGGTGGATGCATTGGTTCTTGGCCATCCTAGGGGGTTGTAGATTCCTTGCAGGGTTAGTGTGTTGCTAAATAGGGGTTGGTACTCCTTGTGGGATTGGTTTATCACTAAATAAATTGTGTGTGATGCTTAATATTCATGCATGTATTTTGAATCGATTAATATATTTATAAGTTTTTATGGGTCTTCTACCCCTTGAGGGTTTCCCACTTCATATCTTGTGTTCTTGTGTAATCTCTTGGTTTATGTTCTCATGGATGGTTGTTTTATGTTATTAAGCTCACATTGTTGCATGATTGAATGGTTAATGGTTCACACAAGTCAAATATAATTTAATGAAAGTTTTGAAGGACTAATTCACCCCCCTCTTAGTCCATTTTTCTTCTAACACCTCTCTTATTCTTTATCCTTATCTTCATTGCCATCATCATCCTATTGTTCATCATCATCCTCATGATCATGAAAAGCATGTGAGGATCATCACGATCATGATCAAATAAATAGTGAACCATATTTTGAATCTCAATGCCCTTTTCCATTTGAACATCTTCATCACAAGTCCTAGGAAAAGGTTTTTGTTTTTCCAAACACCCCATCATTTCCTTATTTTAAAACAATCTTTGTAAGCCCTTATGGATTTGTTAAGATACATTTCATCATTGGGATGACACAATGTGAAGATTTAGTTTGGATTTTCTTTGGCTAAACTTGTTCAACATCAAAGTCACTATTTGAATTTTCAGTCTCATTTGTCTACGTATCAAGTTAATATTAGTGCAATATCCATATAGGACTGCATCAATATTATGATGGATTCATTTGAATGCAATTTATTAAAAATTAAATTTACCTCAAAGAAATAACTTCGGTTCCATAACCACTCTTCCAAATTGTCCCCTCCTCTTCCACTTCTTCTATTTCAACACCTACCTCGACCACGAGATTGTGATTACTCTCCCTATACATAAAATTAAAATAACTAAATTATATTAACATAAAATTAAAATAACTTATAGTAATATAAAATTAAAATTTCTATGCAAAACTATGATTACTTACCAACTCATACGTAACTTCTATACTTGTTGATGAAGAGCTTTGCTAGATAGGGAATTAGATCTTAATATAGATGAAAAAAATATATCTACTAAAGTAGTCCTATGTAGAGGGAATAATGTATACTTAATGATGCTGACATAGTATCTGTAAAATAGTAAATCACTTGTTTAAACAATTTTAAGTTTACAAAAAAATGTAAAGTTTGATAACATGAGAAAAATGGGTTTGCTACAAACACTAATTTTTTATTATGTATTTAAGAATTTCTTAATTTTGTATTGTGGAATTTTACAATAACGAAAAAAGGATGTGCCATAATTCAATATTTAATTTAAATGTGAAAATAGGAGAAAATTCTAAAGATGGTTCTTAAGAATGGTGGGAGAGCACCAAACTCTATCTTCATGATTTGCAAGTATTGTTTGGTTACAACGAATTATGCATGAAATCCTATGAGATTAACATTTCCTATTGTCTAAATTTTTTTCCAAAAGAACGCCAAATTCATACACCATGAACCCAAAAGGAGTCATTTTTTATAAAAATAATCGAATAAAATTAAAATTTTAGACACACTTAATAAAAAGAGGTTTGAAGAACAAATTTTCTCAAAGCAACAAAGACATGATGACTTTACAATTTCTAAGCTACGTTGGACATTTATCAAGACTATGACATTAAAATTGCATGCAAGAAATATGCAAGAAAGTTATTTCTATGCTCATTAGCACTTCAAGGTGAAAGTAAAATATTGTTTGACACAAAATATTATATTCCTATTTTTCCATTCAAATTTGTAGCATTGGAAAAAACATATTATTTAAGAACTCATGTCAAAAAATTAAATTTCTCACCTTACTGTCCAAAAAATTAACCCTCGACTTTTCAATCTGAATTGTAGTAGTATATTTTCTCCAAAAAAATACTAAGTGCGATAATAAGAGAAAAATAGTTTTACAAAAACCCTAGTTTCTTATTACGTGCTTAAAAATGCCCTAATTTTGTATAAGGGAATCTTACACTAATAAAAAAAATGTTGCACCATAATTTAATATTAAATGTAAATGAGAAACAAAATTACCTTTTGGCACCTATAATGCAAGTGTGACACACATTTTGCACCACATTTTCTCCACATATTACTATCACGTTTTGAGACTGAAAAATAGAAAAATGACATGAATTCGACATGATTCGTGACATTATTTGCACTATATGTAGTAGTGTCTGACTGAAACTTCTAGCCATAAAGTAAGATATGACTAAAAATAGTTTATTTTCACATAACTAAATTATCCACAAAAAAACTAAATAAAATAAAGTTCATAGAATTGGTAAACATAATTAAAAATAATTATAAAAATAATCAATTAGGTTCCCATATTGTCATAATACTCAACATTCCACATTTTGATGTAAAAAACATAAATTCATATCATCTCCTTAAGTATTCCATGAAGTTACATTGAAAATATAATCAAATTGAACTTTGCTTCTCACATAATCAATGATTATTTTCATCATTGACTAAGTATATGATAAAATTATGCTTGAGTTAAATATAGTTGGTTCTAGCATGGAAAAATGGATTCTTGAACAATTCCAGTATTATACATTTATGCTACCTACTGGTGGTATAATGAATTTTTTTAGTGATGTCGTAAAAGGAGGAAAAAAACCATGGGATTTTTTTTGCTTACACCATATTTTGTGAGGACAAATTTCTCATTTAGAGAACCATTTTAAGTGCTAAGATAAAAAGCTTCAATAATGTTTTTTTTTTCCATTAAAAACTGGGGAAATTTGCATTTTTCACAATAAATCATTTTTTTGTTTGCACCATATTTTGTGAGGACATATTTACTATCAAGACAGACATTTTAATTGATATTGTCAAAAAAATGATTTTTGAAAAAACATATGTTGTTGGCCGATGAAATATAGTATCTGCTGACAACATATATTATCATCCGACAATTCCCATCGATTGACACCATTATTAAATGATTTACCAAACCTTTTGAAACATATTTCTTTGATATTAGCCATAAATTTGAAACTCATTTTCATATATTCGTTAAGTAATATCTACGAGTTTTTTTAGACGGGGTCTTAAAAAATTTCTTGGTTTTTTTTTGTATATGTTCATTTTTATTTACTAATGACACATAAAAAATAAATCTAGATTCCAAATAAATATTTTGGGAAACTAGATTAGAACACCATCATGGAAAACATGAAAGTTTTCCATCCATGAAGGATGTTGGTACTGAAGTAGCTCCAATAATTCAAGACATTTAAAGGTGGTTAAAATAGAGCCACACAGATGCCTCTAATTCATTTGTACTTCAATGATCAAAGAATGCATAACCATCCATTATTTTTTCTTTATCAGAATTTACAAGCTTCGTCTCACTTTCTTAGGAGCAAGGGTTAAATTTGAGGGCAGTTTAGATGTTTTCATGAGTTTAATCATAAAATACTTGCAGAATATTTATCTCTAATGACTTGCATATTAAAAATATGACCATAATTTTTTATATAAACTATATTAATCTACATAAATATATATATTAAAAAATAAAAAATAGGATATTATTTTATATATTTCATCAATAATGTATATAGATAACATTGTTTTACATTTTTGAAATGCGCCATTGAAAAATTATTATCACCTAAAAAATTGATTGACATACATAAGATTGAAAGATGGATTAAGTCAACATTGTCTAGACAACTAGCATCAATAGGTGATTTAAGGAAAGTCTTAAAATAATGTAGTCTATCTCAAATAACTACTCAATAAGGAAATAAATGAAATTGTATATATAATAATTATATAATTTTGTTGACCATTTTCCATATCAGATTACTATCTAATGCTTAGAATGTTATTGATAGTTAGATGTTATCATTCATATTGGATTGCATTTACAATTTAAATATATATAATTGTAACATTAATGCCCTTTATCCATAGATAACTATTGAACAAAGAAATTATAGATAAAATTGATTTTTTACTAATAATATAAAATCGAGTGTGCAAGTATCTCAACAATAACTTATTCTTATTCAAATATCAATGTTAGATTTTAGTGGACAAATATCACAACTATGGAAAAACATTATATCAAAAAAATAAGACACTATAAACTATTATTCGATTTATTGAAAATGAATTGTTGTGTATTGGTTCACTTATCAGATCTCATTCCACTTGGAAGGAAGTTATTGGTTTTGGGGGTAGGAGGACTGCTATTTGGAGTTCCAAGGATTACTGAATTTAGATGGTTGACCATACAACTAGATTTCACATATTCATGTTATTGATACTTCATTCATACATTTAGAATTGCATTGTTAAAGATGACATGAAAGCATTTCGTGATTGGATTTTGGTTTACATACATGCACTCAAGAGAACAATGTGCCTTCATTCAAAAAATTTAATGGATACAAAATATTGAATTTGTTGTTTCTTGGGGCATAATGTAGTGTGAAATTAGAAACAATTTTTTAGGATCAAAGAAGGGGAATATTGTTCTCGTTTACATTAAAAAACATGCAAAATGTTCTAGACAAGTACACTCACATGTATGGAGCACATAAAATAAATTTTTTTCATATGTGAAAAAAAATGCTTTGTTCATGACAGAAAACAATCCCTTTTCTTTGGATTGCCCGCCATCTAGAAATTTGATGGTACAATGCATTCCTACAAAAAACTATTCACACACTTATGTACATGGTTAAATCATGTGGGGCTGCACCCAGATATGTGCCGCTCTTTGGAAACATACGAATGAACAACTAGTAACCTAAATTTAGTTTACTTGATACTACTACACTGTCTAATAAACACAAATAACGTGGTTAAATATTATAGTCAGTCGAGATTATATTTATCTTTCCATTTTTAGTTAGATGTTGATTATTATAATAGTCAATTTAATATATATATATATATATATATATATATATATATATATATATATATATATATATATATATATATATATATATATATATATATAGTTTGGTTAAATTAAATACTCAATTGGAATTATTTTTAAGTGCATAATGGATTATTTGTAAAAATAGATTTCCCATTTTATGAGGAATTTTATTTAATTTTGTAATAAATTCTTTTATTGCTTGTAGATTGCAAACAAAAAAGATTACTATCGATTGTGTTTAAATTTAATATATAGTTCATCAATATAGGTAAATATTTTAACATATTTAGAATATGGAATTGCCCATTCTCACATGTTTTGTGAATATTTTTGATATGCATGAAGTATTTCATAGATATAGGATAACCTATAAATAAATTACATTGAATGAATTTTCAATAAAACAATAATTATTTGTTATCCTTTTTACACTAAAAATCATAAAACCTAAAATTGAAATCCAAAAAAATCAGATCTAATTCCAAAAATATCTAATTTGGAATCCAATAATAAAAAATGAATTCCATTATTTGATACTAATAGAACCAATATAGAACATTTCAGTTTTTAATCTAGACTGAAATATGTCCAAATTTAATGAAATGTTGGTTGTATTTTGATATTGATAAAATATTTACAAATGGCATTGAAATGTCATATGGAAAGAAAATAGTCAAAGCAAAAAATGTAACATTCTCCTACTTTCATGATTATGATGAATGAATAATCGCATAGTAGTAGGTAGATAAAAATAAAGGTTTTCCATGTTTGTCTCCTTAACAAGTGGAAAAATTAGTCAAGTGATAATAACCCAGATTGTGCTCCTAGTATAATTGGACGAGTTGTATTATTCAAATAGAAGTAGATAAGAATAAATGTCTTCCACATTTACATCCTTCGTAAGTATAAGTAGTAGTCAAGTTACATCCTCCCATGTTTTTATCCTATTCTAATGGGATGAATTGTATTGCTTGAGTAAAAGTAGTTAAGAATACATTTCTTCCTTGTGTGTCCCCTTAACAAGTGGAAGAAGTAGTTATGTTTTACCCAAGAATATAGATTAACAGTTCTATATTATTTGAGTATTAATTGAGTGATGAGCTATAAGTATATCTTTAAAGCACTCAATTTAGCAAAGAGAGAAAGAAGTATGCTTTTGTAATATCATTGTTTTGATCAATACAAATATATAGTTCGAATATGTTGGCAATAGCTTGTATTTAGTTCTTAACCCAACTCTGAGGGAAGAGCAAGGGCCCACTCTTACACAAGGATGAAGATGGTTTACTATTCTATTAGAATAGGATTGTTATTGTTTATTTAGCTAGCTTTTTTAAATCAACATTATGTGTTTAATGTAGTAATTTTGTATGAAGTTTCACTTGTAGATATTATTTTCATTTTTTTACTTCTCAGTTATATATTCCAGTTTATTAACTTATATTTTATTTTAGCTGTTAGAATAGTTGTTAAGATTCATTTCAAGTATTTTCAATTCTAAGATGAAGAACTAGTAAATCACTTATTCCTTAAGACCCTTTTGAAGATAGCCTTGGACACTGCCCTAGATTGAAAAATTGAATAGATTAAATGACGAGAATACAATGACCCTCACTATGGGTGTTGTGTCCCTTGCTTACTGAATTAATATAAATGGTATTAAATATAATTGTAGAGTAGTTATTGTAATGAATGATATACTAATGCTAATGTATAGTAAAGACGCAAGCAAACAAGCATATAAAAATATAAAACCCTAAGATAGAGAGGGAGATAGAGAGACTTATTTGATTTTAGAGTGATCTGAAAGTGATCTAGGTAGGTGAGTAGTTGAAACAGACTAAATAGAGTGTCGTCAATACTCGCCGGAAGTTTTGAGACTCAGGAATGTGACAGACATGAGCACCCATGGGAGGATAGGAGCACATGGGCACTAGTGTCTGTGTAAATGATCTAGATTTGGTATCTTCTATGCAAGAAGATATTCATTGTTAGTCTCTATTTATCGCTCTGGTTTTGCTGCTTGATCAGAAAATGTACTTGTAACCTGAAAAACAATATGTCTACCTGCATGTGTCCACAAACCACATCAAATATAATAAAAAATATGCAGAATAAGGAGTCAGACTAATCTCGGTGGTCACCCCAAGAGTGAACTTAGTACCGAGTGCTGCACTACATTTCAGACTCCATGTAGTTCTATGTGTAAGTGTGTGTAATAATTCCCTAGTGCAAGTTGCACTAAGATATCGAGATAGATCTAGAATGTTCTAGATGAAACAATGTGTGTAATGGAATATAATAGACTTCCCCTCTTATGTTGTGTATACAGAGTGATGTATCCCTTGTCCCTTGAATGAGTGTACTAGATGGATGTTTTGAAGTGCTTTTGTGCCTTTAGATGTAAGCTTAGGTGATAATATGTAATGCTCAGTGATTTTTTGTCTATCTCTTGTGTCCCAACTAGGTGCTCCTTTATGAGGCCATAAGAAATAAAATAGTCAAATGTTGACAAGAGTGAAAGATATATAAAGCCAATAAAAGTGTAGAAGGCAAATCAAAAGGAAAAAGGGAGTTTTCAATTGCTAGTTTTCTTGCTTAGGAATCATGTAAATGCTATTATGCTTTTAGGACCTAGAAATGTACCCAAGTGCATAGATTTTGTGTCTACATTTTCCCCCCACTTTACGTTATTGAGTGAATAATTGATAACATAAATTAGATATAAGATGTGTACCTTGAAACCTTGTAGAGAAGTGTGTATCCAATAACGTGTTGAGTGGAAAAGTGAAGTGTGGAGTAATCGCAATGTGTAGCATGAAGACTAGGAAAGGGAAGTGGACCCTAGGGGTGAATCATGTGCATAGTAGTATGTCATGTTTTTTGATGTGATTTGCTCCTTGTTGCATATTAAGGATGGATCTGAAAAAGAAGAGCGAAAGAGTAGTCAAAGTTCCGTATATGAGAAATTAAAGTAACATGTGTATAACTAAGTAAAAGTGCATGAAAGTATGTAAAAGGAAAGTATGCACCTAATGTATAGGAGTGTAAGAGATAGAGAATTGTCCTGATTTACTTGGATATATTGGATTTATTTTTGAATGGTGAGGTTTTTGGGTGATCTTATGCCAAGAGTGAGTTTTTTGGGAGATCTCATTCTAACAAAGAGTTATTTGGGTGATCTCATGCCAAGTGCGAGTTTTTTAGGAGATCTCACGCCAAGAGAAGAGTGTTTGGGAGAGAGGTATAAATTTTCTCTCCTTCCATGACTCTTCCCTAATAAGCACCACTGCATATGGTACATCTTGATTAGTCCCGATTATTTTGATTGTAACTGAAATGTACTGATAAAATGAATTCTGTAACTAGAGGAAAGTTCTTGCTACTGTAGAACTGTTCTGAAATTTGCTGAGAGATTGTGTTGATATAAAAATTGTTTTTTTGTCCCCAGGACATTAATGCCCAGGGGGACACAAGTGCCCACCGCTACTATCTAGGCGCTGGGTGCTATGTGTCTGTCTCTATGTTTTGGACCCAAGTTTGTTTCTGGGCCAATCTATATACTGTGTGTTTCTGCGTGTTGATGTTGTACTATAGCTATGAGCGGTTGTATGGGTGATTTGTTCACCCAATAGATGTCCCCCCTCATTTGGGGTGCATGCAATAATTATAGGAGAATGCGGTCCAAAGGAGAGGAACCTAATATAATATGCATATATGAGTGGAGATACTTGCAGGGGGTAGGGGATGTGCATGGTAGAAACCAAGGCACATGAAAACAAGAGAGGCTAGTAACAAGTGTTAGTGTAAGAAAAACTAACATGTAATAGAAGACAATGTAACAAGCAACCAAGAAAAAAAATATACCGCGAAAAATGGTTTCATACATGGGACATCGCTCATAATGTCACAAGACAATCAGGATGAAGAGACCAAAAGAGTACAATGATCAAACAAGACATAAGGGCATAGCCGAAAACAATAACAAACAATAACAAACAATCGAGTGACAGATAACCATGGTTGTATATGATCCTGCAAGAAAAATGCTACACATGAAGCACCCGTTAACATGTTAGAAAGATAAATAGTATGTCAAAGTGTGTATATAGAAGTGAAAATTAAAGTGACTAATAAGAAGAAGTAGTAAATGATGAAACAATAGAACTTGTGATATGTGTGTGAGAGTAGTAAAGGTAGATGCTTCGAGGAGCCTTGGGACTGGTAAGAGATTCAGTGTCGAGCATCATACATCCTGTAAGGAGTTGTAATATATCTGCATTCACTTCCAGAGACCAAGTGAAATGCACATGTGTATATGATAAAGATAATGACATACTAAGAATCCGTCTAGCATAGTAAACAAAGTGCAACATGTAAGTAGTATAATATAACAAGAATAAATGCAACCAAGATATGTAAATGTTGTATGAGTGTGATGGTGTGATATGTAAGGTGTGATGATGATAGGAGAAGTGTTTCCCCAAGTGGATGTGTATGAGATGAGGTTCATTTATAAATGCCCCTCAACAGTCAAGAATGAACCATAGAACAAGAGTGTGTCATTGGGAAATAAGTGTAGTGCGTGAGAGTAGATGCTAGAAATATATATCATGAAGCACATGAGTGTGAAGTATGTATGATGTGAGGTTCATTGATGAAGTGTGCCCTCAAAAATTAAGTGTGAACCATAGCACTAGAGTGCATCATTGGGAAATAATTATGGCACATGAGAGTAGATGCTAGAAAGATATATCGTGAATGCACAAAGTGTGAAATGTGTATGATGTGAGGTTCATTGATGAAGTGTGCCCTCAACAGACAAGTGTGAACCGTAGCACTAGAGTGCGTCGTCAAGTAATGATGGTACAATGTGTGTACTAAAGATGTAGGAGTGTTCAGAAATATTAATCATAAAGTGTAGAGCGTGAAGTGTGGTAGTAGATACTAGAGACAACTTGATAGTGATGGAAAGGGAGAGAAAGTGCGATGCCTCCCAAGTGTGCCATTGATGGAGAGCTATGTGATGATGTAATAGAGATATTACAATGGTGATGGATTTTGAAATGTATCATAAGAAAGTATATTATTGTCACGATGAGAGGTAAAAGCAAGAGTAGGACTAGGGTTGGGTTTTGGGTTGACAAGAGGAAGTTTAAAGAGGTTAGTTATCACATGATGAATTGGTTGGTCTTGATTGGATAGAGGATTTTTGGTGGTTGCTGATTTGGAATTGGTAACACTGTAGAGGAATTGATAGGAGGAGGTGATGGGGTATGAATTTTTAAAGGTGGTTGCTTAGTTGGAATTGGTAACTCAGTAGAGGACTTGATAGGCGTGAGGTGATGGGGTACATATTTTTAAAGGTGGTATGACACTGGGTTGTAGGCGGCTCTTGAATGACTGGAGAAGGAACATTAGTTACTATGGAATGATGCTCATTATATATAGATGGATCAAATTTGGGAGCACATTGGGATTTAGCAATTAGAGATGAGCATGTGGTAGAATGTTGTGTAGAAAAAGAAATAAAACCCTGATGCTCAAGGTGCTTAATTATTTGTTTTAAAGCATAATATTTTTTTTCATGATGTCTATTAGGTCTATGATAATTACAAAATGGGAGACCTATGTATTTGGAAAGCTGATAAGGAGGGTAGAAATGAGTAGTTGGGAATTTGATCAATTGGTGATTGAGGATCTCAGGAAGAATATAATGTTGCTTAACATTTAGATCAAACTTGAGAGGTGATAGTAATAGTAAGACGTGGGGTTCACTTATATGAGCACATGTAGAAGAAATACGATTAGACATGAGGTGTAGAAGAAGAACTAGCATGGGATTGAGAAGCATCCTTGAGATGTATGATTTCAGATGTGAGAGATGTAATCGTGGTTTCCATAGCTTGAATTTTATCTTGAAATAAACAATGTAAAGCTTGAATTGACTTGCAAATGGATTGATTGGTTGTGGTATCATGACCAATAGGGTCATTAGATAGACGATCGAAGATGGCACTTACTTGTGCAGGTAGCGTATTGCAAGGAAGATACATAGTGTCTAGGGATTTTTGGAGAACATATTTGCAAGGTGGGTGCATTTGAAGTAATTGATGCAAGGAGACTTTAGGATAAGAGCCATGAAAGAAGATCGATATAATAGGAAAAATAAGGATCCAAATGTTTGATCATGAGTGGAGTTCACCAAATGATTTAATATAAATGGTATTAAATATAATTACAGAGTAACTAATGTAATGAATGATATACAAATGCTAATGTACAGTAAAGACACAAGAAAAAAAGCATGTAAAAATATGAAACCCTAAGAAAGAGAGGGAGATAGCGAGACTTAGCTATTTTGCTGGAGTGATCTGGGTAGGTGAATAGCTGAAACAAACTAAATAGAGTGTCGCCAATGCTTTCTATGGATGGTTCTGAACGCCAGATAGGAGCGCCCACGGGAGGACAGGAGCGCTTGGGCACTAGTGTTCGTTCTGGGTGCTAGTGTATGTGTGAATGATCTGTATTTTTTCTCTTCATGTGTAGGACCAACTTCACTACCAGTCTCTATTTTTCACTTTGGTTTCACTCCTTGATCATTGAATGTACATATAACCTACAAAACAAGTTATCTACTTGCACATGGCCACAAACCACATCAAATCTAATAAAAAATATGTAGAATGTGGAGTCAGATTGACCCCGACGGTCACCCGAAGAGTGAACTTAGTACCGAGTACTGAACTACATTTCAGACTCCATGTAGTTTTGTGTGAGAGTGTGTGTAATGATGCCCTAGGATGCCCTTGTGTAAGTTGCACTAATGATAGTGAGCTAGATCTAGAATGTTCCAGATGTATAAATGTGTGTAATGGAATAGAATAGACTTCCCCTCCTATGTTGTGTATGCAGAAGTGATGCAACCCTTGTCCCTTGAATGAGTGTGCTAGATGGATGCTTTGAAGTCTTTGTGCCTTTGGATGCAAGCTTAGGTGATAATATGTAATGCTTAGTGCTTGGTCCTTTTATTTTGAAAAATAACTATGTATTTATATGATTCCCTTGTTTGAATTTCATAATTGACAACTGGAAGGCCAACCCAAAGTAGTAAAAAGTAATCAAGAAGTGAAAGGGGTCCAAAAGGATAAGAAAAAGGTAAATAAGGACATGAGCACCCAAGAGGGACAGAGCACCTGACGCTAGTGTCCCAACTGAGAGCTAGTGTTCGAGGCCATAGAAAAATAAAATAGTTAAATGTCGACAAGAGTGCAAGATGTATAAAGCCAATAAAAGTGCATAAGTCAAAGCAAAAGGCTAAAGGGAGTTGTCAATTGCTAGTTTTCTTACTTAGGAATCATGTAAATGCTAGCATGCTTTTAGGACCTAGAAATGTACGCAAGTGCATAGATTTTGTGTCTACACTTATCCTTGGCATATCACATAATCTACTTTAGGAAATTGATGGTATTTTTGGCGTACTATTTTGTACTTTCTTCACCTCATTCGAAATAATGATAGTCTCCTTGGAACTATTTTGGTTCATATAGTGCCATCTTTTCTTCTTCAATGATCAAGCAGTTGATTCAAAAAACTCATGAAGATTTGAGTTCTTCACCATTATTTTCACTTACACTTCTTACATATTCTTCAGTGATGGATTTCATCCTATATAGTTATTTTTTAGTGATGTTTTCCATCCCATCAAGTGTTTCCTTCATAATACTTAGTTTGGTTTTTTGAGACACCTTTATTTTATATCTCATTTCCCCCCCCATATTGTACTTATTGTACACGGGTACCTTATCAAGCCTAGTTGTCGGTACCCATTTCTTTTTTAATTTTGACTTCCCTAAGTATAACTTAAGGGAGGGTGTTTGTGCAATATTTCTATATATGCACCATTTATTTTAAGTTTTCTTAGTTTATTTAGCTTTATTTAAGCTTTGTTGACTTAGTCTACTTTACACACCTCCAAGGATTAGTTTATGTTAATTGAGACTCATATCTTGACCACTTATCTCATGTGTTTCTATTCAGATGGAGGTTGTTGCACACGTCTATCATACAGTACAAATTAAGTTGGACTAGATAAACCATACCTTTTTTTTTTAATATTTGCATCTTTGTTTTATCATATATATATACATACAATTTTAGATATATTAACTATCAGATAATAAGATTGATTATTATTATTATTATTATTATTATCACGATCTTGTCAAAACAACTCACAATGTAAAACCTTACCAATGATTATCTAAGATTTACAACCAAACTCGTTGATGATTTGAATTGTCAAAACAACACCTAAAACATCAACTAACACCATGAACATTACCGATGACTCCTGTAGTTGGCTCTCGACCAACGTAACAAGGTTAGGGCACTACATTATGAAATTGATTTGTTGAATAGACTTTGGAAGCATGGTGGCAGGTGGAATTAATGGGGTGTGGAGTTTGGAAGGAGTCAAACATGGTAAGGGCATCCATCACTTACAGGGCAGGATTTCTTAGAATTTGTCAAAGCTTTGGACGAAATTTCTTTCCTCAAGTACTTGGAAAATGTCAGTTGATTTGCCTAAATGCCTTCAAGAAATGTGGTTCATGGGATGTGTTGATTACAAGATATGCATAAAATGGTGTTCTTGATGTCGCTAAAAAGGATTTTTAATAAATGTGTCAACTAGATGTCATCTCACGGAGTGTCATGGTTGCAGGATGCACAAAGCAGACTTGTTGAAAGAATAATCCTATAGTAGACTCATACAATAGGTGTAAATCTAAAATTCCTTAAACGAGCAAGAACACTATCCTCCCAGCTTGTGTAAAAAAGATATTTTGGAACTGCATGTTTTGTTTTGATTTATTTTTATTGTTGGAGAAGGCGTGTTGACTGGTTGGTGAATTCCTGAATGAAATGTGCTCTCATGGACAAGAAGGGTCCCATACTGTTATGCATGGCGACTGTGCATCCAATCCAATGAAGACGTTTACTAAATACATTAGCATTCTCATGAAGCATTACCAAATGTTTCACCAATGCAGCTAATAGGTGTCCAACCGATCAGTTCCCTCAACCCGCCTTCTTCCCCAACCTGCACCAAGATGGAGGATTTAGAACAGGGCAGTGGGTCATCCATCAAATCATAATGAAAGCTGATTTTTCCAGCACAATTCCAACCTGTGTCCAAAATGGGAGCTTTAAAAAATGGGTAAGAAAATCCACCAAAGCTTTATGTAGAGTAGATTTTTTTAGGCTTATGCTATGAGTTTGAGACAGTTATAGATTGGCGTGGAAATATGGGGTGCAGCGTTTTGGGGATCCTGTTCAAAGAATAGATGTTATAAAGAACTCAACCTCATCCACACATCCCAACCGTGGAAAAATAAGAGTTTTGGGGTAGGGTATTAGCAAAATAAAACTGGTTTGTTTGTCATATTTTGTATTTGCAAGTGTCATAGTTAAGGTGTATGGAATATGTGGAAGTGTAAACAAGGCACACTAATTGTTTTTCAGAATGCCTCAAACAAATGTAGTCTCATGGAATGACATTGATTTACGGTATGCAAAAAATGGTTTTTGTTTAAATGGATCATAAAGATGCCATTAGAACAATGGTGACTGTATGGATTTTGTAGCTGAGTTGCGAGAGCATACAGAAGACATGAACTGATATTTGACTAAATACCTTGAAAAAATGTGGTTAACATCTTATGTTGTGGTTGAAAATTCCTTGGAATAATTTTCAGGATAACAAGGAAGCATGAGCAAGCTCCACTAACTGTTTGACAGAATTCCTGAAGGTGATGCGGTCTCATCGAATGTGGTGATTGCGAGTTTTGTGTAAAATAGGTATGGATTTTCCCTTTTATTCTACATTAAAATTTGCTTTTATCATTTCCTAGATTTGGAAATTAAATTTTAATTATTAGTAAATGTGACTCAAACAAATGATAAAACCTTACTTCAATCAGAACTGTCAAAACATCGAAAATATGACCTCGAAAGTCATGCAGCATGAGCACCATACCCTAATGATACCACAAATATGAAACTTCTAGCATGACCCCTAGTAACGTAGGACACCATGAAGAACCTGAAAAAAGTTGTTTGAACTCATTTAATTCCTTTTTGAGTTGATTTTCAAATCCCTTTTGGCATATTAGTCACTTGTGGTGATTTGCTGTTTTAATAAAATGTGATCACTTCCGGCTTACAGGTGCCACTTAGTTTGAGCGAAACTGAAAACCACTGCCACCTACCTCTATATTTCCAACATGAGAATTGTAACCAACCACTAGTTTAATGAAAAAAAATTTGGAGGCTAGTTTTGCAAGTAGGTTTTGGGGCCCACTGGTTGTTGTGTGACAAGAGTTCCTGACACGATTACGATAACCAACCCCAGAGTTTCCCTTGTAACTTGAGCCTTGCTTGTTCGTAATCAAATTCTATTAAGATGCGATGAATTATCTATGTACGAGGGAGTAAGTATAAATCATAAAACTTTGTGTTCTAACATAAAGCGAGTGTTTTTAAGGCCCAATTTGTAAGAACTTTAGCCATTTCAGACTAGCTTTCACAAAATTGTAACTATTGTTAGAAAAACCATCTAAGGGTCCCGTTTGATTTCTACTACTCATGGAACCTTTAAAATATCTATCTCATTAATTTTAGAATATGAATTTATCAACTTCTTTGTATGAATGACTTTCAAATATTGCAGTGTTTTCTCTCTCTTTCTGTTTCTCTCTAGAAATAACTTTGAAATTTGGGTTAGTTTGAAAATATAAATGGGTTTAAATGTATAGGGAATTGAAATGAAATGAAAATGGACACGATATGTATGTGGCTATGATATGGTGATTAGAAATAAAATGAATTCTATACTTTCTCTCTCTTCCCTTTTTTCTCTCTAGAAATAAGTATGAAATTTTGGTTGGTTTTGAAAATGTAAATGGGTTGAAAATATATATGGGTTTGAAACGAAATGAAAATTGGATATGAGATGTATGTGACTATGATATGGTGAATATAAAAGAGAATGAATTCTAAACTTTCTCTCTCTTCCTTACTCTTCTCTCTAGAATTTAAAAAAAACCAATAGAATGTGAATGTGTGAAAAAATGACCTCCCTCTCTCCCTATCTCTATCTCTCTATACTTTCTATTGAAATTAATTGAAATTATGGATGTGTGGATTTTATGCTTAAGTGTAGGGGATTTCCATACCAGTCCTAGGATGACCCTGCATTGGTTGCAGGTAATCCGAATAAGAGGAACTCAACATGTGATATGTTGTATTTAATGAATTGTCATTGAAAATTTATATTCTTCTTGCAATAATTTTATTACCTTAAAATAATGATATGTAGTGTTGTTCGAAGAATTGTTCTTATGTATATTTTGAAAAGAAAATATGAATGTGGCTATATTTATAAGTGTTGAAATGGATGTGAAGTTGTACTCAAATGTTGTAAAGATATTAAATAATATTTTTCTTTGTTAATTATTGATTTATCTCCTTAACACTCATAATGCTAGGTATAATATCTCCTTACCAAAACTATCGAAATAAAAAAGAATTTATAACCCCTATTGTACTCTCTCCTCTCAATTGATTCTTTTTTCAGGGTATGAAACACTAATCATGTTGATAGAATGCTCTAATCTCATTAACCATCTTCTTGTTTTCCACCTAAGACGAGTCTTATTAAGGACCATTCCCTTAAGTATTTAATGCGGCGGTGAACAAACATTGTGAACCTTGTCATATTTGGGAGAGCGAGGCCAACATGTCTAGGGTTGTAGGTCTGACCATATTGTGTATAAGTTTAATCCTCATGTGCGTAATTTCCCATAGTACCCTAGTGGGTGGCCAAAGCCTTGCAAAGATAGCTAGTGGTTTTACCTATGATTGATCTCTTGTGTGAGATATAAACTATGCTAGTGGAGGTTGCGTACCAAATTGTCTGCACATTAAACTCTTGCATTGAACCATTTTGTCCCTCTTAGATGAAAGTGTTCCCTTGGTGAGTAGTGGTGGATACCTCGGGTTTATCAAAGGTGTTGATAAGTAATGATTTTGAACTCTCTTGTAATGTCTTGTAGTAGGGTGTAGTTTTCCCTCTTGATTGCTTTTAAAGTTAGTAGATCATGGGACCTCTCTTAAGGTTATTAATGAAATAAATTATGATGCATATTTACCCAAAAATTGACATAGTTCCTTGGAAATAATTTAAAATCATAAAATTGTTTGGATGTCTCACTTGTAATATGCATTAATACTTGAGTATCTAAGAACCATGAAATGAGTTGTCTTGTTCGAGGTTGTACTCCTTCAGATATTGCAGTGTTTTCTCTCTCTTTCCGTTTCTCTCTAGAAATAACTTTGAAATTTGGGTTAGTTTGAAAATATAAATGGGTTTAAATGTATAGGGAATTGAAATGAAATGAAAATGGACACGATATGTATGTGGCTATGATATGGTGATTAGAAATAAAATGAATTCTATACTTTCTCTCTCTTCCCTTTTTTCTCTCTAGAAATAAGTATGAAATTTTGGTTGGTTTTGAAAATGTAAATGGGTTGAAAATATATATGGGTTTGAAACGAAATGAAAATTGGATACGAGATGTATGTGACTATGATATGGTGAATATAAAAGAGAATGAATTCTAAACTTTCTCTCTCTTCCTTACTCTTCTCTCTAGAATTTAAAAAAATCCAATAGAATGTGAATGTGTAAAAAATGACCTCCCTCTCTCCCTATCTCTATCTCTCTATACTTTCTATTTCAAATTATTTGAAATTATGGATGCGTGGATTTTATGCTTGAGTGTAGGGGATTTCCCTACCAGTCCTAGGATTGACCTTGCATTGGTTGCAGGTTATCTGAATAAGAGGAAATCAACATGTGATATGTTGTATTTAATGAATTGTCATTGAAAATTTATATTCATCTTGCAATAATTTTATTACCTTAAAATAATGATATGTAGTGTTGTTAGAAGAATTGTTCTTATGTATATTTTGAAAAGAAAATATGAATGTGGCTATATTTATAAGTGTTGAAATGGATGTGAAGTTGTACTCAAATGTTGTAAAGATATTAAACTAATATTTTTCTTTGTTAATTATTGATTTATCTCCTTAACACTCATAATGCTAGGTATAATATCTCCTTACCAAAACTATCGAAATAAAAAAGAATTTATAACCCCTATTGTACTCTCTCCTCTCAATTGATTCTTTTTTCAGGTTATGAAAACACTAATCATGTTGATAGAATGCTCTAATCTCATTAACCATCTTCTTGTTTTCCACCTAAGACGAGTCTTATTAAGGACCATTCCCTTAAGTATTTAATGCGGTGGTGAACAAACATTGTGAACCCTGTCATATTTGGGAGAGCGAGGCCAACATGTCTAGGGTTGTAGGTCTGACCATATTGTGTATAAGTTTAATCCTCATGTGCGTAATTTCCCATAGTACCCTAGTGGGTGGCCAAAGCCTTGCAAAGATAGCTAGTGGTTTTACCTATAATTGATCTCGTGTGAGATATAAACTACGCTAGTGGAGGCTGCGTACCAAATTTTCTGCACATTAAACTCTTGCATTGAACCCTTTTGTACCTCTTAGATGAAAGTGTTCCCTTGGTGAGTAGTGGTGGATACCTCGGGTTTATTGAAGGTGTTGATAAGTAATGATTTTGAACTCTCTTGTAATGTCTTGTAGTAGGGTGTAGTTTTCCCTCTTGATTGCTTTTAAAGTTAGTAGATCATGGGACCTCTCTTAAGGTTATTAATGAAATAAATTATGATGCATATTTACCCAAAAATTGACATAGTTCCTTGGAAAGAATTTAAAATGCATAAAATTGTTTGGATGTCTCACTTGTAATATGCATTTAATACTTGAGTATCTAAGAACCATGAAATGAGTTGTCTTGTTCGAGGTTGTACTCCTTGTAGTATTATTTCCCAAAGTGTTAAGTAAGTGTTATAGGAATTGCATTTTTTCTAAAATGATGTCAACACATGACCAACGTAACCGTGTAAATTTAGTTAGAACAAGGGTAAATAAGATTTAACTATGGAATGATCGTTATGAAAATTGTATTCCCTTGAGCGATGTCAAACCTACTAAAATGCCTAATGTGATCATAAAATTAATGTAATAAAGGAGAGTTTCATGGGAGATAAAACAACCTATGAAATTGGGAAACCAACTCTGAGGCATAAATACATTCTTTCTACATACAAATTTGGTTAAATAACAAAGCTAATGGAATAATGAACATGAAGCCTTGAGGATGGAATACCTTGGACTAGTACCAAAGGTGTTGTGAGTTAAGGATATTGCACTCTGGTTTGACTTGTACAAGTTATTAGAACCCTTGGGTGTAGATGGGAATACATTCAACCTAAGATCACTTAAGAAGTAGAATTCATGGTCGAAACCTATAATTAACCCGTAACTATAAAAAATTAATCCTTAAAATGATCAATTAGAAGTAGAGTTGAATGTGTGATTCATCACTTAAACTCAATGCAAACCTCTATAATGTTAACACATGTGAAATGTACCCTTCTATGTGCAACATGATTTGTGAAACAAGGAGTCCTAATTGGAGAAAATGAATTGTGAATCACATCATGGACAATGCAAATTAATTAGTTAACTAACATAGTTGGTTGTAATAACTTGAAGACGAAAATAGTGTATCCTTATTGTTCAAAAAGTACTATGAAAAGAACTCAGAATAGGTCCACTCTGGACCTAATAACCATGAATTTTTCCTCCTTGTAATGCAAGTATAATGCCAAAACAAGTAAACATAATTCTTAGAAACAAATGCGTAGGACAAGTGTTGGTAGACTCAAGGGGTGTAAATTATCCTAATGACCATCAAATTATATAAACTAATTGCGATAAGGGAAAATGAGAAAAATTCTAATGGAACCACTATAGGTGAAATGTTAAACAAAGTATAGAAAATTGAGCCTAGTTTTAAGAGGAATGAAGGATAACTTATTAAGTGTTGTTTAGATAATTAAGGTCAAATAATGAAAATAGGATTGTAATAAATATGTGACTGTGAAAACGATATGTCGTGGAAAGTGCCTATTGGTAGCATATATTGTAGTGAGATCCTTGTACCTTGTCATTTGGGGATGTGTGGCTTGATGTGCATCATATGTTTTCATGTTATATATGTGGGTTCATGTAGGTGTAAATGTCTCATGTGTTGTGTATTATCCTAAGGGATCCCATGTGGTGTCATGTATCAAGAAATGCAAGTAATTAAAAAAGTATTCTTGTTTTTTGTGTGTTGTATTTGTTTTTCAAAATTATGGGCATGACATAAAACTTCTATTTATAAATTGGAATCTTGTTGATATCAAATTCATTGAGTTGATTTATTGACATTTATATGTTTCTATTATTGCTTATAATATGTAGTAACTTCTATAATTTTTGGAGTGAGTCCAAATTAAAAATATAAATCACCACAAATATGAATTTAGTTTTCAATTGAGAGATTATTCTCCAAGGATCAAAATGTTATTTCATGCACATCGACAAGTTTGCACTCCAACGGTGACAAGAAATATCCAAGTATTCAGTAGGCAAAATCGAACAACAGAGAATCATGTATAGAAATAACATGTGTACTCACTATCAATGTTGTGTAACTCCCGTGTGCAAACAAGTATTCCCTCAAAGAGAGAAAATAGAGGAGTTATTATTCCAGATATGGAAATTAAATCCTATGACTCCAAAACACATATTAAAATGACCAAAATATGTCATATGTAATATAACCCTATGACCTATGATCTCACCTAAGTGAGATGACTCACCATGTGAGGTGGAAAATACCCTGAGCGATGATGAGGAAAGTCACCCACACAAACACCCCCTTCATCAAAGTTGAGGTAAAGGTCATGAAAAGTGATAAAGCAAGAGAAATTCCCTAGACAACTAATAGATATGTGTCATATGGGTGCGGACAACTAAAATCCCAATAAGGCACCCATGTACAATCAACATCTTTCCAAAAAATAAGAAAATGAGAAGATGACTAGAAATCCCAAAGAAGATGGGATGATGCAAAATACCTCACCCCAAGAAGAGAGTACAAGTCAAGGAACTTGGCTTCATTGAAGGAATTTGTGAAAATATTACAACATGATCAAAATTCTAACGATATTACAAGTCGATGATGTCACTTTGAATCATCTCCCATATGAAGTGCATATGGATCTTGTTGTGCTTTGTTCGTTAATATTGAAGCAAATATTGGAAAATTGATATGGTGTTTAGGTTGTCATAGTAAATGATTGTAGGCCACCAAAAGTGAATACCAAACTCTATCAATATTCCCTATAACCAAATAACTTCTGTGGCAGTGTTGACCGCTCCTTTGTACTCTACCTCTTTAGGTGATATCATAATTGCATTCTTCTTCTTTATAGACCAAATTTCATGACCCAAAACAAGAGATAAACTATACCCTGAGGTAGATTTCCAATGATCCAAATCACTGACCCAATCAAAGTCATTAAAGCCAATCAAATCAATAGTTTTCACTCCTAGATAGTGAATACCATATGTATACATGCCAAAAACATATTGAATGATCCTCTTCGTTGCTCTATATTACAATTTATAGGGCTCCTGCATTAATCTAGACACAATCCCAATAACATACAAAATATTCATATGAGTGTGAGTTGGGTAAATCAAGCTCCCCACCATCTTCCGATAAAGGGTACCATCAATTATGGGAGTAGAGCAACCAGAAACTAACTTAACCATGAAAATGAGAGGAGTAGAATAAGGCTTACAATCATACATGTGAAACTGAGAGAGAAATCCAAGAGAAATTTTAGATTGTGTAATTACAATTCCTGAGTCATATTGGGAAATCTGAATCCCAAGAAAGTAATGAAATAAACCTAAGTATAACATAGAGAACTTGTTGGCCAAGGCGATCTTCATAGGATCGAGGAAGAGATTCCCGTGATCAACAAGTCATTGATGTACATAATGAGAATGAGAATGAGAATGAATTCATCCTATTGTAGAGTGTAAACATTAGTGTTAGAGTGATACCTAGTGAACCCTGATGTAAGTAGAAATGAGTCCATCTAAGTGTACCAAGCTTAAGAAGCTTGTTTAAGGCCACAAATACTTCCTTAACTTACAAACAAGGGAGGGATCATGGACATAACACTGAGGTTGTTCCATGTAGATATCTTCCTTGAGGTCCCCATGGAGGAAAGCACATCTTAACTTCCATCTGGTTGATTTCCCATCTGTTCGTGGAAGTGATGATGAGGGTCAATCATATGGAATTCATCTTCACAACGGGAGGAAATGTTTCTGAAAAATCAACCCCAACTACATAAGAGAAACCTTTAGCTACAAGTTGTTCTTTATACTTCTCAACGTTCCCATATACTCCATAATTTTTTCAGTAAACCCACTTACTACAAATGAGTTTCCTTCCTTTTGAAAGAGGGGTGAGATCCCAAGTATCATTCTTCATGAGTGAGGAATACTCCTCATCCATGGAATAATCCCACTCAGGAATCTTAGAAGCCTCTCAGAAAGACTAAGGATTGGAAGCATAGGCGAAGAAGGTGTGGGGTCCAGAGAACTCTGAACAAGCCCATCTATCATCCAAAGGATCCCTAATCCATTCTCTAGTTCTCTGTAAAGTATGATATCCCATCAAGGTCCATGAGGAGACTCAAGTGAGATGGGACAAAGTGCTCATCATCACTACTTTCAGAATTCGAAGACTAAAAATCATGAGAAGTGGATGGAGAAGGAGGACCAGGAGGATCGAGTGGAGGAGGAGGCTCAACAACATCATCATCTGAAGACTCAAAATTAGAATTAGTGAGCACAAGGACCTCATCGAAAGAAGAAGTGGAAGTCGATGATGACTTATCAAACTTAACACTTCTCTCAATATAAATCTAATGTGCAGTAGGGTTCAACAATCTATACCCCTTCATGTCATCAAGATACCCTAAAAAGATGTAAGGTCGGGATTGTGGTTCCAAAGACTTCATATATTTTTGGGAATATGATCCATAACATTGGATCCGAAGATGTGAAAGTACTCGAAATCATATTTTTGTCCAAACCAAGATTTAAAAGGTGGCATCCCTCTTATAGCCTTGTGTAGAACCTAGTTTTGAATGTAGCAAGCATAATTCACATCTTTAGTCCAATATTACAGAGGAAGGTACTTCAAGTGAACCATACACGTGGCCATCTCCTTAAGAATTCAATTATTTCTTTATGCAACTCAATTTTTCAAAGGGATGTAAGAAACTATATGATGAAAAGAAATCCATTCAGAGGTACATAATCATCAAACATGTTGCTCACATAATCACCTCCATTTTCAGTTTAAAGAACCTTGATAGAGATTTCATCTTGTTTCTCATCAAGAGCCTTAAAGTCTCAAAAGTGATCGAAGACTTCAAATTTTTTCTTAAGAAAATACACCCAAGTGTAACGAGAAAAATAATCAATGAAGGTAAGAATTATAGATCTCTAGTAAATAAAGTAAATGGGAAGGGGCTAAAAATATCACCATGAAGTAGATCGAAGTGACGATAAGCTCTCCATACCTTTCGTTTGCAAAAAAATATTTACGGTGCTTCCCAAGGGTACAAACCTCACAAAGACCCTTGTAAAATTTAACTTGAGGTATCCCTTTGAACATCTCATTTTGGCTCAAATGATCATGGTAATAATAGTTAAGATGACAAAAAATATCATTCCATAGCTTGTTAACCTCATCTGCATTAGTAAATAAGGTAGTGGGCGTTGAATCAGAAGTAAAGTGGGAGAATGTGTACAATCATGACCGATCATCCACCTTTTCCTTAGCCATTGTAGTGTCATCGTGAAGCTCACGAATAATCACATAGTTAGGCTTAAATTCCACCCACATTCCTTCACCAAGATGAGTGATTTGGTAAACCGATAGGAAATTGGTAAAGAGATCGTGAACACTCAACACATGGTTAAATGTCCCACCTTCTAATTCTATTGTTCCACTACTGATAACCAAAACTGAAGTATCATCACCCAAAGTGATTTGAGACATGCCACATGGTTCAATTTCAAAAAACTCAACATGTGAAGAACCCATGTGGTATGAGGTACAAAAATCAATTATCCACATCGACGAAGGAGAAACTCTAGCTACAAGGGCCTTTCCTTTCTTCTTCTTAGATTTAGATTCCTTTTCATTGGAAGAATCATACTTTAGAGCATTTTATTTGATAGAATCAAGACCACCTATATTATTTTTCTCAAGTAAATGAGTTAGGTGATCTATTTGTTTTCTCATACACTGATTCTCTTCATGTCCAATCCTCTTATAATAGGAACACTTAAACTTTTACTTCTTTGCTTTGGGCTTAGAAGTAGAGGTGTTCGTGTTAGGTTTATTTTGGGTTTGGTTGGTTTTAGTTTCTTTCTTCAATTGGTCCTTTATTCCTTTCTTATTTTCAAGTTTCTTATCATTACTTGCTACAAGGGCATGTGTCTTGGATTTGAGTGTCCCCATTTGAATGATTCTGTCCTGTTCTTGAATGAGTTGGGACAAAAAACTATCAAATGAGGGAATTTTCCAAGCATTACCTAGATTTTCTTTCATGGCATGGAAATTCAAAACAAAGATGTAGTATTCAGGCCCTAAATTAGAAATAATCGAAAAGATCAACTAGGTATCTTTTTTCTCAGCTCTAAATTCCTTTAAGAGCAATCTAGAGTGGAATTTTTTTAAGAAGAAGGCTTGTAGGTTATCAAAGTTTCAAGGAGTTAATCATAGTAGTTATTTTTACAACTCATGCACTCTCATGTCATCTTGTTTTCTGAACATATCACCAATCTTTTTCCAGGATCCCTTTTATGGTTAATAAGACTCAATGTCAAAGATAAAGTTAGAAGAAAAGAACATACAGAGAATACCTAAGGCTTCATCACTTCAGTTCATCCACTTATATTTTTTGGGTTCATCATTAGGCTCGGTCTTAACTCCTAGTGTCTTTTTTAGATCTTCATTCAAATAAATTAAATGACATAAGAAAATGATATAAAATAACATCCATCGTGAGGAGAGAGAGAGAGAGAGAATGAATACAAAAAGGAAAGAACAACACACATCCCAGAACAATATTTTCACCCCTAGTTTGCAGCACTTTATCATTTAGTGCATTGATTACAATCAAATGTGAATGTGTGTTGTGAAACACTCGGTCACTCACATTGTAATTTGCATAATAACACACAAGTGTGGGGGCCATAACAAGTTTTGGTGATCAGGACAGTTCGACACCACAAGAAAGCAAAAAATGACACGAAAACAAGAGAAGGGGATAGAAAAAAAAGTCCAGCGTGATAAATAGTGTCTCATGTCACAAAATAAAATCCCTTGCCGCAAAGTTGTGGAGGATGAACTCACTAGACTACAAGTAATAACAAGAGTTCTACAATGCAAATACAACTCAGAAATGAGTCTAAACCCCCTAGGATGCAAGAAAATCCTCTAGAAAGAAAAAGGGCCAAAAAGGATGCTACACAGCTCCACAGAGATTAGTGATAAAAATATCTAAAAACCTTAGTGACCTACTTAATTAATTAATTTCCTCCATTTTACAAATTAGAAAAAACACCCGAGACTTAGATTAAATTTTGAAAAAACTGGGTTTGAAAAAAGAACGGGGAAAAAGGAGAAAAAAATAGGGTAGGTTGAGCCACATAGAGGGGTGGTAAAATCCTAGCAACCTCTAAGCTATTAGAACAACTAGGTGTTAGCGAATAATATGGTAGAAAAATCCTAGTGGTTGCTAGCCTTACATACATCATAAATCATGGAGGAAAATCTAGGCCATGGGGCCATTAGTCTCATAGAAAAGGAAAATCACAAAGGTGTGCAACGACCGTGGAACGAAAGGTCTCTATCAGAGCTGAGGGGAAGATGAGGCAGGGCTCAATTTAGTACAAACCAGGTCGAGGGATGGGACACCAAGGCACACTAAGTGAGAAAAAAAACAAATGGCCATAGACATGACCAAGCTGGGTAAAACCAATATAGACGACGAGGGGTACGAGATGAAAGAAAATAAATCTAAGGTGGATAGGGGAAATAAAAGCACACAGACTAAGATTGGATGATTTCAACAAGGCCAAGCTTAAAAAAATGCAAAACTAAACTCACCAAGAAAATGAACACGAACTGACACAACTAACTAAACAATAAGTGAACTCGTAAAAAGAAGAGAGAAGAGGTGCATGACAGGGAAGATAAGAACAAAACATGAGGTGAAAGGAGATGGAAACAAATATTTTCAACCAAAATAAACTTTTTTAATGAAAAAAAATTAAAAAACCAGCAAGCATAGAAAAATACCTTCAATCATGATTTCCACTAAAGAAATTTGCTGCAAGCTAAGATCAGCTAAAAAACATCTAAAATTTACACAAGGAAAAAAACCCAAACAACAAAACAAACTCGAAAATTCATAATTGTTAAATCCGATTATCAAGATACCAAAACATGATTTTAAACTTGCACACGAATCAGTAAAAAAGAGTGCATGTTACTGAATCACATCTCTAATACCATGAGAGATTATTATGTGAGAATCAAAATGGCAGCACATGCACATCCACAAGGTTTTAATCTAATGGTGATGAGAAATCTCCAAGTCATCGACATGAAAAATCAGACAACAAAGAATCATGGATAGAAATAACACGTCTCCACATTCTCATAGATAAAAAAAAGAGGGTACATATAAGAGTATTGTGTAACTCTTGTGCATGGAAAAATATTCCCTCCAAGAGAGAAAACAGAGGAGTTACTATTCCAAAGATGGAAGATAAATCCTATGACTCCAAAACTCATATGACAATGAAGAAAAAATATTTCATATGTCATATAATCCTATGACTTATGATCTCACCTAAGTGATATGACTCACCTTGTGAGGTGGACCAAGACCTCGAGTGATGACGAGGCAAGTCACACACACCAACATGTGCTACGATAAAATATATAAAATAAGATAAATAACATTTGATATAAATGCATCTTTTGTTTTTTAATCATAAGAAGAAATTCCACCTTTCGTGTTCCATATGTGCCAAAATTAGGAGGTTAAATTGAATCATAAAAATAATTTTATTTTTCTTGTATGCATACCTAAACTACACTCCATATTTAAGCCAAAATAAGAGCTTGAGAGAAAACTTGTTTGTTTTAGTTACAATCACCCTAGTAGATATGTACAAAAATATGGTGCCTATATAAGGTGTTTGGATGGTTATAACATGCTTCAAGGGAGTGGAGGAACTTGGGAAGCATATATCGAGGTGTTGGGAAAGACAAAAGGTATACATGGTATGCATTTGTATGGTTGAGTTTTCAAGAGGCCCAACAAAAGCATTTGGATTTTATGGCTACTAAAGTTATAAAAATGGGAGCTTGAAAATAAGGTATTTTAAAAGTTTGCTATAATGTATTTCTGTATTTTAATTTTCTACGTAGATTCCTTGTGATTTAATGTAAAGTTTATATTTCAAATTTCCATCATTAACTATGTTCAAGAACATGGTCTATAGTTTCATATATTATATTTTATGTTAAAATGAAGAATTTTATATATTGAATCTAATTTTTCCTTCTCTCGGTAATGACATTTATAATGAACATGAATTGAGGGGATATTCTACCATTTTTATAGCTTAAATGTTTATGATATTTCTAATTTCAAATTCTCCTCAACAATGTACATGATAAGATCAACACTTGACATTCTATTAAATTTGTGAATGATGGATTTTTTTTATTATGTCGAAGTTAATGTTGTTTCCCTTTCCAAAGGTACATGACAAAAAAAAGTATACACTTATGTGATATAGTGTATTGTCACAAGATGATGGTTATTTTTACTTATGGGAATAAACTTGCATTGATAGAGGATAATATATACTAGAAATTACACCCCAAGGTGACACACCGATATGGGTGAAGAAAGAAAAATAACAACATGAAACCATATTTATTTTTTATATTACACAATGAGTATGTATTCCTTCATTCATATTGATGCCCACTATTACTTGTATTCATAAGAGGAATACAACCTGAATTTTCATATTCTAAATGTTGTATCAAACACTTGCATACTTACAAGGTGCACTAAAAAAGTTTCAAGTAATCATATACTACCAATATTTCAAGTGTATTTTTTTCAAATTTAGGGAGATGATAAACCAATGAGAAGAAATTGGCCTAAATGTAACTAAATTATAGGATCTGAATACAACTTCTAAAAAAATAAAATTTGATTCTTATAGCCTGCAGTAATGAACCAACAAGCTCTATTGGCTTAGTAGAAATTTCCTCTATAGGCCTATCAACCTTAGCACCCATCTCCTTAGAATAATCACCATGTACCTATTATCTCAATTTTTCCCCCTGACAAAATTGATCAAACACGACCCTGCACATAAAAATCTAAGGGTCGGCTCTATTGTTCGAGTGACACTTCCAAATTTGATGATCGATCCCAAATATAAGGAGTAGGAAGACTCGAAATGGAGGAGCATGGTCGGTGAAGGGGGCCAACAACGTCAAAGGAGCCCAGATTTCGAGGAGAAAGAAAACAGGAAATGCTCAAAGTTTTTCGGACTTACCCACATATGAGTCGACTTGGGGGCCGAACAACAGACTCCCGGGAAGTGCCATGTATCAACTCAGTGTAATTCCAAAAGGCACATCAAAAAGGTAGGTCCCAAATGTGCGTTGAGCCTCCACGCATCCAATCGGCCCAACTTCAAGAGTGAGACCCAAGGGATAGTCCTTTAATGAGCGTGAAGCTTCCATGTGTCCCATGTCCGAAAAGGGACACAACCTTCCATTTGAAGACTAAGTATAAGAGTGTCAGCAGAAGCCTCAACGTGTCTCATTGGCACAACACCAAGGCTGGGTCCATAGAGTGGGTTCTCAAATGAGTGTAGGCTCGCCACGTAGTCAGGGTCCAACAGAAATCAAATGAGTAACAGGATAGAATCAGCTAAGTATGGAAGGACCGGTAGAAGGAGCCACATGTAAACTCAACGTAACTTCAAAGGTAAAATCTTGAGTGGATTCTCAAATGAACGTAGGATTGCCATGTATCCAAGGTCAGAATTAAAGCCTCCACCAAACCAGAGGGACTTAGCCAAAATACAAAGAAAGGAACAGGCCAGCGGAAGGAGCCACGTGTCTCTCCGGTGCACTTTCAAGAGGAAAATCCAAAGGCAGTCCCCAAACATGCACCATCTCACCATGTATCCTAGGTCCATAAAGGTAAGGTCATCTGTTGAAAATTCAAAAAGCTTACGGAAGCCTCCAAGTGTTTTAGGTCAGGCACAGTGTCTTTGCCAACAGGAGGGACTCAGGAAAAATATAGAGGAAACCGAGGAGCCCACGGAAGCTACCACATGTTATTCCAATGTGATTTCAAGAGTGAAAGGAAGGATATGAATATTTAGGTTGTGCGAGGCTGCCACATGGACCCGGTACGGAAATATTCTTTTAAACATTGTGCGCCCATGAACCTGATCTTCAAACAGCCATATATTTCGACTGGAAACTCATATTTGGGTGCAAGAGGACTTTTTGGAAAGATATCAGAGCCAGATTCTCACCTGCCTCCATTAATGTTTTTGGTTCACTATTTTTGATGTTTTCAAGTCTCTCACATGCTGTCATGATGAAGAATGGGCCTCTTTCTTTCCTAATAAGGGACAACGATGGAGGTATGGGTCTTGCAGTAAAACCCATCAGTGTTACAGGTAGAATTCAATGCATATCTTAGAGTGGTTGAAGTAGGATTCATATTTTCCCTCTCTCCTTCTCTCTTTCTTCTATATATTGTAAAGGAGGGGCATATTTAAATGTTGGTCATTATTTCTCTTCTTCCCCCCCCTCTCTTTCTTCCTTAGGGTAGAATGCAGATTCTAAGCCTCCTTTCATGGATATGTAATGGAATTTCCTTGCCTCTTTCCCACTGATGATGTACCGTGTAAATTTTGGAGCAATAGAATTTGTTTCATGATACATCTGTCCATCCTTGGCTCATTTTATTGTCTCTTCTTACCTCTCGTCATTATAGGGTATATTTTATGTACTCTAATGTTTGTTGAAAGTCATGTGAGATTTTTTTAAAGGGTTTTGAAGTGGTGTTCTATTTGAATCTATCTCTGGTCCATGGTGCATCTTGTCCACCCTCTCCTCTTCTCACCTCTCTCCACTTCAGGCAGTCAGATCTGTGATCAGTCACTTCCTTTTCTGGTGTATCACCGCTTAGTGTGGGCTCTCTTTCCCTCTGTCTCTCCCTGTATCCTTGGAATGGCTAGATTAGGATTAGTTAAGTTCTTCTTGCACTGGAGTAGCTCATGGCAGGTAGATTAGGAAGCAGGAACCAACCTTCTCTGGAGGGCCATCTCAAGTTTTGTAAGTCCCACAGCTTAAGAGATGGTCCAATGTTGTGAAATCACAACGAATGCCCCACTCAACCTCAAGGCCATTCGGGGGTGTTGTGATTCTACACTAACAGTTTTGGCACACTTGGTGGGACAGGTTTGAAGCACCTTACCACTTCATTTCATCAAGTTGATGTGTTCTTGGTGAGATTCAGCCTCTTGAGGCACCTTCAAGCACATCTGGCTACTCCATATGGTCAATAACCCATCTTTGAAGTTGCATACCTTCTCCCATCCATCTTCATTCATTTTTCTTTCCACATCTCCCATTTTCTTCCATTTCCATGAAGTTGGGTAATCATGACTTCATTCCCCTCATGGAACTCACACTTGCAACAACAATTCAGTCTACCTCCAATGTATTTCCCAACTCCTCCAAATCATCATTTTGATCAAATTCAGAACAATTATGCTTACCCATATGAGTAGTGTAAAAACCATTTTGGCCAAGGAGTTTATCAAGAACAAGGGGATGCATACAATGGTGACAGCTACATGGAAAGTGTTGATCTTCTAGAGAAGATTCAAGGGATGGAGGCTGACATGGTGTAGTCCCAGGCTACAACATAGATGAAGGCATTCAGGATTTGTTTCAGGGCATCTTGTCCATGGGGAGGCCCTTTTCCAAGACATTACAGCCCTCAGGAGAAGCTTGACTTCATGGTTGAAGTGCTACCTCAACTTACACAGTGGATTGAGGATATTGAGGCATATGAGTAAAGTGCGAGACAACCTTTTCAATGGGTAAGTCAATAACCAGCTCTCTATCCTTCATTTTCTCTTTCTCAAACTTTATCATTTTAGCATGATCAAGAGTCAAGCCCCTCACTTGCTGCTCCAAGTGTTGATTTCCCTTCTCCATTTCCTAGTCTTCCATCTCATTTCAATTATTCTCCCCTTTTCCTTCCCAATAATTCATCCCCTCTAAAAAAACAAGAAGTCCCACTCCCCTCTCCACCCAATAGCAAAACTGGTTGAACCCAAACCTGCCACTCCTCTTGCTTTCCCAAGTCCATGTTGGGAAGAGACTCAAGAATATAATGAAGGAAAACAACAAGAAGGGGATGCCCAACAGAGAAGAAGTGACAGAAAATATGAAGAGTTGGGTTGCCAGATTTGAATTTACGAAGATCCCCTTGATGGTTAAGCCAACAAAGGAGGTCAGAGTTGAAGAGCCAGTGGTGGCTGAGGCTGAGTTTACAGTAGTAGAAGAAGAAGAATAATAATAATAAGAATAAGAAGAAGATCAATAGTCTATTTTCTCTGAATGCAGTGGCCCTAATGGCACTCTGTCTAAAGAGGATGCTGATCTAATCCAAACTACACAACTAGTTAAGGAGGAGGAAAAATCAGCTCCAAGTCCCATTGAAGAGGAGCAGTTGGGAGAGATCAAATCAGAGTTGGGGCCACTAAATTAAGAAAGCATGATTGAAGATTTTTTTCTTTCCTTTCAAGGGCTTGATTTTATTGATGAACCCATGACGAAGGAAGACTATACAGTTCCAGAGACTCCAAGTGCGGTGCAGGCCATAGAAGAATCTTCAGTCCTTCCTTCCACTTCATCCCCTTCAATCTATAATGTTGAACAAGAGTTTGAGCTTTAAAAATTCATGTTTGAAGATGAGGGGAACCATGGTGAGCAAGTTGCAGATCAGGAGGACACCATGTAGGAGGTTGATCACATACAGCAGGACAACAAGGAGGCAGACTGTTTGTCAGACTTGGAAGATTGCTCTGATGGAGAAGAACCTGAGGAGATCACATCATTTGATCCTCCATCACCCACCTTCCAAGCACATGAGCCTTCTACCATGAAGGAGAGCATCCAAGGATAACAACATGCATCTCACAATAGCCCTCTAGAACCAAGGTTGGAAGATATTAGTCTTCCATGTTCTTCACAGGAGAAGGAATGGAAAAGGCAAGAGGATGTCATCATCTCTCTCACACCATCCACCCAGGAAGGTCAAAAAGAAGACTCCATTCTTGGAGTTGAAATTCAGAGCAATGGGCACATCCATCAGATCAGACCATGCCCAATCAGGTACTTGGATTCATTAGAGCCAAGGGAGAAGCCATAACTAGTCATGCTCACTCCAGGGCATGAGGATGAGGTCCAAAGTACCAAAGGTCACCATCAGCACCTCCAGGAGTCCAATGCCAATCAAATTGAGGAGGTATTTTTGATTGATGTTGATACCTTGATGATTTGGGTGGAGGACCAGCTTCTAGTCATTTTTTCACTCATACAAGCAGCCATATTTAGTGTCAAATCATTTGCATGGTTGCCCCTTTTGGGAAATGGAAACTAATTCTCCCTGCTAGTTGTAGGATTTTTTTTATTCCCTTTTTCTCTTGAGTTAGTGTAGGAGTAGGTTTAGGTTTGTTTTCAATAGAAGAAGTGCTTTTACACACTTTGCATGCCTCATTTGAGGCATGTATGATTCTATGTTTATACATAAGTTTTGTTCATATTGCTTCGGAGGTACCATGTGCTAGACCCTTCAGTATTTGTAGTAGAGAGACCCATACTTTCCTATAACAGCTGCCAATCTCAAATGAAAAAATGAAGAGCAACTACAATCATTTTCGAGATAGTCCATTTTCAGGGACAAGTGAAAGCCAGAGGTCAAAACAATGTTCTACTCTCAGAATCTCATCTCTATGATTTTCTTGAAAAAATTGAGAGTGCGGACAACAGGGAATATTCAGGGTCAGCAAGTGCAAGAAGTCGGGCTCATGGTTTCAGGGACAAGATCAAAACCAGGCTCTCATTCATGAATCCATGCCCAATGGATGATTTAAGGCTACTGGTCTCTTCATCTATCAAGTAGATGTCCCCATGAGTCACCAAATTGTTATCTCAATTTTTCCCCCCAGAAAAATTGATCAAACATGACCCTGCACAAAAAAGCTAAGGGTCAGCTCTGTCGTGCAAGCCACACTTCCAAATTAGACGATCGATCCAAAATATGAGGAGTAGGTAGAATCGAAATCAAGGAGCACGGTTAGTGAAGGGGGGTCAACAACATCAAAGGAGCCCAGAGTTCAATAGGAAAGAAAATGGGAAAGGCTCAATTTTTTTGGACTTAGCCGCATACGAGTCAACTCGGGGCCAAAAAATAGACTCGTGGAAGGTGCCATGTGTCAGATCAGCATAATTCCAAAAGGAACATCAAAAAGGTAGGTCCCAAATGTGCATTGAGCCTCCACATGTCCAATTGGTGAAACTTCAGGAGTGAGACCCAAGGGACAGTCCTTAAATGAGCGTGAAGCTTCCACGTGTCCCAAGTCTGAAAAGGGACACAGGCGGCCATTTGAAACTAATAAGTATAAGAGTGTCAGTGGAAGCTTCCACATGTCTCATTGGTGTAACACCAAGGCTGGGTCCAAAGATCAGGTTCTCAAATGAGTGCAGGCTCGCCACGTAGTCAGGGTCTAACAGAAATCAAATAGGCAGTGGGCTAGAATTAGCTAAGTATAGAAGGACCGGCAGAAGGAGCCACACGTCAACTCGGTGCAACTTCAAAGGTAAAATTCATAGTGGGTTCTCAAATGAGTGTAGGCTTGCCATGTATCTAGAGTTAGACTTAGAGCCCCTTCCGAACCAGAGGGACTTAGCAAAAATACAAAGAAAGGAATAGGCCATCAAAAGGAGCCACGTGTCTCTCCAGCGCACTTTCAAGAGGCAAATCCAAAAGGCGGTCCTCAAACATGTGCCAGCTAGCCACGTGTCCTCAGGTCCGTAAAGGTAAGGTCGGCCATTGAAATTTCCAAAAGCTTGCGGAAGCCTCCACATGTCTCAACCGCGTAACTTTAAAGGTAAAACCTGGGGGTAGTTTCTAAATGAACGCAAAGCCTCCACATGTCTCAGGTCAGGCATAGTGTCTCCGCCAACAGGAGGGACTCAGGAAAAATATAGAGGAAACTGAGGAGCCCACGAAAGCCACCACATGTTATTCTGACATGATTTCAAGAGTGAATTGAAGGAGAAAAATCTTCAAGATGCACGAGGTTGCCACATGGACCCGGTACAGACATACTCTTTTAAACATTGCGTTCCTGTGACCTTGATCTTTAGATAACCATATCTTTCGACTGGAAACTTAGATTTGGGCGTGAGAGGACTTTTTGGAAAGATCTCGGTGCTGGCTTTTCACCTGCCTCTATTAATTTTTTTGGCCCACCATTTTCGAGGCTGTCAAGTCTCTCACCTTCTGCCATCATGAAGAATGGGCCTCTTTCTTTCCTAGTAAGGGACAACGATGAAGGCATGGGTCTTGCGGTAAAACCCATCGCTGTTACAGGTGAAATTCAATGCATATCTTAGAGTGGTTGAATTAGGATTCTTATTTTCCCTCTCTCCTTCTCTCTTTCTTCTATATATTGTAAAGGAGGGCCATATCCAAAGGTTGGTCATTATTTCTCCTCTGCCCCCCCTCTCTTTCTTCCATAGGGTAGGATGTGGAGTCTCAGCCTTCTCTCATGACTCTGTAATGGAATTTCCTTGCCCCTTGCCCATTGATGATGTACTGTGTAAATTTTGGAGCAGTATAATCTATTTTTTGATGCATCTGCCCATCCTTGGCTCATTTTATTGTCTCTTCTTACCTCTCATCATCACAGGGTATATTGTGCATACTCTAATGTTTGTTGCATGTTCTGGGCGCTGTGTTTAATGGGTTTTGAAGTGGTGTTCCATGTGAATCAATCTATGGTCTGTGGTGTATATTTTCCACCCTCTCCTCTGCTCACCTCTCTCCACTTCAGGTAGTTTGGATATGTGATAAGACACTTCCTTTTCTTATGTATCACCACTTAGTGTAGGCTCTTTCACCCTCACTCTCTTCCTGTCTCCTTGGATGGTTAGATTAGGATTGGTTAGGTTCTTCCTGCACTAGAGTAGTTCATGGCAGGTAGATTAGAAAGCAGGAACTAGCCTTCTCTGGAGGGCCATCTCAAGTTTTGCAAGTCCCATAGCTTGAGAGATGGTCCAATGTTGTGTTATCACACCAAATGCCCCACTTCATACTCAGGCCATTCGGGGGTGCTGTGATTCTGCACTAATAGTACCTAAAAAAATTTTATCAAAGAAAATTACACAAAATGAAAACCTTCAAGAAACATATATAGTAGGGACTAGGAAAGTATTATCACCTCCATAAGATTTCTAAGGCCAAATTTTGGAGACTTCAAAATTTGAAATTTTCTAAAAAATACTTTTTGTAGAAGGTAAAATGATGAAGTTGACTTCTCAATTTCTTTTCCAATCACCCCAGTAATAAATTTTTGAGTAAGTTCTTTCATATCATAGGATGTAGCTGCATAGACCATTTTCTCTCTCATTTTCCTACGAATCCATGAAGAAATGAAAAAAATATCTTCCATATAGATTAAAAAACTAGATCCATATGATCAATAATAACATAAATATTCTATGCAATGAATTTTTTCTATGTAAACTATGTAATCTAGATTATTTGGTCATAACATGTGTGCTTTATTTGATTTGGCCTCCTATTTTTGAATCCAATGCAAAACATCCGCAAAGAATAGTTATCAAAAGTCTTAACATCAACGTGAGCCTCAAGAAATTTCTACCACTTGAGAACTATTGATTCAGTATTATCAATGGTGAAGTGCATTCCCTGGACCAAAAAAAACTTTGACAACCTACCTATTACTCCTCTTAGATTTCCTGCAACTTGAAAAATAGAGAAAAAAATGATGTCTTGCCAAAAGTTTGGTCAGGACATTTCTCTGCTAAACATCTCTAGGACCAAGCTTGATATTTTCAAATGAATGATCCTTATAATTCTAAAGATCACCCAGAGAAACATCAAACACATGATGCTTAAGGCCTTCAGAGGAAATGTACATAAAAGGAAAAGGCACCATTGTGAGATGAATATATCTTCATTATGGGAAAAAGCATCCTAAAATGACACATAAACAAAAAATAATGTAAAGTATGTAACCAGAAAAATGCAATGAGAAAGTTTTCAACTGATCATAGTATCATCCACCGCAAGAGTAATGGACATCAAAATAAAAAATGAGTGGAAGATAAGAGAACAAGAACAACCGTGTATTCAAATGATAATGGGTACGAAATGGAATAAAGAGAACACTAATAAAAATTTAGATAAATAACACAATAGTTAAAGTATCGATGAGAAAATTAGTGAACCCTAGCACCAACCCTAAATAGAGCACAAACCCTAAACAAAGCACTAGTAAAAATAAGGTTGTCGAGTCGATTCCCTCCGATGGCGGTGGACGTTTGGGAGATCTACACTCTTCCCTAAGATCAATCCCTCTATTTTAACAAGACAATGACTCTTCCTTGAAGATCTTAACCAGTGTTGTGTGGAGGCGGAGATGTCTAGCTCCCTCCCATGTCCTGTTCAACCCACTCAATCTTGTCACGATGACTTCTGCATCGGGTGCTGCTGCTAAGGCTGTTTAAGTTGGGAATTATGAGAGTTGCAAAAACATGAAAGAAAGGATTAACGGGCTTGTTAGAAGCACTGGTGCACATGGAAAAAGAACTTCTCCTGGATTGAACTTGCTTATGAGGAGAATAAAGACAAAGGTGGAGGTGCCGCACAGGGCTCTCTATGAACAAAGCCAATGGTGACAAAGAAAACGTGAATCCTAACCTAGCACATGGAGGATCCACTAATGAAGGAGACAAGAATAATAGAGATATGGAGAATAAAAAACAAAAGACTACGGTTGCGGAGGAGGGTTTTTTGTCTAGTCAGGGGAGGTAGAATAGTGAGGTAAAGAGGCTAGGGAAGGGAGGTTCCTCCAAATATTTCGCTGCAGTTATCTCTAACCAAAAATATAATACAAGACATGATAAAAAATTGCTAATACCATCCCAGAAAACTCCAGTACTTAAAATAGAGGATCTATTGCAAATAGTCCTAAAGGAGGAGGAAAATCTAGCACAACTTGGCCTCATTTGTAGATTTAAAAAATTCTGGCCCAAGCTATCAAAGCTCCACGACGGGATCTAATAGACTTGGAGGCAAGTGATTAAGGTTAAGATTGAACTCTACCCATGTGCTAAAGCCTATTTTATTGTTGTTTTTGAAACCCCTGAGGATAGGGAACTAAATTTTGATAAATATTGGGTTTGGGGTGAACATAGTCTCATGATCAAGCCATGGTACCCATCCTTTGATCCTCTTAAAGATTTCTTTGATTCCCACCCGGTTTGTATTCTCTTACCTAGTCTCCCTTTTCTGCTTTGGAAAAAAATACCTTTTTGCTATTGGAGATACCCAAGGTTCAAATGTGAAAGCAGATGATAAAACTACGGGTCAAACTCATACTATTTATGTTAGGATTCTAGTTGATATTGATATTTCCGAATCCCTTCCAGCAGAAATCAACTTAAAGATAGGCGACATACATTGGATCCAAAGGATTGATTATGAGGGTTTAGCCTTTAGATGTCGTAAGTGCTATTAAATTGGACATCTCTTGGGTGACTGTGCACATTCCAAATGTAAGGTAAAAACCTACTTGGTGGAAGGATTCATTACTAGAACATCTTACAGTTATCTCCCATTTAGACCCAGTTGAAGACTCTTCAAACCCATCAGATGATCTTGCATGAAAAGAGTCACATCCCAATCTGTTAGGTTTTGAAGGGTTTAGCCTAGATTTCGTCTACCGAGGTGGTTGTTTCTGAAAAAAATATGGTTATACCCCTCGATGAGGGAAAACATTCCAATCAAGAATCTTAAAGTTGTTCTTCTGATCTCTACAGAAGCAGGTAACAAGGACTAGATGGTGGTGGAGCGAAGGAAGAAAGGTTACAATAAACAAAACCACTCCAGTGCCTCTGACAAGGTTTGAGTCTTGTCTCGACTTTTGCTTTTATGGTTGTATCTGGCTTGTAGGCCTATTGTTTTTTAGTTGTTTTTCTTCTACGAGTAGGTTGTTGACGATCTGTAGATTTATTGTTTTTTATTTGTATTTGTGGAGCTTTATTCAACATCTAGGTTTTTAGAATTCTCTTTTTTGAGCTCTTTTGTTGTATTTGGGTTTTGACCCTCTTTGTATAGGGGTATGGTCCCTCCCAAAAAACCATTTACCATTAGTAAATTTTTTTTAGAGAAATAGCAATATGATGTTAAAGACCAAGAAAACTCAACCCTATCTGAAATATTTTGAAGATCAATTCATCCACTGATTATGGCTTCAACCAATAGAGAAATGTAGGATAGAAAACTAAATAATGAGTACTACCATTTATTCTAGTACAAGTCATGAGAATTGACATAAGGATCATGCATATAATTTTTTGGACTAAATGCAAGGAAATTTTGCAAGAAAGAATAGATTATGAATGTGTATAAGAAAAGGCAGTCAAATATCAACACCCAAAGAAAAAAGAGTATTGATCGGTAACATGCTTAAACATATTGTAAGGTAAGAAAAAGTGGTATTTCCTATAAAAATAAAAAAGTAAACAAATGTTCAAATTAAAAATGATATGTAAGAGTGCTGGGGGTAGGAAATAACCTTATAGCAATGGATGTCCCATACACCAAAAGTCCTAGAAATTGTGTAACCCTGAAACGAACAAAAACATGTAGTCAACTCATATGAACAAAGGAAAAAGATGAACTACCAAATATCTAATTGTTAAGTCAATTATAGAAAGCGTAATAAATTGCTATCATAGTTTAAATATTTGTACAAAAGTGATGCGTTGTAATTTTTTTGTTACTATAATGCACCTTAGTCAAAACACGTAAAAAAGGGGGCATTCCATTGCAAATGAAGAATGTAGAAGAAAAATAGTTTACCAAGTTTTGATGAACCATTTGTTGTCTTTGGTCAAGGCTTTATCAAAACAACATACTCGCCACGCTAGAGGGATATACTGTATATTGAAATCATCAAAATTGTTAACCATGTTTTTTACATCAAATCTAATCTCTAGAAATCCATGGTATGTTTTAGCTCTGCTCCTTCGTGAACTTTACATTGCAGAATTATGTTTGTTCTTGAATGCAATGTTATGTCTTATCAAGAGAGATATGTCTCAGAATGCACACATTCATCTCTAATTAACCTTTTATGTGTATGTTATATGTCATTCCACATTTATAGAAAGAAAATTAAATATTCTTAGTATTTTGTACCAACATCTATAACAAAAGCTTGAAATTAGGAAAAATATATACATTCTTGTAAAGGGTCACTCAATAAAAATTCTTGAAGGCTTTATTTTCTTACAGATAAATACATAATCAATGATAAAAACAAATATTTCTAATAATATTTTGGTAAACATACTTCTCAAGAAATTTATTTAAAAATTATAGACTTCTCCAATAGATTCGATGCTTTGCTTAAAAACTCACATAGATCAATCAACAATCAAAAAAATTCACTCACAAGTTTTTGCAATATATCAGATGATGCATAGTGAATTTTTATAATTATTTAAAGCTTGTAATCTCGATCCCCTCACCATCTCAGGACATTAATATTATTTGGTACTCAGAGTTTTCCAACTCCCTCTCCCTCAATAACCGTTCTGAAAGGCTCATTAATTTTTTGGGCCATTGAAATCATTGAACCCCCACCTTTGCAAATGATATGTGGAGTCATTCTGTGGACTCCCTTCTTCTCTCCTCCATACAAAATTCAAATTCCCAAGATTAATTATTTTGAATGATTTTTTAGTTTTGGTGTTATTTGTTGGTTGTGGAAAATGTGTGGGGGCCCATGAATATTATATTTATATATTTCTGGGTATAGTTTTTGTAGAAAAGGAAAATTATATTTTATAAACAGGTAAGTATATTTATATAGATTTACGACAACGATAAAATTGTAAGGGGGATAATATGTATGCAGTAGCATAAGAAAGAGACAGAGGAATTAAAGAGTCGTAACTCAGAATATACAGAGAGGAGAAAAATAAAAAGAGAGAGAGAGGGGGGAAAATAGTGTGCAACAACACAATGGAGAAGAAAAGAGGGAAAATATAGAGAAAGAAAAATACATAGCAGCAACTTGTGAAAGAGGGAATTTTTGTAAGAAGAATAAATAGAAGATTGGACACAAGAAGAGAAACAAAAAGGAAAACAGAGCACCAGCTCTGAGATTGTAAAATGTTTTAAAATATAATATAATACATTTATGTGTGTTTTATTGTGTTTTTGTTGTGTCTTTCCCTTACTGGTTGCATTTGGCACTAAATTTTGCCAACAGTTTGGTATCAGAGAAAACAAAAAGCTCAATAATTTGAGGGTTTGAGTTTTTATTTTTTGGGTTGATTTGTAATGGCTTCCAGCAGAAAATATTTGCAACAACCCCCAATATTTCATGGGAAGAACTATGACATTTGGTGCATTAAAATGAAGACTATGTTCTCTTCTCAAAAGCTATGGGAACTAGTTGAAGGAGGCTATACAAAGGTAATAGAATAGGCTACTTTCAATGCAATCACACAAGCATAGAAGAATACTTTAAAGGAAAATAAAAGAAAGGATGCAAAATGTTTAAGCTACATCCAGAATGCAATCACTGCTTCAATATTTCCAAGTATGGAAACAACTACAAATTCTAAGCAAGCTTGGGATACCCTGCAAAATGCATATCAAGGTAGTGATAAAGTAAAAGTTGTAAGACTGCAGATGCTAAGGAGAGAGTTTGAGACTCTTCTCATGAAAGACTTAGAGTCTATATATGACTTCTTTACAAGGACTATACCATTTTCAATCAGATGAGGACAAATGGTGATGTGGTAGAAGAGCATAGGATCATGGAGAATTTATTGAGAAGCCTTCCAGTCATATTTGACCCAATTTTGGTAGCCATAGAAGAGTCTAAGGACTTAAAAAAAATGAGTGTTAAATGATAAGAATTGTTCTTTGCAAACCCATGAAAAAAGGATGAGTAGATCAGCCAACTCCTCCAATGAACAAGCCTTCAAAACAAACAAAATTATAGAGGCATGGGGAGAGTATCATATAACAGATGAAAATAAAGATTTAACAACCAAAAAGAAGGTGGAAGACATGACCACCAACAAGAGCCATAAGTAAGAGGAGGATGTAAAGGAAGGATAAACAACACTTCCAGAGGTGGTTCTTCACAAAGGTATGACAAAACAAATGTGTAATGTTATTACTATAAAAAGTTTGGGCATTATGCCAGTGAATGTAAAAAGAAAGAATATGATTTGAGAAATCATAATTATAATGCAAGCTTCTCTAATGAAAAAGAAGCTGAACTAGAGAAGAAGGAAATGGGTGGAGCTTTTCTTTTAACTTGCAATGTAGCTGAGCAAGGAAGCAACCAAGTTTGGTACTTGGATAGTGCTTGTAGTAATCATATGTGTCAAAATAAAGAAATGTTCAGTAATATAGATGAAGCAATGAAATATGAAGTGAAGATGGGAACAAACAATAAGGTTCTTGTGATGGGTAAAGGCATTGTATCCATTCTCACCAAAAAAGGAGAAAAGAAGCATATACATAATAATTTCTTTGTTCCAGGATTGAAGTATAATCTTCTCAATATTGGGCAGCTTGCCCAAAATGGATATAAGGTGAAGTTTGAGAATGAAGAATGTGTTTTATATGATAAAGGTGGAAGCAACAAGATTATTGCAACAATGCAAATGACATAGAATATAATGTTCCATTTGAGGATGCAAAGTGTAGCAGGTGCAACAACATTCAAAACAATAACCATTAATCAATCCACTTTGTGGCATCTCAGGTATGGGAACTTGAGTTATGGTAGATTGCATGTTCTTTATAATAAGAAACTGGTTAAACGATTGCCTCCTATTGACTAACTAGACAAGGTTTGTGAGGCATGCATATTGGGGAAGCAACATAAAAATGCTTTTCCCTTAGGTAAAATTGGAGAGTAAGCTCACCTCTTGAGCTGATACATTCATATTTATGTGGTCCCATGAAAAATCCCTCCATGTCTAAAATTTTATATTTTATTACTTTCATTGATGACTTCAGCAAAAGGACATGGGTTTATTTCTTGAAAAATAAATTAGAAACATTTGAAGTATTTAATCAGTTTAAGGCCATGGTTGAGAAGCATAGTGGCCATTATATAAAAACATCGAGAACTGATAGAGGGGGAGAGTATATATCAAATGATTTTTAAACTTCTGTAAAGAACACGGGATCAAGAAAAAATTCACAACAAGGTATACACCTCAACAAAATGGTGTAGCAGAGAGAAAGAATAGAACCATTTAAGAAATGGAAAGGAGCATGTTGAAAGTAAGAGGATTTTCCAATGAATTATGGGAAAAAGAAGTTGGGAAACAAAATATATGCTAAATAGATTTCCTACAAAGAGTGTGAGGAACAAAATAACTCAAGAAGCATGGAGTAGAATAAAACCAAGTGTTGAGAACTTGAGATTTTTTTGGATGTGTGGAATATGCACATGTGCTAAAGAAAAAGAGATCAAAGTGGGATAATAGAGGAGAGAAGTGCATTTTTATTGAATATAGTGAGCAATCAAAAGATTACATATTGTATAATCTAGTTACTAAAGGAGCTGATAATCAATAGAGAAATTCATTGAGGAAATATCTTAGGAAGATGCATAAGAAGTGGAGAAGCCACAATCAAAGACAAATGTACCTACCATTGTGCTTGAACAAGCAGAAGGAAGAGAAAACAATGTACCAATTTGGACACCTATTTCTCAAAGGGGTGAATATTCAAATGACAGCAGCCAACAAAGCATGCAAGGACCAACAAATGAAACATCTTCATCATCATCAGACTCATTACAACAACAAGGAAGAATGAGGAATGTACAAGATATATATGATCAGTTAAGGTATGAAGAAAATGAAGATGAAATGATTAATTTTTTTTACTTTCACAAGTTGATCCTATTTATTATGAGGAAGAAATTAAATATAATAAATGGTGTGAAGAAATGGATGAATAAATACATGCAATAGAAAATAATCAGTTACATGGGAGTTAGTAGATCATCTTGAAGGAAAGGAAGTCATTGGAGTCAAGTGAGTTTATAAAACCAAAACTACTCCCGAAGGAAAAATTGAAAGACACAATGAAAGATTAGTTGTAAAAGCCTACAAACAAAATTCTGGGCATGATTATAATGAGACATTCTCTCTAGTAGCAAGGCTAGAGACTGTGAGAACCATTATTACCATCTGTTATCTCATCATCAAATGAATGTAAAGTCAAATTTCTTGAATGGAGTGTTGGAAGAAGAAGTGTATGTGGGACAACCACCTAGTTATGAAATCCCAGGGCATGAAAGAAAAGTGTACAAGGTGAATAGAGCTTTGTATGGTTTGAAACAAACACCAAGAGTTTGGTATAGTAGGATTGATTCCTATCTAATTAGTAATGGCTTTAGCAAAAGCAATAGTGAGCCCACACTCTACATCAAAGAAAACAATGGTGAAATTTTAATTGTTGTTTTGTATGTAGATGATCTAATTTTTACTGGAAATGCAAGCAAGGCAATTGATGAATTTAAAGCAGCCATGAAGAAGGAATTTGAGATGACTGATTTGAGATTGTTGAAGTATTTTCTTGCCATTGAGGTCAAACAAATAGAGAAGGGAATTTTTTTTTCTCAAGAAAAGTATGAAAAGGAAATCTTGCAAAGATTTAGAATGTTGGATTGCAAACCAACATCTACACCATCTGAATTAAGTTTGAAATTGGTAAAATATGATTGCATCAATAATATGGATCCTACAAGGTACAAAAGCATGGTAGAAAGCTTGATGTATTTAACTGCAACTAGACCATATATAATGTATGTAATTAGTTTGATTTCTAGATTTATGGAGACACCAAAAGAGTCTCATTGGAAAGCAGGCAAATGAATATTGAGGTATGTGAATGGAACAATAAATTTTGGAATTTTATATGCTACTAATAATGATTTTCAATTAGTTGGATATACAGATAGTGATTGGGTAAGTATCCTGGATGATAGAAAGAGCACATCTGGATATGTGTTCAATGTTGGATCAGGAGCCATTTCATGGGCTTCAAAGAAAAATCAATATTTTCATAATCCACTACAGAAGTAGAGTATATTGCAGCAAACTTAGCCTGTGTGTCAGATGATATGGTTAAAGAGAATCCTCTCATATTTGCATGAAAAGAAACAAGGAGGTTCTGTTATTTTTTGTGATAATATGTCTTATATTGTATTTTATAAAAATCCTATTTTCCATGGAATAAGAAAGCATATAGCAATAAGATACCACTTCATTCATGAATTGGTGGAGAAAGGAGAAATTGAGATCAAGTTTTGTAGGTCAGAGTAGAAAGTAGCTGAAATTTTTACCAAACCACTGTCAAAGGAATAGTTCGAGCAATTGAGAGAAAATTTGGGTCATAAATGGACCACCTAGCTCCAGAGATTAATTTCTTATTTGGCTCAAGATTAAGGGGAGTGTTAGAATTATTTAAATCTTGTAATCTCGAGCCCCTCACCATCTGTCGGGCCATTAATATTATTTGGTTGTTGGAGTTTTCAAATTACCTCTCCCTCAATAACCGTTCTGACGGGCTCATTAATTTTTTGGGCCTTTGAAACCTTTGAACCCCTGCCTTTGCAAATGCTATGTGGAGTCATTCCGTGGACTCCCTTCCTCTCTCCTCCATACGGACTTAAAAGTCTCGAGATTAATTATTTTGAATGATTTTTCGGGCCTGATTTTTATTTTTTGGCTTTGGAATATGTGTGGGGGCCCATGAATATTATATTTATATATTTCTAGGTATAGTTTTTGTAGAAAAGGAAAAGTATATTTTATATACAGGTAAGTATATATTTTTATATATATTTACGGCAACGGTAAAATTGTAAGGGGGGTAATATATATGCAGCAACATAAGAAAGACACAAAGGAAATAGAGAGCCACAACTCACAATATACAGAGAGGTGAAAAGAAGAAAAAGAGAGAGAGGGAAAAATAGTGTGCAACAACACAATGGAGAAGAAAAGAGGGAAAATACAGAGCATCAGCTCGTGAAAGAGGGAATTTTTGTAAGAAGAATAAATAGAAGATTGGACACAAGAAGAGAAACCAAAAGGAAAATAGAGAAACAACTCTGAGATTGTAAAATGTTTTAAAATCAATATAATACATTTGTGTGTGTTTTATTGTGTTTTGGTTGTGTCTTTCCCTTATTGGTTGCATTTGGCACTAAATTTTCGCTGAGCGTATCTTGTTGGTGTGTTCATGGCTCCTACTGAGTCATCATTTGGACCTTTCGTTAGTCTTTCCACTTCTGTTAATCTAACACGTCATCTCTGAAAATTTGTTTTGTTTTTACGGGAGCCATTGCTGTTTGTGTTTTCCATCTATGACTCTTTCCCACGTCCTTTGTCCTACGTGTCAGATATGTCATGTCCACTAGATTTTTAAAATTAAAACATCCCGCCTCTTAAATATATTCAAAATTCCCCCCAAAATAATGTGTTTAGTCATTTCATTTGTACTTTCTTGTTATTATTTCAGACTACCTCATTGTGAGCAGGGGTTCTTTACATCGCCATTGATTTCTAGTTATATTACTTTGTATATTTCTGTGAAGAATCTCTGGGTTTAGTGTATATAAACACCTTGGGGCAGATTCTACGATCTCTTCATGTCTGTCATTTCTTCCTCTAGATTTTTAGGATGGATTGCTTCAGGATTTCCTAATTACGTTCAGGTACAAGTCATCTCTTTCTCTTAGTACAAGGTAAATGAAAGTTCATACATTCTAATAATATTTTGAAAATTTTAAACTTTTTTCTTCTTAATGTGAATCAACAATGGAGGGTGCTACTAAATGAGATATACATGAGTGTTCTATATGTGAGCACCACATTTTTTAGAAGTTCATTAGCAACAATCACCACCATAGCTATTCCTACTCCTTGAGAGATGTTTGGGCTGGAGTGTTTTGGCGTAAATAACAACATTCTCATAACCAACATTACATTTACCTTTCTTCTTTTTGGTGAAATTACAGGAGTAATTTATATTCTTCTTCTTCTGGACATGGAATAGTAGGAGAATCAGGTGACTAGCATCTGTGCATGAGGAGACAATGTTTTGAGAAAATATTTATGTTGCGAGGATGCATGTGTTCATTCAGAATCCATCTTGTGTTTTGAGAGGTATAAGTTAATCACTGTGAAACAAGCTAAATCTTAAATAAAAAATCCTTGTTTTCTTTATTTCGTTTGCAAATGTCAATGAAGCTCGGTGTTTATTTTTGTTATTAATGAAAGTTAAAAACTTTTTATGAATGAAAAACGGAAACTGCAACAAAATTGATGGTCAATTGAGGGCTTTACAGTGTTTAATAGATTTATATTTCTTCCTAAAATAATATAAATGCTCTTTGAAGGAGCAAATTTTTTAATTATTGGCAAGGGATTAAGTCCTCGATTTCTGGCCAACTTTTCATGGTTTAATGTTTATCCACTTGTAAAGTGCTAAAATTGTTGGATTTTTCTAGTCGTTTAAACATTTTTAGTCGTTTTAAATGTCAAAATACACCTATTTTAAAACTATGATCATCTTGATTGACAAGGAAATATATAACATAAATGTCGAAATGACATGTATATTCAAATTTTGACCGTTATATATATTATATAGTTAATAAATTAAATATTAAATAGACACTATACATTATAAATTTGTGAGATTCATGAAAAATATAACATAAATGAAAATATAAACTTTGAGATTTAAATAAAATAAAAAATAATAGAATTATCTTAATATATTATTAATGAAATATAAATATATGCATATCTCATTGATAAAATAAAAACATTCATTAATTTTGATATTTAAATAGTTTTGATTGATTTCTTTTTTATATTTATTGGATTTCTTGTTTAACTATATTTTATTGATTTTGATTTGTAATTAGTTTTTTATTTGTTTGATTTCTTACAAATAAAGATTGGATAATAGAGTACATGTATTAGATTTGGGATTTTGCAAGAAAGGTGAAATTACAAGATTGGCCTTACAAGCCTAAAAGTTAGAAGTTGGAAATGGAATTCATTTTATACATAATTGCAAGTTTGTACCGAGTGAGTCTTTTCTACCATTTTCTTCAAATTTGGTTTTAAATTGTAATTTAAAATTTTGTTTTAATATTCTCATAAACTTTTATGATTTTTATGGATCTTCAAATTGATTAGTGCAAAATTAATTTTTTGGGGAAGAAAATGAATATGTGAAAATTTATGAAATTGATTAGTCCAATCTATCATCCATAATTAAATAAAAGTTACATAACTATGAGAGAATATTACAAAGAACACCAACATCCATATAAAATTTAACTCAATTTATGTACTTTGTAATAGTTATATAAAAAATAATTTGATGTGCATATTAAATTTTAAATGTCAAATGACATCCATATAATTTTCTAGACCACCAAACAATTTTTATTGTAACATGTAACATTGAACGTCAAAATCCAACATTGTGCTAAATAGTTTGTTGAGATAAGTTTGAATTACAATTTGCACAATGTGATGTTCTTTAAGTATAAAACAATTTTCCAAAATAAATGTGGATCGTATATTTCAACTCGAACACGTCAGTTAACTCTTTCAAACAAGAGCTAAGTCACATGAAAAATAACAATCTACTCCTACCTAAGATAGATAATATTTAGAATTCATGTGTTATTGGAATTTGATAACGGATCGACCAAAAAATTACATTTGAAACCTTTATTTTGCTTATAGAATTCTAGCACCATTTGGATGTTAGTAAATTACTTAATTTACTTTAGTAGCTTGGATGTTTGATAATGTTCTTTGATTTACCCTATAAATCATTTATTCTATTATATGTACTAGGGCTACAAGGAATTTCACGTAGGGATTAAATTAAATGATTTTGGAGAGTATTCATCTTGGAATTTACTTAAATTTAAGGATGCTATAACATAATAAGAATAATTTAAAATCATGTATATTACTTGAACGATTCATGTCAACCATTTAGATACATGCCTTTTATATCAATAAACTCCTCATCTTGTAATAATTGACCATGTTAGTCCTTCACAACTAATAACTCATTCAATTTTTCTTTAATCTTATAATTTTTTCACGTCATGCCCTCCTTATATCAAGTAGTGATACAAATATCACTACGATTTTATTACTTATACATTTAAGTACCCAAATAACACCATGCTTATGTACACATTTTCTTAATATAGATGTTTTGTATGAGGTGACAAAAAATAACATAATCAAAACAACATACAAAAATTAAAAATAAATATTATTAATATTTTATGAAATATCACATATAGGAAAACCTTAAGCATTTCCTCAAAATTAACACCCAAAAAGGTCTATAGATTTTGGCCACCTAGGAATAAAATGGACATCATCAACGAGAGCATGTAAATATAAACTACGTGCTAAACTTTTGGGGTTCCCAAACATGAACGCATTACATATTCCTATAAGGTTGAACCAAAGAAAGAAATAATAGTGAAATATTTCCCATATAACATTCATTGTGTGGCATGAGTGTAGAAAACACAATAAAATGTTAACAAAGTTCCCTTAACTGGAAGTTGTTATAACAAATCAAATTTAAATTTGAAAGAATATGAATCAAGGTAAAAAGTTGGCTATGGAATTAATAATCATGATATGAGTTCAGAAATAAATGGAAAATGTTAATGAGGTGCCCTTAAATAGAATTTGTTATAACAACTCAAATTGAAATTTGAAAGAATGTGAATAAGGGTCTATAGGATTCATAAGACATGGCATCCTACTTCTCCAAAAATCACGGATACTCATGTTAACACTCTCTCAAGGGTGTTTGGAATTATCTCAATTGTAGCTACACCTGTAGGTCCAGAACAAAACTAACATAAGAAATAATCCTGTTAATAACACAATGATACATTGTCACTTAATACATGGCATAATACGTGGAATAGAACTAAAATTTAGTCTGAAGTCATGCACTTCTCTTGGTAGAAGCTTTGTAACATCTCAACAAAAACCATTGAGTGGTTATCGAGCACAAACTGTGAATTTAGTGAGTGCAGATGCACCAAGGATTGGGTACTTTAAAAAAACACATGTAGTAGGTGCAAACCCATTTATGCCCTTCCCGAGCTCCTCTTGATCATTCTAGTGAGAAATAATTGACAGCCTCTATAATCACATCACCCACTGAATGTCTGCAATCAGATGTTGCTTGGATACTCTCAGTGTGATTCACAACATGGAGCATCTCTCAAAGTGTGGGACCTTGCGAGTTGAGAGAGCTCTCAGGATTAAGGCTGGTTCCTATTCCTCTATTCAAGTGCATATAAATAAATTACAGAGGATCTACTCTAAATCTACTCTATCTTTCAAGGAGACAGGGTTGAGAAGATGCAAGAAAATAAACCTAAGCTAATGAGGTGATGCACCAAAGGAATGCTTAACACCCATTTTGTAACTTAACACAGACCATAAGAGAATGCAATACAACACCATGCACAGGTAACCAAATATCCAATGCGAGATTTAAAGGACAACAATGAACACATGAAGGGTTGAAATCATCCACAAACATATATTATTTCTCCAAAATTGATATATGTACATTATAGTGGCCAAGAGGCAAGTATTTCATTACAACTTGAATGGGGAGGTTTTAGGACTCCAAAAATCCACTCTGTGAGACAAAGGAAGAAGGGAGGGTGCAAAATAGAAATGTCCAACCCTTTACAATGAGCCCAGCTCCTTCTTTTATGGTCTACTCAGAGAGAAGAAGGAGAGAGAGAGAGATGAAAACTAATTTAAAGCTCAGCTACTAGCCATCAATGCCTCTGCAAATCCACCCCAAATATGTCATGTTTGTTGCTTTGTGTCTTCTCGGCATGTTGAAAGAGGGAGATTGGTGGATCGAATCAAATCTGATCTAGTTGTTGGGGACAATCGGATTGCATATTAATGGCATGAAGAACATTCCCCATTTTTCACCCACCAAACCTCTTTGAAATTAAATTTTCATGTTTCCATGGCATAGGCAAGGTTGAGACCTTTCCAACGGTGCCAAATTTGTTGAATTTCGGGCATTGGGTCGAAAGATATGTCCATTTGAATGTTTGAGTCGGGTCTATACAAAAATGGTGAAAAGCAGTGAGCAAAACGGGTTCTGTGGGAAAACTCACTTTGTTCCTTTTGGCACCAAAAATACAAAATGCAAAATTTACCCAGAGCTCCACAATTCACTTTTGGCAAAAAATCATTTTCAGGCCCGAACGGTCCGCTTTTTCCATTTGGATGCAAAAAGTCACTTTAAGGCCCACTGGTCTTATGCAATTAAGGCTTGACACATGGCTCCTTGGGCATCGGTGGAGGTGCAGCTCATTTTTTCACTTTACGCCTTCTTGGGGCAAAAGGTTCAAACTACCTCATGATGACCAGCACAGCCGCTTTGACTTTTCAACATGACCACGTGCCCTTTTGCGGGCCTTAGGAATTTTTCTTTATTTTGGCTTTAAGATCCCCACAGGCTTGTGGGCCCAAAATTCACTTTGCACCTATTTGTAAAAAGCAAAAAAGTTCTAAAACTTCTAGCAGACCCGCCGACCTACTTTTTTTTTGGAAAATTTCCCTCATTGGGCCTTTGAATTTGCCATTTTCGCAAAATCTCCCGCCGGCCCGCCTGGGCAAAAATACCTTCCAAGGCCCACCGGTAGTCATAACTTGCAAAATATGAGGAGTTAGAAGGACTTATTTATATTTTTGGAAAGGGGAAGAAATGTACCACTTGATGAAGATCCTTTTAGGAAACCTTAAGTGCTTAGAATATCTAAAAATTGTATTGAAGCACTAAAATAGGAAAATGGGTGTAGTTAACCAAAAATAAGCATGAGCTTATTTTGGATAACAATTTGGTGACTCAAAGGGGACATATTCCCGCTAGATGAAGAGATCAGCTACCTTTTGAAGCATCCATTGGGAATGGAGTCATAATTGATAGCTGATCTGATCTGAAATTTGGAAATATCTTCACTCCCTGAGGCTTGGACATTGTTGGAACCAAGCTAACCCTGAATCTTTTGGAAATGGGCCCTTTGAGACTCGATTTTAGTTGCTCTTATTTAGAGGCACATCTAATGTGTCTTTTAATGATTAGAACAACAAAAACTATCATTGTGCCACAACATTAGGGAAACTAAACTATGCTACAACAAAACAAGGGCCTGGTGCACTTAGGGAAATTAAAATCTATGCTAATATTGTACAAGGGAGAGTAAATTTTCCTAGAGTAGTGTTTGAGGTAGATCCCATTACTGGGATCCACAATTCTTGTACCATCCAACTTTACGCTAGCCAGAAGGCATTGCATACTTGTGCACTTTAGGAAATGTAAGGGCCACTCCAAATGGCATAAAATTTAGAATGTTTTCCTGGTTTTTCCTGTTCAGCATAGTGCTTTAGAACTAAGTCCCCCTCTTGAAAGGTCCTTGTTCTTTCTTTTTGTCAAAGGTCTTTTTGAATGCTTGAGCTTTCTCCATGACCTGCATTGCTGCTCTCTTACCTCTTACTGTCCATTAGGGGCTCTGCATACCTGATTTCCATAGGTTCAAACTTGGAATACTTTCCTGGTTTTGAGCTCCAAAGCTGCAACTCCAATGATATCAATACTTACCTCCATGACTTGTCATTAGCTTGTCATGGGGAGCTACCTGGACCTTCATTAGCTCTACATGTGATCATAGGTTTAGAATACTATCCAGCCCATAGGCATGGAGAATTTGATATGCTACCTCTTTTTATCAGCTTCTTTTCCTATGGACCAAGAGTCTAAAGAGCTGATACCTTTCCTATACCAAGTTCTCCAGTTTGTTCTTATCCTTAATAGGTTCTTCCTTGTGGACTCTACTTGGCCATTACCTTGAGGGTAATAATTTGATGAAGTCCTCAATGAGGTATACACCAGTTCTTGATTTAGCTCATTAGCAGATGATCCTTGTACCAAGGAATGCCAATGCATTATCTGATATAATAGTGGCAAGGACTCCAAACCTAGTGGCTATTCCTTCATAGAAATCCAAGATGTTGGATTCATTTGCTTCTTTTAGTGCCACTGCTTCAGTCCACTTGGTGAAATAATATGTTGTAGTAAGTATCCACTTGTGGCCTTGGCTTGAATTTGGGTTAATCACCCCAATGAAGTCTAGTCCCCACTACATGAATGGTTGATCCATTAAAATGGGATGAAGGGGCAGGGCTGCTAGCTTCTCCTTTCCTGTGAAGAATGCACACTTTTTACACTCCTTAACCCATGAGTAGCAATCCCTGAACATTGTAGGCCAATAATAACCAGCTTTCATGATCTTGAGAGTTATTGCTTAAGGGGAAAAGTGAAGATCCTGATTCTCCATCATGGAACTCATGCAACACTCTCTCAATTTGGCCTGTCTCAATGCACCTCAATAAAACACTATTGATATCCTTTTTAAATAAGACACCACCAAAAAGCACATATGGAATGGCTTGTACTTTGAAGTATCTTCTCTTTGCTTTGTTCCATTCTGGGGGCACAAACCTATTTGGAGGTAATGCACTAAGGCTTGGGTCTAACATGTAGTAGGTGCATCATTAGGTGACTACTCTTGATCATTCTGTAGAAATAGGAAAACCTTTTTTCACCCACTGACTCATTGTTCCTTGGAGGTGAGCTATGTTCACACAGACCCTTGCCTCAAACTAGTTTGGTCACCTTGATCTCAATATCATATTCCATTACCTAGGTGATCCAACCTGCTCTCTTCTCATTCAATTCCTTGTTTAGAAGAAAATCCTTGACACCAACATGAGATACTACCAGTTGAATCCTATTGTTTGAGACCAAGTGTCTGAACTTCTTCAGGATCTTCTAATAACAACAAGGACATGTTTTTCAATGAAATAGTATTTTACCTCGTAGTCCTCCAAGTTCTGACTAAAGAAGGCTATTGGTTTTTCTGAACCTTCCTTGTTGGGCTGGACAAAGATGGCTGAGATGGTGTCTGACCCTCCTAAAGCATATAACATGAAGTCTCTTGAGAAGTTTAGGTTAACAAGAGTTGGAGCCTGTGATATTGCGAGCTTGATGGCTTCAAAACTCTCTTTTCCTTCTTATGTCCATTTAAATGCAAGAATCTTCTTTAACATCATTGTTAAAGGCTTCAAAACGAGTAGAAAAATTAGGTATAAACATGTGAACAAATTTTATTCTCCCCAAGAAGCTTTGGAGATATTTTTTGTGTTGTGGCAATGGAAGTGTTTGGATGGCTTCCAAATATTTCAGGATCAATTGCTAACCCTTCTCTAGAGACAATGTGGCCCAATAATTTACCCTCATGATGCCAGGAATACAAATTTCTTTGGGTTTGAGTGATACCTCCAAACCTTCTACATATCTGAATACTTGTTTAAGGTGGAAGAGATGGTCTGCAACATATCTTTGAGAAAATGGTGATATCATCTAGATATACCAGGACAATATTGTTAATTAAGCCTTTGAATTCCATGTTCATAGCTCACTGAAATGTTTCTCTAGCATTTGATAGTCCAAATGGCATCTTATTATAAGCATATGTCCCCCATTTGGTGGTGAAGGCTGTCTTGAACTAATCTTCCTCTTTCATCATTATCTGGTTATAGTTTGAATATCCATCTAGCAATGAAAACCTCTCAGAGCCAGCTATAACCTATAATATCTGTTTCATTGATGGAAGTGGATAGTGATCATTCAGTAATTCTCTATTCAAATCATGAAAGTCCACACACAATCTGATTCTCCATCTCTTTCTTCTCATAGCCACCAAGTTTGCAACCCAACTTAAGTGCTTGATAGGGAAGATGATGTTGGCCTCAATTAGCTTGTTCAATTATTTCCTCATGAGAGGCTCAATGTGAGGATTTACTGGGTTGTTGCTTATGTTTGAAAGGCTTGGATCCTGGATCCTAGCTCGATTGTGTGTTACGCCAGCTTTGGGTTGAAACCCATTAAATCTTTATAAGTATAGGAAAAGACATCTAGGAATTCTTGACAAATTTGAATGAACTCAAATTTTTCTTGTTAAGTGCTTACCTTGCCAATCTATAACATTTTTCCTTCTTCTATGAAAATGGGCTCTGAATCTTCACCTTTTACCTGAATGTTCACCTTCTCCTTTTGGAATTGGTCATTTGGGTTGAAGATTGATTCCAAAGTGACAAGACCCTTTGATAGTTTGTTGGTCCTCAATTGCACCACTTGATCACCATACTGCTGCTCCAGTTTGTCTTAGTTCCTGGAGGAGAACTCAACTTCTTCATGTAGAAATTTGACAATTTGCTGGTCATTCTTGAAGACCTACCAACTTGTGTTGTTGTCTAGGGACAGATGGTCTCACAACTAACTTTGATATAGGGCTGAGAATTATCACTCTTGATACTCTCCACAACGTTAAAGGCTGCCATAATTGCTGCCAATTTATCTGTCACTTCATTCTTCTTCCTTGGGATGGAATTGATGTTGAATGCTTCGAAAGTCCTTAATGAGGTCCCATACCCGGTTCTTGTAGCTCTTTAGCAGATCATTCTTGGCAATATTTTTTCCTCATGGACCTTATTAACAACTATTGCACTATCACCAAACACTTACAAGTTTCTTGATTCCTCATTTTCCTTACCCAATGCAGTCTATGGACCAAAGCCTCATATTCTTCTGTATTGTTTGAATAGGAAAATTGGAAACAAAAAGTTGAGTATTATTTCATACCTTGGGGGGAAACAAGCATAGCTCCTCCTCTGGCTCCTTGTCTACTCCTTGAGTCGTCAAAGAACAACTGCCATACTTCATTATCATCTTTGTGTTATGGCTTAATGATGTCAGGAAGAGGGTGATTCTCCTCATGCAAAACAAGTAAAATCTTAGCTCAGATTCCTCCATCTCTTTATAGGGGTCAAAATCATGCCTCTTGTTTTCCCACTCGTCAAGGGTCAAGTTTGGGATACACCCCACCTTGGAATCTGCTTCACAAGTGCTTGGGAGGTCCTCTTGATCAAAGGCTGAATAATTGGCATTGATTGGGTTGGGTACATAAGACTTAATATGGTAATCTACAATGGGCTCAAATATGATTGTGGTCTTAGCTCCATACCTTGTTCTAAAAATCATGTGTGACCAATCAACAGACAAATAGCCTCCAATTTTGGCAGTGAAGTCCCTTGACAAACACAATGTAAAATGTGGTGGCAAGTCTATGACTGATGCGTTCTGCAACACAGTCACATTAGGGTAGGTGTGAAGTGTGAGGCTCAAATATTTGATGACTCCAATAGTTGTCACTGTTGTCCCGTCCAATTGCACTACCCCCTAGAGATGACTTTGTATTGAAGACCTAGCTGATTGGCTATTTGCTTTGTCATTACGGAGCTACTTGCTCCCGAATATGCAATTATGTACCAATTTATCCCCAATGATCAATGAAACATAGAATGGAGGGGGCTTCAGATTCTTACCTTGTTTTCCTCCATGATTTTCCCCAGTCTGAGCTGCATTGGTAAACACTTTCTCTTGCTAGTTAGGGGGCTGATTTGAGCTTGACCAATTGGCCATAGTAGTCTGCAATAGATCCCTTTGTCCTGGAATGGTCAGTGACTCCCACATTGAAATTTTCACATTTTTCTTCTTCATTTGTTCAATGATGTTAAATGAACTATCTTTTTGTTGCCGCTTGCCTAATACATTTTTCTCTTGCACATGGGTCGTTACAACTAGTGTCTGAGTGCGTTTGGAAGGTGGCTTGGATTGGCTCTCCATATTGAGAGTTACATTCTAAGTTCCAATACCTTGTGGAGTAATGGAGGGTTTAGGATTACCTAAGTTTGGTGATTGTCGCTCTCCAATATTCCTTTTCTTGGACCATGTATTGGGAACTACACTTTGAGAAGGTGTTTGATTCATCCTACATAAATCCTCAACCTTCCAAGTGACAAGCATAGTTTCACTTGGAGATGCTTCTTGTTGAACTCCTTGTTGTTTATTTTCTTCTTGGCTAGAATCTTGTGACACACCAATGGTTTGTACCATCAAGGTCTGGTTTAGTGCACCATTAAAACACATTGATTGGTTATGTGGCTGATTGCATGGGAAACACCAATCATATTCTTTTTCCATATTGTTTAGTGTTGGAACCAAGGCCCTTGATGTTGAAGTTGTGTTTGGATCATATGACCAGAAAGGCCTAGCATTTTGAGGTTGTCCTTGGTTTTGGTTCTGATTTTTAGCCTGAGCTGGTGGCCTATTTGGCTGATATGGGGGTCTAGCCTAATACTGAGCTTAAGGATGGTATGGCCTAGAACTTTGAGCCTGTTGCCTTTTGATATTCACTAGCTCATTCCCTAGGTTATGCAGTTGTTTCATAACTTCTTGAAGCTCTTTTGAGGTGCTAGACGATGAGGTGGAGGCTTAAGGTGAAGTATAATTCCTAGGAGTAGGTATAGGAGCTAATGTGGGTGTCTGATTAGTACATGGATCTCCTAGTTCTGGGTATAGGGCATGGGTGGCCTAAGAGAAAGTTTTCCAGCCTAAATTAAACAATTTTTAGCTCTTATGGAAATTATATAGGGTGCAGGTAAGGTGGTGCCTCCCATTGATTGAATCATTAAAGAAATATCAGAATTTAGAGCTCTAAGAAAGTATAAGAAAGCACCTTCATCTGTGGGCCTTACAGCCAATGGAATCTTGTCCCATGTCCTTTGAAATATGAGGTTGAAATCTATCAACTGCTCATTAGGGGCCCTCTTGATTGTTGTCAGTTGCTCCAACAGGGATAGATTATCTCCTTTCTCTCCAAATTGATCATGAAGAGCTCTGTAAAGATGGTCCTAAGTTTGAATAGAGCCTGTTGTTAGACTCCTGAACCATTGTGAAGCTTTACCCTTGAGTGAAGAGGCTAGTAACTTGACTGCAATGTCCATCTCAATGATCTCATGAATTACATAGACATTTGCAATGTCTTGAATGTGGTCACTAGGAGAAGTTTGGTTTTCTCAGTGAAATATGGGATGCTCTTTAATGCAGCCACTGGGACTGATTTTGTGCATTGAGGGCGAGTGGGATGCTGCCAGTGAAATTGACATAAGGATTTGGTTGTGCCATCTTGATTGGTCTAATAACCCTTGTTGATTAACTAAATGACCTAACATGAGAAGGTGTTGACAAGGTTCTGTTTGGTGGAGATGGAGACCTCTGGGCTCTTCTCCCTCTTCCCCTTCTATCTGGGGACAAGTGTAGATAGACAAATAGTCCCTCCTCTCTAATTCTTGACCTTGTTTGTATTCTTCTCATAAACTTTACAAGCTTGGACTGTTGAAACCAGTAGATTCTGATTCTTTTAGAGTCGTCCAGATGTGTAATCTTAGAGCTTCTTAAAAGCTGAAAACGTTACAACAAGTACACATCAATCTTGCTACAATAAAGATGGAGATTTCTTGGTCCCACTGGGAGTGCCAAAACTGTTAGTGCAGAATCACAATACCCCTGAATGTCTACAACCATATGGGTTGAGACTCTTAGTGTGATTGCACAACATTGAGCATCTCTCAAAGTGTGGGACCTTGCGAGTTGAGAGAGCTCTCCGGATTAAGGTCGGTTCCTATTCTTCTGTTCAAGTGCATATAAATAAATTTTACAAAGGACCTACTCTAAGCCTACTCTATCTTATCAAGGAGACATGGTTGAGAAGATGCAAGAAAATAAACCTAAAATAAGGAGGTGATGCACCAAAGGAATGTTAGACACCCATTCTTTAACTTAACACAGACCATGAGAATGAAATACAACACCATGCATAGGTAACCAAACTATGATGAGAGATCAGAAGGAAACAATGAAACACATGAGAGAGTTGAGAATCATCCACAGACATATATTATTTCTCCAAAGTCGATACAGTACATTATAGTGGCCAAGAGGAAAAACGTAGCATTACAACTCAAATGGGGAGGTTAGGACTCCAAGAACTCATCTACAGACCAGAGGAGAAGGGAGGGTGCAAAATAGAAATGTCCAACCCTTTACAAAGAGCCTAGCTCCTTCTTTTATAAATGCTGCTCAAAGAGAAGAAGGAGAGAGAGGTGGGAAAACTAATTTGAAGCTCAGCTATTGGCCATCAATGCCTCTGCAAATCCACCCCAAATCTTTCATGTCCACCGCTTTTTGTATACTCATCATGTTGAAGGAGGGAGAGTGATAAACCTAATCAAATCTGATTTGGTTGTTGGGGACAATCGGATTGCATATTAATAGCATGAATACGTTTCCCCATTTTTCACCCACCAAACCTCTTTGCAATTAAATTTTTAGGTTTTCATGTTGTAGGTGAGGTTGAGATCTTTCCAACGGTGTCAAATTTGTTGAATTTCAGGCATTGGGTCGAAAGATATGTCCATTTGAATGTTTGAGTCGGGTCCATACAAAAATGGTGAAAACTAGTGAGCAGAACGGGTTTGCGGGTCCAAAACTCACTTTGTGCCCTTTGGCACCAAAAATGCAAAATGTAAAATTTTCCTCGCAGCCCTGTAATTCACTTTTTGGCAAAAAAACATTTTTGGGCCCGACGGTCCATTTTTTCCATTTGGGAAAAAATTCACTCAAAAGCCCGTCGACCCGTATGCAATTGAGGCTAGACATGTGGCTCTTTGGCCATTGGCGGAGGTGCGGATCATTTTTTCACTTTACGCCTTCTTGGGGAAAAAATTTAAAACTACCTCCGATGACCCGCTGGCCCGCTTTGACTTTTCAACATGGCCACATGTCCTTTTGCGGGCCTAAGGCATTTTTCTTTATTTTGGCTTTAAGATCCCTACGGGCTTGCGGGCCCAAAATTTACTTTGTGCCCTATTTGCAAAAATTCACAAAAGTTCCAAAAATCCCCACAGACCCGCCGACCTACTTTTTTACTTGGGAAAATTTCCCTCTTCAGGCCGGCCGAAAGTTTCCATTTGGGAAAAAATTCACAAAATCTCCCGTCGTCTCGCCTTTGGGAAAATATACCTTCCAAGGCCTGCCGGTTCGTAACTTGCAAAATATGAGGAGTTAGAAGGACTTCTTTATATCTTTGGAAAGGGGGAGAAATTTCCCAACCTGATGAAGATGTTTTCAAGAAACTTGAAGTGCTTGGAAAATCTGAAAATTTGGATTGAAGCACTAAAAGATGAAAAATAGGTGTAGTTAACAAAAAATAAGCATGAGCTTATTTTGGAAAACAATAACCAATTGTGGATATTTTGTACATAGGCCATGAAGTTAATTACTTCCCTTCTTAATGAAATGGAAAATTACTACAAATTAATTGCAATTGTTCCCAGTGTTGTGAGTCATTATACTCTCATAATGATGTTTGCACCTCCAATAGGAATGGAAAACATAGGAAAGTCTAATTTATACTCACTCATGGCTATTTTGATTCTATGGCATTTTCCTGAACAACAAAATATTATACCCTCATCAACAGTCATGATTTGAAATTATGGAGGTAAGTAAACATAATAGTTCAACCGTGCCACCAACCTATTTTTTGTGAAGTTATCTAGACTAGGATCAAACAACTTTGTTACTCCTTTTTTCTTTAGGAAACCCACCACTTTGAGGATTCAAGGTTCAAGGTAAGGTTTATAGGTGGAAAAATAGGGTCTTGGGTGGAATGTATGGTTGTGATCACCTTTTTATGTCAAAACCAATGACTACTACCAAAAATGGGAGAAAATTACCCAAAAAAGGTTATGGGAGGATGATATCATAATGATTACATCATCAAGATGAATCTAATAACTGCTATATTGTCTAGGGCTGAAAAAAATTGGACTTTTTTTATAAACTTTTTTTTAAAACTTTTTTTAACACTTCATTTTTAGTTAAAAACCTTGAGCAATATTATAGTGATGGAAAAATTCATAATCCTTTCAAATCACAATTACTTTTTCCCTTCTTCCTTCTGATGATAGGTATTAAAAAACATTTGCAGAGAATATTCGAATGGTATGTCTAAAAAATCCTCTTATGAATTACTAAACAAGTTATTAATCATGCAAGTAGTTGTTCTTGGAGCTTTATTTGTTCTATTAGGTGTAATCATAACTTTCTTAAAAATCATATATACGTGATAAATTATTATTGGAACTACATGCATCACCTTATGCTGTGAATAGTGGGTTTTTATACATGCATGTAATTCAAAAGGAAATTATTCTAGGATAGTATGAAACATGATATTAAGTAATTTTTGGCAGGATGTAATACATGTCAGCATCAACAAGGATAAATGGCTTGTACTCATGGCACACTATAATTACTTCCAATCCTTAATATAGTATGGATATGTGTATATGTTGACATGTTTGATGGATTTCCAAAGCCTTGTGGGAAAGCATTGATCCTTGTGGCAGTTGATTTCCTCTCTAGATATGTGAACTTTTGTTGTTTGGACCAACCTTTTAACACTTCCATAATTTTTTTGTGTCCAAGATTCACTTGTGTATGTCCACCCTTAGTTGTATCTTATGTTTAAAAATATTTCATTATGACTCTTGGCCCTATGCTATGTGTGATTAGGGAAAGTGTTATGAATCCAAGATTCCAAACAATAAAAATTACATTGATTTAAATGCTATTCAAATTGTTTGAAAAAATGTCTAACAAGGGAAAAAAATTACTTTCATATCATAAATTGATGAAAATATTAACCTTTACTTGATTGATTAACAATTCAACTTATTTTATCTGATTAATCAGATGAATGAAAACCTATAAAATAGTAAAACATTTTACAACTATAAACCTTTGATGAATGATTTATGCTGACACTACCACCCCATGATTTCCATCAATAATGTTAGGTCCTCTAGGACCCTACATGTGTCGTTTTTTCTTAATTTACCCATGCATGCCTTGAATTTTGGTTCTCTAATACTTGGTGAAATTTAGGGGATGAAACTGCATCGCCTTTCTTAGACACATGATTTGGAATCCTACACCTTTGATATAGGTGTGGAGTATTGTCTTTTAGATTCATGACGATTAAACCCTTTGGCACTATCCTTGGATTATATGTTGGTTATAAAGTGGTCTTCTACTCATATTTTAATTTATATTGTTTAAAATAGAAAGAGAATTATCATATTGATCATCTTAGTTAGTATATATCTAGTTGTGACTGAAATTGGTTGTAAAACAATTCTTTAATGTGAACATTATACCACTACATGTTGAATTGAATAATAACTATTAGAGTAGGTCACAATCAAGGATTGGCACTAGATAGGATCGAATGCATGAATAAAATTGTATGTAGCAATGAGATCTAAAAAATACTTGAATGTGATGAAGAAGCAATACTTCTACAAAACGAACAAATAAATGAGTAATCTAACTCTTCATTAAGTGATTAGCGTTCATTAGCAAAAAAAGTACATATGAAGGTACATTATATAGTGAGAAGTTAGGTCACCCAAAAAGGTAACTTCTCAATGAAGAAATAGAACATGAATTAAAGTAGATTTCCCTTTAATGACCTATTATCACCTAAGAAAGCTAAATTAGACCATGTACGTAATGCCACAAGGTGGGTAAAATCCTACACTAACACCCCTCTTAAGCATCGCTTAGGTGGGTAGAAGAATGGGTCCCGACAACAAGGCCTGATCAGGTGCCCAAGAACAATCCAAATATCTCATAAAGGAAAGAAAAGGAGAAAACCCAAAAACATCTTAACTTGTTTCATGAAATTTTTTTTTTTGACTTATCTATTAATTTTTTTAATATACATTATTTGGATTTTGTAAGAGACTTAAAACACTCATAAATTTAATTCTCCAATTTTTTTTTAAAAAAAAATCATTTTACGATTATTATTTTTAATAAAATGTATACACTAACTTTAGTCTCGTCAATTAAAATTTGACTATTTCCTATAATGTTTCATCATAAAAAGTTTGAATGAATATATATCCTTTCACTTGAAATTAAGGTTATCCCTTCAAATTTGATCAAAAAAATTTCTTGTTTCATGGCTAAAACAATTAGAAATGCTCTTGACCATTTGTTAGTATTAAAATTGGATTGTTGTAGATAGGCCTTGAAATTGATTCTTTGGCCTCTATATTACGCTTGTAGAAGTTCAATAAGCTATACATATTTACTGCGTATAAATATTTTTAACGAGTCGTAAAAATTTCAAGTTAAGGTTATAGGGCGAAGAGTGTAATGATACATAAGTTGTCTAGTGGTTACAAAATTTTACCGATCGAAAAAAATGTTTTATGGCTAAGACAATTAAAAATGCTCGTTGACCATTTGCTAGCATTAAAATTGCATTGTTTTAGATAGGCCTTGAAATTGACTCCCTAGACTCTATATTATACTCGTAATGATATTTTTAGTGAGTCATAAAAATTCAAGCTACGGCTATAGGACAAAGGTGTGGAGTTTAATGATACATAAGTTGTTTAGTGATTATGAAATTTACCTATAAAAAACTAATCATAAATTCAATAAACTTTTAATTTGATATTATTGATCAAATTATCCTCTCTTTAGGTGATTGAGCAATCATAATTTTTAAAAAAAGTTTATTAGATTCCTTAATTAATATGGGACTTTTTTAATAACCTACTTTTATATGACTAATTTAAGATATGAAACTTTTGATAGCTATCAATATTTCTAAATAAATATATTTAAGTTATATGTAATATACATCTTTACGTCGAGAGGCATTCTACAATGGAAGACAAGGTTGTAACAGAGTGCGTTGTTTAATTTTATTCTAGACATTAAATTTGACACTCATTTGATCATAATATGATAGTTCACTCCTAAATTTTATTTCTATTGGACTCTTAAATAATTTTGTTTCTTTTTTTCCAGCCTTTTTAGAAGTCAATAAAAATAGTAATATCTATCATAACTAGGTAGGTGCTTCGAGATTGATATCTCTTGTATTTAAGATATCTATATTAGTTAATAAAAATAATCGTAATTAATAAAATAGATATTACATTTTTATTATAAAATTAATAATTATAGGATACTTTATAAATTAGACTTTTATTATTATAATAGTCCACTCCTTCCATTTCTTCACAAAATGCAAATTGTTTTCTAATTATTTCTTACACGGTGTCACCTTTTTTTAATCATCCATCTTTCTCCTCGTTTTGTATTTCCCACATTGTTTTTTAGGATAATCTTTTCTCACCTTGTTTGTCCTATTTTTGTGGTCACTCATATTTGATGTCTTTATCAACATTATTGTCAATTGTTTATAGACTTATGTATCAATAAGGTTTCAATTTCTATTAAAGTTTATAAATATATAAGAACATTTAATGCATTAATTTTTTTTTAAACCAATGTAAAATTTAGAGAAGACATTCCAAAATCAAAATAAATTTGAAAAACATCTAATATTAAATAATATTGTATTTGTACTAAGTAATATTGTATAGAGACTTTTGCATTATATAGATTGCCTACTAAATTATTATATTATATTTGTGTATTATTTTGGATATTGTATACGATTGAGAGATTTGGGCAATATCAATAAATTTTTTATCTCTCTAATGTATCTAACACAAAACAAAAACCTTTACTTATTATTTTATATGACATAATTGTCATAAGTAACACTTTATAGAAGACGATCAATTTTTCAAAAATTTATACATAATTTAAAAAAAACATAAATCTATAGAATCCCATCCTTTGAAAGATAATCAAATCAATTTCCATTTATTTATTAGTACCTGTCGTAGGCAGGATACTATTGTTTTCACTTTGGCTCATTAGATGGAAAGCGGTGGGGCGGTGCAGTGTTACTGGCTGATTAAATTGGCATACCATTATTTTTGCAAGGTCAAATTACATGTTCCCGCAGACTATATTGTATGTTGCCCAAATTTTTTATTTCTTTTGCTATTCACTGGTCCTTTCTTTTCCCTTCATTTCCGGCAGGATATTTTATTGTCAGTTTATTTGTTTTGGATGACTCATGTTAGTATTTCCTATCGACACTTGGCATGCATGCATTTATCCCTGTCACATATCAATTTTGATTCCTTATTGGATCCAAATCATCTATCATCAATTCCCATTTTTCTGTTTTCCATGGGAGGTTATGGCGTAAAATTTAGTAGGAAAACATTTCCATCCAATTTTGTTTTTGGCATGATGTCTTTTGCGTATTAGGTGCTCCGCCTCCACTTCAATATTTTTTCAATCTTCACCACCCGCCAAGGATAATCACTCCCCTCTTCTCGCACAATGAAGTTGCTGCCGCAACCTCCTTCAATTAATATGTACAAGTTATTCCCTGCATTGTATAGGGTGAAACATTGAAGGTGGGAGCATCTACAAAGTTGGGTGAGAGACAGGAGCCCTTGGAGTGTGACTATACATGTATGCAAATTTATTAGTTCCCTTCATTCTATCCATTGACGCTTATATGGGAGCTTGTGGAAAATTTTTGGGTGTCAAGCAGGCTCTACATTTTGAGAATACCTCTTTTGGGTTGCACGAGTTTGTTGGGGTATGTAGCTTGTTTCTCTACCTCATTCCAACAATTTCCTACATGGTCTACAATTTTTATTCGTGATGTTGTGTATGTCTTATGTATGACTGAAACTCTCCTTAAAACAACATTTGGGTCATTTGCGTGGTAGCACTTGTAACTCATGTCTTCCGTCCCTCTACTTATAACTCGTAATTGTAAATCGTGATTCTTCCCTTGATTGAACCTCTTCTTGAAATAACATTTGGGTCATAATGGAATGGCTATTATGATATGCATAAAAAGTTTTTTTCAAGAAGAAGCCTCGGCAGGAGCAAGAAGACAACTCAAACAAGAAGGAGAAGATGAGGGAAAATAATTTAATGTCAAATGATGAGGGTACACATTCCTTCCAGCTAAAGGTAATTTGGTGGTGAGTACTTTTTGCATTTCCGGAGATGAAGGTTCATTCTAGGTCTCTATGATCTTCATGGAGAGAAAAATTCATCCCAACATTTGTCAACATATTTGCACAACTTAGAGATTGTGCAACATGAAATATGTTTGTGCACTGATGGAATGCTTTGTGCCCTTAGCAAAGGCCTTCTATAGGTTATGAAAAGGTTGAACTCTAGCCTTACTGAGGATGCTATCTTTGACCCACCTGTGTGTGCCTGCTTTCAGATGATGATGAAGAAGCTACGGATGCCTCATAGGAAAATGTCATCAAGGTGGATTGAGGTGTTAATTTTTGTTGTCTTTGTTTTTGTGATATATATTATATATATGGTGATGGCATAAAATGGGCCTACGTAGTTTTCCCATGCCAGTAATACCAACAGAGAAGTTCTAGACTTAGGAAAATATGATAATAGTTTGATAGTCAAATACTTGAATACTCTTTGGTATACTCTATGTTTTTCTAAAATGGAAAGCAAATATTGTTAGATATAGATGCAGTTGCAGAATATGGTAGTCTATGGAAATGAATGAATTGAGAGAGTCTACTCTGTCAAGTAGCACACATAAGAATGCGTAGCACGATGGTTTTTTCAGTGCAATAGCATGGATACAGGTAGGAGACCCAACAAATCAATCTAAATTCTGTAGTTTTGGCACCCACAACCAGTATGTGTTGAAGATGATTGTAGACTAATGAATGGTAGCTAGATCTCTATTCCAAGTTATGGGGATAAATGTTGTTCTGGTTCAGCTTGAAAATAAATTCATTTAACTGATAATGAAGCTGAGTCCCAATCTTTGGTCTTGGAACTATAGGTGGTTGATCAATGTGGCATCTTGAAGGTGATCATAAAAGGTGACCTCGTGATAATACTAGAAGTACTGTAGAAGATGAATTTACTATGCTGGAAGTTGGTAAATATCCTTAGGAAGGCCTATCAACTATTACCAAATATAGAGGCGTGGTCTTCTAAACATTATTATAAAGAAGTAAATTCAATGGTTGATTTTATGGCCAATTCCATCATTGATTAGTGTGAGGAGCTGGTCATAGGCAATGTGATAGAATAATGGGATGCTCTAAAGAAGTATTGGTTGGGGAACTCCCCCAGCCAACCTCCTAATCATTTTCTTTGCTTCAAAGTTATTCATATTTCAGAGGGGATCAATTAATCATTTGTCAAAATAGACATTTCCAAGGTGGATAAGATAATTAGACACCACACAGTCTCTATGTAAAGCTATTGAATGGGATGATTTAATCTGGAGGTTGAATCAGGTGATTTATCATGGAGTGGACTCGTGCCAACAAATCATTCCTTGTTAATAGCATCTCCCTCATTGATGACACCTAGTTAGTGGAAGGAAGTGAAAAGGCAATTAAACTGTAAGCTACCTCTCTACTATCTCTCAATGGTTTCATTTGAGTTTAATTTGACAACTCTCTACTATCTCTCTAAGGCTGCAGTCATCTCTGCACGTTAACAATGGAGCCCCACTTTTTATACGCGAAAAATTTAGAGCTGAGCTTCCATTCCCCCATCTCTGAGTCATGGATGAAGTAGTTAATATTTCATTCATGGAAAGTTCGACATACAATTGTGGTTGTTTTGGGCATATACTACCTAGAGGTGGAAATGAGGAGTCATATCAACTCTGAAATTGCATCCATGTTTGTCTCTCGATCTCTTGGTTTTCCTCAACAAAAAAGAAGTTATGAAGGTATTAGCAGAGCATTTTGTAAGGGGTAAATTTACGAAGGGTTTTACAGCAGTTGTGGAATGAGAAAATTCCATGCAGCCAAGGGTATTACCAGTCTCAGGAGTAGAATGTGGAGGTTCGGTATCAATGGAAACCTTCAGAGACCTAGATAATATGTTTTCCTTCTGCTAGACTATGTAGAAAAGATGCAAGGCTTTTTTTGTTCGCGAAACTTCCTGGATGGGGAAATCTTAAACATGGAGAGTAGGATTTTCTTTTGCTGGACTATGTAGAGAGGATGTAAGGCTTTTTCTGTTTGTACAACTTCATGGCCATGGAAATCATTCCCACCTGTGATCATGGAGTTGAAGGCCCAGTCATGCTAAAGATTGATATTAATTGTCGGAGGAGGAATTTCAATGCTATATCTGCCCCCATTCTGTAACTTTCTTAAATTTGGATCTGCCTATATTGATTTCTCTTTTAATGTTTTCTAATTTCATGTTAACGAGTGACTCTACCATATATAGCTATATAACTTCATTAGTTATGTTAAGAGCGAGAAGTTCAAAATCTAGTGGAATGGTTTGCAATCAAATGTCAGGCGCATAATCAATGTCCCAACCTTGGGATAATCATAGTGAGATCTTACATGACTTGAGTTTGTTGTTTCCACAGATATATGATTAGAATCCAAATGCCAGTTTGTTGTAGCTGAAAACATTTAGCATTCCCAGGTCACTGGTATTTAACTATCACTAGCCATGGTCTTTTGTTTTGGACTAAGTGAGCTTCTTCTGATTCGTAGTGCTAGAGAAGCAATCTATGCTTTCAAAATTTTTTCTATAATAAATTTCTAAGATATTTTATCTTACTTCCTTGTATATTCTTTACTCAATGAAATTTTGCCAATTTTTCTTTATTTTAGTCGCTGCAGTTACAATTTTATTCTTGTTTTGTCTTGCTTTATTGTTTTAGGTTCTATGGATAATAGGACGGGTTTTAACTTTTAGATATATTCATGGTCGGATCCTTAGCGACTCAATTATGTTTGCAGTTTTTTTGGTTTCATGGATTTACAAAATCGGTATATTTTTCTTCATTTGTGTTCTTCTCTATTTGACTTACCATCTTCAAATTCTTCATATTGAGGGCTATTAAAGTTTACTATAAGATTATAGGTCGATGTTTACATACTTCTGAAAGAGCATATGAAAATTAGACACAGGATTTTTCTAATCATTCATGCATTCACATCTTTATTCTAGCATCTTTGTTTAGCATTAGCATAATCCAACTTAGGACTCTTGCAGTGATGTTATCCTTGACTTCTATAATTAACTTTTTAAATGCAAGATATTTTGTGGTCAGCTCACTTCCTTTGTATGTTTCAATCTTGTTAACATGCACCAAACATAATTTAGTTGGGCCTTTCCCTAACTGAATTTCCATTTTATTTATTAAAATGGTAAAAAAAGCAAGATTTCAGACTAGTAATATTCTTTCCCTACATTTCTGATGAATGTTGTTTGTTTCTTTAGTCCTAATTTTAATATTATCCTAGAAAAACTATAATTAATGAACCATGAAATCCACCTTAAATTTTTTCTCTGACTATGATATATGCACATTTGCTCTGCAGTTCAGCTCACTAGTTTCTTGCTTTGTCTATTGGGAGCTACAAGGATAACTCATACAGGTCAACGACTCATCTCCATGGCCATCACATGGCATTCATCATCCACATGTTCCTCTCAATCTCCATTTGCATTTGCACATAACATTTTACGGTAGACACTATTGCTGTAATGCAACCCTTGTCTTTTACTTTGAACATATAATGCATCTATTTAATTTACAAAAAATGTTGAGTGTACAAATTTCCTCAAGTGGTTGACTCAATGTGTGTATTTTCGGTTCTCAATAACTCACTCTAAAGCTATTTGTTTGTTAAGAATATTCTTAGATTTAAATATTCATTTAAACCATTGTCTTATCATTTGAGGCAACCGTACATCTTATTTATAGATTACATTTTATTTTATTGTTTAGGTTTGATTATATTTAATCCCGACAGTTGTATTGGATGCTGATGTATAATTGACTTTCGAGTGAACGAGACAGATGTATTTTTTCCTACTTATTTTTTAGTTTTTGTTCTCCTTTCTGGCAATGCCAACTGAAACTTTGGCACCAACAATGTAGATGGAAGACATTAACGGAAGAAGGCAAAGTTAACAGAAAATATGTTGATTGCTTTCTGGGACCCACGAGACACATCAGCTAAAACCTGAATGCACCTGCAAGATAAGGTGCTCCCTAAATTTTTCCAACATGAGTGAAGAATACATTGATTCATGTAAAATTTATCCTAACAGAAAACAAGACCACTCTCAATAAAAAGAACCAATAAAAAATAATAATCCTACACATTCAAAAATTTCTACGAGCTAGAATTCTTCTCTTTGATTAAAGGGTAAGTGCACCAAGATGGTGGACAATTAAGTGGACATAAAAACCCAAAATTTAGGTACCGTGCTCGCGTAACTATTTTTATAGGCTCAGTGATATCTGAACCTAAAATCGCAATCGTGGTCCTTTGAGACAAAAAAAATAGACCCATGACTCCTCATTTTCCCTCATTTTTCCTTTCCAACCATGATTTCTCCTAGACCTTTGGCACTCGCACTTTGAATACCCCCTAAAAATTACTCTTCAGACTTGTGGATCATGATAGTTTCAACCATGCCGCCAAGACAAAGAGGTAAGCCCTTGATTTTGATCAATTTGTTTGCATTTTAGGTTTTTTTGTGATTTTCATGGGTTTTTCAATTTTTTGTTTATGTATACAATTTTTTTGTTTTGTCAGTTGCTCGAAAAGCTCATAATCCTTCAAACCATCAAAATATTCCTATAAACCCTCCAAACAATCCTCAAAACCCTCCAAACATTCCACAAAACCCTCCTCCAAACATAGATCCACCTCCTATGGCTCCTTCTTGTCCCCACGAAACCAACAGGAACACAAGCTGATATCGTTGGAAAAAACTGACAAAATAAAATTGTCCATTGAGAACCTTATTCAAAATATAAGACAAAATCATGCCACAAATCCATCCCTCATGACTTTAGCCAACACATTGCAAACATTGATTGGTGAAGTTGACTCTGCAACTAACCAAATAGACAGATGGAATACCTTTAGAGGTGATTGTAGGTAGTGGTATGCAAATAAATTATCCCATGCGGTCGTAAAAGAACAATTTTTTTTGGAAAAGACTGCATTTGTGCATTATTTACTGACCCAAGAACCAATGCCTCCCCCACAGTTACTTGCAAATGGTTCCCAATCCATTGGTGCCATGATGACCGAATCAAGAACAATTTTTGGGACCGATGGTGGATGGTTTTTTATTTTCCACCATGCAACAACAATGAGGTTGCCCTCTATTTTTTGAAGAAATTATATTGCGAGTTCGTGCTCAATGAGGTCCCAAATTATTTTGACTTTTCTGATTTTTATGGGCGAGGTGGTGGCTCTGCATAGAGTAGACCTGGTGCACGTGTAGGTCAACCAAGGATCCTCCATGCCCCAAAACCCCCACTACCTTCAGTTATCCCTCCTACATTGAAGGAGGTTGTTGAGATTGACACACTACATGTATTGAGGGAGCTCATTGACACTCTGACCTAGCATAGTGAGTAGATTGCATCTAGTGATGTTGGTGGAGGTGCTAGTTCTAGCGCACCACACCACTGTGGATTATGTGGTGTTGTATGCATTGCGGGCGAGACATCATTTGTTGGATCACATGATTTCTTTTGTCTAGATGAGATGATGGTGGATGTTTTTGGAACTGGTGCAAAGGATCTTGGTATTTCACAGGTAAATGTTAAATAAATATTTAATATATGTATACAATAGTTTAAAGCATGTTTGAGATTTTAATTTATATATGTATTTTCATTGTACGTTATGTACATACATGTAAAAACTAATTTTTTATTTTATTTTAAATAGCAAGAGCTGGTGAAAAAAACATCCGGTGTCGACATGCTACCTACTGTAGTTGGGCATGTTACAAACGTAAGTTTCAACTTGTACTTAAATTTCAAATTTCATTTAATTGTGCACTTTTATTATTATAATGTTTCACCTGTACATGTACATATTAATATATGTTTGTCTTTTATACGTGTAGGAGCCTGGCGGGTCATCATATGCTCTGGGAACTGAGGCTATTAACATGTCTCACGTGACTTTTACGCAGATTAGTTTCTCTTTACACTTTGTTTCTAATTGTGGAAGTTCTCGTGGATTATGATTTGACTCTGTTATGTGGCAGTCATGTAGATTAATATTGATTTGTACATGTTTTTTGTATAGCTTATGACTGCCAGAGAGAATCCTCCATATATGCAGACTGTGGAGGATGTTGTAGATACTGCCATAGCAACTGCAGATCCACTAACTGAGGTACAATTTTTCAAATTTGTTAAATTTCTTTAGGAATTATTTCTTATTACTTAAATCTATAGTATCAAATTTTGTACACATGAAATATTTAATTTGAAATTTAATTATTTGTATGTAGCTTACCTCTCATGAGTCTATTGTTGTCCCTGTCATGCGTCAACGAAAAATTGATAGGGATCATGACATTGCGGTAAGATTTCACATGCATTTTAACTAAATTCTAAGTTTCTAAATTTTGAATGTATTTTAAAAATATGGGTGTTAAAAACTTGTTGTTTATGAATGTGCAAGTTAGATTGCAGGCCTGCTTAAAGACGCCTAGAACCACATGGATGAAATCCATGGTGACATCTCCCTCCACTACATCCCTAGGTCGTGGACATGCTACTTCTAGTAGGGCGAAGAGAGGGAAGATGTTTCATGATTAGATTCATAGGACATGGATGTACATAGATATATATATGGGCCAGCTAGTCCTAGTTCATGATTCTTCATAGCACATTGTATATATAGCCTTATGTGACCAAATGTGGTCCTATATGTATGACACACTTGGTTCAAGATGTACACATGTTATGAACTTATATTTTCAGAGATGTGCGTTCAACACACTTATTTTGATACATTATATATCCATGTGTTGATTTTCATAATGATATTGTACTTCTATGGTTGATTTGAATTCATTGCACATGATATCCTTCTATGTATGTATATTCTATGTATATTAATTCTATATGTATGTTTGATTTAAAATTAAAAAACTATGGTGCAATATATATGAATATAATGTTACTATGGTGCAACATTGTATGGTACAATTGTTAAGAAATTAAGGGAAGCATGTGTATTCCTCCATCAACATGGGCAACTTATCATTTTCCTCTTAAGTCATAAAAAAATATTTCATACCTTGAATATTGAAATAAGATGTCTTCCCTTGGCTCATTTGGTTTTTGAACTGTGTATTTAATTTTATTTATTAGAAGGATATTATTCATTTTACCATTGATGAGTATTGTGGTGTATGACCAATCCATCTTTATATCCCCACCAATATCGTGATAGAAACTTTGGCTCAACAATATACCATATGTAGCTAGCATGTCTTCCACAAGTATTTCCATCTTGATTTTCTTGTCAAGGAAGTCTGCAAATTCTGGCTTGAGAATCTTTCACCTGGCCGAAAAGAGGTAATTATTTTGTTTTCATGTAGTAACAATGGCCAATAGCAAGGCTGAGAGTAATACCAATAGAGTTAGCAAATTTTATAAGCAAGACATTGTCAGAGGCACCAGAGTCAATAATGCAATTATTCAATTTATAGGTCCATTAACCAACAAGGAAAGATAGAAAGGTTCTTATTTCCTAGAAGCCTGAGGATTTTAAGGAAAGAAGGTTCTAAGAATGAGTGGTTCTAGGAGTGGGAAGTGATTCTTTAGTGTTGGTAGGATTCTTGGAACATGTATTTTTACTACTTCCTTTGATAAACTAGACGAGGACTAAAGTGTTTTGCTTGGGAAGTAAAAGAAGAGGTTTATTTATTTTTTTATGAGTGGGTGAACACTAAACAAGAGTAACTATTCATATAATCTATCTAGATTATTCATGATCTTTGTTAGGTGAGAATTCACAATAACCAATAATTTCATAACCATCTTCTTCTTCTCTTTCAATTTCTGATTCAACAATTTCTTGAAAAAGTTGTAATTGATGAAAAAGTTAAAAAAGTTGTAATTGTTGAAAAAGTTATAATTGCTGAAAAAGTTGAAAACGGTGGGTCGTGGCACTGAACCGACTATGTGGACACATCTGAGTGGCCAGGTGAACGCTAGAGGAGGTGTCATTTTGGTATGTGACAACGTCGTTGCTTCCGGGCTACCTCGTTTGGGTGTAGTCCCTTAAGAGCCCTGAAACCAAAAAATTGTTCAACTTTGACGGGTGACTACGCGCACTCCGTGGCACCTAATGATATCTCGTTTGATCCTACACCTCGGTGTAGGGACCCTCTACAATAGCATGTCTTGGTTTTTTCCTTCTCCAATCGGTGCTCTCGCTGCCCTATTGTTTGCAAACGTGCCGAATAGTGTAGTTTGAGACAATGTAAGGTTGTCAAACGGTATATTTTGCAAACGGTGGGTCATGGCACCAAAACGGCTATGTGAACAAATCCGAGTGGCTAGGTGAACGCTAGAGGAGGCATCATTTTGGTACATGGCAATGTCGTTGCTTCCGGGCTACCTCGTTCAGGCATAGTCCCTTAAGAGCCTTGAGACCAAAAAATCATTCAACTTCGACGGGTCGCTACACAGAATCCATGACACCTAGAGATGTCTCGTTGGATCCTACACCTTGGCATAGGGACCCTCTACAATAGGCTGTCTCTATTTTTTCCTTCTCCAATCGGTGCTCTCGCTACCCTATTGTTTGCAAATGCACCAAATAGTGTAGTTTGAGACAATGTAAGGCTGTCAAATGGTATATTTTGTAAACAGTGGGTCGTGGCACCAAACATAATGTGCACACGCATAGGGATGGTCTTGTAAAAACTTGGGGAGGTTTAGTTTCGGTGCACGAAAACGTCGTTGCTTCCGAGCTACCTTGTTCGGATGTAGTCCCTTAAGAGCCCTGAGACCAAAAAATCATTCAACTTCGACGGGTCGCTATGCAGACTCCGTGGCACCTAGAGACATCTCGTATGATCCTAAACCTTGGCATATGGACCCTCTACAATATTTTGTCTCTATTTTTTCCTTCTCTAATTGGTGCTCTTACTGCCCTATTGTTTGCAAACACACCGAATAGTGTAGTTTAAGACAATGTAAGGTTGTCAAACGGTATAGTTTACAAATAGTGGGTCGTGGCACTGAACTGATTACACCGACATGTCCAGGTGGCCAAGTGAATGCTAGAGGTGGGGTTTTTTTGGTGCACGAAAACGTCGTTCCTTCTGGGCTACCTCGTTCAGGCGTAGTCCCTTAAGAGCCCTAAGACCAAAACATCGTTCAACTTCGATGGATGACTACGTGCACTCCGTGGCACCTAAGGACGTCTTGTTTGATCCTAAACCTCGGTATAGGGACCCTCCACAATATTTTATCTCAGTTTTTTCCTTCTCCAATCGGTGTTCTCGCTTCCCTATTGTTTGCAAACGCGTCGAATAGTGTAGTTTGAGATAGTGTAAGGCTTTCAAACGGTATATTTTGTAAACGATGGGTTGTGGCACCGAACCGACTGCAATGACACATCTGGGTGGCCAGGTGAACGCTAGACGAGGTGTTTTTTTGGTGCGCAATAATGTCGTTGCTTCCGGGATACCTCATTTGGGCGTAGTCCCTTAAAAGCCCTGAGACCAAAAAATTGTTTGACTTCGACGGGTTGTTACGAAGACTCTGTGGCACCTAGAGATATCTCGTCTAATCCTACACGTCGGTGTAGGAACCCTCTACAATAGTCTGTCTCAGTTTTTTCCATATCCAATCGGTGATCTCACTGCCCTATTGTTTGCAAACACGTCGAATAGTGTAGTTTGAGACAGCGTAAGGCTGTTAAACGGTATATTTTGCAAACGATGGGTCGTGGCAACGAACCGACTACGCTGACACGTCTAGGTGGCCAGGTGAACTCTAGAGGAGGTGTCATTTTGGTTGAAAACAACGTTGTTGCTTCTGGGATACCTCATTCGGGCGTAGTCCCTTAAAATCCCTGAGACCAAAAAATCATTCAACTTCGACGGGTCGCTACACAGACTCCGTGGCACCTAGAGACATCTCATATGATCTTACACCTCGGCATAGGGACCCTCTACAATATTTTATCTTGGTTTTTTCCTTCTCCAATCGGTGCTCTCGTTGCCCTATTGTTTGCAAACGCGTCGAATAGTGTAGTTTGAGACAATGTAAGGCTGTCAAACAATATATTTTGCAAATGGTGGGTCATGGCACCAAACCGGCTACGTAGAAACATGTCCGAGTGGCTAGGTGAACACTAGAGGAGGAGTCATCTTGGTGTGCGACAATGTTTTTTCTTCCGAGCTACCTCGTTCAGATGTAGTCCCTTAAGAGCCTTGAGACCAAAAAATCATTCAACTTCGACGGGTCACTACATAGAATCTGTGGGACCTAGAGATGTCTCATCTAATCCTACACCTTGGTGTAGGGACCCTATACAATAGCCTGTCTTAGTTTTTTCCTTCTCCAATCGGTGCTCTCGCTGCCCTATTGTTTGCAAACGTGTCGAATAGTGTAGTTTGAGACAGTGTAAGGCTATCAAATGATATATTTTGTAAACGGTGGGTCGTGCCACCAAACCAACTACACTGACACATTTGGGTGGCCATGTGAATGCTATAAGAGGTGGTTTTTTGGTGCGTGATAACGTCGTTGCTTCCGGGCTACCTCGTTCGGGCGTAGTCCCTTAAGAATCCTGAGACCAAAATATCGTTCAACTTCGACGGGTGACTACGCACACTTCGTGACACCTAAGGATGTCTCGTTTGATCCTACACCTTGGCGTAGGGACCCTCTACAATATCATGTCTTGGTTTTTTCCTTCTCCAATTGGTTCTCTTGCTGCCCTATTGTTTGCAAACGAGCCGAATAGTGTAGTTTGAGATAGTGTAAGGCTGTCAAACGGTATATTTTTTGAACGGTGGGTCGTGGCACCAAACCAACTGCACTGACATGTCCTGGTAGCAAGGTGAATGATAGAGGAGGTTTCATTTTGCTGCGCGACAACGTCGTTGCTTCCAGGCTACCTCGTTCGGACATAGTCCCTTAAGATCCCTGAGACCAAAAAATTATTCAACTTCGACGAGTTGCTACACAATCTCCATGACACCTAGAGATGTCTCATTTGATCCTACACCTTGGCATAAGGACCCTCTAAAATAGTCTGTCTCAGTTTTTTCCTTCTCCAATCGGTGTTCTCTCTGCCCTATTGTTTGCAAACATGCTGAATAGTGTAGTTTGAGACAGTGTAAAGCTGTCAAACGATATATTTTGCAAACGGTGGGTTGTGGCACCGAACCAACTGTGCACACACGTAGGGATGGTCTTGTAAACACTTGGGGAGGCGTCATTTTGGTTCTCTAAGCTCCATGTCCTTCTGGGCTACCTCCTCCGGAGCCAAGAACCCCCTCCACAGGTACATAAATCATTGTTAATTGCTTCTCTTTTCTTGTAAAACAATGAAAGCTTCTCTTGGCTTCAAGAATTTATAATTCTCTACTAACAATGCCAACCACGTGAAGGTGGAAGCTTTTCTGGCACCATTAACCTGCATATAAAAGTGTTAGTCAAAGAAATCTAAGTTTCAAATCAAAACCATACTAGATATATATAAAATACACAAATTTAATAAAATATATGAACTTAAATTTATCTAACTAACAAATTTATATATACCAAAGAAATTATATATACCAGACATGAGCATTTTAAATTAATTCCAATGAACCATTAGGATCGAATCTACTCTGAATAGCAGATCATGATCTGATTGCTTCATGATTTGAATCTCGAACCTTCCAAAGAAGTATTTTCTGTGTTATTAGGTCGAAGAAAAGTTCCAATTCACTCGATATCTATATGCAAACTAAGAAATAGTATATTCATTGTCTTATGTCGCAATAAGAACTACAAAAAAAGATTGCAAACTATAAGATTGTCGTATTTCAAAGTCCTTGTGTGTCTCATAAAGTCTTACAAAACACCCAAATAGAGAAAAATTTGAAAAGTTTTTTAATGGATACCTAAAAATTCAGTTTAATTTTTTTTAACCCTTGAAAATATCCCCTATATAAAGTTCAGGTAGAACACTACTAGAACTACCACTAGGGGAAAAAAATAAAAAATCCCTGTGAGGGTACTCAATTATCTTTTCCATAAAGATTCATCTGTTTTATTAATTTCTCCCAAAAGGAGAAGTTCTTGTCAACTTGACAACAAGGTTTTTGTTTCGCGCGACAACAAGTTTGTTTCCTCAATGCAAACGAGGCCGTATAATATATGAATCTTTATAGAAAGCCAATGAATCCTTAGAATTCATGAAAATGAATTCCTCATCATCATTTACCCAAATTTTTGTCGCAAGGAAATTTGGGTAAATGATGATAACTGCAAACACATGTCCTACAAAAAATGACGAAAACAAGTTTCAACTCAAATTTAAATTGTACATATTAAAATTTCAATGGATTCATCAACTCAATACAAAAATTTGTAAATAACATTTTCATAAATATTCTCATTGGATTCACATTCAAATTAACGGCCTGTTTTCAAAATTTCGTAAAAGTTCCTTGGATGTTGTCAACAAGGTTTTTGTTGTTCATCTACAGTTTTCGCGTGAAATCAAGTCGTATAATGTGAATCTTTATGGAAAAGGTGTGAATACTTAGAGGTTACCCGAATAACTAGGAACGCGTGACACGGGAGTCTCTTTTTAGAGGTGGCTCAGTACAAATCACACCACATCCATCCACCCCTTCTTGTGAATCACACTCAACAGTGACAAATTCGAGACAAGATGCACAAAAACATGTTAACTTTCTTATCCATGTGGCCCACGAAGTAGCGTTTGAGCTACAAAATGAGTGCATATCATTGGACCCAGTGAGTGTCATACAATCCTTGTAGTTAGCAATTTGTTGTTCCTCTATCAACTAAAAATATCTGCGAACTGTGGAAATTTCTTGAGAACCTCGGGCCATGTTGTCAATACACCATTCCACTATGCTCTTTGCATCTTTCAATTTAGCACCATCTTTGTACTTCAACTCTTCTCTTGCAAGATCGTTTTTCACACATGCCCCTACACCGTCATGCTCTCCTTTTCCATGTCTAGCCTAAGTGAAACTCCAAATATATTGCACACCCATCTTGACGTGCATCGTACTCATCCAATAATACATTCGTGCATTCTTAAACTGAGACGTGCAATTATCTGACCATATATAATGTTGTTTGAAGTGGATGTCCTTATCAGACAAGTTTCCATAAAATAACTGGAAATACCCTTGCACAAATTCAGTAGAATGAGTACGATCATCACTGATATAAAAGTGGTACTCTCTTAAAAAATTCGATCATTATCTATACTGTCAGGAGAATGTATAAATGTTATATGCTTAAAAATGACAACTTGTACTAAGTTGTAATATTGTGATTGAACCTCCATTTGTGGTTACAATGTGTAACTCTACAAAATCGACCACTAAAACAATAGTACCAATAGGGAATTTGTCTTTGCATATCTTGAACTGTTCATCCAACCATCGAGCTCTGTGTGCATGCCTAGCATACTCATAAACAATTTCATCCTTAAATTTTCTCATAAATTGAAAAACAAGCATTTGTTCTATAACTAGCTCACACCATTTAGACTCTTTTCTAACTTTCAACTTGTATGCAACTTAACTAAATTATTTCCTATTACACTTTCAATTTTCTCATGGATGCAACTTTCCAATTTAGGTAATCTGCCACATGTACCACAACTTCCATCTAAACAATCCTGACTATAAAAAAAATTGTCTAACTTCTTTTTCACAAAATATTGTAGGAATGAAATCTCTAGAAGATATTGGTGGAACTTGAACACCACATTTCGATAACATAGTTTCAGAATGCAAAATAATACGAATACATAAAAATTTAGCATAATGCATAGCAAATTCAACATGTTGCCTACAAGAATTGGTGCGAGCGTGGTTGATTTTCACATAGAATGGTTTTAACATTTCAAAAAAATGTTGACTAATTTTAATTTCCAGATGCTCTTGTTCAAACTTATGAAAAAATAGAGTTTGAGTCGTATCTAAGAAATGCTTTGGATGTGGTTTGTGATTAATAGAACCAACTCTCCATTTTACAACATCTCTTGTATTAGGTGAAACTCTAGTGTTATCATACCAAAATTGAATACCTTCTCTTATAGCATCAATATTATATTTGTCCTTACGCGGTGCTCTAGCAGAAAATGCCCAAAAATTAGTGTTATTGAGTGATTGAAGGATATTATGTCTTTCAATTACTTTCATTAGATTTTTTTGATTAACTTGCAACATTCAACTTGTTTACGTGATAAAACGTTATTTTTTTATTGATTCACTTATAACACTAGTAGCAAGTACACGATGCACAATATTACTATCCCTAGTGTGTCTCTTGACACCAACAATGTGATATGCATTATGAAGGTTTTCAACAATTGTAGAGGTTTGATCACGTATATTAGATGTTGTCAATCCTAAGGTGTTTAATGTAGGTCTCATTTTATTCAATTTCATCAAACTAACCAACAACTGACATCTTTGGGAATCATTTAAAATATTAAAATGATTATCCATAATTTCAGTGGCTTTTATGCTGATTTGTCGTTCAAATTTTTTGTCACACATTGGTTTCAAAAAAATTTCATCAATTTCAATAAAATAATTAGGTTTCTTACGGAAAATCCTAGGAGGTGTTTTTGTCAAATTTTCCCTATGTATAGTTTCAACCCGAATTTCTTTATTCACATTTTCATCGTCTCCTTCAATTTCAACATTTGCTACATCACGAGTATTTAATTCTTCTTCAACATTGACATTAAAAACATCTTCATCACAAGTATTTAATTCAACTTTAACATTGATAGTAGAAACATTACTTGGTTCCTCATTGCTTACAATAGTAGGGGTTGAAGATGAACCTCTTCTTGATTCACGAAGATTCCGCATTCGCTCATCATTTTGAAATCTGTTTGCCTCTAATTCATTTGGTATTTTTTTACTTAATGAATTCCTTTTTTGACTTCATTTCTTATCTCCCATGATGTTTTACTTCCAGTGATAAGAAAAAAGTGTAGAAAACGATAGAATTTCATAGTAATTTGTACGGTAAAGTCAAACAGTAAAAATCACATGGTAATTATAACATTGGGATGCGTATAAATATGATTTATGAACCGCGATCACACTTTATAAACCACACTCGTGGTTTATAAAGCGCGATCACGGTTCTATCTGTATTATCAAATACGACCCTAAGGCTCGGGAAATATTTGTTTTGCCCCAACCAAAGCTATGGAAGGTCATTATGAAGTGTAAAGGGTCAAAAAAATTCAAATTTGCTCTTCCATAGACTTGAACCATGCTAAAAAAAATGAAAACATTTCACAAAAATGGTGTCATCACGTAGGGGAGACTGTTAGCTTTGTAGAAATGTTGATTTTAAAGTGAATAGAATAAGGTAAATATCATTTTATAATTTTTTACTAACAATAGGTCTTTAAGACATTTTTTCCCGTGAATGTTTATGTCTACGTTTAAGACTGCAACTTTTGTTTTGCTTATCAAAATGTGATCAAACTTATACCATCCCAAGCGTGAAGAAATTCTATTCACATTAAAAATATATATTTGATTTCGATATTTTTTGATATAGTTATGGCAGGCAAACGGAAAGCGCTCCGTTTTCTAAATATTTTTAGACCACTTTCACGAAAAAAATCATAAAAAAAAATTATTGCTCGAAAAAATACAAAATAAAATCCATCCCAATATAGACAACTACATCAAACTTTTCACCAAAGGAAAAAAAAAATAACAAGATTTGGTCATCCAAATCGCGGGCAAACGGACTACAATCTTATAAGTTTTTTCAAAAACAAAAACCAAGTCATATAATTTTAAGTGTTTAATATAGCTAAACTTGTCCGTTTTTAAAAAAATATAGTATTTTAAAAACTAGATTCCGGATACTATGATTCATATTTATATAAATTTTTCTAATTTTGAGTGCGCATATTGCTAATAATCCCTACAAGTTGAGATTTCACTATTTTTTGCAATAAGATGTCCACTTATGACCCCTTTTTTGTCCACCATCTTGGTGCACTTACCCTAAATGCATAATTAAACACATGTGTGTTTATAACTTCATACTCATGCTTTTGCTTCTCCTTTTTCTGGACAACTTTAAATTATTATTTCTATTAACACTTGTCCTCTTTCTAATGCCACTTGGTTCATTTTTCCTTTATCTCATGTCCTAGAGCGCAGTATAATATAATTTGTGATTATATTGGTGTAATGTTTATATAGTTGGCTCTATTCTTTATTCCTATGTAAATAGCTGATGTAGACTAAATATTTTGTATGGTAGTACCGTTTGCAAGGATATTGATTCTAATATTTATAGTTTAAACCTACTTGTCGTGGAGTTAGAATCATTGGGTTCTTCAGGGAGAGAGCGGGTTCTACCTTTAAAACCATACAAATTGAAATCTTATTAGGTAATTATATGGAGTTAGTATATACATAGAATATCTATTTATTGTAGATATATATTCAATATATAACTATATACATGCAAATGGTGGGTAAGGTTTAGCTATGCAAGTTAGAAAAAAAATACATTTATGTAATGTCCCCTTTTCTTGTGCCAAAGGCCTAAGGGCCAGGTTGATTCCAAGCCGTGGTCAGACCTAAGGGGTGGTCGACGCAGGGAGCTATTGGGAATGGGCCACATGGTTCTAATATTCAAATTTTGCGTTGAGGGTCACTTTTGGACCATGGTGCCTCAAAGGGGGAAAGTAGCTTAAGTTATTTTATTTTATTTTATTGACCCCTTCGTGGAATGAAACGTGTCTAGGTCTATTGGGGCTCTTTTGCCTTGGAAAGTATATAAGGAGCTGGGAGAGAAAGGAGAGGGAATTTTCGGCATATACATTTTATTGACCCCTTCTCGTGCAGCTGATGTTGTTGCGCATCTACAGCTTCTGGAGTCAAATTCCACATGGACCCTAGCTTCAGTGGTGAGAGACCCGTCCCTAGCTAGCAGGGCATTCTTCGGTAGTGAGAGATCTACCTTAGTCTGTCATTTTGGAGCCGCTTTCAGGGCTGTGTGGCAGAGACATTAACAGAGGTTTCAGAGGAAGGATCTCGAGGGTCTTAGGGGAATTTGGGGAAGATAAGCAAAGGGGCTTCAGATCAGATTCTTGATAGCCATTTGGGTTGGGCGTGGCAGCTTGTTGAAGGCACCTCCATCATTTTTTGACCCCATTCCAAGCGATGCGACTTGCAGCCTTTATTTGGGGGTTTTCCAGTCGGTCGTTTTTAGATCTGAAGGTGGAACTATTACTGCCTATATCTGTTAAGTGTTATTTCCAAAGACCCTTATTACTGCTCTTGTATTTAGAGGGTTACGAACCTCAATAGTTTTTCACTGTCTAGGGCACGTTGTGATTTTTTTGGCAGTAGTTTAATCTTTGTAAAAGTCCAAAAATAGTTTCCTTATGTCCTTTATAATAATATCAAGCTCTATTTAAATTTTCAAGTATTTCGGGTGGACATTTTGGAAAATATTAAGTTTCTTTATTTCGCTGCCCCAACTGTAAAAATCTGGTAAAATCAATATTTTATGTGGCTGTAAGTTTTCAATATTTTGTGCATTTTTAAATGGTATCCCATTAGGGATATTTCAATGGTATCAGATTTGTTGTTCCTCCAGACCTGGGTGGGTTAAATATGGTAGTTTGGAAAGATCTCAAAGGGGGTTTTATGAAGGAAATGTTCACCAACATGGTGAAACAATAGGAAGCCACTAACCTTTATTTGAGTCAACTCACTCAAAATTTGAATCAAAGAAAATCTTGGGACAATAAGGAAAAAGGTGAGAACAATAATAAAGGGCACCCAATAGAGGTGATTGATGAGGATTCTTGTTGGAGGAAATACCAATCTTTGAGTAAGGGTTTCAAAGATAATATGTCATTTCCAGATTATTACATGATGAAGATTGGTAGCAAGCCCAAGCGAGATCATCATATGCCGGTACTTGAAGTATAAAAGAAATCATCTATAGAAGAAGCTTCTAGACAAAAGGGTACGAGTTCCATTGAGCAAAATAATTACATTAGTGAAACTTTTCTTGTTAGAGAAATTATTCCAACTCAGGAGAAGAAATTTGTATATGCAAGCAAGGAGGATGTAATGGAAACTCTAAAAAAGTGTGAGGAATGGAATAACAAAACTAGAGCTGCTAGGTTGATAGCGACTCAAGAAAGACAACACTTACAAGAGTTCAAGGAAACGATGAGGGAAATTGATGCAAGGAAGTCTACACCCATGAAAGAAAACTCTAGGGAGCAGCTGGCATATGAGGTGGAGCCTCACATGGACACTTGTGTGGAATTGCACGTTGTTGCAATTTCCAAACTAACAACTCATGATAAGCTGATTTATGAAGAATTTCATCGCATTGTAGACCTGAATGCTCAGGATTTCTGGCAGAAAGGTCGAGCCATTTTGGAGAACAATTTTAACGAGGATACTCCAAGGGATGGTGTTTTGGAGGTTTCTAAATCAGCAATAGAAGGTGAACCTTTTGATGATATTATTTATAAGGAGGTTAGTAGTAGCCCGGATTTATGTCATCATCTTCATCCTATATAATTACAGCAGTTTTATCATGATGGTATTCATCCTAGTGTCGATAAGAATGCTAAGAATTTGGTACATCAAAGTTAGTTCATCATGAAGACAAAGAGTGATGATCTTCTTTATGAGGAGATACGAGAGAAGAAAATATGGAAGACCTTACATGATACAAGGGTTCATGGGCATTATAAGGTATGGGATCCTGGTAATATGTGGTAGTTATCCAAAACTATCAATTCTGATGTTGAAAACTTTGTGACTGATTTCATAAGCCAAAGAAGGAATTCAAATGTGTTTTTTGGGATTACAAGTGTTGGCAAGCATAATTTCTTCATTAGAGACTCCGGTGCAAGAAGGGAGAGTACCTCTCAAGGTACTAGCATTGGTTTTCTGATTGTAAAAAGGGGTAAGAGAATATTTTTTAATCATCCTTAGCTTGTTGGACTGTGTATAGCAACAATCATAATGAGAGGAGAAAATAGCAATATAGGATAATAGGGGCAAAGAGGTGAGAGTGGACATTAGGGGCAGTGGCCTCCCCATTCTTCTGCCAAGCCATTAGGGCTTCACGAACCATTTTTCTTGAAGGATTTGGAAGTTAACCAGGCACAATAGCCCGTAGATATGTTGGATGAGGAGTCTTGTTAGGAGAGGTAACAAACCTTGAGTGAAGGCCTTCGTAACAACATGCCATTCTAGGAATATTACAAAATGAAGGTTAGTAGTAGACCCAAGAGAGATCAGCAAAAACAAGTACTAGAGTTCCAGAGGAGATTGGGATAGATCTCCATTCCACACTTTTATGGTTCTAAGAAGTGTACTGCACCATCTTGGGTCCAGAAGTCGAAGACATACTCCGACTTGAATCCTATGCACGAGGAAGATGCAGTTAAGTTTGCAAGCTCGCATCTTGAGGGATACGCTCATGATTGGTGGCATCATGGGTATATTACACAGGGACACATACACATTATGACTCATGCAGAGTTCACACAGAGGCTGGTGAGAAGATTTGATAGGATGGACCCTCTTAGGTATTTCAGGGAGTGGACTCATTTGAGACAAATCGGTCCCCTCGATCATTACATCACAGATTTTCAAAGATTATTAGTCATGGTACCTGATGTCACAGAGAGGAGGTTGAGTTAAATGTTCATAGCATGTTTGACTGATGCTTTCGGTGGATTTGTGAAGGCATTTGAACCTTCTTCTTTGCACGGGGCTGTTAGGAAAGCTTGGGACTTGGAGTTATCCACTCCAAAACCGAGGGCTCCACCTTGCGTTCAGCAAAGGGAACCTCCATCTGGATCAAACGAATGTCAGCAAAGGGAGCCTCCACTGAGGTAGGAGGTGGTTAAAAATCCAATCATTTCCCGAGAACATAGAGATGAGTTGAGGTGTAAGAAACTATGTTTCGATTTCCACACACCTTGGATTCCAAGACATGATTGCAGAGGTAGAGGGAAGGCTCAATTCATTGAAGTCTTTGAGAAGACCAAGGGTGAAAGAGGTGAGGAGTTAGAGACTCATGAGATGGATGATGGAGATGGGGTTGCGTTGGATAGTTTTGATGCGGGACAGGAGGAGAATACTTTTCCTTGGGAGATTATAGCCACATTTCCTAGTACTCTAATGTACAAGGCATTTAGGATTAGAGGAGTTATGCAGGGTCAGCGAGTTGGGGTACTCATTGATAGTGGGGTAAACCACAACTATATTTATGCCTCATTGGTTGAGATGTAAAGACTACAGATAGAGGATTTTAACTATAATGCGTTTAAGTTTAAACAACCTAGGGTTAGCTAGAAAAATTAGGGGATAATTTTTTTTGATTTGAAGTGTTTATAATAAGGTTGCAAGACATCAGTTTACACTAACAGGTCCAGGAACAAAGCCAAACTACTATAACCTATGTTTTCCTTCATTAACAATTTCAAGTTCACCAGGTTCAAATTTTAGGGTTATATGTTTTAGTTAGGTTTAGGGAGTAATTTACCTCCATGGCTGCTCTCTAACAGGCTCAGAGATTTAACTAGATTTTTCTCCTACTTAATACTTCAAAAATTACCTTAGACCATTCCCAATGGATAGGAAATTTTCTCACCTTTCCAGTGATATAAGGAAGTCCTCTTAACTCCCTTGTAGATCTCTAGATATGGTCTCAGATCAAAGTTCTAGGGTCAAATTTTCCCTTAGGGGGACACGTGTCAAGAGGAGGAGAAAGTGCCTTGAACGGGTCAGCGGGTCATGGGGCAAGCTTAGGGAATTTTTCACCAATGTGCAAGCACAAGGGAAAACATTCCTCTATACCTCTACAGGTCCCTGGAGGACACGTGTCAATTCCTGGCGCAAAGTAGAGAAGGTGTGAGGGGTTGGCAGAGTGGCGGGGATCCTTGGCGAGTTACGCCGTTAAGAGGAAATAATGAAAAAGGGGACGCACGAGCATATGAGCCCATGGGAGAAAGAGAATGCCGAGGGAAAAATGGAGTTGTGGGCTGTGGGGAGAATCTTCAAAATTTTCCCAAGGGTTAAAACCAAAATAATAAGGGATTCGCCCTACCTACTGCCACCCCCCCAAGGTGCCACGATGGCACCTTCTCATTGGCTGTGGGCCGCGGGGCCAAAATGGAAAATTTCCCCCAAAATTTCAAAAAAAGTTAAGTTAAAAAAAAAAGAACTGCGCCCACATCTGTAGCCCCCAAGGGAAACGTGGCAGCCTCTGATTGGCTGCGGGCCGGCGGAGCAAAAAGTGAAACTTTTCCAAAAAAAATCAAAAGGGATGAGGGTTAAAAACAAACCGTGCCTCCACCATAGGCGTTAGAGGACACGTGGTGCCCTCTAATTGGCTACAAGCATGGCTAGAGAAAAAAAAGGGAATTTTTTCCCAAGTCAAAATTTTCAAAAAAGATAAGTTTTAGTTCAGTCCGCCCCACCGATGTGCCACATGGCAGGTCCCGATTGGTTATAGGATGGTGGGGGCTGTGGACCTTTTTGGGAAATTTTTCCAAAGTTAAATTTTAAATTTTTCCAACAGTTAGATTTATTTATTTTTGAATGCCAATTTGAACTAAAACTTCAAATGGCCATAACTTGAGCTAGAGAGCTCGGTTTTGGGAAAACGAGGACTTTTCGGAAATCTCTCGATGCCCTATTTATACAAAAGTCATCAATTTGAGAATTTGATGAAGTTTAAGTGGTAAATTTTTTGAAATTGATCTGTAGGATTTTAATTTGTAAACTAGCAATTTTCAACCTTTCAATTTGAACAATTTTGGTTTCCTCCTTCACTCAACATGTCAAACAGACATGGAGTATTGATCTAGGGATGATTTAGGGTGTTTTAGGGAAGTAAATTTGTTCCATTTATTCAAGGTTGTATTTTTTTGAAAATAGACAAAAAAATGACTGTGCAAGTTCCAAATTGGATTTTTATAAATTTTGAAAGTTATTTCTTAAATGTTATGGTAAATTTGAGTTCCTTAGGACTTACATAAGTCTAAATTTCGGATGTTTCATATCTTGTTGCTTAGTGCAAGTTTGAACTACTCATTTTTATTAAAATATGAATTGCCAGAATGAATTTTATAACAGTGAACTACTTTTAAATTTGTATATCAATTTTTCCATTTAAATGTGTGTATAGCTTCTAAATTAGTCCAATACATTTGCTTGTTAAATCAACCATTCAATTCTAAGTTAAAGTGTAGTTCTGATTTCAATCCTAATATACATTTTAAGAGAAATCACAACATTGTCCTTCTTCATACACATTCTTCTTCTTTTTCAAACAACAATCTCATTCTTTGACAGCAAATCAATTCCAATACACAATACAATTTTGAAAACTAATGCAATCCTTTATTCATATTCCAATACAACTTCTACAACTTATCACTTTTCCATTTGATTTCAATACATTATATAAAATATACAATACTATTTCTTGTTCCTTTCCAAAATAGAAAATGGAAGATAGTTCTTTACATTTCACCATTTAAGTTCAATTTTTCCTCTATCAATGCACATGGTTTCACATTACAAATATTATACAACTCATCCACTCAAGGTTGGAAGGGTTACAATGAACTTGTTCAAAAGAATGGGATTGTCAATTTGTACGTTCTTCTTGCTCCAAAACAACAACATGCTAGTTCTCCATCTTTTCATCTTCGATCACAACAAGGAAGGGGGAAAGGCAACGCTCTCCACCCAAACAAGACATCCAATGAGAAGGGAGAATATCATTCTTCAATATCATTGGCCCCCCGAGCCCCAACCCTATTGGAATGGAGGATGAAAATTCAACTCATGGCAACAATGGCTTCCACAACAACCAAGTTAGCATTCGTTCACATGCATAAACAATAAGAAAACACAGTCCAAGAGGAAAAATAGTAGTTCACAACTGCATTTGAAACCATTCACACAAAATATTAGGATTCTTGATCAAGCAAGCCAACAAGAGCAAGGAACTATGGGGAACTACTTATGCCTCCCTATTTGGAATTGGGCATCCACCTACAATCATACCGCCAATATCACATATCAAACCCACAAACCTTATGTATACCAACCCATCCTTATGCCCCCCAAATCTTTCTCCCTTATGCCCCCCCCAAGAGTAAGAAATGCAAGCTATTTATTTTCCAGGTGGATCCCAAACCAAATATCCCTCCATAATAAAACAAATGCCATTGGCATTCCCTTATGCCCCCCATTTGAAATCCCCATAGCCTTATCCTACACCATGTCTTAAGCAATCTACCCAACCAGCCAAGAACACATAAACATTCACCATTTCATACATGCATGCAAGAGAAAGAAAACATTCTAAAAAGGCTCAAGTTCCTACCTCTCCATAATGGAGTTTGTTCCAAGATCCACAAGCTTTTCCAAATGTCAAAGTGCAGTCCAAGATCAATGTATAATGTCTAAGCATATAAAAAGGCTCCAACTCCTTCCACAACAAGCTCCCAAAACAAGAAGCAAAACGCCCCCAAGAGGAATGAACAAAGTTTCAACAACCACAAACAAGTAAGGAGTTTTGAATTTAAAGGAGAGGGAAGAGAAGAGGATGATGTGGATCCATGTGGGATGCCACATCATTCTTCCTCAACCCCAAGAGGAAATTCAACATCATGCACCTAAACACAATAAATACAAAGACTCAAAATTCCCTTACCCACTCCAAAATAACCCATGCTCCAAAGGACTAGAATTAAAACCATGTAAGAGAAGTGTAATTAAAACTTACAAATAGTCACTAATTCAAAATGCATTTAAAAGGCCTAAATTTAACCTCCAAACCATAGGTATGGTTGGTCAATCATGACTAAGAGGTGTGGGACAAGCTTAACTTGTCCCACAAGCCTCCAAATTTAGCCTCCAAGGAAAATATTCAGAATTCCTAAGAGGATGAAGGGTTTAACATTCCAAAATCTATCTTACATATTCTTACATATCCCTTACACCTTCTTACGTGCATTTCTTACACACTCTTACAACATTAACATTTAAAATCAACAACTTCATTTATTACATTCTTATGACATATTGATTTATTTATTTTTACACATGATTAACCACAACATTACACAACACATAATAACTAAAGAAGAGGGTAACACATCACAAATAAACACATGCAACATTAATAAAGGAATACATTAATAAATTACAAAAACCCATGGTCACATATAATGGAAATCTCCCCAATGGAATTCCTAGCAAAACACAACACACACACACACACACACACACACACACAACACAACACACACACACACACAATATTGCCATGGTGACCTTTTTGAATTCACAGTAGAAGTTTCAATATGGTTAGTCTCCAGTATGCCGACATTGTTGTGATATTTAACCTGCAAAACGTTGAATACCTCCTTCAGCCTTCGTGGCCATATCAGAACATCAAAAATGATATAACCAGAATATATCAAGATCATCTAAACATAATGAATCACAACAATATCAATTTTGAATTCAACATTATCATTTTCAAATTAATTAATCAACTATATCATCATCAATAATCTTCCATACTAGGTCTACTCAAAATATCCAATTTCACAAGTCCAAATCAACATCTATAATATGTCCATGTCAAACAGTATATCATAGGAATCCACATATAAAAATGTCTCTATCTAACCATCATGCATAATAACTGAATCTGGATCAATAATAATCCATGATCTAACATCTAACAGTCATACTAAAACAAAACATAATAGTGTCCATAATAAGATCAACAATATCAAGATCAGTATCTAAAAGTGTTAAAGGGAAGTGGACACTACATATTTTGAGGGTCTCAGTCAGGGTTGTAACCAATGGAGAGTCTATGTGGGGCACACGACGGGTTCCCCAAGTGAGCATCACGATGAGTAAATGTTAGTGTCAAAATCACAGCACCCCCAAATGAGTAGTCAGATATGCTTTTCTAAGGCAGAGTCATTTGGTGTGATCTGCATAACATTGAGTTTTCTCCAAAGTGTGGGACTTAAAAAATGAGAAAACTCTCCAGATTAAAGGTTGGTTCCTATTCCTCTGTTTAGGTGCATGCGTGAAAAATTGCAGAGGGCCTATTCCTAAACCTAATCTAAGTTTTACCAAGGAGACAGGGATAAAAGGAATGCAGGAAATCAAACTAAGCTATAAGGTGATGCACCAAAGGAATGATGAACATTTGTTTTGCTAATAGACACAAACCAACAAAATGTATACAATAACCAAGCACAGATAACCAGATCTATAATGAAAGACCAGATGAAAGAAAAAGAGACAAGAAAGGATCTAAAATCGATCACAGACGTGTTTTATTGCTCTGCAGATTGATACAATGCATTACAAAGTGGCCAAAAGGAGAAAATGTATTACAATCTAGTGGAAGGTCTGAAAACTCCACGAGTTCCTTTTCCAGAAGAAAAGGGGAGCCTACAAAACAGAAGAATGTCCAACCCTTTACAATGAGTCTCGACCCTGTATTTATAGATTCAATCAGAGAGAAGAAAGAAAGAGAGAGAAGCAGGAAAAATAGGTCGAAGCTCAACCACTGCTATTAATGCCTCCTACAAAATCTACCCCCAAATCTGCCTTGACTGCATCAATCACTGGTTTGGCGCCTTGAAGGAGGAGGAAACGACGGAGTAGATCAAATCCGATCTAGTTGTTAAGGTAGATAGATCCTGCATTAATGGCCCTGAAGACGTTTTCTCCATTTTCCTTTACCTAACCTCCCCAAACTTAAAGTTTCAGATCTCCATGGCATGGGTGAAGCTGAGATCTTTCCAACGGTGTCAGATTTGCAATATTTTGAGCCCTGAGTCGAAAGATATGCCCCTTCAAAGTTTGTATCGGGTCCGTACAAAAGGGCGGGAAAACCAGTTTGAAAAATGGGCCCCCTCTTTAATATGGGACACGTGGTTGGCTGGCGCATGCCTAAGGGCGGCCTCTATATCTTGCTTTTGGAAAAGTGTGGGGCTGACACGTGGTTTCCTCCACCGGCCTGCTCAATTTCTATGTTTCTCGGCTAATTCCTTTGCTCGGTGGGGTCATATTCCTTGACCGGGGACACATGGCGGTCTGACGCTTGTTTGAGAACCCTTTCTCAATTCGACCCTTGAGTTAGTGTCGTTTGGACACTTAGCACTCTCCGTCGGTCTGCCACCATGCATTGACTATTCAACCCGACTCTGTCCCCTTTCAAAGAGACTGGACGCGTGGAGGTTTTGCGCTCGCTGAAACTCCCAATCAAAGATTTTTCCCTTGGAGGAGCATCGAGTTGACACTTGGAAGCCTCCGCAGGTCTTTGGAACTTTCAATGACTTCTCCCTTCCTTTTTGGGCCCGGGGCTACGTGGCGAACTGGTGCTTGTTTGAGTCTCACCTTTTGGATCTACCCTTGGAGATGCGCCGCTTGGACACGTGGTATCCCCCACCAACACTTCTATACTTAGCCCCTTTTTGAGGCCCCCTTTGCCCACCTTTTGACCTTGGTTTACCATTTTCTACGTGGAGGGCTGGCGTGAGTTTGAGTCTTCTCTTTGGACTCCCATCTTGGATTTACATCTGAGCCGACACCTGGCTTCTTCCTGCCTAGCCGAAGAATTTTCAATGGCTACACAACTTTTGGGGCTCTGGACGCGTGGAAGCTTGGCGCTCATTTGAACTTCCTTTCTTGGATTCAACTTTGGAGAAGCACCGTTCCGACATGTGGCTCTCTCCACTTCCTTCTCCATACTTAGCCAATTTTTGGACTCATTCTGAACTATTTTGAGCCCCGAATAGTTTGGATCTTTGCAGTTTCTTCTTTTTCTTGCCCCTGGCCTCTCCGTGACACTGCTTCTTCTCCTTTGGCCTTGCTACTCTATTTCTAAGCCCACCTGTAACCCGTAGAATGGATTTAAAGCTCGGGTTCACTCGATAGAGCCGTTTTTTGAATTTATCCTACACAAGGTTGTTTGATCTTCACAGGCCTCCGCCACTTCCATTACAGAGTCCTCTTGCAACCTGTTTGTGGGAATCAAACGTGATTTCTCAAGTTCCTTCAGTGTGGGGTCGTTCTGATCCAATATTTTTCCCAAGGGAAAAATATGGATAACAATTTGGCGACTCACAGGGGTATCTCCCTGCTAGATGAAAAGACCAATTGCCTTGTCATATCCATTGGGCATGGAGTAGAGAACGATGGTCTGATACTGATTCTTGCCTCTGATTCACGAGCTCGACTGTTTGCACCCTCAATTTTCATAAGAAAGATCGAAACGATGGTTTCTAAGAGTAGAAAATTGCTTTGACCCAAGGCTTCATCTGTCTCTTGAAAGGGTTATGCAAGAGAAACAAAACAACACCACAACTATATACAAAATTTGAAATCATACATGTTCCAAGTAGAACATGCAGAGTGTGCAAAGCACTTCTTCTGCTGAAAATTAAACCTACCTACTTTATGCTAGCTAGGAGCAAAGGTGAGCTAAACAAACCCTACAACTGGTTGTGCAAAATAGCTTCCTTTCCTCAAAATTGGCAGCCATGCAAATGATTTGGAGCTGAACATGGCTGTTATTAGGAGTGGAAGGCTAACTGCAAATTGTTTCTCCACTCCCTCCATCAAGGTATCAACTGGAAACAAAATAAATACCTTTTCAATCTACTGCTCACTTGGTTCCCAGAGGTATTGTAGCTGATCCTTGGTACTTTGATGCTCATCCTCATGCTTAGAAGCAAGCATGACTGGTTGTGGCTTCTCCCTTGGCTCCAATGAAGTCAAGTACCTTATTGGGCAAGGTCTGGTCCTTGAAGTTTGCCCATTGCTTTGAAATTTAACTCCAAAAATGGAGTCTTCCTGCAGACCTTCCTGGATGGATGGGTTGTCTGCAATTTGATTTTTTCCTTCTTGCACATCTACAGACAACTGAAACTCTTCCCTAATGACTGATTTGGAACAGACGTCATCCTTGTTTTCTTTCTCCTCCTTATCCAATATGAAGTTTGGAAGATCAAACTCCTCCAATTCTGATTCAAGAGGACTGTTTTGAGGTGCAAGTTTCTCTTGCACGTTCCCTCCCATGGCAGCAGTCTCTTGTTGTTGAAGGATGAATGATGGAGCACCAAATGCTATGATTTCCATGGGTTCTTCTCCATCAAAACACTCTTCTAAGTCTGATAGGTAATCAAACTCTTCAATGTCCTGTTGTGCCAAAGCTTCTCTCTCTTGTATGATGACTTTTAAATCTGAAATTTTCTCATCATGTATAACTTCATCATCAAACATGAAGCTTGTCAGCTTGAATTTATCCAAAAAGTCAGATTTTTGGAGAGATGAAGTGGGAGAGAAAACTGCAACTTCTTGTGCAACCTGCTCATGGTTCAGTGCCTCTGAATTTATCTTATTCACCCCCACAGCTAGAATGCACTCCTCCTCTTTTGGATTTGGAGTAGCTTCTTCTTCCCTTGCCTGGGCTGATTGTGTAGCTTGATTTGGATCAACATTTTCTTCAAATAGAGTGCCAACATGGACACTATACTCAGAACAAACAGTTGTTGGTCTTCTCGCTCCACTGCTGCTACAAAATCAGCCTTGGCCACCATTGGCTCTTCAACTTTGACCTCCTTAGAAGGTTTAACCATCAAGGGAATCTTTGTAATCCGAATTTAAGAGCCAAGCTCACCAAACCTTTGATTTCTTCTTCTCTGTTTGGCTCTACTTCTTACTGCTCTTGACTGGTTTTTTTATTGTTTTCTTCCCAACATGGGTTTGGGAAAGTAGGAGGAAGGATGGGTTGATTTACAACAGACTTTGCAATTGTTTGTGGTGGAGGGGAAGGTGTTGCGTTTGGCTCTTGTGGAGGGGAATTGGATTTGGAAGGGAAAAGGGCAGAGAAATTGAGGTGGGATGGAAGACTAGTAGATGGAGAAGAGGAATTAACATTTGGGGCAGCAGATGGGAAGCTTGGAACTTGATACTGTTGAAATGATATTGGATGAGAATGAGGAAAATAAAAACTATGAGGTGGTGTACTTACCCATTGACAAGGTTGTGTAACACTTTTCTCATATATATCTATCCCCTCGGTCCACTCTGCAAGTTGGGGCAACATTTCAACAATGAAATCAAACTTCTCCTGAGGGCTATAATGTCTTGGAAAAGGGCCAACCCATGGACAAGGTGCCCTGCAACCAATTCTGAAAGCCTTCATTTGAGTTGTAGCCCTGGATTGCACCATGTTTGCCTCCATTTTTTTTATCTTCTCCAACAGATCTGCATTTTCCATTTGACTGTTATCATTATATGCGTACCCCTGCTCTTGATAAGCTCCATAGCCAAACTGGTTTTGGCATTGTTCATGTGGGTAAGCATAATGATTTTGGATTTGATTAAAATGTTGATCTGGGGGAGTTGAGGAATACATTGGAGGTTGATTGCACTGCTGCTGAAAGTGTGAATTCCATGATGGAAATGAAGTCATGATTGTACAACTTCATGGAATGGAAGAAGATGAAAGAGGTGGAAATAAAAATGGATGAAAATGAAAGGAAAGAAGGTCTGCAACTTCAGAGATGGGTTTTTGACCAAATGGAGTCACCAGATGTGTTTACATATGCCTCCAAAGGCTGAAACTTTAACAGGAACACACCAACCTGCTAAAAATGAAAATGAAGACCTCTTGTCCCACTGGGCATGCCAAAACTATTAGTGCAAAATCACAGCACCCCAAATGAGTAGTAAGATCTACTTTTCTAAGGCAGAGTCATTTGGTGTGATCCACATAACATTGAGTTTTCTCCAAAGTGTGGGACTTAAAAAATGAGAAAACTCTCCAGATTAAAGGTTAGTTCCTATTCCTCTATTTAGGTGCATGCGTGAAAACTTGCAGAGGGCCTATTCCTAAACCTAATCTAAGTTTTACCAAGGAGACAAGGATAAAAGGAATGCGGGAAATCAAACTAAGCTATAAGGTGATGCACCAAAGGAATGATGAACATTTGTTTTGCTAATAGACACAAACCAACAAAATGCATATACAATAACCAAGCACAGATAACCAGATCTATAATGAAAGACCAGATGAAAGCAAAAGAGACAAGAAAGGATCTAAAATCGATCACAAACGTGTTTTACTGCTTTGTAGATTGATACAATGCATTACAAAGTGGCCAAAAGGCAGAAAATGTATTACAGTCTAGTGGAAGGTCTGAAAACTCCACGAGTTCCTTTGCTAGAAGAAAAGGGGAGCCTGGAAAACAGAAGAATTTTGAACCCTTTACACTGAGTCTCGACCCTGTATTTATAGATTCAATCAGAGAGAAGAAAGAAAGAGAGAGAAGTGGGAAAAGCAGGTCGAAGCTCAACCACTGCTATTAATGCATCCTACAAAATCTGCCCCCAAATCTGCCTTGACCGCATCAATCACTGGTTTGACACCTTGAAGGAGGAGGAAACGACGGAGTACATTGAATCTGATTTAGTTGTTGAGGTAGATAGATCCCGCATTAATGGCCCTGAAGACGTTTTCTCCATTTTCCTTTACTAACCCCCCCAAACTTAAAGTTTCAGATCTCCATGGCATGGGCGAAGCCAAGATCTTTCCAACGGTGTCATATTTGCAATATTTTGAGCCCCGAGTCGAAAGATAGGCCCCTTCCAAGTTTGTATTGGGTCTGTACAACAGAGTGGGAAAACTAGTATGAAAAATGGGCCCCCTCTTTAATATGGGACACGTGGTTGGCTAGTGCATGCCTGACGGCGGCCTCTGTATCTTGCTTTTGAAAAAGTGTGAGGCTGACACATGGTTTCCTTTGCCGGCCTGCTCAATTTCTATATTTCTCAGCTAAGTCCTTTGCTCAGCGGGGTCATATTCCTTGAATGGGGACACGCGGTGGTCTGACGCTTGTTTGAGAACCCTTTCTCAATTCGATCCTTGAATTAGCGCCATCTGGACACTTGGCGCTCTCCGCTAGTCTGCCACCATGCATTGACTATTCAACTCGACTCTGTCCCCTTTTCAAGACTAGATGCGTGAAGGCTCTGCGCTTGCTAAAACTCCTGATCAAAATTTTTCCCTTGGAGGAGCGTCGAGTTAACACTTGGAAGCCTCCGCAGGTCTTTGGACATTTCAACGACTTCTCCCTTCCTTTTCAGGCTTGGGGCTACGTGACGAACTGGCACTCATTTGAGTCTCTCCTTTTGGATCTACCCTTAGAGATGCGCCACTTGGACACGTGGCATCCCCCACCAACACTTCTATACTTAGCCCTTTTTTCAGGCCTGTTTAGCCTGCCTTTTGACCTTGGTTGACCATTTGCTATGTGAAGGGTTGGTGCGTGTTTGAGTCTTCTCTTTGGAATCCCATCTTGGATTTACGTCTAGCCGACACCTGGCTTCTTCCTATCTAGCCGAAGACTTTTCAATGGCCGCACAACTTTTGGGGCTTTGGACGTGTGGAAGCCTGGCACTCATTTGAACTTCCTTTCTTGGATTCAAATTTGGAGAAGCGTTGTTCTGACATGTGGCTCTCTCCACTGCCGTCTCCATACTTAGCCGATTTTTGGACTCATTTTGAACTGTTTTGAGCCCAGAAGACTTCGGATCTTTGTAGTTTCTTCTTTTTCTTTCCCATGGCCTCTCCATGACACTACTTCTTCTCCTTTGGCATTGCTACTCTATTTCCAAGCCCACCTGTAACCCGTAGAATGGATTTAAATCCCGGGTTCGCTCAATAGAGCCATTTTCTGAATTTATCCTACACAGGGTTGTTTGATCTTCACAGGCCTCCGCCACTTCCATTATAGAGTCCTCTTGCAATCTATTTGAAGGAATCGAACGTGATTTCTCAGGTTCCTTCAGTGCGGGGTCGTTCTGATCCAATATTTTTCCCGAGGTAAAAATATGAATAACAGTTACTATACATTTACCGATGATCTCCACATCGCTGGTATGGGAGTGACCAACATAGTGCTGGGAGTGCAGTGGCTTCACTCTCTTGAGGAGTTTCAGACTAACTTTCAGACGATGGAGCTGAAGTTTAAATACGAGGGCAGGAATGTGATTTTTAGGAGATTATCTACAGGAGCACCTATGGTGGTTACAGTTGAGGGGATGGAGAGAACGTTCCAGCATGGTGAGGAATTTTATTATTGCGGATCGATGTTGAGTGGGATGGGTGTGGATGTGACCAGCAATGTTGCACATGAGACAATAACAGAGATTGGGGTTACATGCTTAGATCCTTTGAGTTTATCATCATGTTGGTTATTTAAGGGGTCAGTAGACTGGAGATCTCATGTGCTTGTTGAGTACTCGAAGAACCGACACACTTGCGAGATTCTGGATGGTCACATACAGGATGACACCTACAGATTGGAGGGTGAGATAATATTCTAACATGGAAGATTATACCTTGTGTCAGACTCAGGGTTGAGGATGGAGATATTGCGACATGTGCATTGTTCTTTCGTGACTGGACACCTGAGCTTCGATGAGACCTACAGGCTCGTATCAGAGATGTTTAGATGGCATGGGTTGAGGGAGGATATCCCCAACTTCATACAGGGATGTACGGTTTTTCGTTATAAGAAATTGGAGCTTACAAGTTCAGCATGTTCTGAGTCAACAGGGGATAGCACTCCTATGTATTTTACTGCTTCTAGGCACGATGGGCATTTCACCCATGTGCTAGTCAGTGGAAGGATGGAGTCGACTCAGTTACTTGGTTTTTCAGTAGGTTATCACTCATCACAGGAGGTGAACTATGTGGAGTTGACATTTTCGGTTGACCATGTATTGGAATCTTGGGATTTTTCCCCATGGAACGTGCATCGAGATACATTGTGAGGAGTTGTACCCTCACACCAATGTGGGTCATGTGGAAGAGTCGGCACACTTTGTGCGTATACAGGTTATTTCACAGGTTGATCCAGGGAATTCTACAAGATTCAGAGTGGACTTTCATACCCAGGGGTTGATTGGAGAGGCAGTGAGTGATCACATGATGACAACCTTGCATTGGCAGGGATTGGACAGATTGGAGATTTTGGTGCGGGTACCAGTGGAGAGTCGGTTTGGGTATCATTCTACTTCACGGACACCATTGCTCTCGATACTATATGGAGGTCATGATGACTGCATGGGGTTTCTTGGTTACTTCGGATTACACCGATCCTTGGTTGACGGCAAGGTGAGGTGGAGAAACTTACAATGCGGTATTCAACTTCTGCAGCAAAACATGATAATGCGCCAAAGGCCTAAGGGATAGGTCAAGTCCAAGCCGTGGTTAGACCCAAGGGGTAGTGAACGCGGGGAGCTATTGTGAAGGGGTCACGTGGTTCTAATATTCAAATTTTGCGTTGAGGGTCACTTTTGGACCATGGTGCCTCAAAGGGGGAAAGTAACTTAAGTTATTTTCTTTTATTTTATCGACCCCTTCGTGGAATGAAACACATCTAGGTCTATTGGGGCTCTTTTTCCTTGGAAAGTATATAAGGAATTGGGAGAGAAAGGAGAGGGAATTTTTGGCATATACATTTTATTGACCGCTTCTCGTGTAGTTGTTGCTGTTGTGCATCTACAGCTTGTGGAGTCAAATCCCACAGGGACCCTAGCTTCGGTGGTGAGAGACCCGTCCCTATCTAGTAGGGCATTCTTCGGTAGTGAGAGATCTACCCTAGTCTGTCATTTTGGAGCCGCTTTCAGAGCTGTTTGGCAGAGACATTAACAAAGGTTCAGAGGAAGGATCTCGAGGGTCTTGGGGGCATTTGGGGAAGATAAGCAGAGGGACTCCAGATCAGATTCACGACAGCCATTTGGGCTGGGCGTGGCAGCTCGTTGAAGGCGCCTCTATCATTTTCCGACCCCACTCCAAGCGAGGTGACTTGCAACCTTTATTTGGGGGTTTTTCAGTCGGTCATTTTCAGATCTGAAGGTGGAACTATTACTGCCTATATCTATTAATGTTATTTCCAAAGACCCTTATTACTGCTCTTGTATTTAGAGGGTTACGAACCTCGATAGTTTTCCCATTGTCTAGGGCACGCTGTGCTTTTTCTGGCAGCAGTTTAATCTCTGTAAAAGTCCAAAAACAATTTCCTTATGTCCTTTATAATAATATCAAGCTCTATTTAAATTTTCAAGTATTTCAGGTGGACATTTGGGCAAATATTAAGTTTCTTTAGTTCGCTGCCCCAACTGTAAAAATCTAATAAAATCAGTATTTTATGTGGCTGCAAGTTTTCAATATTTTGTGCATTTTTAAGTGGTATCCTATTAGGGATATTTTAGTTTAATGGAATTTTTAAAAAAGTTTTGGTCTTTGAAAGACATTTTTGTGGCAGTATAACTCCTCTGTGGTAATAGATAGGAATTAGGATGTAAAACTATAGTTCGTTTAAATGGGTTATCATAAAATAATGAAATAACAAAGTTGTAGTCATGGACACTCATATATTCTCTCTTGAACTTTATTTTAAAATTCAGTGCATTTCAAAAATGTGGATAGAACTCTGTAAAAGTTTCATGCCACAACTTTTGATTCACAAGCTCACTGAATGATACTGTGCACACAAATAGTACTCATTTTTACTATTTGAATATTTTTTGTTTTCTCGTTGAGCAACTTGACCTCTACAATATTTCCTTCAAATATCATCACTAGTATTTCATGGTTGTTTTCTTGGGGTGCGGGGTATTGCAAGAAAGATTGAGGGTGTCATTCATTTCCTTTCATGCTGAAGAAAACAAACATTTGAGTCCATGCTTTAGGATAAGTGGTATTCTTCTCAAAGCAAGACGTGAACAACACATTGAGAAAAGAGGCATCAATCTTGTATAACGTCATATTCTTCCTTCTTTTCATGTTCGTATCATTTTTTTAACCTTATTATGCTGAGGAAAGTCTAGATATGGATGGTGTTTCTCATGAAAACACATTATGGCCGCACTTGAGGCAATACAATAATGAGTGCAGGTTTGTTTTTTCCGATTCTAAAATTTTCCAATTTGGATGTTTTATGGTTGAAAAGTGATTTAAAGTAATAGTCACCCATCTGAATAAAATTTATGTATGTATGGCGTCACAATTGTAATTAGAAACAATGGATGTTTGCTTTGCCCGGTATGTTTTCCAATGGTAAATTAAAAATAGCACAGACCTCAACATGCAGGCACAGGCTGGGAATCAAGAAAACAAATGCAAATACTGGTTGGAATTTCATGTCTAATACACTAATGGTAATGACCTGACTTATGTTGGGTGGGGTGCCAAATTGGATATATCCACCCCCCTTGGGTTTTCTTCCTCTTGCTGCTTAGTTTTATGGTCTTTTTCTAATGTACACCTGCTTCAGCTGTCATGCGAGACCGTTCTTTTTTCTTTTGGTTTCTGCCAGTGCTGACTTTCCTAGGTGGCAAGACCTATTCTGAAGACTTAATGGGGTTTGATATCATTCACCCACACCATACCACTCTGTTTCTGCACCCACATCAATAAACACTTTAGAGATGTGAGATGTCTAATCCAATGTTTGTCATGGTTTAAGTTAGGATGCCTTGCTTATCCTAATGAGAGAGTATATGTGATGTGAGTGCCATTTCAAGTGACTGATCAATAATAAAAATTTATTACTCTGGAACTTTAAACAATTAAAATGAAAAATATGTCAATTTATATGGACCAGCTAGGCCTGTCCATTGCCTGTTGGAGTGCTTCACCACTGAGCTACTCGTCTCTTTGCTGTCTGGAGTGTGGACTGTTTTAACAACCAAATATTTGTGATTTTATTATAATAGGGCTTCGATAGCAGTAAATTTTCTATACCAGTGGCTACATATGCCAATTAACGATGATTCCTCTGATGCAGGAGGTATTCACCAAAAAAACATCTAACAAAATCATCCTGAATAAAAATATCCCACAAAAAATTATAATCCCATACATCCATCCATTTTTAATAGGACATAATTCGTGTCAGTCATTAAATGTAGAATTATACACATATTTCTTTAATCTAATCATGCTTCTCTTTTTCTGGACACAGTTAAACTATTCTCTCCCTGAAAAATTCTCTCTACAACAACATCATTCCACTGGCTTGCTCTTCTTCTTTCAACAATATTTTTTCTTTGTTCACCTTTTATTAATTTTGTAACCTGAAAGCAATCAAATACTTTGTGACCTCCTTAACCATGCTTAGAACATGTGCATGGTCTTCTCGTACTTAATAACACTTTCTAAATATTTTTCCTCTCCGGTTTGATACTCTGTCTCTTCCATTATAGATTCCTCTTTCTCAAACACTGACCTTGTTGTTTCTTTGGATCTTCTGATTTAGATGTATAGGCTTATCCTTGGCCTCTATTTAAAGATAATCGTCCTCTCTTTTCAATTGTCTTCCTTACATATTCTCATTCTTCTTCTCTTCAACCTTTTACTGACAGTGATAGGCCTTACCAAGGTAACACACTTGACCTAGACTCCTTCTTGGCCTCTATTTAATGATAATCCTCCTCTCTTTACAAATGTATTCCTTGACATATTCTCGTTATTATTCATTTTGGTCTTTTACTTCTAATGATAGGCCTCATCAAGGTAACACACTTGGCCAAGGCTAACTCATCTTGAAATGAAAAATTTACACCTTAATGCACCTCATCTCCATTACATTGATGGTTCCAAAAATCGCCACGAGATCAAAGGTTATTTGCATAAACAATTTGAACCATTTATGTGAGGTGCATAAATTGACCTAATTGATTGGAAATCTCACTTCATTTCCAGTGGCATTTTCCTTGAAGCTGGATGATATTTGCAGTCAATAGCAACTATGTTTATGGGATTGTCTCGATTCGATATTCTTCTGTAAACATCTATAACAGAACTGGAACATATAAACTATATAATACCCTTTGTGGATATTAGTTATAAACTTATAATATTGTATAGTTGTCTCCCATATCTCCTGGTTTGGAATGGTAGACTGGATTATACATTTTTTTTTCAACGACCAAAATGATTCATGTGTATTGCAAAATGTCAGAGGCAATGTTGTCTGAAATGTTTTTGGTGCTTTCTTAGCTTAGACATTTGAGTAACCTAACAGAAGACATTGACATCCAAGAAAAATTCAAACTGTCTACATAACTAGACACTACAAGGCATTTTGTCAAACACTTGGCAAACTTTCTTTCCTCGCTATCTAGTATCACGGTTCTATATAACTAGCAATCGCACGTGAGGTGTGTGATGTTAATGTCGAAAGAGAAAAATCGGAGAGTGGAAAAGGAAATTGAAACAGAAAACAAAGAAATGTGTACAACTAAAATATGAGCACGAAAAACAAAGGCAAACCGTGTGAATGGAACAAATTGTCATAAAAAAAAGTCGATAAAAGAGCAAATATCGCCATATACAAGACATGTTGCACTCGACAAACTTGTGCAAAACATGACTTTCTGGTTGACGCAATGAAATTTTTTGTGTTGAAAGTCATCCATGAGATTAAAGGGATTTCAATAATTGAAGTTTGTGGTTGTCCAGCTCCTCATCAATTGCTATCAGTACTCGTAGTTACTAGGAAAATACATGATTTCTTTATTGTATGGTTTGTTTTTCTTCTTTACATCACTCTAATGCTTCTACTCATATTGTTCGCCATATTATTTGCATCACACGATATAGTTTAGGCCTCCATGGATGACATGAAAACCATCAATGCATTTACAACACAATAGGTGATGGAATAACTATCCCTGAGGAAATCCACGGAGAATTTTTTTTCAGACAAAACACAAAATGAGGAAAATGATGCCCTGACGAAAACCTGCAAAAATCTATATCCTAACCTAGTAGCAGCATCGTCGTCATAGGTTACTCTTGAAAAGAACTCGTCATTCTACTAGCTTTATATGCAAGCACCTGATTTGTTCCCAAAGTACAATTGATAGGACCCGTTCAAATAAATACACCTACTCAGAGGACTGTGTTTGTGGATTTAACGTCGATGCAACATATGAACACATGTTGGAGCTAAATATAAATACACGTGGGAATAAATTCCCATAAATGGATTCATGGATTTCCAATCGTTATAGCATGCCTAGTGGACAAACTGCAAGTTCGCATATTTCTGGCTGTGTAGCAAGCCACAACCCCTATGTGCTAAAAGTTTGTAGGGTTTTGTTCAAATTTTCACGGCCGTCTCACCAAGTGGCCCGAGGGGATCAAAGTGTGAGACCAGGGTCATATCTTCAGCTATGCCATCGATGAGACCCTCAAGCTCATGTCGCTCACCCCTTCCTCGCGACCAAACTCGGTACCGGCCCCTAGCTGAGGCGTGACGGAAAAACCTAAGTGACCATCGAGTAGAGAAGAGAAAAGGGTGCCATGGTTCCCAAGTGTGTGCACAATGTTCTCATTTACACTCAACATGAGGAGATTGTTAAGAATGACCAAATTGGGGTTGATCTGAAGCAATGTGCCATTAAGGCTGACATCCCTAAAAAATACCGAGACGAGAACAACATCTTTCACCTCAATCCATTTGGGTGTTTCATCATTGGAGGGCCTCATAGAGATGTGGGTCTGACAGGTAGGAAGATCATCATTGACTCCTATGGTCCGCATCTATGGTTAGTTCTTCATAAAGTGTATTGCTCTGTATTACTGTGTTTTTTGGCCACCATCCATATAATCTCATGTCAAGGATTCACATGTTAAAAGATGAATGTTTTGTACTTATTTATTCCATCATAGTTTTACCATTTTTTATAAGGAGTATTTAATTTGTTACATTATATAATTTATTCATTCAATTTTCAATCGGTTTAACCATTTTTTTTAGGGTTCAACCCAGGTTTACGAAGTGTAAAGGTGTATACGACTTTCATTATACCTAAGTATATCATTATGAAGGAATGGAAGTTTTTTTGGGGGATTAATTCCAATTCATCAAGGATGCGGAGATATAATTTTCCGCATCTGGGGTTAAGGAGAAGCAAGAAATTTCCTAGACTTCATAAAATTTTAAGAAAACTAAACAAACACGTTATTAAAAACCCAATTGTGTGTCGAAGCTATTCAAAAATTTTTATTAAGTACGATAATTTTTTTATAGTGTGAAATGAGAACTTGTATGTTTCATGTTTATCAAACATGAGCGTAGATGGAGATATTGTAGGTTACAGTCACAAGAAGCATCCTACATTTCATTTACTACTACCTAATACCGTAAGGTCGAGGTAAGAAGCCATTCATGGGTGTATAGTAAAAAAATATTCCTTTAAATCTTATGGATGGAATCAAATATTTATGGTCTATAATTATCAAAACAACAAATGCGATCAGGTTTCTACTTCAAATAGGTGGACCTTCACCATAAGAATGGTATGTCACTCTTGCCCCTTTTCTCATAGTCTTGTTGTCTGGTAAGAAATCGTCTTTCAATGTTGATTTCAAATCAGACAGAACATGAGGATACAACCTTGTCAATTCACACAAATTTACCTGTAGATAGTTCATCGCTTTCAACTCATAAGAAAAACATGAAACTGACAGTGCCTTTGCTTCCTCTTGAGTATAAACAACCTGCATAATCTCCAGTTCAATCTATCATATATTATAATATAAACCAAGACGAGATGTTCATAAATTATAAATTGGTTGATTGAGTAGTCAAATTACAACTAAACATTGTTTCTTGACTTATAATAACATGGAGACTACATTATGAAAGTGTATTTAATAGGTTATTAAATCAATATTTTTATTTATTAATTTATTTTGAATTCTTACAACCTCTTACTATTAATATATGAGTTATTATTACTAAATGATTCTATTATTTTATTTTGTTTTATTTTTTTTATTGAATCTAAAGATTTAAACAGGCTCAACTCACAAAATTCTTAAACTTGGTTATTCAGGAATGATAAATTTGAACTTTGAGATGTAAAAAATGTTATTACTAGTGAACTTTCAATGCTTATTTTCTTCCAAGGTTTTATTACAACTAGTGAAGACATTGCCCATAGATTCGTTTAGGCTGCAATCTGTTGGGAAGCAATAATGTGAATTCCATTCAATCCATGCTCCCAAAACAAAACACCATATTACTCTTCAAAACAATACAATACAATGAAAATATAGCATAGATGACTCTGCACATGATTAATAATTTCATTAATATGGCTGTGAGAAGAAATAAGAGAAGCAAAGAAAACCATGCCAACAATTTACATGTCATTTATTAAAACATCCTTACCATTATGATGTGTATTTTTCTATACAAAATTTGGAAATCCAAATGACTGCCGCTTTCAGCCAAAATTTTGTACATTTCAAACATAATACCTGTCACTATTGACACATGCTTCATTTTTAATTCCATGTGCATCAACGTTACAATAATATTGCATTAGATTCAATTTCCATATCCATAAAAAGTCTTCTTCAACTCATAAATTACTATCGCTACAATTACAACTACATTTGGCGGAATCCCTAATTATTGTAAGCCATTATAAAATGGACACGAATTTACTTCATATCAACACATCCCATGAATTTTTTCCTATCCTTCTATAGGCTGGAAAAATGAATCATCCTCCCATATATGGTGATTTCACTACCCTATTCGCACATTGGGCATGTAAATTCTTTCACCTTGTAGAAGAATCCAACAATTTCTCAACAACACGAGTAAATTTAAATACCTTTCTAAACCTCAGGACCACGGTCTTCCAATAAATGTTGAATAACATTTTTTAATTAATAGAACAATTTGAAATCATAAAAAATGAAGACTAGTTTCTAATCTTGTAGATCAGTGAAAATGGTGTACCACATAGTGCAACAAAAGCACCTAAAATAGCCAACACAGAACTTTTATAGAAAGAGACAACACCGATGCATATGGATTAAAACTTCAATACATTACAATGTTAGAGGTAATATACAAGGCACCGGATTTCGTTAAACTCTATAAACCGAAAAGTTTCAGAAACATAATTAGAAACAATCCCCTATTAACAGATTTCAACTTTAAACTCCTGAAAGGCAAAAGCCATACTTAGCACATGGAAATTGTATATTATAATATAAACCAAGACCAGATATCCCAGTAAACAAAAATTGTTAACCAACCTAGAAAATTTTAAAAAAAAATCAAAATCAAAATCAAAACCCCAACTTTACCCCTGTGAAACTATCAAAAACTACAAAACTCGACAATGATATTTTACAGCGGTACACCGCGGTTTGTAGCAACGAGCAAAGCTTCACAACATGAAATGAAGTATCAAAAAAACATCTAGCCAATGATGGTGTTCATAAACACCATGAAATTTAATTACAACGGTACCTCAAGCATCAGATTCATCGGTCACAGCCTTACCGCTTTCGGTCTTCTTTGGTAAGAGAACGCTGTGAATATTAGGTAGGACACCGCCATTCGCTATTGTCATGATGCCAAGAAGCTTTCTCAACTCCTCATTGTTCCTCACCACAAGTTGAATATGACGCGACACAGTCCTTGTCTTCTTAACATCTCTTGCCGTGTTTCTCGCCAGCTCAAGCAACTATACAACACCAAACACAAAACCATCAAACCCTAATTCAAAAAGACAAGGACCTAATACCAATAAAAAATCGAAACCCTAGAAAAAAAATCAGAAATTTTCTAAGTTAAAGTAGACAAACCAAGGTCCTATAGACAAAAATGGTGATTAAAGCAATTGAGATTCAGTAAATTGGCATACCTCGGCAATAAGGTATTCTAGAACAACTGCAAGATAAACAGGGGCGCCTGCACTGACTCGTTCGGCATATTTTCCGGCCTTTGTAAATGTTAATATGGTGTGCACAGGTTGTATCCCTCGATAGAGGCATGGAAGAGGCCCAGAGCAAATATTAACTGCAAGTATTTTTCAACCCTGGAAAATATTGAAGGATGCTTCCCTTGCCTACACTTATGGGAGAAATATGAAATTGAGAGATTTAGTAGAGGATCAACATCACTTGAAGGTGGCTTTGGAAACAAAATTAATTTGCATGCTTGCTTCTAAAGATCAAGTGCAATTATTTTCCAACTCTGTAAAAAACATTTCTCCTCTTCCTCTCACTGCCTTGGCACTTGAAAAATGAAAACTTAGGGAATTTTTGTGATTGTATATGAAACAAAAAATTTCAATCCTGTATTAAGGAGAAGCAGCAGAAATATAGAGAGAAAGGCAGAGTGAACAATATGCATTAGAGGGTGAATTTGTGTGTGTGGTCTCTTTCCAAATTTGTGGAAGAAGAGCATCGGCATAAGAGGGAAATTGCACACCAATTTCACAATAAACCGAAACCCTGGATACAGAAAAAGAGATGTACAAAATGTAATGAGAGCTGAGGCAAGATTTCCCCAAAACGAAACATGAAATTCATGGCACGAGTTGAGTTTAAAGATGATACTAACTGACTTCGTCTCCAAGCTAGCCCACTGGATGGGCATATTTCCATTTGATTACAAATCTGTTGCACAAGCAGGCAAGTAAAAGTGAAGTCGAGAGAATAATTTAGTGAGATTATAAACATAAAGAATGAAATTTCTAGATTAAAGCTGAGACAGAGACATTGTATTTTGTGATGTACAGACACATAACTTTTGAATGCACCTCCCCTCCCCTGCAAAATCAATGATAAAGATTGTATACATTGACAAATGCTTCACAGGTGGGTGTAGAAGAATTATTTATAAAAAAAGAGAGAAACAGAGCCGGAGGTGGCTCTTTTCCAGTGAGTACTTACCTTGGCGTCAAAGGTGTATCACTGGACTCCATTCAAGTTGTCCACAACATAGGCGGTGTAGTGATCCTACCAACCCCTCACATAGTTGGAGGCATATTTGCTCCTACCCTCTTCCGCACCTTTGTCGAGGGATACAACCTGTGCACGCAATATTAACATTTACGACCGATAGGAAATTGAAGACCTACTTTGGAGCTTTTCGAAACTGCCTTAACAAGCGGTATGACGGTTTGAAGGTAAACAACGACATCAATTTTTCCTGTGGTGTGACAGTCCAACGACGGTTGGAGATGGATCCGTGCGGATGTCAATGATGTACGTTGCATTTAAAGTCATCAATCAACCTGCACATGTCAGAGACCCTAAGGCTTTCCCCATTGTAAAAAACGCCTTCGGCGTAAACATGTGTGTATTTCGTTTGTTGGCGCACATTGGACAAATCCATGAAAATAACTGACTCCATAGAGCTGGCAGGAGAGGAGCGTGGAAACAACAGGGGTCGTGTCCGTCTTGGGAAAAACAAAACCACCGCTCAAATATTTTAACCCATCTCATTCCATGCACAAGAAACTAAGAAGAAAAAAAATACAGGTGTTAACAACGGAAAAGGCTTTGACAAAACGATGCACAAAAATCTTGAGTAAACACCATTCAAATGAAAGAACTACTAACATGTTTCCTACGACCACGCTCACTACAAAACTCCTCTGCGCTGCAAACTATGAACCCTTCGAAGCGGAGGCAATTTTTTTTAGGCATATGCACGATCGACAGTTGTGTTAATGGTGCATGGCGACCCGAAGCCGATACCTATGTTTAAGATGGATGTCCACCCCATGCCCTTCAATAGTGGCAACCCAGAAATCGAAGACAGGGTGAACAATAAACTTCAACTCGAAAATCCAGGCCATTGTTTCGGGAACAGTGAAAAATTGATCGACAGATGCAATTTTTGCAATGGTCTTTCCTACGTATGGAGTCTGTTTTCCATCGTTGATGCAAACAGTTGGAGTGCGACTCCAACTGTAAAGAATGCCTATCGGCGTAAATATCTTGCATTTCTTGAAGTTCTTACATGAGTTTACATGGAAAATACATTTTGGTGAGACCCTTGATGCAGAGAATGAACTTTAACTAGCAATTGCACATGAGTCATGAGTTGCAAGTTATGTTGGATGAGATGCAACTCGAATTCTCTTATTCAATAATATTGTTTAGTTTTATTATGTTTCGCATGTAACTATGGTGCCGAAGGATCATTGCATTTTCCTCCTTGTTTGCATAAACCATAACATGTTTTCAATCACTCATTCCACCATTAGCCTATCAACTTCACCAATGAACTAAGGACCATGTGATAGTATTTTAAATTTTTGAAAAAAACTAAACCTATGATTTATAATTTCAAATTCATGAGGAGGTGAATTGCAAGGAAAATGATTTTCCACGCAAAAAAGAAGTTTTAGTAGCCGACCATAAAACGATAGATTCCAATTTTTGTCCAAATAGACTCACTCTTTAATATTTTGTTCCCATCCCAAAATAGAAATTCTAGAGAATCCTAAATTAATAAAGGATCTCATTTTAATATTTTGTTCCCATATTGAACATGGGAGGTAGGATCCATTTAACTCATTAGACTTCCATTTTCATTACTCCTCACCCATCTCCAACAGTAACTTATATTGTTCTAGAGAGTAATACCAGTAATCCAACAGTAACTTATCTTATTACTCACCCATTTTCATGACATGAATGGTTGAATTTTGATGATAACGTCCAAAGACGTTTAAACCAAGGATTGGTATATGGTGTGTAGAAAATGTGGTGTGGGGATTGCTTCCAAGTGTGTACACTTTTTCAATACCACTCCAACCAGGTTGCGCACTTCCATTTCTTCCCCACTCATTCCACTAGGAGTCTAGTCAAATGAATGCACCAGCGAAGCCAAAATCAAGTGAACCATCTTTATCAACCAGACGAAAACCCAAACATATTCTTCTTCCTACTCCAAATGGTATAAACTCAAAATCCTTTCCCTTAAACTTCATCTTACTCATCTCACCCTCCACAAATCTCTGTGACTTTAATTCTAAGGGCTCTTTCCAGATTGTAGGGTCCCTTCCAATTACCTAAACATTGACCCACACCTGGGTGTGTTTGGGGATCCCAAATCCCGCGACTTCACACGAACTATTGACTCTGTGAGGGATCATCAAAGGACTAGCTAGATGTAATCACAACACTTCTTTCACCACCACATGGAGGTATGGCAGACAGTCTATGTCGGATTCTTCCACCATTATGTTCCAGACCCACAATCTAGTCAAGTTCTATTTGCACCAATTTCATTATGCGAGGGTGGTGGATGAGTTCTGCCATCACCCATTCCACTATCACAGCAGTGGTGTCACTACCCACCATCAACAACTCCTGCAAGATCACAAATTACACCCAATTACACTTTTATCATGACAGAATATGAAATCTTTTTTCTCTGGGTCTAAGTTATCTCTGCAAAAATAGCTATATGAAATATCATAATGCATAATTTTGAATAAAAAACAAAACTTTATTAAAATTAGGGCTTTGATATCTATAAGAGTGAGATCGTCCCCTCTCAACTCCTGGTAGAATGTCTAGAAAATCCTTCTCTACTTCTCTATCACAATCGCCCTCTCTATTTCTCATCTCCAACCGATTACTGATAAAACCATCTAGAAATGTATGAGCTCATTTTAAATAAGTGGTCAATTCACGACTCACTACATTTGGTCAAACAATATCAAATAGCTCAAAAATCGTAGTGCTTCCTAGAATTCTACAGCTAGTTATGTTCTCTGTGGTTAGATTGCTTTACCAAATTCTATAATAACATAAAATACAGAAGAATATTCAGTAAACAGGGTGAAATTTACTCACATTGTAGTGGAATGTGTCCTCTCTCGCACACATCTTTCTTATCCTAAAATGGTTTATTTATAAATGTGGCCTCTGCTACAGTGCAAGGCGGTTGAGGGAGGCTGTTGAAAGAATATATTACTTTTGCATTCATGTTTCACCAAATGAATTAATTGCTAACATTGTTCATTACAAAAATTGCATCAAAAAATAGATATTCAACACAACTTACATGATTTCACTTAAATATCTAAAATCCGACAACCTGTAAAGTTAAGACATCAATGGAGATGTCAGAATTTGACACTTTCCAGTAAGGGCATCTTCAAAGGTGGATGCCTACCAGTGATTTACACATTATTGATTGTGCCTTGGAAAAGTAAATAATCATAATTTCGCATAATGAAACCTCGTGTAATTAAAATTAAATAAAATTATTGTGATATCTTTTTATTATCCTACCGAAGGCAGGTATATAGCCTTCAGGACAATAACAATATTCAATTTTGATCAAGCCAATCTAAAACTGCCATTTGGGTTTTGATGTTTTTTCCATAAAGTTTGATAATGAATTTCAAAAAAAATAAAAATAAAAAAAATATTTTTCTTTAATTTGATTGGACAATAGTTTATTCTTAGTGGGGGCACGATAAATTTGAGAAATTTAAATCTGATTAAATAATTTTAGATTGAAACAATAGTTTTTAGCCTTAGAAAGTTTTTTGTTTGTTTTTTTCTTTTTTCAGCAAATATATGATAGAAGTTGCAGGCCACTCACTCAGATTTAGATAGTTTCTATTTAATTTAAATTGTTCTTCTGGGAGCTCTGTCGATGATTTGTCGTTGATTTGGATTTAGATAGTGTCTATTTACTTTGAGATCTTCTACCTCGTGGGCATGCCCAATCCGCATTCAATTCAACAAATTTGTGAAAAGATATGGCTCGAAGGAAACTCAAATTTCTGGTATGTTATATTTCTCTTACTTTTTCTTTCTTTTTGATGTTGTGTCGCCAACATATTTTTCCTCAAAATATTTTACAGCGAAGTGGTTGGCAAATTTACCTTATTTCAGTCAAATCTAGCGACTAAGATCATTAAAATCATTCTTGCAAGACTAAGACATCACTTAGGTTTTTAGTTCCAGGGAAGATTAAATTATCACACATTTAAAGTTTGAGTGATGAAGTCAATGGCGAATCTACAATTAAAAAATATATTTGTTAGATATGTGCCAACAAAGTTAAAATTTGGATCCCTTTGTGGCGCGGTTTGTACCTTCCTTATTAAAGGGGGTGTGGGGGGCTTCCCTGCACACTCTTGTTGTAGGGGGGTCCAAGGGGCAACGACATGTTATGGAGACCCCCTTGGCGGAGTTTAGGGGGCGGAGCCCCCGAAGCAAAAATTAAGGAATCAATCCCTTTTTCTAGAAAGACGAATTCAACCAAATTCTATTTTTAGAAAGTAAAATCCTAATGGTATTTTTCCACTCTATTTTTAGGAGAAGGAATCCTAGCTATAATTTTTCAATTAGGTGCATATATTTTTGTGGAGATCTAAAGTTTCTCATAACGATTTTGCATGTAATCTATTCATCTTGATTTAATAAAGCTTGATATCTTATACCGTGGATGTTTCCCTAAGCACCAAGCTGGGGTTTTACCACGTAAATCTGGTGTTCATCTCTTGCATGTTTGCTATTTTTAATAGTTTATTTTGCTCTATCTTTGCAAACTGTTAATTTTTTATTCTACTTTCCACATATTCATTGCTGAATAGTATGTGATTTCCTAATAAAGATAAAAGATAAATTATATTAAAAATATTATATATATATATATATATATATATATATATATATATATATATATATATATATATATATATATATATATGAAATAAGAAAACTATTTTTACCATTTACAAGGTGGCAGTGAAGACTATGCATCAAATCTAAACACTGTAATAATGTCTCTATTTTTTCCATGCAGGATCTGTCATATTTTTCCAAACTGCACTTGTTTAATACGAAGGTGGCCAAGGATATAAAGATTTGGTAGACACTCAATAGATAAAATTCATTAGAGAAGCATAAAATTCATCAAAAAAGTACTGGGCTTGAACGATGAGTAAAAAATGTTGAAGGTGTGGAGCCTGATTGCAAGTTAAAGTGGTAGTTTGGTTTTCTTTTTTTTATTTTTTGGGAGGAAATCATGGTCATGGATAAAAAATAGTATTGTCTTATTAATAGACTAGAAATGTTACTTTTATAAGAACATGATATTTAGGTTGCTTGTGGTTGAAGCAAACTTTTACAAAGAGGTGCACAAGTTATATATATGTGCATGGATTTACTCTTTGTAGTATGAGAAAGAGAGAATTGTATTGTATTCCTCAGGACTGAATAAAAGAGAATTCTGGCTTGTTTCTGGTGGATGTAGCCCAAATTAGGTGAACCACGTTAAATCTTGGGTTTATCTTGTGATTGCATGCTTCTTTTATTTATGTTTTAATTCCATTTTTATTGCTCATCTGTATTACGTTCCGAACAACTAGTATCAGAGCAGGATTTTGTTTTGGCAGAAAAAATATCACAGGAGGGTTTTTTGTATGAGTGGGAACAATGACAAAAGAGAGAAAGTTCAAGGTTGAGAAGCTTAATGGCTAAAAATTTCAACTATGGAAGATACAAGTGGAGGACTACCTATATCAGAAGGATCTTTATCTACCATTAAAAGGGAAAGCTTTGAAACCGTCAGCTATGAAAGATGAAGAATGGGGTGTTCTTGATCGGAAGGCATTAGGAACCATATGGTTGTGTCTGGCAGCTACGACAACTTTCAATATTTCTAAGGAAACGATAACGGTAGATCTAATGACAACATTGGGTAAATTATATGAAAAATCCTCAGTCTCTAACAAGGTATTTCTCATGAAACGTTTGTTTAATATGAATATGTCAGAAGGTGATTCAGTAAATGATCATTTAAATGAATTCAACATGATTACTAGTCAATTAAGCTGTGTAGGAGTAATTTTTGATGATGAAGTTAGGGTTTTTTTTATTTTGTGCTCATTTCCTGAAAGTTGGAATACTTTGGTTATGGCTGTGACTAATTCTATTTCTGGTTCAAGTACTTTAAAGTTTGATGATGTTATTGGTGTGATTCTTAGTGAAGAGATGAGAAGAAAAAGTATAGGTGAGTCATCTGGTAATGCTTTGAGTGTAGAGAACATGGGTAGACAGAAGGAAAAAAACAAAGAGTCCTAGACACCGTGAAAGGTCTAAGAAGGGAAGATCTAAATCTAGAAGCCAGCTGGTATGTTGGAATTGTGGAAAAGTAGGACATGCAAAGAAAGATTATTGGTCTTTAAAATCACGAAAAAGATCAACAAGAAGGGAACAAAGAGGCAAACGTAGCAGGTGATGTGTTACAAGATGATCTTATTCTTTCTTTGGATAGTAAATTAGAATATTGCATTTTAGATTCTGGTGCTTTATTTCATGCAACTCCTCATAGACAATATTTTCAAGATTATGTTCAAGAAAATTTTGGGCATGTATATCTTTGTGATGATGAGCCATGTAACATTATTGGAAAAGGCAGTGTTCAAGTTAAATTGCAGACTGGTAACACTTGGGTGTTGAAGAATGTCAAGCATGTTCCTAGCCTGAGGAGGAATCTAATTTATGCAGGGCAATTAGGAGATGAGGGTTGTATGGTAACACTTACAGGAGATTCTTGGAAAGTTACCAAGGGCACTCTTGTGGTTGCAAGAGGTAAGAAAGTAGGTACTTTGTATTTATCCACTGTTCGTACTGATCCCTCTTGTATTTTAGCTACTACAGTTATAAACACAACTCTATGGAATCACAAACTTGGCCATATGAGTGAGAAGGGGATGAAGATTTTACATTCACAGGGAAAGTTGTTGGATTTAAAAAACATAGACCTAGAATTTTGTGAGCATTGTGTGTATGGGAAATAAAAGCATGTGAGATTTCTCAGGGTTAGATCAACCAAGAAGGAGAAAAAGTTAGAGCTTGTTCATATGGATGTGTGGGGGCCCACTCAGGTATTTTCTCTTGGTGGTTCACATTATTATGTTACTTATATTGATAATGCTACTAGGAAGGTTTGGGTTTACTGTGTAAATAAGAAATACAATGTATTTGATACTTTCAAGAAGTGGAAAGCTCTAGTTGAGAATGAAATAGGTTTGAAGTTGAAGTGTCTCAGATCAGATAATGGTAGAGAGTACTGCAACAATGAATTTAATAACTGTTGTTCATGGAATGGAATCCATAGGGTGAAGACAGTTCCTAGAACACCACATAATAATGGTGTGTCAGAAAGGATGAGCATGACTATCATGGAGCGTGCAAGGAGCATGAGATTGCATGCTAGATTTTCCTTATAGTTTTGGGTAGATGTTGTAGATATTGTTGTTTACTTGATAAACAGAGGACCTTCAAGTGCTTTGGAAGGTGGAGTACCAGAGGAGGCTTAGACTGGTAAGAAGGTAAACTATTCTTTTCTGAAAGTTTTTAGTTGGGAAGCTTTTTCTCACATTAATAAAGATAATAGGACCAAGTTAGAAGATAAGTCAAAAACAATGTACTTTCATTGGGTATGACACTAATGATTTTGGATTTCAATTCTGAGAGTTTAGATGAGAAGAAATTCATTAGGAGTACAGATGCTATTTTTAATGAAAGGGTTATGTACAGGGAACAACTACAAGAAAAGAAGATGGAAAATTCTGAGTATGTAGCACTTGATGAGATAAAAGATAGAGAAGTGTTCAAAGGGATGGAAAATAAACAAGTACAGAAAATACAAAAAGTTGGCATCAATCCTAGCATAATCAATGTTGATTCTATAGATCAAAATCAATAAGAAAAATAAGAGAATTAAACTCCATAAAATCTTGTGAGACATTCTACTAAGGTAAGTAGACCACATGCAATATTATCTTTCTATTATCTTTACTCTTTTTTATTAAAGGATGGTGGAGAACCAGAAAGTTTTGAGGAAGCAATGTAGATAGAAACATGGAAAAAGTGGGAACATAAAATAAATGAGGAGATGGAATCCTTGGAACACAAACAAACTTGAGATTTGGTTCAGTTGCCTCTAGGAAAGAGAGTGTTGCAGAAAAAGTGGGTTTATAAGCTGAAGGAAGAAGAAGGCGTTAAAAACCGGTACAAGGAAAGACTTTTTGTGAAGGGATTTGCACAGGAAAAAGGTATAGAATTTGATGAAATTTTCTCTCCTATTGTTAAAATGACTTCCATTCCAACTATTTTAAGTTTGGTAGATGTGGAAGATTTACATCTTGAATAATTAGATTTAAAAAATACTTTTCTTCATGGTGATTCAGAGTAAAAAAATATATGGAGTAGCCACAAGGATATGAAATCAGGGGGAATGAGAAATTGGTGTGCAGATTAAAGAAGATATTATATGACCTTAAGCAAGCTCCAAGCCAATGGTATTTGAGATTTGACAGGTTCATAATTTAAAACAAGGTTACTCTAGATGTCATTCTGATCACTGTGTTTATTTTAAGAGACTAGATAATGACGACACCTATATTATCTTGTTGTTGTAAGTGGATGAAATTCAAGTGTGGAAGGGTCAAACATGTAGGGTATATATGAACTAAAGAGACAATTAGCCAATACATTTTCCATGAAGGATCTAGGTGCAACAAAGAAAATTCTTGGCATGAGAATCAATAGGGACAAAAAGAGTAGAATATTGAATTTTTCTCAAGAAGAGTATGTGAATAAGGTGTTGGACATGTTTAGGATGCAAGATGCAAAACCAATGAGTAAACCGTTCATAGGGAACTTCAAGTTGATTAAAGAAAAATGTCTTAAAACACACGAAGAGATTGAAAATATGTCCAGAGTTCCATACGATTCACTAGTTGGAAGTTTTATGTATGTTATGCTATGCCCAAGACCAAACATTTCCCATGCAGTGGGAGTCCTCAATAGATACATGAGTAATCCAGGAATGAAGCACTGGAATACAGTCCAGTGGATTCTCAAATACTTGAGAGGAACCAATAACAGATAGTTGTGTTTCGGAGGGTTAGAGGTTTCCTTACACAGATATGTTGATGTAGACATTGCTGGAGATTTGGATGGTAGGAGGAGCACCACAAGTTATGTATTCACTGTTGGTGAAAAGGTAGTTAGTTAGGTTTCTAAACTGCAGAAAATTGTTGCCTTGTCTACTACAGAGGAAGAGTATGTTGTTGCTACGGAAGCAAACAAGGAGATGATATGGATGCAGTGGTTCATGGAAGAGTTGGGGAAGAAGGAGAAGGATTCCATGTTATTCAGTGATAGCCAGAGTGTAATTCATCTTGCAAATAACTCAACATTCCATTCAAAAACCAAACATATACAACTTATTTGATCGGTTTTGGAGGATTGATAATTGAAGTTAGAAAAGATCCATACAAGTCAGAATCCTGCTGATATGTTGAAAAAGGTGGTGACAAAAGAGAGGCTGGAAGGTTTTTCGGCTTCGGTAGGTCTTCAAGATTGATCTTGAAAAAGAGAAACAAGTCAGAGAAGAGTCCGAGGATGAGTTGTAACAATGGGTTGTAGCATTCAGTCTCCAAGTGGGAGATTGTTGAAGTTGCGAGTTAAAGTGGCAGTTTGGTTTTCTTTTTACTATATTTGGGAGGAAATCATGGTCATGTATAAAAATAACATTATCTTAAATTAATAGACTGGAATTGTTATTAATAGTTTGGATTTGTTATTTTTATAAGCATGTGATATTTAGGTTGCTTGTGGTTGAAGAAAACTTTTAGAAAGAGGTGCACAAGTTATATATATGTGCATGGATTTACTCTTTGTAATATGAGAAACAGAGAATTGTATTGTATTTTTTAGGACTGAATAAAGGAGAAGTCTGACTTGTTTCTGGTGGATGTAGCCCAAATTGGGTGAACCACATTAAATCTTGGGTTTATCTTGTGATTGTATGCTTCTTTTATTTATGTTTTAATTCCGTTTTTATTACTCATCTGTATTACATTCCTAACAAAAAAGAAGTACTATCAAAGAAGGATCTCCTTGGTGAATCAGAGAAGCATAAAATTCATATGCATTTAGTTGCCTCACGCCTCAAAATTATCATAATTGAAGGCCTGCTACAAAAACTTGATTGTAGACATAGCATACAATTACTTTTCTATAAAAATATAACTAAAGATTTAATATTCATCTCGTAGGTTAGAGGTGAAATGAAATTTTATGGATACATTGCATAGGGAAGATTAATACCGACGTTTCCATTCAGTACTAGAACCATCATCTGCCATCAATAAAAAATCCTTAAAATAACATTTACAATTTAATAACATATATTATTAGATTTTGAATTTGGCTTTTGTAACAATGAGTAATAATCTTCTAGATTCAACTCTAGCAAATTATTACTTTGATACATAAGACAAATATGAATTTAGAAAATTAAAAATTCATAGTATTAAATTTGAGAATTCCAGGGACGTATTTTCATAAACCCATCACCAAATAACTATGCTATAATAATGTTTTACTAAAAAGTAACTAAGGTTTATAGGAAAACATTTACTAAATTATTCCAAATCATGTCTCTTAAAAGCAAGAAATAAAATCCATCCATCAGAATCCTAAACAGTCAAATAAAGAATTATAGTGAGACACCCACCAATAATTATTTTATTAAATATATAAAAATAAATTGTTTTTTAATCAAGCAAGACGTCCTAAAGGATTTGCATTTCGTAAATTATTTTTTAATCAAGCACAATGTCCTAAAGGATCTATTAAACGAGACCTATGAAGGTGTTGTTGGAGGGAGGAAGGAGCACCCAATATTGATTTACAAGACTCGAGAATAAATAAAAATAGCAGAACTTTAAGACCCACCAATAAAATAGAAAATAAAACTAGAGCATAAAACATAGCAGCAGTTGTAAACAAAAGAGGACAACTACAAATATGAAATTTATTTCTTCTATTATCAACAAAAAATTGAATTACACAAACTATAGATATTTATGTATATATTTTTGTATTTCTCCTCTATATATTATATTTTTGTATTTATCCTCTATATATTTCTTCTATTTGTGCCTTCAGCTGCTGCTAGATATCCACCTGTAAAATACACAACTAATGTTGTTGTATTTTCTTTTCTTCTAATAACAAATCAACAATTTATAGAGATAGAGCAAAATTAAATATACAAAATAACCAACATGCAAGAGACGAACACAAAATTTACGTTGTAAAACCCCAACTGAGTGCTTAGGGAAACATCCACGGTGCAAGATATCAAGTTCTATTAATTCAAGATGAACATATTACATGCGAAGTCGTTATGCTAAACTTTAGATCTCCACAAAAATATATACACCTAATAGGCAAAGTACAGTTAGGATTCCTCCAAAATAGAGAGTGGAAAAATTCCATTAGGATTTTCCTTTCTAAAAATAGAATTTGGTTGAATTCGTCTTTCTAGAAACGAGGGATTGATTCCTTAATTTTTTCTTCGAGGACTCCGCCCCCGAACCTCCGCCAAGGGGGGCTCCATAACATGTCGCCGCCCCATAGACCCCCTTACGACAAGAGTGGGAGGAAAATCCCCCCAACAATCCCTTTAATAAGTGAGGTACAAACCGCACCGCAAAGGGATCCAACATTTAACTTTGTTGACACATATCTAACAATCTTCTTGTAAATGTAAAAAAAAATCTTATTTTCTTATACTAAACGATTATTTTAATTTCTTAATTTCTTATAAATGATAACAAAATTATTTTTCTCTATGGGTGCGAGTAATTATTTTTTATTTTCAATAACTCACTTTTAACATTCGTTTTGTTAGTTTTCAATTTTGAAAAAGAATTTTAAAATTCTTTAAATCAACTTAGAATTTTGTAATTATGATTAAATGCACACATATTAATATATTTCGTATTTGTAAAATTTTGGACTAGTTTTTATTTAGAACTAGATTTAAAGAATATTTGAGAATTTGAAAGTATATATATTTCAATGGATGTTTATAAACAAAGCCCATCTATCTCACATAAATTGATTACTCTATTCTATTATAATATTTTTACGATCTAACTACTGATAAAAAAAAATAGAGTTCGAGATAGATTGATCAATTTGAGATTAGTTTAGTTTATGAACTTCATAGAAATATATTTAGTTAAGAATAAAATTTAAAGAAATTCTTTATAAAGATTTTTATAGGGTCAATTTATATTGTAAGAAAAATAAAAGATATGAAGTATTCATAAGTATTTGAACATTAAGATATATTTTCTCTACTTTACACCTAGTGAAATAATATTTTTCATTTGTCATGTAACAATTTTTACAATTAGAGCAACTCTTTTCATTTTGGCTTTATTGTCAATATAACACTGATTCTACTTTTTGGTAAATTTGATTTTGTAGAACATGTAGCACTGTTTATTAACCCATGAGTACTAGATTTCTTCTTTATCCCAATAATGGAAAATTCTTTGCACAACTTTCCTAGAAGCTCTTCATGCTCTATTGATATAAAGTGAAAATATTGGAATATTTGAACTAATTATCCAATAAGATGTTATATGATTTATTATTGACAAGTTTGTAGGTTGTTAAAGACCGAGTTTTTAAAATCTGATTTGGCATGTGTTTAATAGTTAATTATGTTTTAGATCATCTAGTTTCAAAATGTTGTATCTACTGTTGTCAGCATTGTTTATCACTAATGCATTGCATGTTTATTTATCTGTATATGTTTTAAATTTTGATTCAATAATGAAGTTCATGCTTGGCATATTGTATCTTATGTTATACATTTACGATCTTATAAGGTTTTTTTTATGGACATTCCTATGGAGCTTAGGGGGTTTGTTCCAGTTAAGAACTAATTGGATGTAACTATATCCATAATGTATAGGATTTTTTAATTTTTATGTGACTGTCAATTGATATAAAGGTAAAGGAAATGTAACATTTCCTTTATGACTGTCAAGGTGTTTTCCCTAACTTGTTTCTTGCTTTTATGTGTTATTGATTTTTAGTTTTTCATTCAACCTCAAAATGCATTAACTTCTGTAGGATTTTCCATATCATGACCTTGTTCATTTAGACAATACTTTTGTGTGATTGACCTTGGGGTGGATAATAATAGGAAATATCTAACATATGGAGAAATAGTCTTTATCAATAAACAAAAAATAATGTAGATTTTCACATAAAGCTATGTGAAATGAAAGCTAATACTTAAAAAGAAAACAAATAAAATAAATTACATAGGGAGCATTGAAAACATGAGGATCTATTTTTGATCCTACAACTATATTGTGAGTGAGATGAAATCTCCACTTCATGATGTCCTCATAAGGGTGACATTCAAAACTATCCTTTATTTTACATATTTGTTAGCACTGAGAAGAATATGTCTTTAATGGTTGTCTAAAATAATAAATATGATGTTTGTCCCCTTAAGGTGAGTACTTTAAAATATTTAATTGGTATTGGGAGCCTACATGCTCAAATACCTTTCTTCTAATATACTAAAATATATATTTTTCTCTATATACACATATGCTTTTTGCTTATTGGGAAATGTGGGATGCTTCCCAAAGGAAAAATTACAAAGTCCTCCATTTTCATGGCTCTAAATGAGTGTTAGCTGAACCAATTCAAACTAAGGTGCAAATAATGCATTTCTATGGCTTAAATGGTTCTACGAATTCTTTAATTAAAACATATCACATAGAATAAAATCAATATTCTAATTTTAATCTTAGATAATACTTTAATTCAATAGATGATTACTTGAATTAGTGCCTTTAATATATTTGATCACACACACACACTCACACACACACACACACACACACACACACACACACACACACACACACACACACACACACACACACACACAAAACAACAACAAAAAATTTAATAAAATTTCAAAATTTCCCTCTAAAATGTTGCAGATTGTGATTAAAGGGTCGATAGAATTCATGGCGATCTAAACATTTTAAAAATCTTGGCCCGTCGATTTAAAGGTGTTTCGATAAAAAAAATATTGATATTAAGATTCATTCGGTTATGTGAGATGAAAATAATAACATTTTTGATTTTTTTAGAAAATCTTTGGCATCCATATGGTGTCTAAATAGCCAAATGGGACCTTCAAAATCTTCAAAAAAGCCAAATTATAAATATTAGCCACTAAAAATTTCTCCACTTCAAAAAATTATTATTACTTCAAAATATTATTTTAAAATTGAAAACCCATCTATTAATAATAAAAGAATACACAAGCCAAAACCTTAAACAAAAGCCAATAAAACTTTAAAAAAAGACAGTTCAAGAAAAATACACTTTTTAAAACATTTGAAATAATAATGATATACTTCAAAAAAATTAAAACTAAAAATTACACGTGAGCAGTGCAATGTGAATTCTGAAAGGGATGTGGCAGAAGAAATGTATACAGAAAAGGGAAGGAAAATAAAAAATCTAGTTTTATTGGCTGAGGTATTTGATATGTTAGTTATAGGAAGGAAGAGAGTGGAATATAATTTAGTATTTGTTGAGATATGGAAAAAAACCAAAATATCTTTACAAAAGGAAAGTAAAGGAGGAAAAATAGTAGTAGACGAGGGAGGTTCTATATAGTACGCCTCCTTGTAGATCTATAGGTGTTCACTCATACTGGGTAAATGAGTATGGGAAACAATTGTGAAACAATAGTTTCCTACAACCACATGAAATATTTATGATTATTTTAAAGGGGTAAGGGGTAGTAACACATTTAGTAAGGAAATGTATTGTGGAAATATGCAAAAAATTAAGAGTGGTTGATAAAAAATGTTGAATTTAATAGTTGTTTGTAATAGAATGCCTTTTGTTTTATGGGTAGTAAAAAAAACACACATGTAAGGGTAATTTGCATGCGTGTGTCATGGGAAATAAATGAAAATTTATAAATAAGGTAGTAATTAAATACCAACATTTCCCACACCTATTCTATGGATGAAATTGTTCTTACAAAATAATATTCGTTCTTTACATGCTTCACATTATTGTTTTCATCTCACTTGATTTAGAACACATTTCAAATTAAGGGGAATTATCTTCTATGTGTCCTGATACAATCTAGAGATAGGGATATGTGCAATGAAGTCATCATCCCAAGGTAACTCATTACAGTTTTTGAATTCCATAACCACAAAACATAGGGCCGATGTGATTTTGTGTCATCTTTATAGACCATTAGCTTATGAATTTTTCTATTCTTTCCTCGGAAATTATAAGTATCATTTTTTAACATTTTCCTCAACATTACAAGTTCTTAAAATATGATAAATTTGAAGTATTGTCATATGTATCTATACATGAAAGGTTTATACCGTGAATACTCTTGCATTAAATTAACCACTGCTACAAATTTTATCACCAAGGTTTGAACACATTGGCTAGTATTATACTTATAACGATTACCTTGAGTTCTTTTTCAGTAAATATTAAGAAACAATTATCATTCTTTGAGAGGAACTAATTGGTGTATTACATTGATAGGTGGGATGGTTGGTCAAATTCTAAAGTTTCCATTACCATCACTTGTAGATAGTGAACTTTATTGTGTTTGACTTCTGAACTCTACATGTGTTAGATATAGGAACTATATGTTAAGGGTTCCTTCTACTGTTGATTTCATGCACGTTTTTTAGTTGAGTTTTTATTTAGCAATTAAGGTAGAAACTATGGTCTCCAATTCAATTGATTGGTTTGAAAATTATATTTTACATAAGAAAGGTAAACCTCCTACCTTTCCATAGTAGATATTTTTCCAAGGGTAAGTCTCCAAGCTCCTTAAAACCAAGCAAGCATTCACAAGTTCCAATAATCCACAAGCACTCCCTCAACAATTCTCTAACTCTCCCAGAAAATACAAGAGCAAAAAATAATGAAGTAACCCCCAAACAAGCAAAAGAATTTCAATAAATAGACAAAAGGAGAGAGGAGGATGATGTGGTTCCAAGTAGGATGCCACCTTATTTCCTCCTCCACTCCACCTATCACCTTAGTCAAACCTCATATTCCAATGCACAATTAATAAGTGGTTGAGAGGAATGACAATTATACTTAAACACACAAACTAAACCCACACCCCCTAAGGAAAAAATTAATTACAAGAAAGGAAGTGCAATAAACATTTTACCTTTTTATCTTCCCAAAACACCTAATGAGGGTCTAATTTTGACCCCCCCAACCCATAGGTAGGGTTGGCATAGGAATCTAAGAGGTATGGGACAAGTTTGACTTGTCCCACAAGCCTTCCAAATTTGGCCTCTTAAGGTCAAATTCGAATTTCCCAGGAAGGGGTAGAGTGTACACAAACACTCAAGATATCAAGCATTCAACACACAACACAAAAATCCAAGAGTAAATCAAGTCTTAATAAATGAACTCTTGTTGGTCACATCTTTAATTAGTTTAGGACAAGATGTTGAATTAGCTTAATTAAGACACTTACAACCCATTGATAGATAAAGGGGTAAAACATACATCAAAATCTAAATATTTAAAACAAGTAAATTACATTACTCAAAACAAACACATAACTAACATTAATATAAAGGGAAAACTAAAACAAAAAGACAACACATGTTCCCTTGGTCACATTTTTCCCCTAGCCAAATAATTCTAACACACACACAATTACATGTTACCATGGTGACCCTTGTTGAATTCATCTAGAATTACAATGTGGTTGGTCTCCAATCCCCCCAATGTTTGTTGTGAATAATTTTACCTGCAAAACACATAAATACCCTCCTTCAGCCTCATGGCCGCATTAAAAACATCTATGATAAAATATACAATATAAGTCCAAAATCATCTCTATACGAATCAAATATCATGTCAGAAAATACGATATCATTTACAATTTCTAGCAAAATTTCTATTTCACATTTCATCCATATTAAAATGATTAGAACATTAGTCCAGTTATCAAAGGTCTACTCAATATGAAAAAATATATCACATGTCAGAAATATATATAAATAACCATGTCAACAGTATATCAGCATCGATATGAAATGTCTTTAATGATTTCACAAACATCATATATGAATCGAATTAACAACAGTTTAATATTTCTAACATCTAACATTATACTAAATCAAAAAGCCATAATCTTATCCATAAAATTAGTTGGCAGTATCGAAATCAATAATCAAAAGGGTGTCGAAGGGAAGTGGGCACTACATCGCCATCCCCTTAGACCTTACTTCCTCCTGGAAGTCACTGGAACAGGTGTGGAAACTGAACTCATAATAAAGTAGCATCCTCCCATGTACCTGTAGTCTCATTATATCGGACCCCACTGGACCCGAACCTGGTCAATATCTCTACCACGAAGGCTTAGGGTCCTATGCTCTATAACGCGATGTGCTCCACCATCACCTACCCCTGATCTTGCACCTGCAATGTGGTCCAATCTAGCATGTGAGAAGGATAAGAAATATATATCCTAAGCACATAAACATGAAACACATCATGAACACGAGGTAAGCTAGGTGGCAATGCTAAACGATAGGCCAAGGGACCGATGTGCTCCAAGATCTCAAAGGGACCCACAAACCTTGGAGAAAGCTTAGAACCTTTTCCGTAATAGATAGGGATCTTATGCGGTTTAACACGAAGAAACACCTTCGTGCTTACCTCAAAACTACAATCTGTCCTATGCTAGTCCGCATACTTCTTCTGCCTATCCTACACCTCCTGTAATCTTTCTTTGATCAAGGTAATCTACTGCTTCATATCCTGTAGTAATGCTGGCCCAAGAGAAAATATGTCCTCTAACCTATCCCAACTAAGAGGTGTCTTGCACTCTCTACCATAAAGTTCCTGAAAAGGAGCCATACCTATCTAACTCTGGAAAATATTATTGTAGGAAAACTCCACCAAGTACAGATACTCCTCCCATCTCGACTGGTGATCCATAATGTACATCCTAAGCATGTCCTCCAAGATCTGATTCACACTCTCAGTCTGTCCATTCATCTCAGGGTGATATGTCGTGTTGAAATTGATCCTCGTCCTGAGAGCATGCTGCATGGTGGTCCAGAAGTGGGAAGTGTATAAAGGGTTGCGATCACAAATGATCTTCCATGAAATCCCATGTAATTTGACAATCTCATCAAGATATACCCATACCACTACACTAGATGTGTAGGTGGGCTTCACCAGAGAAAAATAAGCTACTTTCATCAATTTATCCACCGTGAACATGATGGCTTTGTGGTGGTATCTCGACGTCGGTAACCCAACAATGAAGTCCATGGAAATGGTGTCCCACTTCCACTTTGGTATAGCATGAGGAAAGAGAAGGCCAGCTAGATGCTCATGCTCAGCCTTCACCCTATGACACTCTAAACATCTTGACACAAACTGAGCCACGTCTCTCCAGAAGTCCTCTCCAATGGTACAACCGTCTCAAAGTGGTGTGCATCTTCTTCACACTGAGATGGGTTGAATAAGGTGCATCATGAGCCTCTGTCAAAATGTCCTATCTCAAGTCTCCATCTCTAGGAATATATATCCGACCTCTGTGTCTGAGAAGGCCATTTATCTCTAATGAAAATCCATCAAATCTCCCCTCAAGGGGTCTCTGGGACCCAATATTTGCTCTGGCTATGCAAGGTAGAAACTATCATGAGGAAGCTGCTACAAAATCCTACTCCGCAAATCTGTGCCCATTGAAGTAGCCAAAACCATGTGTCTCTATCTACTCAAGGTGTCTACAACCACGTTCTCGTTCCCCTTCACATGCTTTATCTTCCATATCATACTCACAAAGCAACCCCATCCAACACCACTAGAGAGCGTTGAGATTGGGCTACGTGAAGAGGCGACGAAGACTCAAGTGATCAGTCTTGAGTGTAAATCTCCGGCCTAGAAGAAAATGTCTCCACCACACTAAGGCATGCACAACCATTGAAAGATCAAGATCATGACTCGGATAACTGAGCTCATAATCTTTGAGTTTGTGAGACTCAAAAGCAACTAATCTGCCCTCCTGCATCAACACACCTCCAAGTCTTACCAAAGAAGCATCTGTGCAAACGTAGAACTCACCTTGAGGATCTGAAACTACTAGAATAGGCGTTGTCATGAGGCATTCCTTCAGTGTACTAAAGGCCTATTCACATCTGTTTGACTAAACAAACTTCTTCCCTTTCCGCTAAAGGGAAGTGATGGGGTGCGTAATCCGAGAAAAGTCCTGAAACAAATCTCCTATAATAACCTGCCAAACCCATGAAGCTATGCATCTCAGTCAGACTAGTGGGTGCTGGCCAATCCATGATGGCTCGAATCTTGGAAGGATCAAATGTGATACCTTCCCTAGAAATGATGTGGCCCAAATATTACACCTCTATATGAAAGAATGCACACTTCTCCAAGTTCCCATAAAGATGCTACTCACGAAGACACTGAAGAACATGGAAAAAGTGTTCCTCATACTCCTCACACATACGTGAGTAAATCAAAATGTCATCAAGGAAGATGAGCATGAAGCAATCCAAGAAGATCCTAAATACCCAATTCATCAAGCTCATGAATACTGTGGGGGCATTCGTCAAACCAAAAGGCACAAACTCATAGTGGCCATTTATCGTACGAAAGGCAGTCTTATGATACCTACCTCTCATGATCCTGAGCTGATGATACCTTGACTTAAGATCTATCTTGGAGAAAACTGTGGCCCCGATTCATCTGATTAGATAAATCATCAATAGTGCATGGAAGAGGGTAACGATTCTTGATCGTTACTTTGTTCAACTGGTGGTAGTCAATACACAACCGCATTGATCCATCCTTCTTCTTCACGAAGATCAGTTGGTGCACCCCAAGGGGATACACTAGGATGGATTAGGCCTTTCTCTAGAAGGCCCTCTATCTACAACTTGAGCTCACATAGCTCAGGAGTAGTCATCCGATAAGGTGCTCATGAGATAGGCTCTGTGCATGGAACCAGATCTATGTGGAAATCTATCTCACGTGGGGGAGGTAACCCCAATAGCTCCCCTGGAAAAACATCAGCAAAATCTCTCAAAATGTAATGGTCATCAACGGATGGTCCACTAGACTCATCCTCAGATTTGTCACTAACTCTAGGAGGAGGTCCCATACTCCGCCCCCGTCTATGGATCAATTCTCTAAGGAGGTTTGTAAGGTGGGTGGGTCTGCTACTACTGTTGCTACTGAGGTGGTTGCTGTGGTGGCTTGAACGAAGCCTGTCTTGAACTCTATCCACCACGAGGAGTAGGAACTGACCCCCTCGATCTGCCATCCTACATCTATCTGGATACAGATCTAAACTCTAGTCTCTAGCCTATTGCATCTTACCTCATGTCTCCTCTACAATATAGGCCTTCTCCACAGCCTCAACTAATGTTTGTGGGTAGTGAATGCGCACCGCACCACTCAAAATCCAAGTTAAGGCCCCTAATGAACCTATGAATTCATACCTACTCATCCTACATATAGTTGACATACTGGAGTATATCCAGAAATCGACTCTCATACTCATCTACAGTCATAGATGCCTGGCAAAGGTACGTGAAACTTGTCTATCCGCTGCTGAATAAACCTCCTGGGAAAATACTTGCTCCTGAAACGCTCCTCAAATAGCTCCTAGGTAAATATCTCCGAATCAACATGGAGCTTCTTCTCCTCGGTCCTCCACCAGACTCCTACCCATCCCTCAGAAGATGGATCACAACACAAGATTTCATGTTTCTAGTATAAGGGTAGAGCTTGAAGCATCCTCTCAAGCTCACCAACCAGGCCTCTGCCTAAAAACCACCTGTATCTCCTGAATAGTGAGACGGTCATAGCTTTAGGATCTCCCTGATATGGTCTGAATGTCTGACAACCCCTAGGTCTCTCTGCATGCTCCTCCCTCTGTCTAGGGATCCGAGACCTGTCCCTTTGTCCTGAAATCTTGTCTCCATGCCCTCTCTGTGGTGAATCTTGCCCTAGCCGACTTTCCACGTGAAAGTTCTCTACCCTATACTCCTCGCTGTGTAGAGGGGATGCATGGGCTTCCACTGATGACTCCATGTCGTGTCAAACAAGTTATCCTCCAAGAACCCTCTAAGTATAATGGCATTGATGTCCTGAAGCGTTTGTAAAATATAAGGTAGAATGACCACTACAGCCTGCTTTGGAGGTGGTATATCTAAGTTTATGTGAAAATTCTCCTCATCTAATTCACACCTCCTACATAGATCAAGGTGAGAGTTAGTTCATTTTTTAGGTATTGTTTCAGTTTTCTAAGTTTTCTAATTTATACAATTATCAGACATAGTGGTTTTCTAGATTAAAAGAAACCAATTTTGCACTAGGTTAATAGTTCATGTCTCATGTTTTCTAGGTGTGCCCAAGGGTCCAAGCTTTGAACCCATGGCTCTGATACCAAGTGTAATGCCCACAAAAATGATGTTCTAGAAACATGCTACAAGGTAACACTTAACCCAAAAATTGCGACTAATTTTTTTTGTTTAAGTTAAAAGAAGGTTACAAGGATGTTTAACCCTTAGGGTTCGTTAAATTAACTTATACCACTAAACTCAACTTTAAGATTGATAGGCCAGGTCTAGATAAAAGATTAAATATTGAAAGATTACTTTACCCCTAAGGTCGGTTAATTAAAATCCAACTAGGAAGGTGCCATAGTTTAATTTACTTGGTTAATTTTTTCTCTTCTTAATTAATGTTAAATCCAAACATGGCTAACTTTGTGTTTAATTAATTTAGTTCCATTTTCCTAATAGCTTAAAGTCCTTTCATTAATTTCGTAAAGCATACTAAGGACTAATAAAGACTTTACACTCCAAGGAAATTAAATGGCCCCATTCACCTATCTACACATACCCTTAAGGATTTAATTTAGACATTTAAAACACATTTCTACCAAACAAAAGTAGGGTGAAACCCCCACCCTTAGATCAAATCAATCTTGGCCACTAGATCATAGGGTTCCAAACTTAGCCCTAAAATCCTTATGAATTTTTATAAAAGCCTTTCCTTTGTTAATTTCCCCTCATTTGGTCTATTTGTTTTGCTAAAATTTGTAGGTTGGAGAGAAGGAAACCATGGGAGAAAAAGAGGAAGAACTTTGTAGGATTCTACAAAGAGCTCTAGTTTAGAATAGTTTAGTTGTAGTTTTATCAATGTAATCTATTTCATTAAGGATTGGGAGGGATTTCCTTTACGAATCTGATTTTATTACAAACCATTTGTATTTGGGTTTTTTAATTTGGGGCAAACCCTACCCCCATTGTTATAAATGAAAAGAATGTTTTCAATCCACCATTTGTAGGTTTAAAATCTATATTCAACATGATTTGAGCATTATTTGTTTGCTGGTAGTTTCCTAGATAATTTTACAACTTAAAATTTAGTATAAACTAGTTAAAGACTTAGCACAAGCGAGGATCTAAGGAGTTCGTGTCATAAGTGAAAGAACTGCTGTCCTGTGGAGCGGAGGTTCTGAGACTGCTACCTTGCCTGAGCGGCGGTTACGCGACCGCTACTCTACACAGGGTGACAGTCCCGTTTCTTAGAAACATAACCTTAAATCTGATATTTTTATAAAAAACAAAAGTCACTATAATGTTCCAAATTACATTCTGAACTTGTTTTTATGCACCTAAAGTTTCCAATTTTGAGATTTCATTTCATTTGATCATTTCTTAGTTAAAACTACTCATTTTAAGTATTATCAATTTCAATAAAAGAACAACTACTTAAAAGACCATTCCTATTTTATTCCACTGATTTCTTTTGATTTCCAAGAGTAAAAATAAAGGATTTATATCTACTTCTACATTGTTATTTTTCTAATACAAAATGCAACAATTCCCTCTTTCAAATTTGTTGTCTTTTTCCTTTTCAGTACAACTCAAATATCCAAAGTAACTACAACAAGTTTCTTTTTCATTCAAGTTTACTATGTATACAATTTCAACCTCTTACAACTTATATATTTCCTTCTTTCTCATTTACAATAAACAACTTCATAATGAAATTAAACTTTCTTTTTCCATTGAAAATAACTCCTATCTTTTAACACAAAGAACTAATTTTCTCACAATACAACCAAGATTCCAAATAAAGAGAATTACTTTCTTTTCTATTTCTCAAAACTAACTCTACAATACAAATCTTTCTTCTTTCTTTTAATTTGTTTCTTTCCACATACAATACAACTTTCATAGCTAACAATGAAATACAATTTTCCTTCACAAGATCAATACAATGTCCTCCACTTGAAGTGGGAAATCATACAAAAATGTTAATAAAAGAATGAAATACAATATTACAAGTTCCTCCACTCTAAGTGGGAATAACACAAAGGAAGTTTTATTACAAGAAGGATCTTCTTAGGGACTACACAAAAGCTCCAAAATTCACAACTCCAACAAGATAGCTCCTTCATGATATGCTTAATTCACAAAAAAATGGGGGGAGAGGAAAAACTCTCCACCCAACCAAGATATCCAATGAAGAGGAGAATTCGTCCTCTCAATTGGCCCCCGAGCCCCAACCACATTACAATGGAAGATAATTCCAAAACATGGAAAAAACAAGCTTCCACAACACAAACAAATATTTCACAACCATTTCAACCACATTCAAATCAACAACAACACAAGAAATAAGGACAAAAAATAACAAAAACAAGGCTTGAAATGAAAGCCAAAGGAGCAAGACCTATGGGGAGGCCACTTATGCCTCCCAATGGGAATGGGTGCCCACCTTAAAGCCTCTAATTCATATCTCAAGTCCCCTACATACTCTTATGCCTCCCTCAAGTACCCCTTATACCTCCCACATACTCTTATGCCTCCCTCAATCTTTTATGCCTCCCTCATAAAAGGAATAAGAAAGAAATGCAAGCATTCCTTGTACAAGGTGGGGCACCCAACCCAAACTTCCTAAAAAAAAAAAGGTAAACTCTTATGCCTCCCTACATGAAATATCCCCATGGTCTCCTTCTACTCCCAACTTAGGAAATCTACCCATACCCAACAAGAATTCCAAAGAAAACAATACTCAACACAAGCACATAAACACAAAATAAATCATAACATAAGCAAGGTAAAGCTCCTACCTTTCCATAGTAGATCTTGTTCCAAGAGTAAATATCCAAGCTCCTCAAAACCAAGAAAGCATCCACACACTCCAATAATCCACAAGCACTTCCAACAATCCTCCAACTCTCCAGAAAATGCAAGAGCACAAAATAATGAAGTAACCCCCAAACAAGCAAAAGAACTTGAATAAATAGAAAAGGGAGAGAGGAGAGTGAGGTGGCTCCATGTAGGATGCCACATCACTCATCCTCAACTCCACCCAAGAAGTCAAACCTCAACCCCAATGCACCATAAATTGGTGGGTGAGAGGAATGACATGTTACTTACACACACAATCTAAGCCCACACCCCCTAAGGAAAAACTTAATTAATTGAAAGAAAGTGCAATAAAAATTTCACCTTTTTATCTTCCCAAAACACCTAATGGGGTTTAATCTTGACCCCCCTGACCCATAGGTAGGGTTGGTATAGCAATTTAAGTGGTGTGGGACAAGTTTAACTTGTCCCACAAGCCTTCCAAAATTGGCCCTTAAGGCAAAATTCGAGTTTCCCATGGAGGGTAGAGTGTGCAACACTCAAGATCTCAAGCATTCAACACACAACAAAAAATACGAAAGGAAATCAAGCCTAATAAATGAATTCCTTTGGTCACATATTTAATTAGTTTAGGACAAAATTTATTAACTTAATAAGACACTTAGACCCACTAAGATAAAGGGGAAAAACATACATAAAAATATAATTAATTAAAGCAAGTAAATTACATCACTCAAAAGAAACACATACTAACATTAATAAAAGGGAAAACTAAAACAAAAGACAACACATGACCCCTTGGTCACAATTTTCCCCTAACCAAATAATTCTAACACACACACAATTACATGTTGCCATGGTGACCCTTGTTGAATTTATCTAGAATTCCAATGTGGTTGGTCTCCAATCCCCTCGTTATTTGTTGTGAATAAATTTACCTACAAAACACATAAATACCTCCTTTGGCCTCGTGGCCGCATTAAAAACATCTATAACAAAATGTACAATATAAATCCATGATCATCTATATATGAATCAAATATCATCTAGACAAATACGATATCATTTACAATTTCTAGCAACATTTCTATTCAATGTTTCATCCATGTCAAAATGATCACAACATTAGTTCAATTATCAAAGCCTACTCAATGTGACGAAAGTACATCGAATGTCAGAATTATATATATAAATAACCATGTCAATAACATATCAACATCAATATAAAATGTCTCTAATAATCCACATGCATCATATATGAGTCGAAATCAATAACAGTACAGTATCTCTAACGTCTAGTATCATGCTAAATCAAAATCTACAATATATTCATAAGTGTAATCGATAGTATCAAAATCAATAATAGAAAAGGTGTCGAAGGAAAGTGGGCACTACAAGTTGACAACTTCTTTGGGAATTTTTGTTACTATCTCTTGAAATTTATTGTCCTTACACATCTTACATCTTTACCGAAACTTGACTGATTTATCTTTTATGGCCTTGAACACCAGCACCGAGTGAGGACAGAAGTTCCCATGCACTCTTGTCCCTCTACGGATCTCTTGACCCTCTCTTTCTCCTATACTCTTTTGGGTCTCTTTTACCTCTTGGTCACCTTTTAATACTTTGGGTCAGCCTTTCACTTTTCAATTACGAAATTCAAAAAAGGGAATCATATATATACTTATTAACTTATTTTAAATCAAGGTCCAAACACTATAAGCATTATCTATCACCACCTAAGATTACATAAAGGCACAAGAGAATTTCAAAGGCATACATATAGCACATTCATACAAGGGACAAGGGTTGAATTGATTTGTATACAAAATTTAGGAGGGTAATTTAATTATATTCCATCACACACATACTACATACTTTGAGTAATCTAGATCTAGCTCGCTATCATAGTGGAACTTGCACAAGGGCAACCTAGGGCATCATTACACACACATAAACACATAAATACATGAAGTTTGAGATATAGTGTAGTTCTCAGTCATAATTTCACTCTTCGGGTGACCTCCTGGGTCAGTCTAAATGCACATTCTACATATTTTTTTTTATTAGATTTGACGTGGTTTGTGGGCATGTATAATTATGGGATCCTAGTACAGAGCTGAATCCGAAAATGATGTTTTTGTTACAAACTGAAACCACTTTGTCCAATTACTAAAAATAACATATTCCATAGACAATCACATGCTAAAATTAGTAAACCTATCAAAATTCCAAGCTCCACTTACTCAGCACATCCAAAAACAATGCAAAACAACAAACAAGGCAAAATAAACAATTTTCCTAAAATAACAAGTTCTTAAAAAACAACGTAGTAAAAATATAAACTTACTACAAATGGTAAAACATCATAAATTTATGTGAATTGAGTGTTCCCAGAGATTCAAAAGACTAAATTTGATAAAAAATGGTAAAATTTCCAAAAATAGTAGCTCTTGCTCCCACCTACCAAAAATAGAAAGTTTCAATTTTCAGTGCAAAAAGTTATTGTAGGATCAATTTTCACCCATATCACTATTTTATATATCCTCACAAGGTTGTAATGTGGTTTAATAGCTGAAACAAGGAAATAGACCCTCCACACGGATCCTGGAGTACCATTCTGATCACAATTGTGTCAATGAACAAGACAAAGCATATAAAGGCGCAACAGGTGAAAGCCAAGAACATTGTAAGGATAGAAAAGAGGTTGAGGGGGATAAAAAGCTTCATTAAAATTAAATTCATCAAGAGGATTGTCATCATAATCATGATGAGAAGGATTCTCCATGAGTAAAGAAATAGGTCATCTTAGGGAATGCATACCTCATAAAGTGTTTCTCAACACTTGATCCATGCTCGATAAGGAGATCACATCTTACAAGTTAGTAGCAGTGGAGTTTTCAGTGTGTACGAAAAGAACATGGGAATCACTCTCATTCATTCCTTATATTTTCATCTGGGATCAGTCTTGCTATCAAGAAAAGGTCACCTATTTCCATGAGAAACATGTGCATAAGAGGCGTATGTGTTGATCTCATTCAAGGAGTGATCTACAGTCAAAAAAGGAAAAATGTACGATATTCATTCAATGAGAAATCACCTCTATTACATCAACTTCCATTCACTTATTAGTGTTCCTAAATACTCACCTCAAACCTTGTGGTGTGGTCATTTCCATCTCCACATATCATTCCAACATGTGGCCACTTCTCAAGGATTCCATTATGGGGCAATCCATTTAAATCACATATGAAGGCCTATTTTAGTAAGTGAGGGATAGACATCAAGAGGTTCAGACATCATAAAGTTGATTTTTGATCACAAGGGGTAATTGTGAAATTCTAAGGAACAAGATAGTAATCCTCACTCTCACTGTGAGATCAAGGATGAGCCATCATGAGTTATGCCCATAGTCATCTCAGACTCACACCGAGAGGTATCACAACATTTTTCCCAAACAATCATTCGACAGTTTGAAGTTTATGTGCATCTTGCAGAAGGAGGAGATTGTGATTACCATGCCTCAAATCAACAAGTTATTCATCAACAAAATATTATTTAACTTATCTCTCTCTCTCTCTCTCTCTCTCTCTCTCTCTCTCTCTCTTAGTATTCTAATTTCCAATTGAGGATGAATTTTTGTCTATTTCATCCTATTCACTTAAGTGACCTTGTGATAAACATTGTACGATTCCTTTTTCAAATAATAAGAAAAAAAATCACTTCCTAGGAATTGTAAAGGTCACAAGTGATGAGGATAGGTGAAGAGTCACGTGTGGGGTAGATGATTGGACAATTTGTAAGGCTATAAATTGTAATGGATTCTCCATTCTAAGGGGTTGGCAGTTTTTTAATTGAATGTATGTTGTTGAGATTTTCACTTCTTCATCAAGCAATAAATCTGCAATTCTTCTATTTATTTGTCAATGTTCCTCTACTCTCTCTTTCCAACTTTACAAATATGATAATATTATAAAACCATGAAATGTGTTTGCACTTTTGATGAATGAATCCATGGAAGTAAGTGTATATGCTTTGTTGTGTTTTATCATGATTTTCATTGTTGTGTTATTCTAATTGAATGTGGACTTACTCTGGTTATTATATGTGAACTCTACTAGTGCCTACTCACAATAGTAACCATCTCTCTCCTAATTACGCCAACTCCCCTTCACCTCTCTTCATTGCATTTTTCCTCCATTGTACTTCACAAAAGTAATTTTTCACAAGTTTAGTGGATTTTTCTTGTGTGATCCCTGGCCCATTGACAACCCCAAAGAATTAGATTAGTTTAGATTCAATTATGTGAGCCTCCCATTACAATAGAAGGAGGGGATTTTACCCATACTATTGGTGAAGACTGAATAATTCGCAACATGACAAATTATTTCACCAACATGTGAGTACGAGGTCTGGTCGTGGATGCAACCAGGTGAGATAAGGAGGCCATTAGAGTTGTCTTGAGTGGAGGAATATATGTGTAGGGGATGATCTACAAAGGTTCATGGAGGAGGGGCGGGGTGAGGGATGAGCCGAGAAGTTTACAAGGGTGACCAGATGGAGGTAGTGTTATGTTTTTATTTTTTGGAATGTGTGTGAATTAACAAGGGGTAGATGCAAAAGGGTTGGATGGATGTACATGTGACCGAAGGACGGTGTGACATGGATTGTATAGTCAGATGAGGTGGAGATTTCAAAATAGTTGCATGAAGGTTACAAGGTGGTTGTAGTGTGGTTATAGAGTGGTCACGATTGTGACCAAGGTGAAGGGAGGAGATTAAAAAAGGATGGGACTAAGATACATTGTGATTTGAGATTAAGTGTTTTACTAAATATGATGAGATTTTTTTGAATGTTTGTCTTTAAGGTAAATATGGGTCAATTTTTTTTTGAATTCCTATAAAATCTTTGATAACTAAATAACAAGGACTATCTAAATGAGCGTGGTACACTAGAACATTTACAACCACTGGATTTACTTTACCACCTTAATTGACCAAGATGGGTTTGACTCCACTCAATCATTCAAACCGAGGTTTTCATTAAGGATAATCTTGGTTATAACCTCATGGGTGTACTAGTAAATTAGGTTAGGGTACCCATTTTGTTGGCCCATTCCCTCAATGTGCCAATTATTTTGGGGTTCCTTTGGTACTCCTCATAATGAGTTTATGGGTTTATACCCACACACTTCCCACTGTTATATGTAGATGGGTGTTTACCATTATTTGCACCTGCAATAAACTGTGTGGTTCATTAACGATTCATTCCTTTAAGAAAAACAAATGTGTTTTTATGTTTTTGTAGAAACATATTTACCACACAGTCATAGTTTTGAATGACCTGCAACCAAATTTTAAGATTTTTATGTGTCAAAAATCACAACCCAGTCACAGTTATGATCGACCTATAACCTGATTTTTTTAATATTTTGTGTAGATATGCAAGATAAGGTGTTAGATATGCAACATAAATGTTAGGAAAAAAAACTAAAAAGAGTACAAAACCCTGAAGGAAACGCTATGACATTTAGAAAATGAAAACAATTTATCCACAACCAAAATAGTCCAGTTCATTTGTATCATTTTCTTCAAATCTAACTATTATTTTTTCTATATCTCCTCTATTTTTATCTTCGTTTGATTCCCTAACTATAATTTCCTTTGTTTTAGTAACTTATTCTTCTCCACATTTTTCTGTTATAATTAATGTATCTTTCGATTTATAATTTTCCCATTATTTCATTCCTAAAATACTCTTGGTGTCTGGTGCTATTTTGTTCACTATTTCTTGTATTTCTTTCTTTATCCAAGCTTGTTGACTAGATAATGCATATTGTAGTTTATTGTTTATTAGGAACCACTCTATGGTGATATTTATCCATAGTATAAGAAATTTTTGTTAGTCTATGCCTTATGCAGGAATTATAGAAAGACATTCCGCATTTGCCTCCATTTCTAGGGTAGCCATATGTTGTCCTCCACTTAAAGTGGGTTTATTATTATTCTCCATTTTCTAATTTCTAATTAATTTTTCTTTTCTCTCATTTAATTTCTTCATCCTTGCTTCTCTCTCTATTATATGGTTTTCTACCCTCTTTTTAATTCTTTCTTTTGTGTCTAACATAGGTTTTTCTTCATATCTCTTCATCATTCTTGTATTCTAATTTAATTGAATTATTAATCCTCTTAATATCCTGTTATTGACTACATACATTTCATTTTGTGATTATTTTTTCTTTTCTTTATGCTCCCCTATTTCTTCTACTCTAACCATCACCCTAGAAATTTTTTAATAGTTACATCTCTTGGATCTCCTCTCTTTTCTCACGTCACCCCACAATTCCATTCCCCTGAAGGATTTTTTGTGTGCTTTTAGTCAAAGATTTTTATACTAGAAGTATGTGAATTTGGAATACAATCCTTTCAAGGAACCTTCCCTTGGATCCTTTATATAATTCTTACATTTTATGATCAAATTTTTTCCAACCTTGTATTACCCAAGTGATAATAAAAGAGCTTACTATTGTTTCAAACTAGTAATCAAGTACGCGTGTTCACAATTCATCTAATTATTCAAGTTTATCTAATCATTCTTTGCTCCAATTTGTAGGCTTATTTAATTAGAGCTGACTCCATGTAGTTATCTTAGCGACTCCTAATATCCATGGCCATTGTGGGAAACCTGACCAAAATTTCTCTCTAGAATTTTCAAAGAATTCACTTTCAGTCACTTGATAATATTATTCTAACCTTTGTGCCTCTTTCTAAATACATGTGGTAAATTGGTATTCCAAATGTATGCCTAGATTTGGATCACCTGCAAGATGGATTAGACAAATAAAAACAACCAAATCAATGCTACTAAAATAGAATGGGCATATGCTGCAATTGATAAGAGGGAGAAAATTGTAGTTTATTTTTTTGAATAAATTTTTAAAACTCTTTCAGATCTATATCTAAATCTGAACACAAGAACACTTGAAAAATGTTAGTTGTTTTGGATGATTAGGGGACTTGTCTCGTCCATATATCTAACCCTTTTAAGGAGATAAAAGACATTTTATTGATGTAAAATGACAAAATAGTAAATTAAATGAAAAGTATATATGAATCAGATCACATGAAAATCGTAGTTACGTTTCACCAAGAATCACACGGAGATTGCAAGCTAATTACAATTATGATTCCTGCATGTTTTGAGATTTCACTAGAACAGTGTTGAAGATATGTGTTCCTCCTTGAAATCCATGCATATCCATAATTATTATTCATGTGATTCCATGACATATAATTATTGTTACATTGATTCCATGTATAGCCAAAATTATTACTCCTCCAATTCCCTGTATATCCATATAGATTGATGCCCTTGTGTTTCCTAGCATGTCTCCATGCTTTTTTCCTCTCATGATGATGTGGGTGTCTATATGGTGCAACCTTAGTATGCTTAACCTTATCAATCTTTTCCTCCACTTTCTTTTCCTCTTCCAACTTGTTTGCTATTTCTTTTTTCTCTTGAGTAGAGAAACTATTTTTTACTTTTTCATCATGTTCTTCATCCTATCCTTCCAATTCATCCTTATTCCCTTCTTCACCATCTTCAAATTCATCTTCATGATCTAATTTTACATTACTTTTTTCCTTGCTAAGTGTGATATCTTACAATGTAATTTTCTTTCTCTTGTACCATAATTTCATGAATTTCTTTTGCACATTAATATTAATTGTTCCCAATGTCTCTAACCAAGGATATCCGAGAACAATACCCATACCATCCATATCTAAAGCATAAAAATATGAATGTAAAACATATTTATCCACAAAAAGCTTTAAATCTTCAAAAACTTGAATATGCTTACCATCCATTTGAGATTCCTTGATATTCTTTGTTTGCACATGTAGATTTTGAGCTACATCCATATTGATGAAGTTATATTTGATGCTAGGGTTTATGGAAACAATTACCTTTTTTCTTTGAATGCACCCTTCAAACTGAAATATTAAAGCTTCCTTTGTTGGAGATGCATTATCCTGTGTAGCAGCTTCATCATCAACATTTTCTTCTTTTGCACCATCTTCTTCTTCTTCTTATTCTTCTTCTTCTTCTTTAAAAAAATTGTGTTTCTTTTTTGTTTCCCATCTAGCTAAGAAAATATCCTCCATTTCCTCCCAATCCCAATCTAATGGATCTATATCCAAATAAGAATACCAATGTCACGCTTTACCACTAAGATGAAGATAAAAACTAACCCATACTAACAATTCTTCAAAATACATTTGTTTAAATTGTATCCACCATTTTTTTGCATCAATTTCCCCATTACCATAGAAAATTGGTATATCCATGATGCATAAAAATTAGGGTTTCACAAACTTACTCCTTTGACCAATATTTTACCTGATGATTTCGTCAATCATTCAGTCTCAAATCTAAAACTACAAAGAAGTAATCCCTACTAAAATTTTGAAAGATTTCCGAAAATGTAAGAAATTCAGGAAAATTCCTCAAATTGTGGCCTGTGGAGCAAAATAGTGAAAGAAAATAAAACTGAAATAACTCTGTCAAAATAGATCCACAAATTCTGAAATTTTAGTGGTATCACCATTTAATATTACCAACAACCCAATATTTTTTTTCCTAATTCTTCATTATTCAAAAGATATAGACGAAACCTTACAATTAGGGTTTCATTAAAATGGACACATATTTTGTAAAACAGCTCCAAAAAATCTAAAATTCGGAGGGAAGATCATTTGAACTATGTATCCACTCCCCAAAAAAATAATATGAAAAATTCCAAGTCTATATCAAGATATAGATGAATCACCAACATTAGGGTTTCATCCCACAAATTGCCCAGATCATGGCTCTGATACCCCTTGATATGAACCTTGCATATAATAAATCAATAGATAACACAACACAAGATATAATGGGGGCTAATATGCCCTAATATAAATATCTGCATAATAATACCCTTAAGGTAGGGCAACACCATACAATGCTCCTTAAGGAAGGAGTAACTCCACAATATCCCAAGATGGGAATCCACTTCGAGGGGGACACCTCCAATATACCTCTACCAAATAGAAGACTCAACTCATACATACATTACCCCCTCATAATGATACTCACATCCTTTAAATAGGATGGGTAACACCTAATACCAATGTAGGCCGACCCATTACCCAATATAATTAATTCCTATGTGAGCCCATATAACTAACTAAGGGGATGTGTGCCACATGTCGGCATCTCCATCAACCCATATATATTATATTATCATATCCCAAGGTACATAAGAATATATATATATATATATATATATATATCCTTTATGCTTCGCCTATCCTTCTTCAAGACTTGCAAAACCAAGAAATGCGAGCAATAGAGCAAGAGAACTTAAATATAGTCTTTGTGCACTAAGATCTAGGGATTGGAATGACAGAGATGAGGGTGATTTTATAGGTTTGGAGTGCATAGTGGAGTGGGAAACACATGGGTAGGTGTGATGAGACATAATTAAATATGAGTGATTGAGGGTTAGTAGTTATATTTTAGCTCTATCTTGTGGGGTTTTATGATATTTTTTGTCTTTTTGTGTTTCTGAATAAGGGACCTTATGTGAAAAGTACATTTTGTAGTGTCTACATCAACTGCTCTTTTATTTCCATTAATGCAGGTTTCCAGTATTTAGGTGGTGCTATATCACCAGACATTCAATTGAAAACATACCTGGGCTTAGACACTAAATGTTGACCTTAAGCCTTGAAGGTATGTGAGGGTTAAGTAGCCAGTTCTTTTTTTCAGGGATATACTGGGCATTAAAAATATAAATTAAATAATATCACAACATATCATAATAGAATAATAGAATCCAAAAATATGATCTTTATATTAATTCATTAAATCCATTACAATTCATAGCTATATCTCTCCTTTCTCACACACTCTCTTTTCATTATTTCACATACAATTTATTACATACATCTATCTTATATGCACCAAGATCTCCCATATATTTCTCTCTATATGCATACTCTCTCTATTACATTGAATTAACATAAATACATATTTCATACATTTTACCCAATATATGCTTCCTTTGGTGGTGACTCTTTATCTTATGTTATGGTTCTTCCCTTATTGCATGGATTTACCTTTATTTCATGGCTTTCTACACTCTTTCATGGATTTCCAATGGTTTACGAGTTTTTATAGTATTTCAAGGATTTTGGTGTTGTCAATGGACTTTTTAGTGTTATGCGGACTTTATAGTGTCCCACAGACTTTTTAGTTGCTTCCACTATGTGCGGTTCATTGTCGCTTGTCTTTCCTTCTTATTATTATATCTGATGAAGAAAACTATAAACAACACTCATATCCTTCTACCATATGACCACCAATAGTAATTTCTCTTAGCACAATTATTGATGATTCAACATCTAGTACCTTGATCCATGAGTATGGAAAGAGTTAAGGATGCAACATATTTTAAGGGTTTGGTGTGATTTTGGAGGGAACAATTATTACGTAGGACCCCATCCCACTTCTTCCATTATTATATCATATGTCCCAAATCCATTAGAATAAATTGAAACTCATGGTTTTACTCAATATCATTCTTTGTTAATAACGCATAAATAATATAGTATGGAAAAATACAAATGTAGGACTTGTATGTGAGTCTCTCATTCATTTTAGAGACATGGGAAATGTAGTTATTCGGATTTAGCACACTAAATAGACTACATATTTTTGCACTTGATTCCTAATAATACAAATAAGACAATCATGATACCTTAATATATGGAAATTACACACATACTTTTGTGTCTTCTTATAACCTTATACCGTGAGGGATATATTACCATATTAGGGGAATACCTACATTGAGGGAGTCTTATATATTGAGCCTAATTAGATCATATCTTTCACACTTTATGACTTATTATATCCATATACTATGGGGGATACCTACCATGTTAGGGGCATAATTACAATAGGGAAATCTCATTTACTAATATTATATAGATAATATCCTTACACATTAGTGCATTGGTGATATACAACTTATGTTGATTATATTGTACCACCTTATATCTTATGAAATGTTCTATATTTTTCTTTATTTTACCATCACATTTTTTATCTCTAGATACTAATTTGATGCTACATATTTTTTTTGGATAATTTACTTTATTACTTCTTACAACACATTATTATTATCATTTGACTACTATTGGCCTTAGGATCCTACTGTTATCCAAAATACCCCCTCCTAGGGCTATTTTGATAAATTACATTTTCATTTGGAATTAGAACAATATAAAATAATCAAAAGTGGGAAAAATAAATGTTAGGGACATTCGTTTCCTCCTTTCCAATCCCCTTGTTTCCATATTTAGCCAAAAAAAATAGAAATGTTGGTTCATTTGGAGGAAATTTGGCTAAAATAGGGCTTAGGAAGGAACAAGAGGAAAAATTCCTTCATTCCCCCAGTTCCCTACATTGCCATATCCAGCTACATAGAGAGGGATTTAGGAAGCATTAATTGTGGATGATTTATGTCTATTTGGAAAACACCAACCAAATATTTCCTGTGGGGCCAGGATTTCTATGCATTTTACCGCATCCAGTTGTATAGGGGGTAGTTAGAACGTTGCAATTGAGTGAGTCAGGTTTGCACTTTTGGGAATTAGTAGGAATAACTTCGCTCAGAACTATCAGTTATCCCCACATGGGAGAGTCAAATGAATAACACAAAAAGTGAAGTGGAGATGGGAAAGTATTACAGAAAAAGAAAATATGATGGGTACCCGAAGGGAACATGTGGAATTGTTCAACAATTCCACCAAGATATCGATTCTATGCCACAAACATAAATTAGACCTTGCGATAAAGCGGTTATGATGGGTCCCAATGAGCACATCAATGGAACTTATTCCCCCCTTCCTCTCAGATTCACCAATGATTGGATGATCCACCTGACACTTTTAATGAAGATCATTAAAGCAGGATTGTGGAGCCCCGCGTTGAGACCCTGTCATGACCATCCCTGAGTCCCGTAAAATTATCAAGGGCCATAACTTTCTCTGTGTAGCTTTGAATTTCACAAAATTTGTACCATTGGAAATGTATCATCATGTACTATACACTAAAGAATATAGATATGATTAAATTAGGTGATATTAGGTGGGTGTGAAGGATGAAATAATATTCCATACATTAAAATATACAGTTCTAGGTAGCTCAACCATTAAATTTGATGAGATATGGTGCCCATTCCTTCTCCTACAAGCAAAGTTATCATGGGGGAATGGTCTTGGATTAGGGTACCCATTCCTATTTTCATGACATTCAATACATGTTGTTGGTGGGTGAAAGTGGAAATCCATGATTTTCCCTCTCTTTTCCCTCCTCTCTCTTTCCCATCTTATATATATATATTGTAAAATGAGGCTCATTTGTAAGGGTTGTACCTTCCATGATAATGCTAGTGCATCATCCTTCAAGTGATTGCATGTGTAATCTTTAGTTACATGCCTAAGATTTGGATCTTTACAATGGTTTTATGTCCTTTTTCCTTCATTATAATAGACTATGCATCTCTTTGAAGTAATATAATTCATGTCTTATTTTTGCTATTTTCTCCCTAGACTGGTATTTTATTGCACTATCCTTACCTCTTCATCTACTTGCAAGTATATTATGCATGTTTATCTCTCGTTTTGTAGGGTTCATTTATTTTGTGCTCCATGCAAATAAGAGTTTGGATGTTGTTTTTGGACTATGGTACTCGTGTCTTCCTTCGTCCTCCTCCATTTTCCTCCCATTTTCAGTCATCTGATGAGTGTCTTCCCCTCTTTTATTGGTGTTCATCACCTCCCCTTAGCTGTAAGATTTCCCATTTTCATTCATCTTCCTTCTTCACATTGGTCTCTTGGAATCATAAAGTAGGAGCTAGATAGTTTAATTTCCCTTCCTTAGGATTATTTTAAGCATTAGGAATAGGTAGAGGAACCAACCTTCTCTAGAGGATTATCTCAACAACAAGGTCCCACACTTAGAGACAATCCCATGCTACCCATAAAAACTGATTGCTCATTCACCCATTCACGACAAATCAGAGGGTGTTGTTTTCATTGATAACACCTACTTTTGGCTATTTCACATTAATTCATACCTCAGTTATGTATTTTCTACACATTATGTGATTAAGTTTTTATTTTATGCCATTATATGTTATATGTTTTGTTTTATCTATATCATTATGTGCTTTATATACTGCTTGTTTATATGCCAATTTTGCTTCTATTCCACTGTATGTTTTTTTATCTATTTTTTATATGTCATTTTATGCTCTATGCTCTATTTGATCTATGCCATTGTATGCTCCATGGATTATTTTCTTTTATGCCATCATATGTTTCATAAATTGTTGGCTTATATGTCAATGTATGCTTTGTGGAGTTATTTTCTATATGCCATTGCATGATATATACGTTTTTTTATTCTATGTCATTGTATGTTGGATGTGTTATTTTATTCTATCATTTTATGTCTCATTTTCTCTATGCCATTGTATGCTCTATGAACTTGTTTTCCCTATGACATTCTATGTTTTATGCCATCATATTTTCTATGTTATATTTTTCTTATATGATATATGTTATGTTTTCTGGCATGCCATTGTTTTCTCTATGCATTGATTTCTCAATATTAGTCTACTTTATGCTCATTTTCACATGCTTCCTTCCACGAATACTATTTCATGGATACATTAATTAATAATTATATATATTGGAACACATATCTTATGACATATTACTTGAGACACATATTTCTTGAGCCACTTTTTATAGAAATATATTGTTGGTTATACATTTTTCTTGGACACATATTATATATGACACATACTACTTAGAACACATGGTTATAGACATATATTTCTCATAAAACATTAGTTTACACTTTATCATAACACATTGGTTTTCACATATTGACCTATATAATTTCTCATAGCTAATTGAATGTTACATATATTCCTCATATCACATTGATTTAAACATTTCCCATGATACATTGATTGATACATATCTTTCACATAACACATTGGACTATACTTTCTCAAAACACATTGGTGGACACATAACTTGATATATAATTTCTCATATCACATTGATTATTACATATCTATCTGATACCATATCTGTTTTCACATTACCCATGGCATATTAATTGACACATACTTGCTTTGCACATAAACTAACTACTGATCGTGGTCAATTCATCACATATTGTCAGTTATCTTTACTTTATGGTGGACTTGCCATGTCATTGGAAATCATGTTATATATTATATCCTAATTGATTTTTTATGCATTGAGTCACATGATTAATATCATGTTAATCTATCACTCATTGTGATACTCTTATCTATCGATCTTTTTGGTATATACTTTTTATAGATAACACCTTTTCTTTTGAGCTAAATTATCCTTTTAGAACATCCATAATCTCTAAATGGAGGACTATTGTGAGCTCTTTTTGAAGTTCACACATATCAAAACCATAGTGCCATAGGCTACACAATGTGATGGTATTCACATATTTATTTATGAAATATTACATGTTTATACCATATTTTCACATACGTCCTTACATGCTACAAATATATCAACATCTCATAAAATGGAAACAAGAAGATCAAAATGATAGTACACTGACATAAGATAACTTAATGTTAGATGGAAAAAATCAGGCCTGAATTTTGAATGGAAACAAAACGAGTCCAAATGTTGTGTTTTTTATACATATTAAGTTCATGTAGTCATTAATCAAGCACATTAAGGGAATCATGTGTAGTCATTTCATGTTTTTGGATAAGTATTTTATAGTTTCAACTTTCATTTGCTAATTTAATACATTTGTATCAATCATTAATACCCATCTTGGCATGTGATCTATAGGTTTCATGTGTAGGGTGTGGGGGAACGCACCTTAGAGTTGGGGACTAAGAGTTTTGCATTTTCTAACCCTTTTTATTTGAATCCAACAACTTTGTTTTTAGATTAAAATGGGGAAACTTTAGTACCTAAAATTTGGTCTAAAGGAACTTGGAATTAAATATTTGACATTTAATATATAATTATCCCATTTATACATCCATTTCCTAAATGTAAGGGAATCATACTCAATCCCACACTTTATGTCTACTATGTTGTGACTTATTCTTCATATTTAACATTTATATAATAAAACCATCTTGTACAAAACAAATATTTAGACTCTCAAAATTCACCTTGTGTCTCATATCATATTCCTTCCTAATATTAGAAGGGTTTTCCATACGAGGATAAATTCAAATGATGGATTTATTCGAGGATGATTTTTTTTTATATTTTAAAGTTCATATTTCAAATGTACAAGTTACCTTAATCAGACTAGTGTCATTTGATAGGTGAAAAATTTAACACAAGCCACCTATATAAACACATACATTGTAACCTATTAAGGGCATTGAGATATTTCCATAAACAAGCATAATCTACGAAGGAATTTGATCTCAGTCACTAAAACATTTATCCCTTGGAGAAAATTAGAACAAGCTGTGAAAATATGAATACATTATCCATTTTTCCTAGATCATCATCATAAACTAAGAGTGAATTCAAAGCATCATTGCTAAGTGTTGAAAGTCTAATTCAAGAATTATATTTTACATCCTTATCACATGTTCTCACAAAACTACAAGTGGGATAATTACATGGGTGTGAGGAATATTCATAGTATTCATACATAGGATGTGATCAATAACAACAAGGCTAATGAAGAATCTTGAATCATTTATGGACTAGCCCATTTGTATGTCACAAGAGGAGAGAAAGGATTTCAACCCAAAAATCATATATTTGCATGCACATAATAGTAATTATGCAAGTCTAGATACATATCCCATATCTAGAGACACTTCCCAACATGTGCCATAATTTAGTTGTAGGTCATGGTAGTAGAGGATGAATTTGGCCACCTTAGGATATATTCATTAAGAAAACATGTCCGATGTGGGAAAACTTATTCTCCACTAGAATATCATATTTCATAAAAATTGTTACAAAAATCTACTCAACACCCTCTACTAGTTACATGTTATTGTCACACAATCAAATCCCATATTGATTGAATATGGGACAAACCCTAATCCTAATTTATTTTACTACTTTCTAAATTTTTTGTTTTAGTGTTCAATATTATCCTTTGACATAATTATAGGATGTTTTATTTGTATATGTTATTCTAGATTTATTTTACACATGTATTATAATATCTTAATTACATTAACAATATTTTTGATAATATATTTGTGAACCTTCATCTTCTTTTAATTTTTTGTGTTGTTTTTAACAACATGTTTATTTTACATACTAATGGGTTCATAGGTAAATTTTCACATTCATCTTGCATTAAGATGATATATTCTTTTTACCGTTTTAGTATTCCTGTTTTTTGGAGCGTTAACTATAAGTATTAGTGTGTAAATAAAACACCATATTGCTAATATATGAAACATCGAAGGTTGGTTTGATTTTTTCTATCCAAGAAGCTTTTTTACATAAAATAATTTATATCCATTCATATAGGGGACAAGTAAAGGTCCCAATCGCATGCTGTTTTTTTTTTTGAAATTAATATTTGAATCAGCTAGCAATGAATACAACTCAGTTTAATTTTTCCCCTTTCAAAAATTTCAAAACATAAACCGTCATTCACGGTGGAATCTCATTATTTTTTATCGTCAAGAATAATTTGGCTAGTACAAACTCAATAAATTATTTTCATAAAACTACTTCTTATATTATGAATAGTCGAACCCTTGTCTTTATTGATTTTATCTAGTATTTAAAGTAACCTCAACCTCCAAAATAAATAGATATTTCATAAGTAAAACAAATATCTTATTAAACAATTATAGGGTCAATTTAAAATATAGGCCTTACAAATTTTTGCAATGCCATCTTGTAGAATGAAATATTTGACCATTACGTTCAGTGAATTATCATCCAAGATTCATACTGACATGTTTATTTATTAAAGAAATCTATTAGACTTAAAACACAAAAGACATTACTAATATGTGATTATTTCTTCAAAACATATTTTCATAACATAAAACAAACATACTATCTCAAAGTTATTTTTGGATTAATCTCATGTCCAAAAATATCCATTGACATTCCAATTTTCATGTTGATCGTCCTTTTTCTTCTTCTTAATTTAGTAGCCTCCTCTTTTGTGGAGACTCAAATACATCATACATCAGTTTTGGATTTCTTCTCAATGAAATTTCTAGCTTTCAGAAATGAAACTGTAGGGTATTTCAAATCAGTGGGTTCCTTCAAAAAAATATACTTTTCTATATTTATTCTACCATCCTTGGTTGGTAATGAATATATAGGGTAAATCCTTCAATAGATTCCAAAAAGCATTCGTGTGTTAGGTGGAAATAAATAAATGTAATTATTTTCTCATGGTAAAATACTAGTATCATTCCATTTAATGTTAAATATAAGAATGAACATTAAACATTAGTATCATTCTATTCAATGTTAAATATAATAATGAACATTAAATATTAGTATTATTTATTGCGTATCTTTTACGTATTAATCAAAAAGAGATAATTATGTTCAAGGCATTTTCGTAGTTAAATCAAATGGTTGATATCTATTGCTGATTTTGTTGCACAGGGACCGAGCACTGACCATTACACATTCTGATAAGTGGGCCTTGTAAGTGGAGGCCATTACAAGACTCTAAAACAAAAAAATTATTTTTACGTGGATATTATGACAATTGTTATCTTAACAAACATGAAGAAAATAAATGAGAGGTGTGGAATATGGTTTGATGTTCCAGTAGTTGTTTAGGGTCTATTTACTTCTTTGCAAGCAATCCAATCCATTTTTACATTCCCATTAAAGGATACATATAAAAATAATAATATTTTTAAAAAGTTTAATAAGCACACCTTTTTTAAATTAATTTTTTTTTTACAGATTTTTTAAATAAAAAGAAAGAGCAGATCATGTTATTGAAGCATAAAAAGTTTTTTTCCACTACCAACTATTCCCCCAAACTATCATATACATCTCCTTCACAAACATATAAATAGAAACCTAAACTAAACATAAGTAAAATTGGCTAATGATAACTCCAAAAATTGTGTTCCATGTAATAGAGAAACTTCCTAGTTGAATTACTTTTGGGCCTGCTCACCATGGTGGATTCTTGCGTCGGTGACTTTCTTACAAATTCCGCCTCTCTGAAAACCTATAAATAGAAAACTAAAACACATATCATCCAGCGAAACCTAAACTATATCATGCATAACTAGTGCATGGAAAATACGTGATAATGGAAGGTCAACGACAATAGTGTGCAATGTGTGCTGTGACCAATAGCTTTCATTTTTATGTTTATATTCTGCACATGAAACTAATGTGGGTCCTTTACTCCTCCTCCTATGCCCAGTCACATTGCCTTTTTGTCACGGAATCATTTTAATTTTCGCCACTAAACATTAAAACAGCTTAGTTTGCAACTATTATAGTTTTTAACATTATTATAAGATACAATAAATTGAGTGATTTAAGAAATTTAGTCTAGGAGTAGTTTTCCTCAATGAAAGTGGTTACATATAATCAAGTTGTCGATATTCAATTCGTTGGATTAAGAGATTCGACAGTTAATAAGATTCAATTCTTAAGATTGTTGTATGATCCTCATTTTATTGTGTGTTTATTATTATTGGATTCTTCAAACGAACATACACGACACATAATCGTCGAGACAATGTATTAATGTATAAACATATAAATAGGAGTGCACGGAGTTGCCAGGTTGTTTAATAGGATTTGTGAAGTATAGACATATGTATACTTAAAAAATTAAAAAACAATTGTTGAAGTCTATAAGCAAATCAAGTTTAATTTTCTTTCATTTAAAATATTTCAAATTTTAGAAAAAATTACAACTATTAAAAATATAAAGGATGAAAAGATAAATACTTCAAATCAAAAGAAGTATATTGATAATAATTTAATGTATATGTCAACCAACTAATCCTAAGAAAATCAATGGCGGTAAACTCAACAGAAATTGAGGTCGGAGGAAACAATGATATGTCGAAAACAACAATGGATGTAATGGGTATCTGTTGTCTGTCAGAAGTTCCTCTCATGCACAGGCTTTTGGAACCTCTGTCCAGCGTCCACAAGGTTTCTATAAACGTGGCTTCGAAGGTAGTCACTATCATGCATGATCCACTTTTAATTCAGTCTTCAGAAATAGGTACATAGGCACTTAACACACCTAATCTGGGCTGTTTTACTTTTTCATGTTTTTGTTTCAAGTCTCTCTGCAGCCAATATGGGGTTGATCCTCTACAGAGACCTGAGTTTGAGAGTTGGGTAAGTGAAAAGTGGGAAAAAATGATCGAGCCCTTACACTTTAGCGTCTGGAGTTTTTCTCGTGATTTCTTTGTTTAGTTATTATTATCATCCCATGCACTGGTTGGATTTGGACGGCATTGTCATCGTTCTTCCGTAGATGCCCCTGAGATGTTTGGCAGCTATTCCCTGTCACATTCTCGACATTAATGTGCTCATGCTCATTGCAGGGACACGAAAGTATACTCCACTCACATTCAATTATTTTTGAGTTGCAAAAATATTAGAGCAATTTCAGTGTTAATTATGTTTTCTTCTAAAATAATTTGATGAAATTTTTGGTAAAACCCAAACTGTTTTTTTTTTGTTGCAAATTTTCAAGCTTCCACCGCAGGTGCGAGAATAAGAATAGCAGCTGCCATCTCTACGTCAATGACTGATTGAATGTTGTGCAAAAGAATTACAGATTTTTAATGATTAATGAATTTTTTTGTTGTCCTGATATGAATGATTCCCGGATTTCACTAACCATTCATCCGATTTTGAAGCTTATTTTTACTGGTAATTTGAAATAAATGGGAATTAAGAATACAAGAATATTCTCAAGCTACATGTGTATTGAGAATCATAGAAAACACAACATTTAGGATGATTTTCCGGTCTTACCAGTATAATGACAAACTTTGGGGAAGGACGAAATGAGCGTGGAAGAAGCCGCCGTGGTGATACCATTTCAAGTCAAATAGATAATAAGAAGTCATATCAACATGATTTGGAAAAAATTATGTGTGGTGGGACAACTATTATGATCAGGAATATACCATGTTGGTACTCAAATCGATTCTCCTTCAGAAGCTGAGTAGCATCACAAGTTTGGTAGGAAGTTTAGAGAAAAGCAAAGCATGTAGTGTGTCGTTTTTTAGCCGCAGATAAAATGTAGCTTGCTCTTTGTCACTCAGATGTGGAGAAATGGGTAGCACCCTTAAGAGGATTTGACCTATCCTCACTACTTTATGGTTGTGCCTTTCAACCAGGGTGAGAGGACTCTTTTTGTAGCCTATTGTTTGTGGAGGAGATGGAGATATCCTTCTTTGTGAGGTTATGAATAAGACCTTGGAGAAAATATGATCAATGCAACAAAATCTAACTCTCACGAGTTGTCACTCTAGATAGTGGAGATATTTTCTAGGCAAGGTTCAGGCTACTAAAGACATTTGGAATCCTGATTGTTTATGCATGTTTTAGTAATAGAAATTACACACTTGTACACACACAGGACAAACAGGGGTAGTACAGGTAGGATTGGTTGTTTTTAAATGAGTTTTTTTGTGGGAGGTGAGGTAGAATGAGCTTGACTTGCCAAATCTTTGAGAGATTTTCAAATAGAAAGCTAAATCAACAGAATGCTTAAGGACAACTAAAATGTTCCTTCAACCAAAAGGTATGCATAAATGGAGGCCCAGATTTGCATCTTTTCACACAATCTATGAGATTCTAGCACAAAGGCTCAAGTTAGAAGACCCAATAAAACATCAAAATATAAGATCAATCACGCGTGAGGTACACCCAGAGGATTACAAACAATCTCTGTCAACAAATGAAAGAAAAGTGATTTTAAATCGTTTAGTTCATTCCTAGATGAAAGCTCTTATGAAAAAATAAAATTGCAGATGCCACTAAACTATCACAAGGATTGAGATCTCTGTGATTGAGAACAATTTCAATGTAAGATTGCGACGGGAACAAGAAAATCTATTTGCAGGCATTCAGAAATGAAGCAAACATAGTTTTTCTCAAGATCAACACATAATAACTCGAGTTTGATTAAATTTATCAGTAGGTGAAAGTATTTAGAACAATCTTAGAGCTTGTCAATGGTTGTACACTCGCAACCACCTTCACACGATCAAATTTAATACAAAAGAGATAAACAGGTTTCTCAGACGGCTTCTCAAAAAGGCGGGCTTTGTCAAATTTTCCTCTTCGGATTTTTCCAACCTCTAACACTCCAACCATTTACACGATAAATTCGAGCAATTTATAACATTTTACAACAAAGTTTTCCCCCCCAAATATCCAAACATTGAGTGCACCAGTGTTCGCCATGATCTCGATCACGATTCCCAAAATTAGATCTGTAAAAAAACTGTCAGGTGCTTAGGGGGAAGATCTCTTCGAATATCTCCCGAATTCAACTCCTCCTTCTTGTAGATCACTCTTCCTTCTATTCGCCAACCACTTCCTCCCCTAATCTGTCAAATCTAGTTCTTTCCGTGCCTGGAAAGGAAAAATGGAAGATCAGATCGAGCCTAATAGACAGATCATTTTAATGGCGAAAGACATCTCTAGATCTCCCCCACCAAACTTAGATATCAAAATTAACTCTCCTCTCTATTTGGCGTGTAGGAAATACCAAGAAATCATGAAGAATCACACTTTCAGGAGCTTTTCAGTAAAAGTGGGGGGAAAATCAGATTTAGACACATAACTGTCGTTGATCTCTACTTTGAATTTGGGTCGTCCATGTGGAAGATTTAATTTAAAATAGGACCGAAGGTTTCCTTTTGAATTTTTACAACCTTTTGAAAAAATGGAAAAAAATTCCATTTTTGCTCTGCCCCTCCGCCTTTGAAAAATGGGCTAGACACGTGTCCTAATGTGGGTCCCAAAGGAACCACGGCTAAATCCTGTTATTCCACCTCTTTTTTGGAAAAGGGAAAATTTTCCAAGTTTTCCCCACAGCTCCACCTTTCCGCTTTTAGTTTCTGATGTGGGTCCCAGCAGAACCACGCTTCTTTTTACACTTTAGCTCCTTTTTTCACAAAAGGAAAACTTTCTGAATTTCCCCTGAAAGTCCGCACCTCCGCCATCGACTTAAAACAAAATTTGACTGAGCCTTTGTCGGGCTTGTAGGCCATTTTGATGTTTTAATCCTTTTTATGAAAAGAGGAAAAAAATCCAATTTGTCCCTTGTTGGTGCTCAACATAGTCTCGCCCCATTTTGTCTTTGTAAATCTATCGATTTACGACCTTTGTCACTTTCTACTTCCCCGTATTGTGCCTGGTTAATCTTTGTTGCCATTTTTAATCTATTCCTGGGTCATAGATCACTTATGGGTCCATGGTTTACTCCCCATTTCTTTGTTCCTTTAGAAAATGTCTAAAATTTGGGTCTCCTGTTCTCTGTTCGTCTAAAAACTCGAGTTCTCTCATTATTTCAATTTTCCACTGTCAGGATTTGTTGTCCTTGTCATTTTTTCCATAAATACTTGAAGAAAAATGAATGGATGTAGCTCAAAAGAATGTATTTGAGCCTTGTGACATTCCTGAATTCTTTGTCCTTGCAGAAATTTCATCTCTAGGCTCAAATGGTCATTTTTCTGTATTTTACGGTTTGACGGGTGTTTCTCCCGGTCAAATTTGATTCCTTGCATCGATAGGGAACGTGGCCTCTTTTGTTGGCAAGATACTTCAAAAATTCTATGAGTCACCTTGACTCAAAATTTGTCCACGTGGAGGAACGAGGCTCATTTGAAGATTTACTTTTTGGTTTGGCCTTAGAGTAGCACCATGTGGAGGTTGGTAGGAGGACACGTGGAGGCTTCCACCGGGTCTTCCCATACTTTGTCTTTTTTCAAAAAGTTTTTGGGAGGTTTGGGACATGTGGAGGAACCGCGCATGTTTGGAGACTGACCCTTGAGTTCCATTTTAAAGAAGTGCTAGGAGGACACTTGGAGGCCTCCGCTCACTTTGCATTTTTCTTGGACTTTTTCAACGACCAAAGGAGATGGCCTTGGATTTTGACACATGGTACCTTCAGCTGAGCTTCAAGCCTTCAAAATTTTTTTTTGGGCCAGGATACGTGGTGAGCCTGCGCTCTTTCAGGGTCTCAAATTTTGGGGACCATCTCAAGCTGCGCCATTGTGACGCATAGTAGTTTGAATAGTCAAAAAGGGCAGGGAAGCAGACCATCGAGGGTAACTTAGAACTTTTTTCCTCTTTGTCTCTTAAAATATAAAAAATGGCCCACAAGCCCAACAAAGGATCAGTCAAAGTTTGTTTCAAAGTCAACGATAGAGCTGCGAGACTCTTGCCCAAGGCGAAATTTGGAAAATTTTCCTTTTGGGAGAAAGGAGTTAAAAGCATAAAAAGAAGCGTGGGGCTCCACTGGACCCACATCAGAGGCATTTCTCAAGGGTAGAGCCACGGGGAAAACTATGGGAAAATTTCTGTTTTCCAAAAGGGAGGTCGAATGGTAGAATTTTTCCGCAATTCCTTTAGGACCTACCTTAGGACACGTGTCAGGCTCATTTCTCAAAGGCGGAGGTGCAGATAAAAATGGAATTTTTTTCCATTTTTTCAAAAAGTTGTAAAAGGTCAAAAGGAAACCCTAGGCCCGTTTTAAATAGAATATTTCATGTGGATGACCCAAATTAAAAGTAAATATCAACAGACAGTTGTGAGTCTGAATCTTATTTTCCCCCCATTTTTACTAAAAAAGCTCTTAGATGTGTGAGTCTTCATGATTTCTTGGTATTTACTACACGCCAAGTAGAGAAGGGAGTTAATTTTGATATCTAAGTTTAGTGGGGGAGATCTGGAGACGTCTTTCGCCATTAAAATGGTCTGACTATTAGGCTCGATCTGATTTTCAGGTTATTGGTGGGGAAAAGGCTCTGTTGTAAATGTTATAAATTGCACAAATTTATCGTGCAAAAGGGTTGGAGAGTTTGGAAAGGTTGGAGTGTTAGAGATCAAGACTGATTTTCTAATAGGAAAATCTCGATAGAACCTGTCTTTTGAGGAGCCGTCTAAGAAGCATGTATATCTCTTTTGTTTTAAATTTGATCATGTTCAAGGTGGTTGTGAGTGTACAGCCATTGACAAGCTCTGAGATTGTTCTAGAAACTTTCCCCTACTGATAGATTTAATCAAATTTGAGTTATTCTGTGTTGTCTTGAGCAAAATGTGTTTGTTTTATCTGTGAATGTCTATAAATAGTTTTTCTTGTTCCTGTTGCAATCTTGTATCAAAATCTTTCTAAATCACACAGGCCTCAATCCTTGTGATAGTTTAGTGGCATCTACAATTTCATTTCTCAGAAGAGCTTTCATCTGGGAGTGAAATAAACGATTTAAAATCACTTTTCTTTCATCTATTGATAGAGATTGTCTGTAAGCCTCTGGGTGTACCTCAGGCGTGATTAGGCTTAGATCTTGATACTTTGTTGGGTCTTTTAACTCAAGATTTCGTGTTAGAATCTCATAGATTGCATGAAAAAGTGCTGATCTTGGGCCTCCATTGAAGCACATATTTTGGTTAAAGAAACATTTTAGTCTGTTCTATGGCATTTTGTTGGTTTAGCTCTTCCATTTTGTAGAATCTCTCAAAGATCTGGCAAATCAGGTCCATCCTGCCTCACCTCCCACCAAAACTTTATTTAAAAAACAACCAATCCTACCCATACTACCCCTGTTTTCCTATGTGTATAAAAATGCATAGTTTATATTACTAAAACATGCAGAAACAATCAGGTTTCCAAATGTCTTTAGTAACCTTTTCCCTTGTTTCAAAGATATCTCCATAATCTGGAAGTGACAACTCGTGAGAGTCAGATTTGGTGTGTTGATCATATTTTCCCCAAGGTCTTCTCTATAAAATTTATGCAAAAGAAGGATTTACTAGTATTCTTCAATAATAGAGGTTACAAAATAGGTTCTCTTACCTTGGTTGAAAGGCACAACCTAAAATAGTTAGGATCAGATCACATCCTTTTAAGGTGACACCCACTCCTTTCAAATCCTGAGTGCTAACAAGTCAGATAGACTGCTTCCCTAGCTACAAAATGACATACACAATCATCTATCTGCCTCTGAGTGTCCTGTCAAATCCATGATTCTGCTTGGTCTTTGAAGGAGATTAAATTTGGGTACCAACATGCTTTTGCGCCGTTGTCAGAGGATCATTTTAAATTGTTGGGAACTAATTTCATTGCTGAGACTAATTTGTTGTTTCACTCTGCCAGTTCATATCTATTTATCCCATCAACAACATGCTTCTGGTGCCGTTGCCGGGGACTATAGTTCATACTCATACCTTGGTGTTGTATGCAACTTTTCTAGTGTCTACAAGTTTTTGCATTAGTATTCACTGATAAATTTTGGTAAAGAAAAGTTAGGTCTTACCATTTTCAGCTTCTAGCAGCGACATACATTTGACAGATCATACTTTAGTGCATTTGCACAACTAAGGTGGAAATCCTTAGTGGCGACTCCCTGTTGATCTAATTTCTGATAAGTACCAGTGTCTTAACCTCTGTCAAGTGAGATTTTTACTATTCTTTGCAAAACTAGAAGGAATAAGATCTTTCTTTGCTAGAAATCCTGCTAGGACATTGTTTCTAGAGTTAGGAAAAGCAAATTCAGAAGGAAGAAGATCCTGGAGAGTTGTTGGAGAACAAATAGTCAAGAAAAGAGATCCCAGTTGGTGAAAGTGACTAGCCTATCATTGAAGATTGTTATTCAAGTGCTTCTGAATCATGTAGCCTTTTTGTGGAATTGAATTCTCCCTGGAGAAGGGCCTTTATTTGATTTTGAAAAGTTTTCTTCCCATTCTGACCCTGTCTTTTCAGAAGTTGATAGGGATTTCCAAGAAGCAAGGCCTTTAGAGGGTATCCATTTTGAAATTTATACTCATGTATTTCAAAGAACCTCTGCCCCTTATCAATTTGTTTCCCCCGCCAAGATCACCTCCTTGAATCAATATGGCTCATCCCCAACCCAGACCTACCATTTTTTGTAAACACCTTTGGACCTATAAATTTTGTGGGAATGACTGGTTATCCAAATGCAGTACCTCAAGATGTAAGGAACAGACTACCAAAGTTCCAGGGAAATAATGTTATAACTGGTGATCAACACCTAAAGCTTTTTATCAATATGATGGAAGACTTTGAGATTGAACATGAAGATGTATACATCAAATTGTTTGTTCACACTTTGGAAGAGGATGCAAGGGACTGGTATAAAGCTTTACCAGATAACTCTATTGACTCTTGGACTGAGATGAATAATGCCTTTAGATTGTAGTATGGTGATAGGACTGACCCTATATTTCTTCTATCAGAGTTTGAAAATATCAAGAAGAATCCAAATGAGTCAGTACATGATTTCAACACAAGGTTCAATAAGACTTTGAGAAGATTTCCTCTTAACTTGAGACCATGTGATGAGTCATGTTTGATCAAATATTCTGATGCATTTGATAAAAATGTTGCATACTACTTGAGGGACAAAAACCCTACCAATTTGAGGTAGACCTTCACTATGGCTTTGCAAATTGAAAACGACATCAAGGAAATTGGGAAACCTCCTAATAGGGATGGTGTGAAGCTGGATAACCCAGAAAAACCTCAAACAAGTAAAGATGTTGATATGGAGGAAGTTGTGAAGACTTTGGCAGGGGATGTCAAAGAAATTTCCTACAAACTAGCTTGAGCTGAGAAAGGAATTGGGCAGAGGTCACAAGGTCAGTACAAGCAACAAGGCCAAGACAGATTTTTCCAATCACCAAAGATCTGATGAAAGAGGCAAGGGACTTGTTGGATTTGGAAATAGGCAGCCCCAAGGTAGGGAAAACATAATGGTGCCTGATCCTTTGGCTGCCAGAGTTGTTGTTATGGAAGAGACAAAGGTCATTGATTGGTGTGAAAAATGTTTCATGCCCCATGCTCCTTGTGAAGAAGATCAGCAAGAAGAAGAAGAAGCTGATGTGGATAATGATGATGATGTTTGCATGATTGGTTTCTCCACTAGCTCACAATAGGGGGCAACTTCAACTGAAGTAATGAGTGCTAGATTACTGCAATTTTTTGGGACTGCATTCAGAGGGTACCACTTCTTCCTCCCTTCATATTTTAGAAGTAGATATTGTACAAGCTTTTGAATTGCCCAATAATGAATTTGAATATTTAAGGGCTTTAATGATAAAGAAATATGATGGAGGATTCCCATTTGAGGAAGATAGGTAGTTATTGATGAATGTTGTTATGGCTCAAGAGAAGGAGTACAACACAAGAAGTAGGGTTGTCAAAGGGACAGGGCCTCAAGCCAAGCCAAAATCTCCCTTACTTTCAAACATTCCTAAAGAGGATCCTAAGAAAGATGCATCTGCCAAAAGCCCTGCTGTTCCAAACAAAAATCATACCCCCCTCATGCCCAAGCTATCAAAAATCCTATACCACCTAATGAATGTGTTAGCTTTCCTTCCAATACTGCCTTGCCAAAGAATGTCCCATATGACATTTCCCAAGTTTTAAGTAAAATCAAAGTCTCTATTCTAATTGTTGAGTTTCTTAGGATCCATGAGAACAAGAAAAGAGCATTTGAATACTTGGGATTGAATGAAGAGAAGACTTCCTTAGGCAGAAATGTAAACATTGTGGAGACTCCTCTAGTCATTGAAGAGTTAGAGACACCGCCAGTGTTGGAGGAACTAGGTGAACCACTTGAGGTTTATTTGGGGACTTCCTTGGTGGACTCCCATCTAAATGTGGATCCATTCTTCACCAATTTGATCATAAGGGACAGGCTGCTGCACAACTGTATGTTTGACTCAGGGGCATCATGCAATGTCATGCCTTTGGAAGTCATGAATGAGCTGAATATCAAAGTAACAGTAAACATATGGGAAGTGCACTGCCATGGACTCCAGAGAAGTGCCAGTAGTGGGATGTGTGAAGGGTTTGGTGGTGCAGCTTGCAGCCTACCCACGTAAAAATTTAAAACTTGATGTTGTCATTGTTGATTGTCCAGCCAAGTGGGGTATGTTACTATCTAGAAAATGCACTGCAAGTGTTAGTGAGAGTGTCCAAATGGATATGTCCTATGCCACCATTCCAATTAAGGGCAGCCTTGTTAGGTTGTATGGGGAAAAGAAGATGTTGCACCTTATTGAGGATCCCAACAATGCATCCTATGAAGTATTGTACACAAGTGTTGATGCTGATAATTTTGTGGGATTTTCTGATGGAAAAGAGCACAAGATTGAAGAATGTAAGTGTATTGAGTTTGTAGGCTCCCCTTGGACTATTATTGTTTGATGGAGATTGCTCCAAATTTGGAAATGGTGCTGGTTTTGTTATGCTTTCTCCAAGCTAGGAAAAGTTTGTTTTCTCCTTCAAACTCAATTTTGAGTGCACTAACAACATTGCTGAGTATGAGGCGTTATTATTAGGTTTAAGAATTGCTTGGAAATTGTTAGTGTAGGTTATTATTTATCCTTTTATTTATTTATTAGGATAATTCTTACACTTGTGTTAGCCCTACACTTTTTGGGTTAGCTTTCTTAGGTGTACTAGTTGTGTGAAGTTAGCTTACTAGCTGTGTTGAGTTAGCTTCTCAGTTATGTGGAATTAGCATACTAGTCTTTTGGAGTTAACTTAACTACCAGTATTAGTTAGTGGGAGTTCTTCACCACTGATTTAGGTAGTAGTTGCACTTCCCTCCTCCTATATGTACATCTTTCTTATTGAATAATTCAAGTCATTCTATTGTAATGTATTGAGCATTATGGATTATGATGGATTTCCATATATGGTATTTTAGCTCTTCTGTTTTGTAAATATAATGTGGTGTGCTATTATCATTGAGATCACGGCTTGGAAAAATATTCTTATTGTTCCTTTCATGGTATCAGTGCTATAGATGATGTAGACATCCATTTGTATGTTTTTCTTTGCAAGCAAGGGTTTATTTTTTCATGTATTGGATAGAATTTGTAGCAATTTTCTGAAGCATGCATTTTTATGCAAAATGAGAGCACGGAATTGGATTTGGAAGGTGCCAAAACCCTAGAATCGACTGTAAACTAGACCATGTTTTGAGACAGTCAAATCTGGATCCTCTAGGTGCATTCTTTTATCCATTGGATATAAGTGTGTACCTTCCAGATGCATTCTTTTATCCTCTGGATATTTCAGTTTTGGATGTAGTCTTTTATCCACTGGATGCACAGATCTATACCCTCTGGGTGCATTCTTTTATCCATTGGATATTGACGTGTACCTTCCGGATGCATTCTTTTACCCTCTAGATATTTCAGTTTTGGATGCAGTTTTTTATCCACTTGACGCAGATCTGTACCCTCTTGTGTGCATTCTTTTATCCATTGGATATAAGCATGTACCTTCCAGGATGCATTCTTTTACCCTCTGGATATTTCGGTTTTAGATGTAGTCTTTTATCCACTTGACGCATATTTGTACCCTCTGGGTGCATTCTTTTATCCATTGGATATAAGCGTGTACCTTCCGGATGCATTCTTTTACCCTCTGGATATTTCGGTTTTGGATGCAGTCTTTTATCCACTGGATGCAGATCTGTACCCTCTTGGTGCATTCTTTTATCCATTGGATATAACGTGTACCTTCTGGATGTGTTCTTTTACCCTCTGGACATTTTAGGTTTTGGGCATAGCAAACTTTTATCCTTTGGTCGCAAGCATGTATCATGTGGATGCACTCTTTTACCCTTTGGACATTTTGGTGTCACGTGTACCTTTTAAAAAATGATCAGCATAATATTATTTTAATAGCAAAACCTTCTAGAGCTCATAACTTTTGATCTGTAGCTCGGATTAAAGTGATCTTTTTTTTGAAATTGTGTATTTTTTCGAGATCTACGCATTGGTGACATTTTTATATACATATTTCAAATGTAAAAGGTACTATTACTCATTGTAATATTTATATGCACTCAATTATAAAGTGCCAAATTTGGGAGGGTGTTGTGATCACTTGTGGACGCAATTTCGGTTGAACTCGACATCCTAACTTTTTGGGTATTGCATTCTTATATCCATGGGTGTATACATTTATATCTCTCTTGTTTGTTGAGATATTTTAGATGTATATCTTTGACACTTTTTTTTGGCATGTTGACAGTCTCTCTTGTGGGGGAGCTATTCTGGTGGAGCCCAGTGTTAGTTTGTCAGTGTTCGAGTAGTTGATTTTGACAACTCATATAGATCTATGGTGTCACTCTACCCATTCTGTAGTATGGGAGGGTGTGGTGTTGATACTGCTTCTTTGGGTTTCGTGTCCTTTCCTTGTTACCTTACTTTTCTTGGATCGTGGCACTCCTATTTATTTGGATCTCATGTCATTGCCTTGTTGCCTTGGTTGTTCTTGGATCGTGGTACACCTATTTGTAGCAGTTGATCAAATTATGTTTGGTGTTTTTTTGCATTTTTGACATCACTCCATTGACAGTATCCTTGCATGGAGCTATTCTGGTGAAGCCCAGTGTCAGTTGTTTTTGAGTTCTATGATCCAGTAGTGGATTCAGACCACAGTGCGCACCACACTTCTTCAGCATTGTATGATTTTTTAGAGACAAACTTATGAGGATATCTTGCAGCAAGGGATTTTTCTCTCTCTACTTTGTTATTACTGGTTTTGGGTACCTTGTGGTTTCTATTTTTCCCAGTTTTTGTACGTGGGTACCTCATCAAGCCTTGTTGCCAGGACCCACCTTCTTTTCCACCCACCTAAGCTATGCTTACGGGAGGGTGTTAGTGTAGGTTATTATTTATCCTTTTATTTATTTATTAGGATAATTCTTACACTTTTGTTAGCCCTACACTTGTTGGGTTAGCTTGCTTAGGTGTACTAGTTGTGTGGAGTTAGCTTACTAGCTGTGTTGAGTTAGCTTCTCAGTTATGTGGAATTAGTGCACTAGTCTTTTAGAGTTATCTTAACTACTAGTATCAGTTAGTGGGAGTTCTTCACCACTGATTTAGGTAGTAGTTGCACTTCCCTCCTCCTATATGTACATCTTTCTTATTGAATAATTCAAGTCATTCTATTGTAATGTATTGAGCATTATGGATTATGATGGATTTCCATATATGGTATTTTAGCTCTTCTGTTTTGTAAATCTAATGTGGTGTGCTATTATCATCTGAGATCATGGCTTGGAACAATATTCTTATCGTTCCTTTTAGAAATATGGTGTCAAGGACATCATTGTCAAAGGAGACTCATAATTAATTGTTAAACAAGTCAAAAAACTTGTATGCCACAAAAAATCAGCGAATGAAACAATACAAACATGCAGTTTGGGATCTTATTGAGATGTTTGACTCATTCAACATTGTGCATCATGATAAGAAATTCAATGACTTGGCAGACAAGCTTATAGTGTTGGGGTCTCAATTTGATAATTGTGCAATGTCCCCATATTGTGAATATGATGTTGAGGTATTGACAAGACCCTCTGTCCCTGACAACATTAGACACTGGCAGGTTTTTGATGATGATGCTCAGATCATAAGATTTCTACAAAACAAGGGAGAGTTTGTCTGATCAATACATTGATTGGGAGCCAATGGTGTGTGCAACAGAGGGAAAGGAAACCTTGTTTGGAAAAGGCATCATCCAGCTAAAGACTAATACCATTCCTAGAGGGTTGGTTGCTCTTGAATCAAATTTTGATAATGTTGATTGTATTATTAATAGGCATATGATAGCCTTGAGGGATGTTGAGGAGCATGATCTTGGTACTAAGGTTGAAGCCAAGGAAAATTTGGTTAGGCAACAATCTCAACAAGGAGGAGAAGCAGTCATACATCCAATTGTTGAAAAAATACCAAGATTGCATGGCTTGGACCTATTCTAAACTAAAAGCATACAGAGAGGACCTGTTTCAACATGAGATTCCCTTGGAGTCTAATGCAAAGCCATTCAGGAAGAAACAGAGGCCAATCAATCCACTCTATATCTCTTAAAATGCAAGAGGAATTGAAGAAGCTAAGAGATGGAGGGATTATTCAGCCCACAAGGTATTCTTCTTGGGTTGCAAACCTAGTACCAGTTAGAAAGAAGAATGGTGATATCAGGTTATGTGTGGACTTCAGGAATCTGAACAGAGCATCAATGAAGGATAATTATCCTTTACCAAATATGGAAAACATGTTACAGTTAGTGACATGGTTCTGAATTTCTCTCTACCTTGGATGGTTTCTCTGGTTATAACCAAGTTGTGGTGAAGGAATCAGAAAGGATCAAGACAGCCTTTACCAATCCTTGGGGAACATATGTATATGTCAGGATGCCCTTTGGTTTGATGAATGTTGGAGCCACCTTTCAAAGAGCAATGGATTTTGCTTTTTCTTGGTTACATCAATGAGTTTATTGTTTTGTACCAGGATGATGTGACTATCTTTTCTAGAAAGAGAAGTGACCACTTACTGCACTTGGAGAAGATGCTGATAAGATGTAGAGAATATGGCATCTCACTCAATCCAAAGAAATGCCATTTTGGAGTGCAGAAGGAAAAGTTGCTTGGTCACATTGTGTCACAAGAAGGGGTAATGATTGATCCAGAAAGGGTAGAGGCCATCACCAAAGTCCCAATTCCAAGAACCAAGAAAGGAATTCAGTCCTTCTTTGGGCAGATAAACTTCATCAGAAGATTCATATCAAACTTTGTTGAGTTGACCATTCCAATCACTTCCATGCTAAAGAAGGACTAGGTCATCAAATGGGAGGAGGCTTCCATCCAAGATTTCAATGGGATCAAGGAGGCATTAAAGCATGCCCCTATTTTAGCAGCTCCAGACTATAAGAAGCCTTTCCAACTGTTTTCCTTTGCATCAGAGAACACTATTGCTTCTGTCTTGTTGCAGAAGGATGATGAAGGGGTTGAGAGGCCAATTGCCTTTTTTAGTAAGGCATTGCAGGGGGCTGAGCTGAAATACACTATTATGGAGAAGTAAGGCATTTGCCTTGGTGAAAGAAACAAAGGTTTTCAGGCCTTACATTCTAAGCTCAAAAGTTGTTTCTTATGTTCCCCACACCATGGTGAAGGACATCTTATCAGAGATGGAGGTCTCAAGCAAAAGATGTAGATGGGTGGACAAGTTGCAAGAATATGACATGGATATCCAAACCATGAAGTTAGTGAGAGGTTTGGGCTTGGCTAAGCTTATGGCTGAGATCAAACTTGCAAGACTATTGAGGTAAATGAGGTAGAAGAAGAAAGGGCAGGTGTTTTTGAAAAAGTTGATGAGTTCTGAGTGGTACAAGGATGTAATTTTTTATCTTAGAAACTTATACTGCCCTGAGTATTTAAGTAAGAACCAGAAAAGAGCTCTTAAGTTGGCTTCCCAGAAATATGTCATTACTGATTATGAGTTAGCTTGGAAAAACCTAGAGGGAGTCCTCTTAAGGTGCATTACTAAAGATGAGCCCCCCAAGATAATTGTTGATCTCCATGGAGGAGTTTGTGGGGGGTACATTGTTGCAAGAGTCACAACACACAAGATCCTGAGGGCTGGTTATTGGTGGCCAACTCTCTTCAAGGATACAACCTTGTTGGTTAGAAGATGTGAGAGTTTCAATGTTTCTCTGGAAGACTAAAAGCTTCAGGCTCCTTGCCTTTGCATCCTGTATCAATTGAAGTCCCATTCAAGCAATGGGGAATGGATTTCATTGGTGAGATTTCAGACCCTTCAAGTGCTAGCCATAAGTGGATTCTTGTAGCCACTAATTATTTTACCAATAGGGTGGAGGTAATCCCCACCAAGAAGGAAACACACCAAATTTTCATGGATTTTGTGTGAAACCATATCATCTGCAGGTTTGGTGTGCCAGTCAAAATTGTAGCTGACAATGCCATGAGTTTCAGAGCTAAACCTTTGGTGGCAATGTGCAAAGAGTATGGAATCAACTTGACATATGCCTCTAATTACAATCCCCAAGGAAATGGACAAGCTGAGTCCAGTAATAAAAACTTACTGAAGATTATCAGAAGAACCTTGGAGTTGAACAAGAGAAAATGGGGTGAACAATTGAAGTTTGATGTTTGGGCTGATAGAATTACTGTTAAAAGAGCCACTGGAAAGAGTCCATTTGAGTTGGTGTATGGAACTCAGGCCATGTTGCCCCTGTCATATGCAATTATCCTCATATCAGTTCATACAACAACTGGAAGATCAAGAAGTAAGTCCTTATGATGCTCGCATTAACCAGATTGTTGAGCTTGATGAAGAAAGGAGGGCATCCCACTAGAGGCATGTAAAGTTCAGAGAAAAGCTGAAGAAGCTATTTGACAAGAAGGTCACTCCCAAGAGCTTTCAATATTGGAGATCTTATGTTGCTATGGGATAGCAGGCATGAAGATAAGGGAAAGCATGGAAAATTTGACTCATTATGGATGGGCCCTTACTCCATTGATATTAGAATTGGTGAATATACCTTCTTCTTGAAGGACTTGGATGGTGAATTGCTTGAATTGCCTGTTAATGGTAGACATTTGAAGCATTTATTGGATTGATTCCCCATAATCAAAGTAAAAATCTTGTGTACAGTGTATAGTTTGTTGTTTGTTTCCTGTCTTTTGTGTTTTTGCTCGTTCTGGTCCTTGGTGACCTATTTTTGTTGGTTTCTCTATTTTTTTTGGGAGATGGCTTTGTTTCTTTGCTCTGTAAGCTGACTTCATTGCCCAATGGATATTTTTGGCACTTGGTCTACCTTTGTTCTTGTGGCACTCACAGGGAGTGCCCATCCCTGAGTCAGAGCCGATGTTGGTGCTCAAAATAGTCTCGCCCCATTTTTCCTTTGAAAATTTATCGATTTATGGCTCTATCACTTTCTACTTCCCCAAGTTGTGCCTGGTTAATCTTTGTTGCCATTTTTAATTTGTTCCTAGGTCGTAGATCACTTATGGGTCCATGGTTTACTCCTCGTTTCTTTGTTCCTCTGGAAAAGGTATGTAATTTGGGTCTCGCGTTCTTTGTTCGTCTAAAAACTCAGGTTTCTCCATTCTTTGTATTTTCCACAGTCGAGATCTGCTATCCTTGTCATTTTTTCCCTAGAATACTTGAAGAAAAATGAATGGATGCAAGCTTTGAAGAAAGTATTTGAGCCTTGTAACATTCTTAATTCTTTATCCTTGGAGAAAATTTCATCTCCAAACTCAAATGGTCATTTTTCTGTATTTTACGGTTTGACGAGTGTTTCTCCCAGTCAAATTTTCATCATTACATCGCCAGGGAATGTGGCCTCTTTTGGTTTGATGCGGCTCATCTGGCAAGATACTTAAAAAATTCTATGAAAAGCCTCAACTTAAAATTTGTCCACATGGAGGAACGACGCTCATTTGAAGATCTACTTTTTGGTTTGGCCTTGGAGTAGTGCCGGGAGGACACGTGGAGGTTTCCACTACTTCTTCCTGGACTTAGAAAAATTTTCATGTAGCTGGATATAGTTTGGTGGGACAGGGACATGTGGTGATCCTACGCATCATACAGGGTCTTGGCAACTTGGGCACCATTTTGAAGAAACGCCAGGAGGACACTTAGAGGCCTCCACTCACTCCACATTTTTCTTGGAATTTTTCAATCACCAAAGGAGATGGCCTTGGACCCTAACACATGACACCTTCTGCTGAAGCTTCAAGCCTTCAAACAAATTTTTTTGGCCCAAGACACGTGGGAGCCCATGCTCTTTCAAGATCTCAAATTTTGGGACCATCTCAAGGTGCGCCAGTGTGACATGCATGGCATTTTGAAAAGTCAAAGGGGGTAGGGAAGTGGACCATCGGGGGTAACTTAGAATTTTTTCCTCTTATTCTTAAAAGGGTTAAAATATTAAAAATGGCTTGCAAGCCTGACAAGGGATCAGTCAAAGTTTGTTTCAAAGTGAAAATGGCAGGGAGGTGCGGACTCATCGGGGGAAACTTGGAATTTTTTCCCTTTTGGTATTCAAGGAGTTAAAAACATTAAAAAGAAGTGTGGTTCCACTGGGACCCATAGAGGAAAGGTCGAAGGTTGCTCCAGTCAATGGCAGAAGGGTGGAGCTACGGGGAAAACTTGGAAAATTTTCCCTTTTCCAAAAAGGAGGTCAAATGACAGAATTTATCCATGGTTCCTTTGGGACCCACCTTAGGACACGTGTCAGGCTCATTTCTCAAAGGTGGAGGTGCGGAGCAAAATGGGAATTTTTTCCATTTTTCAAAGGGTTGTAAAAAGTCAAAAGGAATCCCCGAGCCCATTTTAAATTGAATCTTCCATGTGGACGGCCCAAATTCAAAGTATATATCAATGGTAGCTGTGTGTCTAAATCTTATTTTTCCCCCATTTTTGCTGAAAAATCTCCTTGGAAGTGCGAGTCTTCATGATTTCTTGGTATCTCCTACACACCAAACAGAGAGGCGAGTTAATTTTGATATCTAAGTTTGGTGGGGAAGATCTGGAGATGTCTTTAGCCATTAAAATTTTCTGACTATCGAGCTCAATCATGATTTTCCATTTTTCTTCTCCCAAGCATGCAAGGAGCTAGATTTGATAGATTAGGGGTGGAAGTGGTTGGAAAGTGGAAGGAAGAGTGATCTAATAGAAGGAGGAGTTGAAAGTGGGAGAGTATTTGAAGAGATCTTACCCCTGAGCACCTGGCGACTTTTTTACAGATCTGATTATGGGAACTCACATTGTCATCATGGCAAGCACTGGTGACACTCAAAGTATGGATTCTTGGGGGAAAAAGAGGGTCTATTGTAAATGTTATAAATGGCACAAATTTATTAGGTAAATGGTTGGAGTGTTAGAGGTTGGGACTGATTTTCTAATAGAAAAAAACCTTGACAGAGACCTGTCTTTTGAGAAGCCGTTTTAGAAGCCTGTATATCTCTTTTGTATTGAATTTGATCTTGTCAAGGTGGTTGCGAGTGTACAACCATTGACAAGCTCTGAGATTTTTCTAGAAACTTTCCCCTGCTTATAGATTTAATCAAATTCGAGTTATTCTTTGTTGTCTTGAGAAAAATGTGTTTGTTTTATCTTCTGAATGTCTATCCAAATAGTTTTTCTTGTTCCTGTTGCAATCTTGTATTAAAATCTGATTCAATCACATAGGCCTCAATCCTTGTGACAGTTTAGTGGCATCTACAATTTCATTTCTCAGAAGAGCTTTCATCTGGGAGTGAAATAAATGATTTAAAATCACTTTTCTTTCATTTGTTGACAAGAGATTGTCTGTAAGCCTCTGGGTGTACCTTAGGTGTGATTTGGCTTAGATCTTGATGCTTTGTTGGGTTTTCTAACTCGAGCCTTCATGTTAGAATCTCATAGATTGTGTGAAAAAGTGCTAATATGGGCCTCCATTGAAGCACATATTCTAGTTAAAGAAACATTTTAGCTGTTCTGTGGCATTCTGGATGTTTAGTCTTCCATTTTGTAAGAATTCTCTCAAGATCTAGCAAATCAAGTTCATCCTACCTCACCTCTCACCAAAAAAAATACATTTAAAAACAACCAATCCTACCCATACTACCCCTGTTTGTCCTGTGTGTATACAAATGCATAAGTTTATATTACCAAAACATGCAGAAACAATCAGGATTCCAAATGTCTTTAGTAACCTTTTCCTTGTTGTAAAAATATCTCCATAATCTAGAAGTGACAACTCGTGAGAGTTAGATTTGGTGTGTTGATCATATTTTCCCCAAGGTCTTATCTATAAAATTTAAGCAGAAGAAGGATTTACCAATATTCTTCAATAATAGAGGTTACAAAATAGGTTCTCTTACCTTGGTTGAAATTCACAACCTAAAATAGTTAGGATCAGATCACATCCTTTTAAGGTACTACCCACTCCTTTCAAAACCTGAGTGCTAACAAGTCTAATAGATTACTTCCCTGGCTACAAAACGACATACATGAATCATCTATCTGCCTCTGAGTGTCTTATCAAAATCCATGATGTTGCTCGGTATTTGAAAGAGATTAAATTTGGGTGAACCAACAGTTGGTAGTTTGTGAAAATAGAATGTCTTATTCACTATCCACATAGAAAGAGTCCAACTTGAGTTGAAATTATATGGAGAGAATAAGTCCCTGTTGCCCCTACATATGATTATCCTTTAAGACCCAAACATACAACAACTGGAATCTTCATGAAGTTTAAGTCCTTATGATGCTCGATCATTACCCAGATTGTGAGTTTTGATGAAGATTTCAGGGCATAGGAAAGTAAAGTTAAAAGAAAATCTCCTAAGCTATGTTTGACAAGAAGGGACTTAGAGTCTTACAATATTGGAGACCTGCTGAAAAATGTTAGCAATAATGAAGATAAGGGAAACACAATGGAGGATTTGACTCATTATGGATGGATGGTTTACTCCATTGAACAATTAGAATTGGTGAGGTATATTTCTTAGTTGAAGGAAAACATATCAGAATTCTTGAATGGTCATATCCAATGGCAGGCCCTTGAAAAATTTCCTTGGATTGTTTTCCCCAGAATCAAAGTAAAATCATTGTGTAGAGTAAATAGTTTGTTGTTTATTTACTGTCGTCTGTGTTTTTTACTCGTTCTAGTCCTTGGTGACCTATTTTTGCTGGTTTCTCTATTTCATTTTTGGGAGATGGATATGTTTCTCTTTCTCTACAAGCTGACTCCTTTAACCAGTGGATTATTTTGGCACTTGGTTTACCTTTGTTCTTGTGGCACTCATAGGGAGTACCCATCCCTGAGTTCAAAGCCGATGTTGGTGCTCAAAATAGTCTCACCACAGTTTGCCTTTGAAAATCTATCGATTTATGTCCTCTATCACTTTCTACTTCATGTGTTGTGCCTGGTTAGTCTTTGTTGCCATTTTAAATAGTTCATGCATCGAAGATCATGTATTGGGTCCATTTTTACTCCTCATTTCTCTTGTTCCTATGAAAAAGTCTATGAAATGTGGGTATCTTATTCTCTATTCTTCTCAAAAACTCAGTGTTCTACAATTTTTCCCATTTTCCACAAGTCAGGAATTACTTGTCCTTGTCATTTCTACCCTAAATACTTGAAGAAAAATGGATGGATGTAGTCTCTGAGGAACGTATTTAAGCCTTGTAACATTCTTGAATTCTTTCTCCTTGGAGAAAATTTCATCTTTCCAGGCTCAAATGGTCATTTTTCTCTATTTTACAGTTTGACGGGCATTTCACCTGGTCAAATTTGATTCCTTGCATTGACAGAGGAATGTGGCATCTTTTGGTTAGATGCAGCTCGGTTGGGTACTTCTAAAATTCTATCGAGTCGCCTCGATCTCAAATATTTGTCCACGTGGAGGAATGATGCTCATTTGAAGATATAACTTTTTTGTTTGGCTTTGGAGTAATGCCAAGACGACACATGGAGGTTTCTGCCACTTTTCCAAGACTTAGTATTTTTATGTAGAATATAGTTTTGGGGGTCTAGAACACATGGAGGAACCCGCATGTTTGGGGACTTAAGCCTTGGGCAGTTTGATTTTAAAGAAGTGCCAGGAGGACACTTAGGATGCCTCCGCTCACTTTGCATTTTTCTTGGAATTTTTCAAACAACCAAAGGATATGGCCTCAGACCCTGACACATGGCACCTTCCACTGAGCTTTAAGCCTTCAAACAAATTTTATTGGGCTAGGATATGTGGCAAGACCCGCACTCTTTCAAGATCTCAAATTTTGGGAACCATCTCAAGGTGCGCCATTGTGACACGTGGTAGTTTGAATAGTCAAAAGGGGTGGAGAAGTGGACCATCAGGGGAAACTTATAAATTTTTACCTCTTTTTCTCAAAAGGGTAAAAATATCAAAAATGTCCTACAAGCCCGACAAAAGATCCAAAGTTTGACAAAGGAAGGGGAGTCAATCAGTAAATTGTTTTTTTCCCCCTAACATTCAAAATATTAAAACATCAAAATGGAGCCTAATAAAGGAAGGGTCAAAGCTTGCTCTAGTCAATGGTAGAGGTGCAATTTGGGAGAAATTTGGAAAATTTTCCCTTTCAGGGAGAAAGGAGTTAAAAGTGATAAAATGGAATGTGGTTCGGATGGGACCCACATTAGAGGCATTTCTCAAGGGTGGAGCTACGCGGGGAAAACTGTGGAAAATTTTCCTTTTTCCAAAAAAGAGGTCAAATGGTAGAATTTATCCACGGTTCCTTTCAGACCCACCTTAGGACATGTCTCAGGCCCATTTTTTAGAAGGCGGAGGTGCAGAGTAAAATGGAATTTTTTCCATTTTTTCAAAAAGTTGTAAAAGGTCAAAAGGAAACCCTAGGCCCATTTTAAATTGAATCTTCCACGTGGATGACCCAAATTCAAAGTAAAGATCAACAAAGCTGTGAGTCTGAATCTGATTTTCCCCCCATTTTTACTGAAAAAGCTCCTGGAAGTGAGAGTCTTCATGATTTCTTGGTATTTCCTACATGCCAAATAAAGAGGGGAGTTAATTTTGATATCTAAGTTTGGTGGGGGAGATCTGGAGATGTCTTTCACCATTAAAATGGTCTAACTATCGGGCTCGATCTGATCTTCTGTTTTTCTTCTCCCAAGCACACAAGGAGCCAGATTTGACAGATTAGGGGCAGAAGTGGTTGGCGAATAGAAGGAAGAGTGATCTTTCAGAATAAGGAGTTGAATGCGGGAGATATTGGAAGAGATCTTCCCCCTGAGCACTTGGTGACTTTTTTATAGATTTGATTCTAGGAATCATGATCGTGATCATGGCAAGCACTGGTGGCACTCAATGTCTTGGGTTTTTGGTGGGGAAAACGCTTTGTTGTAAATGTTATAAATTGCACAAATTTATCATGTAAAATGGTTGGAGAGTTTGGAAAGGTTGGAGTGTTAGAGATCAAGACTTATTTTCTAATAGAAAAATCTCGATAGAACCCATCTTTTGAGGAGCCTATCTAAGAACCCTGTATATCTCTTTTTCTTTTAAATTTGATCATGTCAAGGTGGTTGTGAGTATAAAGCCATTGACAAGATTTGAGATTGTTCTAGAAACTTTCCCCTACTAATATATTTAATCAAATTTGAGTTATTATGTGTTGTCTTGAGAAAAATGTGTTTATTTTATCTCTGAATGTGTACAAATAGTTTTTCTTGTTCCTGTTGCAATCTTGTATCAAAATCCTTCTAAATCACAAAGGCCTCAATCCTTGTGATAGTTTAGTGGCATCTGTAATTTCATTTCTCAGAATAGCTTTCATCTGGGAGTGAAATAAATGATTTAAAATCAGTTTTCTTTCATCTGTTGACAGAGATTGTCTGTAAGCCTCTGGGTGTACCTCAGGCATGATTAGGATTAGATCTTGATACTTTTTTGGGTCTTCTAACTCAAGATTTCATGTTAGAATCTCGTAGAGTGCATGAAAAAGTGTTGGTTTGGGCCTCCATTGAAGCACATATTCTGGTTAAATAAACATTTTAGCTCTTATGTGGCATTCTGTTGGTTTAGTCTTCCATTTTGTAGAAACTCTCAAAGATCTAGCAAATCAGGTCCATCTTGCCTCACCTCCCACCAAAAATTTATTTAAAACAACCAATCCTACCTGTAATACCCCTATTTTTCCTGTGTGTATACAAATGCATAGTTTATGTTACCAAAACATGCAGAAATAATTAGGTTTTCAAATGTCTTTAGTAACCTTTGCCTTGTTTTGAAGATATCTCCATAATTTGGAAGTGACAACTCGTGAGAGTCAGATTTGGTGTGTTGATCATATTTTCCCCAAGGTCTTCTCTATAAAATTTATGCAAAAGAAGGATTTACCAATATTCTTCAATAATAGAGGTTACAAAATAGGTTCTCTTACCTTGGTTGAAAGGCACAACTTAAAATAGTTAGGATCAGATCACATCCTTTTAAGGTGCTACCCACTCCTTTCAAAACCTAAGTGCTAACAAGTCAGATAGACTGCTTCCCTGCTACAAAATGACATACACAATCATCTATCTACCTCTGAGTGTCCTGTCAAATCCATGATGTTGCTCGGTATTTGAAGGAGATTAAATTTGGGTACCAACACCCCTGATGGTCTGCTTCCCCGCCCTTTGACTTTTCAAAGCCAACCTCGACCTTCCTTTTGTCGGGATTGTGAGCCATTTTGATATTTTAACCCTTTTGGTGGCAAGAGGCAAAAATTCCAAGTTTCCCCCGATGGTTCGCTTCCCCGCCCTTTTTGACTTTTCAAACTACCACGCGTCATAATGGCACATCTTGAGATGGTCCCCAAAATTTGAGACCCTGAATGAGTGCGGGCTCGCCATGTGTCCTGGCCTAGAAAAATTTGTTTGATGTCTTAAAGCTCAGCAGAAGGCACCATGTGTCAAGGTCCGAGGAAATCTCCTTTTTTCCATTGAAAATTCCAAGTAAAATGCAAAGTGAGTGGAGGCCTCCAAGTGTCCTCCTAGCGCTATTTCAAAATGGTGCCCAAGTTTGAGACCCTGAATGAGCGTGGGCTCACCACGTGTCCCTATCCCACCAAATAGTATTAGCTGCATAAAAAAATTTCTAAGTCGAGCAAAGTAGCGGAAACCGCCGTGTCCTCCCGGCGCTACTCCAAGGCCAAACCAAAAAGAAAATATTCAAATGAGCGCCATTCTTCCATGTAGAAAGGTATTTAAGTTGAGGTGATTCATAAAATTTTTGAAGTACCCCGCTGAGCCACACCCAACCAAAAAAGGTCACGTTTCCTGTTGATGCAAGGATGTAAATTTGACCGGGAGAAACGCCCGTCAAACCGTAAAATGTAGAAAAATTACCATTTGAGCCCGGAGATGAAATTTTCTCCAAGGGTAGAGAATTTAGAAATGTCACAAGGCTCAAATACATTCCTCCGAGCTACATCCATTCATTTTTCTTCAAGTACTTAGGGAAAAATGACAAGGATGAAAAATCCTGACTGTGGAAAATGGAAAGAATGGGAGAGCCCTAGTTTTTAGATGAACAGAGAACAGGAGACCCAACTTACAGACCATTTCTAGATAAAAAGATAAACAAGGAAACAAATATGGATCCATACGTGATCCTCATCCCAGGAACGAATTGATTATGGCATAAAAAGGAAGGCAGAGACTTCTCAGGCACAATACATGAAAATAAAATGTGACAGAGACCGTAAATGGATAGATTTCAATGGGAAAATGGGGGTGAGACTATTTTGAGCACAACCATCATATCCGATTCGAGGATGGACACTCCCTATGAGTGCCATAAGAAAAAATTTATACCAAGTGCCAAATAATTCATTGGGAAACGGAGTCATCTTGTGGAGCAGAGAAATAGAGCCATCTCCCAAAAACAAATAGAGAAACCAACAAAAATAGGTCACCAAGGACCAAAACGAGAAAAAACACAAAAGAAAAGAAATAAACAACAAGCTATACACTTTACAAACGATGTTTTACCATGATTATAGGGAATCAATCCAAGAAATGATTCAAATTCCTACCATTAACAGGAAGTTCGAGCAGTTCTCCATCCAAGTCCTTCAAGAAGAAGGTATGTTCACCAATCCTAATATCAATGGAGTAAGGGCCCATCCATAATGCGTCAAATTTTCCATGCTTGCCCTTATCTTCATGCTTGCTATCCCATAGCATCACAAGATCTCCAAAATGGAAAGCTCTGGGAGTGACCTTCTTGTCAAATAACTTTTTCAGCTTTTCTTTGAACTTTACATGCCTTTGGTGAGATGCCCTCCTTTCTTCATCAAGTTCAACAATCTGGTTAATGTAAGTATCATATGGACTAACTTCTTGGTCTTCTATCTATTGAATGAACTGATATGAGGATAGTTACATATGCAGGGGCAATAGGTCCTGAGTTCCATACACCAACTCAAATGGACTCTTTCTAGTAGCTCTCTTGACAGTGATTCTATCAGCTTAGACAACAAACTTCAACTATTCACCCCATTTTCTCTTGTTCAGATCCAAGGTTCTTTTAATAATCTTCAACAAGTTTTTGTTACTGGACTCAGCTTGTCCATTTCCTTGGAAGTTGTAATTAGAGGCATATTTCAAGTTGATCCCATACTCCTTGCACATTGCCACCAGAGGTTTAGCTCTGAAACTCATGGAATTGTCAGCTACAATTTTTACTAGCACTCCAAACTTGCAGATGATATGGTTCATCAAAAAATCCATGAAAATTTGGCATTTTTCCTTCTTGGTGGGGATTTCCTCCACCCATTTAGTAAAGTAATCATTTGCTACAAGAATCCACTTGTGGCCAACACTTGAAGGATCTAAAATCTCACCAATGAAATCCATTCCCCATTGCTTGAATGGGGCTTCAATTGATACAGGATGCAAAGGAAAGGAGCCTTAAGCTTTCAGTCTTCTAGAGAAATGCTGACAACTCTCACATCTTCTAACCAACAAGGTTTTATCCTTGAAGAGAGTTGGCCACCAATAACTAGCCCTCGGGATCTTGTGTGTTGTGACTCTTATAGCAAAATTCCCCCTACAAACTCCTCCATGAAGATCAACAATTATCTTGTGGGATTCATCTTCAATAATGCACCTTATGAGGACTCCTTCTGGGTTCTTCCAAGCTAACCCATAATCAGTAATGACATATTTTTGGGAGGCCAACTTAAGATCTCTTTTCTAGTTCTTACTTAAATACTCAGGGTAGTATAAATTTCTGAAATAAAAAATCACATATTTGTACCACTCAAAATTCATCAACTTTTCAAAAACACTTACCCTCTCTTCTTCTATCTCATTTACCTCAATAGCTTGCAAGTTGCTCTCAGCCATAAGCTTAGCCAAGCCCAAATCTCTTACCAACTTCGTGGTTTAAATATCCATGTCATATTCTTACAACTTGTTCACCCATCTGCATCTTTTTCTTGAGACCTCCATCTCTGATAAGATGTCCTTTACCATGGTGTGGGGAACATAGGAAGCCACTTTAGAGCTTAGAATGTAAGGCCTGAAAACCTTTGTTGCTTTAACCAACGCAAATTCTTTCTTTTCTATAATATTGTATTTCAGCTCAGCCCCCTACAATGCCTTACTGAAAAAGGCAATTGGCCTCTCATTTGCTTCATCATCCTTCTGCAGCAGGAAAAAAACAATAGTGTTCTCTGAAGCAAAAAAAATAGTTGGAAAGGCTTCTTATAGTCTAGAGCTGCTATAACAGGGGCATAATTTAATGCATCTTTGATCCTATTGAAATCTTGGATGGCAGCCTCCTCCCATTTGATGACCTAGTCCTTCTTTAGCATGGAAGTGATTGGAATTGTCAACTCAGTAAAATTTGATATGAATCTCATGATGAAATTTATCTTCCCAAAGAAGGACTGAATTCCTTTCTTGGTTCTTGGGATTGGGACCTTGCTGATGGTCTCTACCCTTTCTGGATCAATCATCACCCCTTCTTGTGACACAATGTGACCAAGCAACTTCACCTTTTGCACTCCAAAATGGCCCTTCTTTGGATTCAGTGAAATGCCATATTCTCTACATCTTATCAGCATCTTCTCCAAGTGCAGCAAGTGATCACTTCTCTTCCTGGAAAACACAGTTACATCATCTTGGTAAACATCAATAAACTCATTGATGTAACCAGCAAAAGCAACATCCATTGCTCTTTGAAAGGTGGCTCCATCATTCATCAAACCGAAGGGCATCCTAACATATACATAAGTTCCCCAAGGATTAGCAAAGGCTATCTTGATCCTTTCTGATTCCTTCACCACAACTTGGTTATAACCAGAGAAACCATCTAAGGTGGAAAGCAATTCAGAAATAGTCACTAATTGCAGCATGTTTTCCATATTTGGTAAAGGATAATTATCCTTCATAGATGCTCTGTTTAGATTCTTGAAATCCACACATAGCCTGATGTCACCATTCTTCTTTCTAACTAGTACTAGGTTCACATCCCAAGAAGAATACCTTGTGGGTTGAATAATCCCTCCATCTCTCAATTTCTTTAGTTCTTCTTGCATTTTAAGAGATAAGAGTGGATTGATTGGCCTCTGTTTCTGCCTGAATGGTTTTGCATTGGACTCCAAGGGAATCTCATGTTGAAAAAGATCCTCTCTGTATGCCTTTAGTTCAGAATAGGTCCAAGCCATGCAATCTTGGTATTTCTTTAACAATTGGATGTAGGAATGCTTCTCCTCCTTGTTGAGATTGTTACCTAACCAATTTTTCCTTGGTTTCTCCTTTCTACCAAGATCATGCTCGTCAACATCCCTCGAGGCTGCCATATGTCTATTAATAATACAATCAACATTATCAAAATTTGATTCAAGAGCAACCAACCCTCTAGGAATGGTATTAGTCTTTAGCTAGATGATACCCTTGCCAAACAAGGTTTCTTTTCCCTCTGTTGCACACACCATTGGCTCCCAATCAATGCATTGATAAAAAAACTCTCCCTTGTTCTGCAGAAATCTTTTGATCTGAGCATCATCATAAAAAACTTGCCAGTGTTTAATGTTGTTAGGGACAGAGGGTCTTGTCAATACTTCAACATCATAATCACAATATGGGGACCTTGCACAATTTTCAAACCATTTTGATATTTTAACCTTTTTGGTGGCAAGAGGAAAAAAATACAAGTTGCCCCTAATGGTCCGCTTGCCCACCCTTTTTGACTTTTCAAACTACCACGCATCACAATGGCGCATCTTGAGATGGTCCCCAAAATTTGAGAACCTGAATGAGCGCGGGTTCGCCACGTGTCCCTGGCTCAGAAAATTTTGTTTGAAGGCTTAAAGCTCAGCGGAAGGTGCCATGTGTCAGGGTCCGAGGCAATCTCCTTTTGGGATGTTGAAAATTCCAAGTAAAATGCAAAGTGAGCGGAGGCCTCCAAGTGTCCTCCTGATGCTATTTCAAAATGGTGCCCAAGTTTGAGACCCTGAATGAGCGTGGGCTCACCACGTGTCCCTGTCCCACCAAGCAGTATTAGCTGCATAAATTTTTTTCTAAGTCTAGTTAAAGCAGCGGAAACCTCCACGTGTCCTCCCAGCGCTACTCCAAGGCCAAACCAAAAAGCAAATCTTCAAATGAGTGTCGTTCTTCCACGTAGACAGTTTTTTAAGTTGAGGTGATTCATAAATTTTTTGAAGTACCCTACCGAGCCACGTCCAACAAAAAGAGGCCATGTTTCCTATTGATGCAAGGGTGTATATTTGACCGGGAGAAATGCCCGTCAAACTGTAAAATGTAGAAAAATGACCATTTGAGCCCAGAGATGAAATTTTCTCCAAGGACAGAGAATTTAGAAATGTCACAAGGCTCAAATACATTCCTCTGAGCTACATCCATTCATTTTTCTTCAAGTACTTAGGGAAAAAATGACAAGGACAACAAATCCTGACTATGGAAAATGGAAAGAACGGGAGAGCCCGAGTTTTTAGATGAACAGAGAATGGGAGACCCAAATTACAGACCCTTTCCAAATAAACAAAGAAACAAGGAAACAACTATGGATTCATATACATGATCCTCGGCCTAGGAACGGATTGATTATGGCAACAAAAGGAAGGCAAAGACTTCTCAGGCACAATATAGGAAAATAAAATGTGACAGAGACCGTAAATGGATAGATTTCAATAATAAAATGGGGCGAGACTATTTTGAGCACCAACATACCAAACAAGTATGTCCTCTTTTATTCATCTTGGTTTTTGCATGGAAGGTTTAATTATAGTCTATTGATTGATCATAGCATATGTTTTATTTGTTTAGATTTTAGATTGCTTGTGTATGCATATATATCAGAAATGTATTGCCCATTTTTTACATATATAACTATTATTCATATAAATCCTTAATTAAAAGAAGCAATCCCTTTTCTCATTTGTATGTTCATTGCAAGGATTTATACCAATGAACATTATTGGTGCTAATTATTTTATGGTGCCTCTAATCATGTATTGGGGAATTTCCCTATGTTAGAAATATCTTAACTTTTGTTGATGAATTTCAGATGAATATGGAGGAAAGGCTAGAATTCTCATAGAACCACAGTCCATCTTGCAAATACTTAATCAATCTTTCTCCTGCCAAGACTTGTACTACCACTTTGCATTCCCATTTTCTTCTACACCAGTCCCTGACAAAATAAATGTTTGGCCTAAGTCCTACAAAACGTCATAAAGTTGTAAACTGAAATCTTTCCTTATCCTTGTTTACCACTGTCCTCGGAACCATCAAATGAGGCTCGACATTAGGCCAAGTCGGAATGAGTTTTAGTGGCTCTTTTGGCACTGACCCAAAAATTTTGGCAACCCACAATGAAGGGAACACAGCTGAAGCCCCTAACATATTTCATGTTTATGTCCCTGGACTAGCACTCTCGTCATTCATTCACAACCCCCTCTCTTCGCCATTCTCTCACATCCCTTTCTCTCCATCTATCACAACTCATGGTTGATTATAAATAATAACATTAACCCACATTCATGGTTTATATCATTAAGTGTGTTATTTTTTGTTCATTATTTATTTTACACTAATAAATGTTTTTGTATTCACCTACCACAAGCACTCATAGATGATGTTGCTATGAATAAATAATTATTTTTCTACATCTAAATCCATTCTCACAAATGAATGCATTTCATCTTCCATACCTAAAGTAAATATTAAGTACAATTACTAGCAATGTTATACTTCTAATAAATCCTTCTATATGCCTATCGGCCTCTCACAAGCACCTATGTATGCTTTTGGTAGTTTAATGTATATGTCAACAAACTAATCCTAAAAATATCAATCAAATAAAATGACTTGATCATTACCATCTCCACATCGCCTTAATCATATTTTAATAAACTTAAATATAAAATTTATTTAAATAGCCATTCAAATGCATGCATGAATTTCACCAATAAAAACATTTAGTATTGCCAGAAAAGTATAAAAACAAGCCGATATTTTTAAAACACATATAGACTTTAGTGGACTGTAAAGTATCATGTCTTTATTTCCTTTTATTATTTCTATTCCTATTGATTTGCATTCTAATTGGCCATTCTTGACCTTGTGTAAACACAAATATTTAATATAAAACTAATTTTTATTTGCGTCATTTTGAAGTTAGACATTGATAATCAATATTAACAATTGGACTATAATTGAATGCAATGTTTATTGCATATTAAATATGTGTTAATAGCTACCAACCTAACAATTGTGGATTTTTTTTGGGATTACTACAATTTCATTGTTATGTATTTTAATAATGTAATCATTAAACTAATACAAAAATATATAAATGCATTCAAAATAAAAAATACCTCCGAAGAAAAAACATGGTATATTAAGAATAAATTTTGACAAATATTGTAAGGGACGTTGCTGCAAATTTGATAACTCTAAATAATATTAATAAAATATGGGTGGGATACATTGAAACAAAGGGGGTATGTACACAAATATTCATAAATAAAAATGTGTGTTAACATATTCACTGCTCCAAGAAATTGCATCAATATGTTTTATACAAATATTAAAAAATATGTATGTTATATATAGTCTTCTCAATACTAACAAATATGTAAAACAAAGGATAGTGTAGGTCTTTGGAGATACTGAAATGGTCATTCACTAAGTCCACGGAAAGTGTGCCACAAATAAAATTGGTTAAAGGCTTATAAACATAGATTCTGGGATCTTCTAGAGAGATTTGACGTCATTAACCTACAAGTTGTGCCCAGGAAATTGAACAAGGAAGCAAATCAAATGGCGGTTCTTGGTTCTCCATTCTCACCCACAAAATATTTGATCAAAGGAAATACATCGCATGTGAAGATGGTATTTAGGCCTTCTATCCCAAATAATTAAACCAGTTGGCAAGTGTTTGACAACGATGAACAAATTGTGTAATTTATCCAAAACAAAGTTGAATTCTCCTCAAAGATACAATCTAGGTAGTCGTTTCCTCCCATAAAATTACTTAAATTAAGGTAGTATTCCTTGTAGGAATTGTCTTATTTGGAAAACATGAAGACAATTATTGAGATTAGAGTATTTTCTTAACATGAAAGAGTTTAATACAGTGGAAAAGACTTGATTAGAAGAGAGAGTAGGATAGGGATTAGGAACTTGTTTTTATTTCGATAGTTTGGGTAAGATGAGATTCGACTGAGCATTATGAGTGTTAAGGAGATAATTAAATAATTAACATGGTAAAATATTGTTTTAATACCTCTACAATAGAGGTACAACATTTAGTACAACTTCACATCCATTTCAACACTTACAAAATATAACCAACTTATTGTTTTCCTTTTCAAAATGTACATAAAAATAAGTCTTCGAACAACACTACATATCATTATTCTAAAGTAATACATGTATTACAAGATGAGTGTAACTTTTCAATAACATCTCATTAAATAAAACATATCATAGCCTGAATTCTTCTTATGCAAAGTACCTGCAAGAATTGCAAGGTTAGTCCTAGAAATGGTATCGAAAACCCTTACACTCCAACAAAAACCCAAGAATTCATTATTTCAAGAAATCCAAACAAAAGTAGGTAGATTAATGTGAGAAACAGATAGAGAATGGTTTTCCACATATTCACACTTTCACATTCATGTGTTTTTTAATTCCAGAGAGAGTAAGGAATAGAGAGAAAATGTCTGGGATCCATTTTCTATTCTATTCTCCATATCATAACCACATACATCTCGTATAAATTTTCATTTAATTTCAAATTCATATACATTTTCAACCCATGTACATTTTCAAAACCACCCAAAATTTCATAGTTATTTCTAGAGAAAGAAAAGGGAAGAGAGAGAAAACATTATAATTTCTGAAAAGCATTAATACAATAAATTGATCAATTTATACTCTATAAAGTACTGAGAATATATTTACAAGGTTCCACGAGTAGGTAGAAGTCAAATGGGGCCCTCAGAAGGTTTGTATAGCTAAAGTTGCAATTTTGAGAAAGGTGATTAAAACAATTAAAGAGCTTAAGAATTGAGCCCCAAAATGATGTTATTAAGTTCAAACACAGAGTTTGATGATTCCTAGTTACACACACACACACACACACTATATAAGTATGTATGTATGCACATGTACATATGTATGCATAATTCATCACACGATGGAAGCCAATTATTAGGAGCATGTATCAAGATACCAAGGCAACTATGGGGCTATTTATCATAATCGAATTAGAAACTCTTCTTGCACATCAACTAGTGGGCCCAAAAACACACTTGAGAAACTAACCTCCGAAAGGGTTTTCGAGGAACTAAGATTTGGTTACAATTATCATGTTGGTAGTCTAGAGGTAGGTGGTGGTGCATTTCAGTTTTTCTCAAACAAAGCAACAACTATAAGCCAAAACCGATCACATTTTATTAAAATGGGAACATCACCACAAGTTACTAACAAAACAAAAGGATTCAAATATCACTTCATCAAGGTATCAAATCAAAATTTTCTTTTTTAGCTGGTTTAAGGACCTACTTCATAACCTGGGTCAATCGAGATCATGTTAGAGGTTTTGGTTAGTAAGGTAGTTTGGTCTGGCACTCCATGCGCAGGGTGTCTGATGTCAATTAGATATATATATATATATATATATATAGAGAGAGAGAGAGAGAGAGAGAGAGAGAGAGAGAGAGAGAGAGAGAGAGAGAGAGAGAGAAGCTAAAGGTCATATCATTCATTCTTATTGCATTATCTATTGTTCAAACATATTGGGAACCAAAATAAGAAATGATGAAGAGAATAGTTTAGTATAAGAGGAAGGGAGATCCATACCTATTTTCGATGCTTGTTGGAAACATCTACTAGGGGATTTTCATCATGGATTTTGGTTCGTGACTTCCATTCTCTTAAAATGTTTCCAATGTATTTTTGACAAATTCATTTTTTACACACTGTTGTCCACTCAAAATTCCCTGCTCTTAAGAAAGTGAATTTTCAAAATTTTGAGTTTGAGTATCTTCTCTGTTGTACTGAAAATGTTAAAAGTCGTAAAAATTGAGAAAATCTACGTTTTTTTGGGTCATTTTGTGTGTTTTTTCGGACCTGTCAGACATTTTTGTTCCGCGGTGTCCCAAGTTCAAAAGTGCGCTCTGTTCCCCGATCTAGCCGATTTCCCCGAAGTTTGTCTTTTTCGGGCCCGTCAGAACTTTTTGTCCCAAATGTCCCAAGTCAATTTGTGCAAGTTGTTCCATTTTCGGCTGAAACACCCGAATTGCGTACTCTCGCACTTTCATGTTCCAAATGTCCCAAGTCAATTTGTGCAAGTTGTTCCATTTTCGGCAGAAACACCCGAATCGCGTACTTCGCACTTTCATGTTCCAAATGTCCCAAACTCTTCCGGACCCCATTGTCACCTTTTCGTCCGATCCGGCCGAATCGTGTGTTTCGCGCATTCGCGTCCCGCATGTCCTAAATGAACCAAGTTCCATTCATTCTTATTTTTCCAACTCTACCCGAATATCATGCTTATTCAAATTGGTAGGTATGTATTAAATGCGCATTCATTGTCTTTCTCTCTCCTAATCGGCTATATAATGAGCGAACCCCCTATGCATTTTTCACACTGCTTCCATGCTATCCTTTTCTCGAACCCTTGCAATATAATTTCCTACACGTGTATCCCTTCCCTCTGTGATTCCTTCCTGAAGTCTAGCTCGCGTCTCTATCCTCCGAAATTACTATCAATATAAAGATCAAATTTCAGGGACACGAGCAAATCTCACCACTAGAATCTGTCGTTCCCAATATTGGGGACAGTGAAGCTCGTCATCTTGATTTCGGTGATTTTCGGGCAAGGATGGCAGATGCAAACCCTACACCAATGGCGCAGATGATTCACGACAGTGGTTTGGCTTTCGCTAGAGGTTTCCCGATCTCGGTACAGTGTGCTGATACAGTGATTTCATGCAGAGCTCACTTCGACCCTGATTCAAAGCGAATTAACCAATGTACATGGGGAACTCATTGCCAAGCTAGATGCTGCCACCATTTAGCACTGCTTTGAGGATTCCATAAATGGATAATGCCATAGTTGTTTCCCGGGAACAAGCACAGGCCCTGTTCAGTCAAGACAACGACAAAATACAAGGGCGCGGGTGGCGAAGTCATGGCTTAAAAACCCTAAGAAGGGAGCGTCTCATCTATCCAAGACTCTTTTCCGAGCATATTTTAATGAGGAAGTTGTCAGATTTCATAATCCTACTGGCTCGGGTTATGGGCTTACCTTCTACTAATGAGTTCCATTTCTGGATGTGCACCGCTCATCAGCATGGTGTGTGCGAGGGAACTCAAAATATCAACTGGGAGGAAATCCATCAACATGAATTTGGCGGAGCAGCTGTCCAATGTACAACAAACGATGAAGTTCTACATGACTTCGTACCTGATGTAATACTCTGGCGGCATCAAGGCAATGGTTTGGTTTTTCTTACATTGATGCCCATAAGGATGATCATGTATACGCCTACTGCCCGCAGTTCACCCTAGAGACCAGCAATCGCAATTTCAGAAGGGTAAATGATTCTTTCACCATGTACGTGATCAGGCTGCTTGAGGGTGACACTGCTAGAAGGTTTTCAGATGAATCCATGAACCTGATATCACCCTACGGTGCCTATTTTATTCAATTCAGAAAATTCTCCTATATCAGGCTTGCTGGCTATGAAAGCACCCCTCTGAGGCTTCCCATGTTCTGTAATGATAAGATGGCTTTGATTGAAGTATGCAGGCAGTTAGAAAAATTGCACAGAACCTGTAGAGACAAGAATATTTTTGGTTTGCACTTTCCCATCTCTTTGGGAAATTACACTTGTAAAACAGCCCTGGACGCACAGAATATAGAAAGAGCCCTGGTTCGCATCACCGTTCATTTCTTCAAGACAAGAACTTTCTTCGAATTGAAGAAGTTCATTGAACAAAACATCAAGATAATCTATCATCATAGGGTAGATACAGAAGACTATTGGGCTAACTGTGCAGATGATTTTGAGGCTAGAAGGAGGCACTATGGCAGGTTCTCTCTGTAATTGATCCAAGAACTCGGCTTGCACCAAGTTCCTGAAGGACTCCAGGATGACAACTCTGATCTATACTCATACGAGTATGAAAATGTGGTTAAGCACACTCCCTTGGAGGACTTGGATTGGAACAAGAAAGAGAGAGATGATCTGGCCGAGATCCTAGCTCCAGTCTTAGTCAGGACTAAGGTCTGGTTTGATAGGAAAGTTCGAGAGCTTAGAAGGCACTCAGGAGAATCCTCTTCTAAGGATGTTTCAACACCAAGGAGGGAAGCATCAACTCCCATATCAGACACACCTGTGTAAACCCCTCCTGCCTCATCAACGCAAGGACCTGCAGCTTCCACTCCTTCTTCATCCACTCAAGTATATCAGAAGAATCTCAAAGAGGTTAAGAAGGAGCCTGTGAAAAAAGATTCTCCGAGAAAGCAGGTAGAAGTGCCTTTGGGACCAGAGAACATCATTGTTCTCAGTGAAAGCGAAGAGAGTGAAGTGCCAGCCCCTGCAAATGCTCCTGAAGATCCAACAGATAAAGATAAGGAAGTCCAGAGCACTGAACTTCCAAGTGCTATTGATTCCTCCGCAGTGATTGTCTCCAACGCCCCACTCACATCTCAACTTGAGACAACAGTTGTGTAAACCTTGAGCGTCATGAGCTCTCTGTCTCTTGGTCCTCTTGCCCCTCCTACTGCTTCCTCTTCCTCTTTTGCATGGGTCCAACCTTTTGTTGACGGTAGAAAGAGAAAATCTTCCTCTCGGAGCTCAGGGCCAAATTTTGATGTTGTTGCAGCCTTGTTGGGTACTACTCCTTCACGCGCCAAAAAAGCCAGAATCACCTCCAGAATAGTGTCTGATGCTCAAGGTCAGCAATTCCTAGAGATTGCTAAGCCTACAGTGGACAAATCAGAGCAAGACTTACAGGCATCTGACTTAGAGCTCTCAAGAATTCCAATGGGAGAGTCTACTCCTGAAGGTGAGATCCACAACCTCCAGGAAACGGTCACAAGAGTCATTGGTAGGGTAGAGAAAGGGTAGCAAACTATTGAACAGTTGGAGGAACAAGCCCAGATTCTCACAGGTTTCATCAAATCTCTTTTTTCTAAGGAAAAAGTTTTGGACCCTACCCCATTGACTACTCTTCCACCACCTGTAATTTTTAGCCAAGATGAAGTACAGAGTATCAAAGATATGCACAAGTATTCTGTCTATGGTAGAGCTATGGAGGCCATGGTGGAAGATATGCTTGTTGCAGGATTGAAATTCATCGATGAAGCTTTCAAACTCCACGGAAAGGTGAACAATTTGTAACAAAAGCTCTCCTCCACTATCGGGGTCATAGATAAAGAGCTCAAACTCTGGAGCAGTTGCATAGTAGACCTCCGTCTCATGGGACAGACAGATGAGAACATTTTATTGGTGAATAAGGTTTTTGATGATGCGAAGGATAATCTGTCAAAGTCCTGGGTTTACAGCGTGGAGTGGAAGATCAAAGTCTTGGAGGAGGCTTTGGGGGAGCTGAAGAATAGCTGGCAGAAAGGTGAGGCTTTCAAGACACTGTTTGTATCTGCTTTCAAAGATATACATTGTTATCTTCAGAATGAAACTTCTGGTGTGCTTCTTTCCCTGCAAGAAATCAAAGCTCAATTCAGAGCTTTTGTCAGAGATAATCTATTCAAGGAAAGCTCCATTTCCAAAGAAAAAATGAAGGAGATCTGCTCTCTTCAATCTGCCATTGAAGAAACAACTAAAGACTATCATACTCATGTTGAGTTTGATAAGGAAATGGAGAAGTGCCTCGGATTTTGGGCTCAGTCTACAGCCAACACGTCAGTCCCTCATGGCAGAGATATAGCCGAGGCATTGAAGAGATTCAGGCAGCGAATTTTGAAGTCGGTGGGCCCCTCCCAGTCATAACCACTTGTCTTCTTCTCCTTATTCTTCTCTTCTTTTCTAATTCTTTTTCTCGGATTCATTGTAATAAGTTGAGGTATTGTGATTGGAAATACTTAACTAATCTTTAGTTAAAAGAAGTAGTTACAAAGGGTAACTGATTTGTAAGCTATATAATGGCCTCTCCACGCCATTTTGAGAGAGGAAGAACTTGGTTTATTTTCTGAAAGTGTAAATAGATCATAAAGAAATCAATATAGAAGGGCTTTCCATTCTTTGTCTATCTGATCTCTGTTATCCCTAAGCTTTCATTTAATTTTTGTGAAGATCATTTGTCTTTGGTTTGTTAGTCTTGCTGATTGCATATTCTCCAACTTTGCAAGCATGGTGATCTTGTATAACCAAGAAGGAACTTTGTGTCCTTGATTAATGAATCTGTAGAAATTTGTGTCTTTAAATTCCATCTTATTTATATGATACAAATGATCTTGTTTCAATTCACTATAACTTCACATACATAAAGAATTACTCTGTTATCTATAATTCTGCATGTTTCCTTTCTGCTCATTCTTGTACTCTCATTCCTCAGTCCTTTTGTAATTGATGATCTTTATAGAAAACACTTTCGTAATATCCAAGTTTAACCAGAAAATCATGTTTTGTATATTTGTAAATAGGTTCGTTTCTGAATAAGGGAACCTCTCCCATTAAAGAGGAGGGACTTCTTGTCCCCTGACTGTTGCTCTTCGTAAAGTCCTATTTGACGACCAATAGTTTTTGGCGACTCCGCTGGGGAAAATCATATTCTAGTTCTGTAATTTTTGATCATCCTTTGATCTGGTGACTCCGCGTTTTACTCAAGGGAGAAGGGCCCTTGGTATTGAAGACTCTCAGTTTCAGGTTTTGGAGCAGTAGGGTTTTCCTTTCCCTTCAACGAGAAATAGAAGGACTCGTTCAACAAGCACTCCACCTATTCAAGATAGAAGTCCTACGGGTGGTATTCCTTCAGAGCCAGCTAGTCCTAATCTTTGAGCTTTGATTCTTGCTGGTGATGCAATTCCTCTCCAAGCCGTTTTTCCAAGAATGGCGGTACCATTGCCCTGGGGTCATCGTGTCGGGCCCCTTGCCCTTCCTCAGCCTTTGCATGAGTTACCCAGAGGTAACCGGAAGAACTTCCCTAAATTCAAAGGCGATGGCAAAGTGCATCCTGATGAACACATCGTAGCCTTCATAGTTGCATGTGGAGTTCTGGGAGTTGAACATGAAGACGTCTCCGTGAGACTGTTCGTTGAGACTTTACAGGATAATGCTGCTGATTGGTTCTATCACCTTCCGGCTGGTTCTATCACTAGCTGGGACACCATGAGAACTAGGTTTGAAAACCATTTCAAACCAGCAGAAGATGTGCATGCCTTGCTAGCCCAAATCTCTCAGATAAAGAAAGATTCACCAGAGCCCATGAGAGAATTTGTGGCCCGGTTCAACAGGTTAATTAATAAAATTTCGGCAAATACTCGACCTGTTGATCAAATCCAAAAATGTTTCTTCCTAAATGCCCAATCGCCTAAAGTTAGTTATGCGCTAAGAAGGGCTAATCTCGCAACATTGACTGAAGATCAAACTCTTGCTGTTAGTGTCGAGGACGATTTAATCATGTTAGGGAAGTTTAGGAGAGACCCTCCCAAATCTAAGTCTGCTTCTTCCTCCTCTTCCACCCCTGGACCTAATATTGATCCATTGGTTCAAAAACTTGCAAATGATCTCATTGCCATAAAGAAACAATTGGCTCAGCATGCTCCCTATGCAGACGTTCCAAGGAAGAATTTTCAGCCCAGAAATCGTTTGCCTACTTCTCAAACAAGATTAGCGCTTGAAGGACCTCCTGTTAAAGTTCTTGTCAATGCTACCTGTGAAGTTGAGGAACCAGAGGATGATGAGGATAATGAAGCTTGCGAGGAATTGGTGGAAGAAGTTGATGATGAAGCAGATGAATTTGAGGGATCTCGAGTTAATTTCTTCACCACTGAGGGCATTGATGATGGAGATGATTACGATGAAGTAGTAGCGGACATGAATAGCGAATCATTCGCTTTCATGACTCGAGAGAAGATAAATCAGAGGGAAAAAGTGACGCAGCCCCCCAAGAAATCTAAGGAGCAGCCGACAACTATCCCTGTAATTGCAAAAAGAGGATTTCCTATCCCCGTTTCATCTACACCAAAGGTGAGTCCTGTCAATCCTACTAGTAAAGTTACTTCTTTTTATCCTAAAGTTGATAAACCTAGGATTTCAAGTGATGATGGCCCATCTACTTCTGGGTCTTTTGATATTATTGATCATCTGAAAAAGACTAAGGTTCAAATTTCAGAGGCTGAGTATTATCAAACCCATCCCAAAGCTTTTGCCAAAATGATTCAATTTGTTAATTCCCATTCTAAAACCACCTCTAAAGGTCTTTTACCTACTCCTTCTTCTACACCACAACTTAGTCTAGTAGCCGCTGTCACCTCACCTAATGACAAAATTAAACCATTTTATGTAACACTTCTCATAGCTGGCCATAGGCTCAGTAATTGCGTCATAGACTCAGGAGCCTCAGACAATGTGATGCCTGCTAAAGTAGCTCATGCCTTAGGCTTGACCCTCACACGCACTTATGGATCTTGTTACTCTATGGAGAGTAAGGAAGTGCCCCTGGTCGGAAGAATTAAAGATGCACAAGTGGCTTTTGCTGCCTTGCCTGAGAAGAGAGTTTTGGCTACCATCTTAGTAGCAGATATTCCTCCCTCATACGGGATGTTGCTAAGTAGGAACTTCTGTAAGGATGTGGGTGGAGAAATTCAAATGGATTGGTCACATGCACTCGTACCTGTTCATGGACAAATGAAGAATTTGATGCCTGAGAAGCAGTTTGAGTATATTGTACAAAAAACGGATGATCCTAAAGAAAAAATACTCTATGAGGATATGGGTCATGGCAACTACATGATTATGTCCCCTGATGAAATTCAACTACCCAAAGTGTCACCTAAAGATCCTAATGGTGTTTGGATTTTAGAGTTTGATGGAAGTTGTTCCTCAGCTGGTTCTGGAGCTGGTGTCCTACTGGTGTCACCTGAAGGAAACCTACATCCTTTTTCATTTAAGTTGCAGTTTGAAAATACTAATAATACAACAGAGTATGAGGCTCTCATTCTTGGACTGCAAGTGGCCAAAGAACAAGGTGTAAAGAATCTTCTGGCTCGTGGTGATGCAGAATTAATTGTAAAGCAAGTGAGAAGCCTTTTCCAGGTAAAAAATGGAAGGTTGAAACATTACCGGAATCAGGTTTGGGATTCCATTGAATTTCTTGATGCTTTCTCCATCGAAGCAATACCTAGGGAGAAGAACAGCAGGGCTGATTCACTAGCAGTCTCAGGGTCACTACTAATTCCTCATCCTGACTTCTCTTAGGATAAGTTCACCATTGAGATGGTCCATCAACCTAGTGTACCTGATAATACCAATAATTGGCAAGTTTTCAATGATGATCAACACTTCTTTCTTTCCTTGAACTCAAGGGTAATTTCGAACAGTTGTATTTCGAAGGAAGTGATAACCTACCTAGTGAAAGTGTGCCCTTTGACAAAGCAGTCACCCAAGGAGAAGAAACAGATCAGGATGGATGCATCAATCTCAAAGGAAACAAGATTCCTAAAGGATTGGTGAGTTTGGAGGAACTATTTGATAAACATGACAGGTATGTGAAGTCTAGAGCTTCTACTGGACCTCAACAATCAGCTGAGTATGACAAAATTGATATTGGGAGTTCTACTGATCCTAAGCTCGTGAACATTGGAAAATGTTGCACAGAAGATGAGAGGAAGAAAGCAATTGATCTTTTAAATAGGTATAAGGATGTTCTTGCTTACTCTTATGAAGACTTAAAAGCTTTCAAACCAAAAGATATGCAGCATTTTATTCCTCTCAAACCTGGAATTAAGCCTTTCAAGCAGAAACAGAGGCAATACAACCCCAAAATAGATGACACCATATTTTAGGAAATACAGAAGTTTTTGAAGGCTAAAATCATTTTTCCCATTCACCATTCAACATGGATTGCCAATATTGTGCCTGTGAGGAAGAAAAATGGTGAGATCTGCATCTGTGTTGATTTTAGGAATCTGAATCAGGCTTCCTTGAAAGATAATTATCCTTTGCCTATGATGGATCAGGTATTGCAAGCAGTAACAGGATCTGAAATGTTATCTATTCTTGATGGATTCTCGAGATATAATCAGGTAGAGGTTGATACTGTAGATCAACACAAAACAACTTTCACTACTCCTTGGGGTACCTTTGCTTACAAGAGAATGCCTTTTGGGCTCATTAATGCTGGTGCCACTTTTCAGAGAGCTATGGATCTGGATTTTGGAAGTTTGAAAGGGAAGTGTATTGTCATATACCTTGATGACTTGAAAGTGTTTTCTAAAACAAGGGCGGATCATTTTGATCACCTGGAGATAGTTCTGCTAAGATGCAGAGAGCATGGGATTTCTTTGAATCCTAAAAATTTTGTCTTTTGTGTCACAAAGGGAAAACTATTAGGGCACATTGTCTCCAAAGATGGTATTAAGATTGATCCTGAACGAGTACAAGCTATCCAGCAAATTCCTATCCCAACCAGCAAAAAGGGTGTGCACTCTTTCTTTGGTAAGATCATTTTTTAAGAAGATTCATCCCTGATTTTGCAGAGTTAACTTTGAATATTCTCAAATGATGAAAGGGAAACAAACATTTGGTTGGTCTTCTGAAGGAAAGGAATCCTTTGAGGGTATTAAAAGAGCTATCGCTAAAACTCCTATTTTAGCCTATCCTGATTTCAGCAAAGATTTTATTATCTATTGCTATGCCACAGATAATACCTTGGCTGCTGTTTTGATTCAAGAAGACTCTAATGAGCATGAACTCCCAATTGCGTTCATGAGCTATATTCTGAAAGATCATGAGTTAAAATACACCATGATGGAAAAACATGCTTTTGCAGTGGTCAAAGCTGTTAAGCAGTTTCATTTTTACATCCTCAATTCTCATTCCATGGTGTTGGTTCCAGATACAACTGTTAAGTCAATTCTCACACAGCAAGAATTTGGATCCAAGAGAGGTAACTGGGTTGCTAAGGTCCAAGAGTATGACATTGACATCAAACTGACCAAGCTTGTTCATGGAAAAGGTATTTGTGAGCTCATTGTTGAAGGAGCTAAGCATGAATTACTGGAGAACAAAGTTGGCCTTCCTACTGTTCTGTTTCTTAGCTCAGTTGATGAATGGTATGCTGATATTGCTCATTTTCTCACCTATGGAGAATGCCCCTCTCATTTAACTACCAAAGAAAAGAGGACTGTTAAATTGAGGTCAGTACAATATGTGTTGTGGGAAAATGCCTTGTTCAAATGTGGGTTAGATGGGAGATTTTTGAAATGTGTGGACAAAGAACAGGAGAGAAAGTTTCTCTCAGCTTTTCATGATCAGGCATGTGGAGGGCACTATTCATCAACGGTCACTACTCACAAGATACTTCGTGGAGGATATTACTGGCCTTCCTTGTTCAGAGATGCATCCAAGTGGGTTGATAAATGTGAGGCTTGTCAGACCTTCGTGGGAAGACCCAAATTGGCCTCTTTGCCTCTTAAGCCAGTTGTAATTGAAGAACCTTTTCAACAGTGGGGTTTGGACTTCATTGGAACACTTAATCCTGCTTCTAGTGTTGGTCATACTCATGTACTAACTGCCACGGACTATTTCACCAAATGGGTGGAAGCTATTCCAGTTAAGAGTACTACTTCTGAAGTGGTATGCAGCTTCATCAAAGAGAACATCTTGGTAAGATATGGTGTACCTAACAAGATTGTAACAGATAATGCTTCGAATTTCTCTTCAACTGAGATAATGGATTTTTGCTATGGGTATGGCATTTCTTTGGCTCACTCCTCAGATTATTATCCTCAAGGAAATGGGCAAGCAGAATCCACTAATAAAAATTTGGTGACTATTATAAGGAAATTAGTCAATGAGTCTCAACGAAACTGGCACAAGAAGCTCTATGATGCTCTTTGGGCAGACAGGATTACACTAAAGAGAGCTATTGGAATGTCCCCTTTTCAAGTGGTATATGGAGTAGAGGCTCAATTGCCAGTAACAGTGGAGCTGCCAGCCTTGCATCTAATGAAAGCCATTGAAGATACTAGTTTCAGTGATACTTTGGATAAGAGAATTATGTACCTTCACAAACTGAATGAGGATAGATTGGAGGTTGCTGATAGGATATCTGTTCACCAGCAGAAGGTAAAGGTCCTGTTTGATAAGAAAGCCAGGTTCAGAGATTTCCAAGTTGGAGACACTGTTTTGTTATGGGATAAAAGGCATGAACCTCGTGGCAGCCATGGCAAGTTTGATTCCCTGTGGCTCGGACCTTTCAAGATCAGACACTTTGCTGGTAAGAATTCCTTTTATCTTGATTACATGGATGGTTCTCCTCTCCCACTTCTGTATAGTGGGTAGTACCTTAAGTTGTTCAAGTCTTAGGTGATTAGGGGGTCCTTTGTATATTCTGTACAACGTTTTTGTTTTTTCTTTCCTTCTCTTTTTTGGTGTGTTGTCCTCTGTATTGATCTGCTTTTTGACTCCATGACACAAGGCATAAGGTACTGGTCTGCTTCCCCAAGTTTGTCTAAGTTCTTACCTTGTCTCATTCCTTGAATTTATGCCAAGTCATCCCCAGAAGAAGCCAGCTGTTGTCCACTCAAAATTCCATGCTCTTAAGAAAGTGAATTTTCAAAATTTTGAGTTTGAGTATCTTCTCTGTTGTACTGAAAATGTTAAAAGTCGTAGAATTGAGAAAATCTGCGTTTTTGGGTCATTTTTTATGTTTTTCGGACCTGTCGGACATTTTTGTTCCGCGTGTCCCAAGTTCAAAAGTGTGCTCTGTTCCCCGATCGGCCGATTTCCCCGAAGTTTGTCTTTTTCGGGCCCGTCGGAACTTTTTGTCCCAAATGTCCCAAGTCAATTTGTGCAAGTTGTTCCATTTTCAGCCGAAACACCTGAATCGCGTACTTCGCACTTTCATGTTCCAAATGTCCCAAACTCTTCCGGACCCATTGTCACCTTTTCGTCCGATCCGGCTGATTCGCGTGTTTCGCGCATTCGCGTCCCGCATGTCCCAAATGAACCAAGTGCCATTCGTGCTTATTTTTCCCGCTCTACCCGAATATCATGCTTATTCAAATTGGTAGGTATGTATTAAATGCGCATTCATTGTCTTTCTCTCTCCTAATCGGCTATATAATGAGCGAACCCCCTATGCATTTTTCACACTGCTTCCATGATATCCTTTGCTCGAACCCTTGCAATATAATTTATGCGTGTACCCCTTCCCTCTGTGATTCCTTCCCGAAGTCTAGCTCACGTCTCTGTCCTCCGAATTACTATCAATATGAAGATCAAATTTCAGGGACAGGAGCAAATCTTGCCACTAGAATCTGCCGTTCCCAATATTGGGGATAGTGAAGCTCGTCATCTTGATTTCAATGATTTTCGGGCAAGGATGACAGATGCAAACCCTACACCAATGGCGCAGATGATTCACGACAGTGGGTTTGGCTTTCGCTGGAGGTTTCCCGATCTCGGTACAATGTGCTGATACAGTGCTTTCATGCAGAGCTCACTTCGACCCTGATTCGGAGCGAATTAACCAATTTACATGGGGAACTCATCGCCAAGCTGGATGCTACCGCCATTAGCACTGCTTTGAGGATTCCATAAGATGGATAATGCCATAGTTGTTTCCCGAGATCAAGCACAGGCCCTGTGCAGTCAAGATATCGACAAATACAAGGCGCGGGTGGCGAAGTCATGGCTTAAAAACCCTAAGAAGGGAGCGTCTCGTCTATCCAAGACTCTCTTCCAAGAAAATTTCAATGAAGAGTTGTCAGATTTCATAATCCTACTGGCTCGGGTTATGGGCTTACCTTCTACTAACGAGTTCCATTTCTGGATGTGCCCGCTCATCAGCATGGTGTGCGAGGGGAACTCAAAATATCAACTGGGTGGAAATCATCAGCATGAATTTGGCGGAGCAGCTGTCCAATCTACAGCAAACAAAGAAGTTCTACATGACTTCGTACCTGATGTATACTCTGGCGGCATCAAGGCAATGGTTTGGTTTTTCCTTACATTGATGCCCACAAGGATGATCCTGTATACGCCTATTGCCCGCAGTTCACCCTAGAGACCAGCAATCACAATTTCAGAAGGGTAAATGATGCTTTCACCATGTACATGGTCAGGCTGCTTGAGGGTGACGACTGCTAGAAGGTTTTCAGATGAGGCCATGAACCTGATATCGCACTACGGGTGCCTATTTTATTCAATTCAGAAAATTCTCCTATATCAGGCTTGCTGGCTATGAAAGCACCCCTCTGAGGCTTCCCATGTTCTGCAATGATAAGATGGCTTTGATTCGAAGTATGCAGGCAGTTAGACAAATTGCACAGAACCTGCAGAGACAAGAAGATTTCTGGTTTGCACTTTCCCATCTCTTTGGGAAATTACACTTGTAAAACAGCCCTGGACGCACAGAATATAGAAAGAGCCCTGGTTCCCATCACCGTTCATTTCTTCAAGCCAAGAACTTGCTTTCAGACTTGAAGAAGTTCATTGAACAGAACATCAAGATAATCTATCATCACAGGGCAGATACAGAAGACTATTGGGCTGACTGTGCAGATGATTTTGAGGCTAGAAGGAAGGCACTATGGCAGGTTCTCTCTGCAATTGATCCAAGAACTCGGCTTGTACCAAGTTCCTGAAGGACTCCAGGATGACAATTCTGATCTATACTCATATGAGTATGACAATGTGGTTAAGCACACTCCCTCTGGAGGACTTGGATTGGAACAAGAAAGAGAGAGATGATCTGGCCGAGATCCTAGCTCCAGTCTTAGTCAGGACTAAGGTCTGGTTTGATAGGAAATTTCGAGAGCTTAGAAGGCACTCAGGAGAATCCTCTTCTAAGGATGTTTTCAACACCATAGGAGGGAAGCATCGAAGTCCCATATCAGACACACCTGTGCAAACCCCCTCCTGCCTCATCAACGCAAGGACCTGCAGACTTCCACTCCTTCTTCATCCACTCATAGTATATCAGAAGAAACTCAAAGAGGTTAAGAAGGAGCCTGTGGAAAAAGATTCTCCAAGAAAGCAGGTAGAAGTGCCTATTGGGACCAGAGAACATCATTGTTCTCAGTGAAAGCGAAGAGAGTGAAGTGCCAGCCCCTGCAAATGCTCCTGAAGATCCAACAGATAAAGATAAGGAAGTCCAGAGCACTGAACTTCCAAGTGCTATTGATTCCTTCTGCACTGCAATTGTCTCCAGCGCCCCACTCACATCTCAACTTGAGACAACAGCTGCGCAAACCTTGAGCGTCATGAGCTCTCTGTCTCTTGGTCCTCTTGCCCCTCCTGCTGCTTCCTCTTCCTCTTTTGCATGGGTACAACCTCTCGTTGACAAGTTAGGAAGAGGAAATCTTCCTCTCGGAGCTCAGGGACCAAATTTTGATGCTGTTGCAGCCTTGTTGGGCACCACTCCTTCTCGCGCCAAGAAAGCCAGAACCACCTCCAGAATTGTGTCTGATGCCCAAGGTCAGCAATTCTTGGAGATTGCTAAGCCTACAGTAGACAAATAAGAATCAAGACTTGCTGACATCTGACTTAGAGCTTTCAAGGATCCCTATGGGAGAGTCTACTCCTGAAGGTGAAATTCACAACCTCCAGGAAACAGTCACAAGAGTCATTGGAAGGGTAGAGAAAGGGCAGCAGACTATTGAACAGCTGGAAGAACAAGCCCAAGATTCTCACAAGTTTTATCAAGTCACTCTTGTCTAAGGAAAAAGTTTTGGACCCTACCCCCTTGACTGCTCTACCACCTCCTGTAATTCTAAGCCAAGATGAAGTGCAAAGTATTAAAGATATGCACAAGTATTCTATCTATGGCAGAGCTATTGAAGCCATGGTGGATGACATGCTTGTTGCTGGGCTAAACTTCATCGATGAAGCTTTTAAACTACATGGAAAGGTAGAACAATTTGCAACAGAATCTATCCTCTGCTATTGGGGGTTATGGATAAAGAGCTTAATCTCTGGGGCAGTTGCATTGTAGACCTTCACATCTCATGGGACAGACAGATGAGAACATCTTACTGGCGAATAAGGTATTTTCGATGATGCCAAAGGACAATCTATCAAAATCCTAGGTCTACAGCGTAGAGTGGAAAATCAAAGTCCTAGAGGAAGCTGTGGGAGAAATGAAGAACAGCTGGCAGAAAGGTGAGAAGCTTTCAAGACACTGGCAGCTATATGCTTTCAAGGATATACACTGTGTCATCTTCAGGATGAAAACTTCTGGTGTGCTTCCCTGTCCTTGCAAGAAATCAAAGCTCAGTTCAGAGCTTTTGTCAAAGATCATCTATTCAAGGAAAGCTCCATCTCTAAGGAAAAGATGAAGGAAATTTGTTCTCTTCAGTCTGCCATTGAAGAAGCAACTAAATACTATCATACTCATGTCAAGTTTGATAAGGAAATGGAGAAGTGCCTCGGAGTTTGGGCTCAGTCTATAGCCAACACGTCAGTCCCTCGTGGCAGAGATATAGCCGAGGCATTGAAGAGATTCAGGCAGCAAATTTTGAAGTCGGTGGGCCCCTCCCAGTCATAACCACCTATCTTCTTCTCCTTATTCTTCTCTTCTTTTCTAATTATTTTTCTCGGATTCATTGTAATAAGTTGAGGTATTGCGATTGGCAATCCTTAACTAATCTTTAGTTAAAAGAAGTAGTTACAAAGGGTAACTAATTTGTAAGCTATATAATGGCCTCTCCACGCCATTTTGAGAGAGGAAGAACTTGGTTTATTTTCTGAAAGTGTAAATAGATCATAAAGAAATCAATACAGAAGGGCTTTCCATTCTTTGTCTATCTAATCTTTGTTATCCCTAAGCTTTCATTTAATTTTTGTGAAGATCATTTGTCTCTGGCTCGTTAGTCTCTCTGATTGCATACTGTTCAGTTTTTGCAAATACAGTGATCTTGTACAACCAAGAAGGAACTTTGTGTCCTTGATTAATAATCTGAAGAAGGTTATTTATGGAACTTTGTGTCTTTAAATTTAATCTCATTCAGCCATCGCAAATGATCTTGTCTTAAATTCTTTGAAGCTTCGTATACACGAGGAATTATTCTGCTATCTATAATTCTGAATGTTGCGTATTCTGCTCATTCTTCTTATTCCCTTTCCTCAGTCCTTGTGTAATTGATGATCCCTGTGGAAAACATACAAATGTTACAAACTTCCACTCATAAAGTGGGAATAATAATATGATCAAATACAACATAGAGATTCTTCTGAACAAGGACAAAACACTAGTCTTCTTTGCATCTCTTCTCCCAATTTGTAGCTTCACTCTTGAATTCTTCAATCTTTCAAAATATTGGATCACAATGCAAAGAAAAGGGGGAATAGACGATGCTATCCACCCAACCTTAAATCCAATAAGAGGAGAAGCCATCCCCTTATTCAGCCCTCGAGCCCCAACCAAAGAACAATGAGGGATCTTGTACAATATTTGAAAACTTTTTACAAGAATGACTTCCACAAAAAATCATACAATCCAAAACATTTAACACATCTAAATGGACATACTCAACAAAATTTACAACTTTCTCAAATTAACACATAGGCTTGATATCAAACCAAAATGATCAAGGACTATGGGAACCACCTCCTTTTCTCCTCCAAATTGAAGTAGGAGTTTCACCCAAAGCCTCCATGTGCAACAATACAAATAACAAAATATCCTTATCTATCCCCTTGCAAGTATGCAAAAATATGCTCCATGTTTTCCTTTTCACTCCCCATAGAGTGAAAATTTCAATCACACTCCCTCCAAAATGGATGCCTCACAACTCCCTTTTCCCTCCCCAATGGTCCCATAGATAACACATCTCCCACTCCCTTCTTAAGGAAAACTACCCAACCACACAAAAACACAATCACAACACTCATACAATACTTAACAAGCACAATATTCACATCTACAGCATAAATAAGACAAAATCAAAGATGGAGATCCTACATCTCCATAAATATTCCAAGAGGCTTCACTCCACAATATTTTTGACACCTTAAATCCAAGCACACTCCAAAATCAACTCCAACAAGCTCCCAATTCCAAAAGTGCAAAAGAAAGAAAATGAACAAGTAACCCCAAATCCATCAAATTCCATCAATAAATAGAAATGGGATGTGAGACCATGATGATGTGGCTCCATATAGGATGCCACTTCATCATTCCTCCATTCCAACACACAAGTCAAACACCATACCCAAGAGGTGAGTAAATGAACATGTAAGACTTATGACAAGCCCACATGACACTAAAACTTGCACACCAAACGTACTAAGGACAAGTTAATTGTTGTAAGTAGGAAAGCACAATTATTTTAACTTTTACACTCCAAAATACATAAATAAGTTTAAAATTAAATCCACATACCATAGGTATGCATTTTTGGGTGAATTTAAGAGGCATGAGACAAGCTTAGCTTGTCCCAAAAGCCTAAAAAAAACCTCCCAAATCAAAATCCGAATTTTGAAGTTGGGGAAGAGTACATCACACAAAATTGGCCAACACAAATCCCACTTACATCCACAAGATTTCAAAGACCATCATGTACCCTCATAACTATCCAAGTGTCACATCCTTATTTTAGTTAACAAATTAAGTTTGACAAAGTTAATTAAGACACAATAATTGTTAATAAATTGAAAATCAATTTGCAATAATTAAATACATATAACACAAAATAAAGCACACACAAAATTAAAAGAAAGGGAAAACATTACATCCCATGGCCACACATGTGAGGTTACCCCCCATGGGAAACCTCCTAACTAAGCATGCAATAACGCCACATAAACATTAGACACAAGTTGTCAAATTTGGCCATGTCGCAAAACATTCGACATCCTTCCGTGGTTGGTCCCCTATCCCCTTTCAATGTATGTGGTAAAATATCCCTGCAACACTAACATAATAAATCTCTGGCCTCATGACCGTATCAACAACATCGAGAAATAATACATCTACATATAAATCAATAATTTTCATCCAAAATTAAATACTTCTATCATCTATCAACATATCAAATAATTTGATTCTAACATCCATGAGATTATAATTCTACTCAGAACATCTAGAGTATAACGTGTCAATATAAAATCCAAATAATGGAAATCAACATATATCAAATTGTCTACCAATGTCATCTAGTGTATCATAATAAAAATGTGAATCACAACATGTCAATAGTCTAAATATTTGCATAGTCTATCATCTACTGATCAATGTATCATAATCAAAATGTCTAAGTATCAGTCCAAAATTAATATCAACATAATGAAAATAGTGTCGAAGAGGAGTGGGAACTATAGATGGTATCTAACTTATAGTCTAAAGAGGGATTTAACAATAAAATGACATAAACTTTTCCAGAAAATATTATGTTGATATGAGCTCCTTTTATCTTACATTTAACACACAAACTCTATTGATCTCAAACCTTGAACCAAATTACTCATGCCCGCCAAGTCAATCCATAAGAACACACCCATTTTTTCATCAACAAAACACACAGTCTTCCTACCAAGGCTCTTGTAACCACGACCTCTAAAAATTTCCAACCTTCTATGATTTGATAGATGTTCATGATCTATTCTAGTGTTTTTTATTTTGATCAGAGGGAGGGGATAATGCAGGAAAGGGCCATGGAAGCTATCGACAAGACCACATTTTCTTGAGGAAAAATTTCAAACATTTCATATCCCTTGTCTATGCATAGACCTTTTACAACATATCTACCTGGGCACTAGTAACCCAAAACAAGTTTCAAAATCTCTTATTTCAGCCCAAGCATGGAGAATGATGGCATAGGTTGTGGAGTCTGGCCTACACCTACCAATTGCATTTGATTGAGGTTCATAGTGCCATATTCCATGGCGGCCACCCCTCTACCTACTCCAAAAAATCCCATTTTTAAACCCAAAAGGACGAATGAACCCTAAAATGACTCATTCACCCTTTTTCTTGAAAAACATATTTATTTATTTCTTATTTATTTTTATTTTACCTTTAAACCTAATGCGTATATGAATATTTCTATTATAAAAGTCAAGTGTGTGTACACACACACATTTATTCTTTTATAATTCTCCAAACGAACCCTGCACCCACCATTATATAATGCCCTAAAAAATTTGACCAAAAAGGAGGCATTTTTTTTCACGCGTCGATATGATGCTAGATGGGTTAGTTTCATCTCGATTACGTGTGTGTCATCCATGTGCAGAATTCGTGCTAATCTTCTTTGTATCATGTCTCAGAAGAGACACTATGCTACATGAAGCAATGCATAGTTTATATGTAGAGGGATTTAATTTTAACGTTATAGTATGCTATCTTGTAGATGTTATAAGTGTTATAGTAATATCATGTTATATATATATAAATGATAGTATTATATAATACAATATTTAAAACATCATACACCTTATAAAGTTAAACCTCATAATCCTTATAGATGTTAATGATAATATTATCATAAGAGATACAATATTCGATGTCGTAATAATACCATAACCATATTATTATATTACAAAAACATTTTGATCATTATAATCATTATTGCAGTGTTTTGATGATATATGTTATACATGTCACTTAGATCATTTTAAAAATATTAAATTATTTATAATATACTAATTTAATAATATTATAAACATGTTATAAATATGCCTTATAATTATCACCACATTATCATATATATATATATATATATATATATTATATATATATATTATATATAATAACATAATTATAAAATTTATGTATATACATTGTAAACTATGTTATATAATATAATATATTATATACTTTGCATGGCATAATATATATTATGCACACGTATACATTATAGCTTATCAACTCTATAAACTACACACACACACACACACATACTCATTATCCCTACCCGTATCCTTAAACATATAACTTATAATATATATTTTATGGTAAGACATTAAAAAAAACTAACCTAAATCCCAATTCCCACATGTGCCCTAACACTTTTTTAGGGTTTTAAATGATTAAGTTACAGGTAGGATTTTTTGTTTGTTTTATTTGTTTGGTTCTTTGTGTAGGTGGGTGGCCATGAAAGAAAATGGAGGAGTAGAATGGTGAGGGAGGAGGAAGCGGCTGGCGTGGGACGACTAGATTACAGAGGTGTGGGGGTGGGTCAGCTCAGCCACCCACCCCACAATAACCATTTCTTTTGTTTTCAGTTTTTTTGTGTGGAATAAAATAAAGAGATAATAGAGTTACTGATTTAAATCCATGTGTAGGGATGATTTATCCCATGATAGTATTGATTTTAGGATGGATATGAGCAAGAGCTCCGTTTAAAAAAATCTCAAAATGTTTTGTTTATTTAATTAGGAGAGTACAAAACCATGCCTTACCATTGTTAGTAAGGAAGAGCTCTGACTTCTCCAAAAACTACAACTATTTAATTACTATTAAATTTTACAACATTTACAGGGGTTTTAATTTGGTTAACACCTTTGGATCTCTGTAAAGTGCTAGTATTATTATGCAAGAAATGGTAGATCAGAAAGGTCGTTTAGTCCATGTCAGGTTGGCATTTGAAGAGAGCTTAAAGACTTCAGTGATGTGGGAGTGGGCTGACCCACCCCCAATTCCAAGCTAATAAATATTTATTATTAATTTTTAAAAAACATTTATATTTAAATTAAAACATACAAATATCTATCTATGTGTGCATTTGTCCATCCATAATAACATGGTTATATATATATATATATATATATATATATATATAATATATAGTGAGTGGAGGTGCAAATTAATTCGTAGCAATTAGTATGTTGTCCACTAATCCACAGTCATTTATTCATTAGACCTATGGACGTAAACTTTCAACTCTGCCAATGATGTATACATAGTTTCATGTGCTTACGAGGTATAAACTGAAAGATTTCTGTCACAACAATGAAAAACATAATGCTAAAAAGATAAAATACTTTGCAGATGAAAATGGATTCTACAGCTACGTAATAAGTAGATAAAATCATAACATAAGTGAAGGAATGAACTGCTGCAATTCTAATCTATACATGTAAGGAACTAAAAAACCAAATAGAAAGAAAAGGGGTTACCAACCACAAGTGGGCCATGCCTTGGGTGCCAACCTTTTTTAAGAATTGTGTCTATAGAAAAAATGATAGAACTCATATTTTATTCATAAGCATGAAGATTCAGAATTACACTTACAACAAGTCCTTGACTATGGATCTATATCTACTACAGACTCGTCACTCTCTTTATAATCACCAGAGACATGAAGAGACTCTTTTAAAATAACTGTTACATTTGGATTAAGTAAAATATCACTACCAAGAAATCCATAGATTCTTATACATGCAATTAGAACTTAAGAGAAGATGTTCTAATACAACAACATAACTAACTATTCAGTCTAGCAATCAAGTTAAATTTTCTAGATCCATCGTAGTTGTAGAGCATAATCAAGTAATGATGTGAGATCTGTTTCTTGTGGTTCTAACTTATTCTTGATTGGTATGTGTGATCTTAGGTGAAGTATCCATGTTGATTGGGCTTCCCATAATCACGGTCTTGTATATGTGTGTGTTCTCCTTTAGCTGTAGGTTCTTTGCTATGCAAATGAGTCCCAGTTATTGCATGTCACTTTCTATGGATGAGTCTCTTTCATTGTCACAGATTCCATTCAACTACATGTTAGTGATAACATATAGCTATTTCTTGAAAACAAGTATGACATCCAGAAAAAAACACCATTAATCATTTCATTGCATCAAGAGATTAACATACACATTCAAAATACATGAAATAGAGTAACTTCGTAATAGTTATACTAATTAATATATAAGTACCATAAGTTTAAGTTCAAGTGGAAATGTCTGACATGATAACAGGGATAACAAGTACGAGGGTATACAAAATACACAATAGATGAGACAATTAAAATGGTAATTAGAGGGTCTCATCACACCCCCAGACTTAACTTCTTGAATGACCTCATTCAATATTTCATTGTTTATCCTTTGCTTTCTTGGGGTTCACCTGGATGATGTTTCACAATTCCTTGAAGTTGGTTGGCATGGATGTTCCCTCTAGTTAAGTAAAGAAATATCCTGCATTCCTTCTATACCATTCCATTATCCTTTCTTTTAATTCCTCATTCGGTTCTTTATTCCCAGACCAACAAGGTATTGGATAGTGGGAAATAGGTGGATAATATCCAATAGGGAACCAATTTTTTCCACATCCCTTTACTACCTCAATATATGGATTGATTCTCTGGAAATTTGGGATAATTTTTGGGTATGAATGCATTTCTTTTCTCTTCAGCTCTGGTGATATTTCTTCCCATCTCCTTATGCATGCCTATACTATTTCTGCACCATTGAACCTAATGTGATCTCTGACCTCATCAAGGACTTCTTCTCTCATCATGTATACCCTTTGTTTAATTTTTTTGTTCCTTCATAAATTTACCATATTCTTCTATTACTGCCTTGGTATTTATTGCCTCTGCTTGAATCATCAGTGGTTGTTCTTTTCACAATTATCTGTATTCAACCATCTATTTTTCCCTGTATAGCTCATTGGTTAAATAAGAACACAGTTCCTAAACTTGCACATCCCCAATGTAAAGTATAGGGATCCAGTCTCTGTCATATTATAAAGAATAATTGAATATATACAGTTCAAAAATAGCAACTGGATTTCATGGGGAATTTTCAGATATATTATGAAAAATGTCCTGGCTCCACTGATATCAAATGATATGTCATTTTTGATACAACTATATTTTAATTTCAACATTTTTTCCTTTAAGAATACAAAATAAATGCTTGATGGTGGTCTACACTTGAAAATTTCATTTGTTACTTGTATTGTATCTTCTTGTTTCTTTTTAAGCCTTGTAATCTCATTATCTTTGGCCCTTTGCTGCCTATATTTTTCCTCCAAATCTTGTTGGTGCTGGAAGAGTAACTATTCCTTTTCTCATTCCCACCTTCTCTGTAGTTTTTCACAATAATTCTCAAACTTCTGAAACCAATATTGTAAATAGGTTTGTGTTTCCATATTTCTACAGATTGGCCTAGGAGGCTCTCTAAATACTTCTTGTATGACAACATGTGGCTATTGGTTGGATGGTTGAGACACCGGTTTTGGGGCTACATGAGCAATTGGGGGGCTATCTATATGCATTGGTGCACTAGATTCTTGAGAAATTTTTGGCTCAAGGTTCTGGACAATGTTATCAATTGTATCTTCTATATCAAGTGGTAAACTAACTTCAGTATCCATGTCACTGGTTTGCATTACATGTACTATTGTTGATGACACTTTCTTAGGATTTTTTTCATTATCTGCAGCTGCAGTGGTTACTTCCTCAAATTCTTTGGTTACTATATCCTCTTCATGTTGTGCACGAACAATCTCTGTTTCCTTAGGGCTTCTATGATCATTCGTTAAAACTTCAATTTCTTCAAATGAAACCTCTTCTTCATGCTGCATATGGGTTTCCCCAACAGGAATGAACTTTGTTTGAACCTAAATTGGTTCACTAGGGCACTCATTAGTAGGTTTTTACCTAATTCTTCCTCTTTTTTCTTTTCTACTTCACTGCTTTGTTCTTCCATGACTATGTCTGCATCTGTGACTATAGGAAATTCCTAATCAACTTCCTTTGGAATGGCTTCCTCAGTCTTCTTCATCCCCTCCTCATCATTGTCAGGGGAGATTTGAATATTTTTTTGGGATCTCCTTGGTGGCTCGGAGGGTTTATTGGAATACTTCCTGTTGCCTTTGGAGGAAGAAGACTCTGGTATTGATATATTTAGCAATGCTTCAGCAACTAGAACCTTGTCAGGAGATATGGGCCTAGGGCCTTGCTATAGAAATGGAGGTTCTTCATGGACAAGTGCTTCGGAAGGTATGGAAGTTGCTAAAATAATAGGGATTTCTGCAGGATTAGGGTTTTCTGAAACTAAGGGTTCTAGTGGAGACATAAAATAACTAGCCGAGCTTCTTCTCTTGTTTTTACCCTTCCCCAATAGATCATTAATATGCTTGTCTCTTGCAAAGTCTCCCCAATTCAATGCAGAATACTCAGTTTCCAATGCATCCTTTACAACTAAAGTGACAAGACAATGGTGAGACAAGGAAGAACCTTCCCCTTTGTGACACCCTACTCATCTTCTTTAAACTTTCATGGAATAAATTCGGTACATTCATATGTCTGTCGTTCTTTAAATGATTTAGTAATTTAAAATGTACAGTATTCAACCATGAATATCGACCCTCACAGGTAAAATATTTTATAATATAATCTGACACATCTTACCAGAAAGGTTTTAAATAAGTTCACAGAGTACCTTATATATCTACCACGAAGTTTTCATCCCCATCTACAAATTCTGCTCGAGCTTCCTCTGGATTGGATTTCGTAGGATTTCATCATTAACCTTAACTTGCAAACCCTTTGTTGTTTCCTCCAAATCTTTGAAGGTGGTGGTGAAATCTATGACCATAGCCTCATTGAAACCTTGGAAATTATTCATGTAATCAATCCATCCATTATCGTGAAAGTACAATAGGATTTGTGGCTAATTCCACAACTACAAATGGTTTTTTGGTTCATTTCTTATCAAGTCTTCACCCATTGTTAGATTCTGTAACTTGTTACAAATCCTGTGAAGAAAAAGGAGTTTCCCTTCAAATTGGTGATGAAAAATTCAAATGAGCTTAGGAAATCAAGTGTTGTATGTTTTCAAATTTTGTAACTAATTCGCATGCAGCTCAAAAAGGCATGCATTAATTAGATTTGAAAGATACACCCATGTGAGGTGATAAGGTGGAATGATGTGGGAGACAGGTCACTTTATAGAAGGTAGAAAAACATTATGATAATTAAATTTTACTGATGACTCATCACATATATTGATTAAATATAATTATTTTAGCGCTACTTTATTTAAAGGAAATCGAGTGCACTTAACTCAAGATATACACCGTATAATTGTGACATGTGTCTTGTTGGAGCTCACACCCTTGGATGCAAGCATGAGGCTCCATGTTGAGGTACTGCGTGGCTACAAGTAGTGTTGCTACAGACCTAATGTGTTGTTTTATATAATAAAATCCATAATGAATTGAATTAATTCCCAGAGAGGGAAGATTGAATTTTTTCGGTGCTAACTATCTTCATTTTTTTGTGCTCATTCAGCTGGGCTCTTAATTCTTCACACAATCAGGTTCTATAAAAAATGAAAGCAAAAACAAGGCTTGGGATGCATGTTACTGCAAGTGGGCATTCTATTCTTTGCACCATATCCTTTCATAAAGCTTATGCACACCTTGTTGAAAATAATCCAAATATTACAAAACAGAAATGCTAATAAAACAAAACATGTTAGTGAGTGCTATTGATAACCATGAAGGATGATCACATCACTTTTATTCCTCCTTGGGGTACCCAACAAGCTGGATAAACCAAGGCCACTTAATATATCCTTCTTCAAAAATGTTATAAGATGAACCATCAGGTTCAAATTCTATTCTCAATTATGGTGTTCTCGTTTCCATACGGATTTGGCATCCTCTGAACTGTTCGATGAAGGTGTTCTTAGTAGTTGGTTTATTATATAGCCTCAATCTATGACCATTCATCAATAATTTGAATCTCACAGGGTCAATGGTGGTGAGTTTCACAGCTCCATTTAGAAATATTTTCTCAATCTCATATGGACCGAGCCACCTTGTTCTGAGTTTTCCCATGTGGTATTTGTTTTTAGAGTTAAAGAGAAGTGCCCAATCACCTTCTTGAAATTGTTTTGTTTTGACGAACCTATCATGCAACTTGATCCTTTGTTTTTGTACCACCTCTATATTATGAACAACCTTCCTTCTCATTTCATCCAACTCATTGAGTTGAAAAATCCTTTTCCTCTGAGATTCAGAAAAATCTATACCTAATTCTAATGCAGTTCTTAATGTCTTGTGCTCAAAATCAATAGGGAGAACAACACTCTTACCATATAGTAGCTCAAAATGTATGAATCCAGTTATTATTTTCCATGTGGTATTGAATGCCAAAACTACCTTTGGGAGTATTTATGACCAATCCTCTCTATGCAATGCAATAGTCTTTGTCAAGATGGCTTCAATTTCGTAGTTTGTTACTTCAGCTTGGCCATTGGATTATGGATGATAAGGTATGGATTTCCTATGCCTAATTTCATATTCTGTAGCCAAATCAGCAATAAATTCAGCAGTGAAGTGAGTACCTTGATCTATGACAATCAATCTTGGCACTCCATATCTTGTAAAGATATGGTCATATAGGAGTTTTGCAACTTTTTCACTCTTCTAATTTGGTAATTCCTTTACTTCTATCCATTTGGTGAGTTAGTCTATGCATACCAGAATGTACTCTTTTTGTTGAGATTTAGGATCTATGGGACCAATAAAATCCAATTCCCATTTATCAAATGGTTGTAATACTATCTGAGGTTGCAATGGAATTTCATCACATTTGGTAGGCCTTCCCATTCTTGGGCACTCATCACATCTTCTTGCATACAATGTTGCGTCCTTGTGCAATGTAGGACAATAATACCATGTTATTAATACTTTTTGTGTTTTCCTTTTTGCAACAAAGTGCCCTCCACATGACTCACTATGACAGGATTTAAGGACATCATAAATTTCCTCATCATCTATACATCTTCTCATTATATTATCCCACCTTGTGTGGAATAGGAAACCAATTATCCAAGAAAAATTCACACTTTTCTCTACAATATATTTCTTTTCAAAATATAGATAGTTTGGAGGCATCTTACCTAAAACCAAATAGTTTGCTATATCAACATACTAGGGTGTCTTGGTGGAAATGGAAAACAAGTGCTCATCAGGGAAAGAATCATCCACTATTGCTACCTCATTATTATTTTCCATTCGTGAGAGAAAATCTGCTACAACATTATCTTTCCTAGGCTTATCAACAATTGTTAGATTAAACTCGTGTAAGAACATCAACCATTTAATTATCTTGCTACTTACAACTAGTTTTTTGATCAAATATTTATTGGAAGCATGATCTATATGGTTAAAAACTGGATATCTCGTGATATAGTGTGGGAACTTGTTGATGGCATATACAATGGCTAAGAATTCCTTCTCAGTGAGCGTGTAGTAAAGCTCAACATGCTGCAGGTTCTTACTCACATAATATATTGCATTATTTAGTATCCCATCTTTCTATCATAAAACAACACCAATGGCGTGATCCAAGGCATCGATGTGTATATGGAATGGTAAACTCCAATCTGGTTCTCTTAGAATAGGTGGAGAAGTTAGCATTTGCTTCAAAGTTTGGAATGCAACCTCACATTTCTCAGTCCATACAAATGCAACATCCTTTCCCAATAAAAAAATAATGTTGCTACAATTATCTTGAAATTTAAAAAAAACATATGGTTGTTGAGTTGTCTTGTGAGAGGTTGTACTCCTTGTAGTCTTAAATCCCTAAGTATTACGTAAGTGTTATAGGAATTACATTTTTTCTAGAATGATGTTAATACAGGAGAAAAGTAACCACGTAAATGTAGTTAGTAAAAGGGTAAATAGGATTAAACTAAGGAATCACCGCTATAAAAAAGGTACATCATTGAGCGATGTCAAAACCAACTAAAATGTCAAATGTGGTGATAAAGTGAATGTAATAAAGTAGATCTCCATGACTAATACAACAACCTAATAAATAGAAAAACTAAATATGATGTATGATCACATGCTTTGTTTCCATAAATGTGGATTAAACAATGATGATAATGAAATAATAAAATGCAACCTTGAGAATGGGATAACTTCAGTTGTAGCCAAGGTCTTGTGAGTTAAGGAAATTGCACTCTAGTTGGACTTGTAAAATTTAGTAAATCTCTTGGTGTAAATAGGAATATATTAAACCTAGAATCACTCAAGAAGTAGAATGAATGGTTGAAACATGTAATTAACACGTTACTATTGAGAGTAAATCCTTAGGATGATGAAACAAAAGTAGTTTGAAATGTGAAACCCATCACTTGAATTCCAAGAAAAATCTCTATAATGGGAACACAGGTGTAATGTACCCTTGTATGCACAATATGATTGTGAAAATATGAATTAATAATTGGAGCGATGGATTGTGAATCAAGAATGATATAACTTAATTAGTGAACCTACAGAGTTGGTTGTAATAACTGAAAGATGAAAATAGTGTATTGTTAGTATTAAAAAATGCTATGAAATGAACTTGGGATAGGTTTTCTATTGATCTAGTAACCTTCATTTTTCTTCCTGTGAAATATCCTCCTTGTAAGGAGATTATTTTTCTAAACCAAGTAAACACAACTCTCTCAAACTAATCGTTAAGTCACATATTAGAAGACGCATGTCTGTATATACGTTCCTTATCATGATCAAGCTATATAAAGTTATTTCAGCAAGAGAAACGAGTGAATTCCAAAGGAACAACTATATGGTGAAATGTTAAACAAAAACATGCAACCTAGTTGTAAAGGAATGAAGGGTCCCATGTTATGTGTTCTTCAAAAAATTATAGTCAATTAATAAAAATAGGCTTGTAATAAATATTTCACCATGAACAATGACGTGTTGTGGGAAGTGCCTATGAGTAAGTGTATATTGTCGTGGGTCATTGTTGTACTTTTTCATTTTTAGAAATGTGGCTTTGTTGTGCATCATGTGTTTCATGTTATATATGTGGGTCCATGGTTACACAAATGTCTTATGTGTTATACATTATCCTAAGTGATCCTATGTGATTTTATGTATCAAGCAATGTAAGCCAACAAAAACAATTATCCTGTTATTATGTGTGTTGTATCAGTGCGTGTAAAATGTGGGCGTTACAATCATGTGGCATTTGTATATGGATTTTATGCATTTAATTATCATATTTTTTTGAAATATAAATGTATATGATTAAGAAAGTTAAACAAAAGACCTCAAGATGTACTGAGTGAAGATAGAAAGAGTATTTTTCTTAGCAACAATGTATTGTCAAAACCTGCAATGTCAAAAGGTAAATTTCCAAATTTGAGTGTCTAAAATTTGTCTAGGTGAGAGTGTGGAAGTCATAGATAGAATCCATTTATAATAGTAAGGAAAATATTGCCTTAGTAGAACCTCAAAAAAGGAACACACTCAATAAACACCTCCCAAACTGCTTATAGTAATGAATTTATTTATAAATTTTCCTCAATAGAATGGTTGGCATGTAATCTAAGATTAAAATAATCCCAACCCAGAAAGTCTTTTAATGTACAAAAATGAACCCTCTAGTTGAAAATAGGTGGCACTTAATAAGTAGTGCATTTTACAGATAAAATATAATCAATAAACTAAAGTTGTGTTGAAATTAGAATCTTAGTATAGTATGAAAAAAATTAACACACCATTTTGAACTAGACAAAAAACATGCACGTTAAAAGAAGACATCTTGATCTGACATACATATCAAAATATGTAGCTAGTTGAAAGTATAAAAACTAAGACAAGGTAATAATAGTGTACAAAAACTAAATTTTCTTGAACAATGGGCCACCAAAAGTTACAAAATCACAAATCCAATATGTATATCATGAAAAAAAAACATTCTAAAAAAATCTCTTTAGGCCTTCTCTAGTAGAAAATAGGGCCTCTAGAAAAAAAATAGCCAACAAGTGATGTTCACCAGTGCAAACTATGTGAATATAATTGCACATGGGGCTAAAAAAGATATTTGTAGGTCAAATGAGGTATGAAATAAGAAACTTGGGGCTAATTAGGTTGAAAAGGGATAATTGAGTGAGCTGGAAGGGTTATATGGGCTACCAACAACTTAAAAAAGAATCTTAAGGCTAAGCATGTAGCCTGAGGGATTTGAAATTCAAACCTCTTGGTATTCAATTCCTTACAAAATAATACTTTCTTTCATGTCACTTATTATGTTCAATACAAAAATTTCCAAAAAAAATGTATTAAAGATCAAATTGAAATGGATGTTACAGGAGAACTGTAATTCCAAATTGCATAAATATTGACTTTGTGGAAATACCATGAGATGAATAATATTAAAACTAGTGATTGCATATTCTAACCTACAAAAAAAATTTAAAAAATATTTTACTATACACCCTACTTGTTGTGGCTTGTCCTATAAAAGTGAACTAACAAAAAAATCCGTGTATCAAAAAAATACTATTTTTAAAATGGATATTTTTATGTATATTTTATTAAAATTGCCAGGAAGAACTAGAAAAATATAGTTTTATCCCGAAATAAAAAAAAACTTTAAAAGGGTTGGAATAGAATTTTTGGAAAGAATAAAAAACCTAGAAGGTCTTTTTAATACCAACAAACTAATATGCCTAAACTATTAAAAAGGACCTAAAAAGTATATGTAAACACAAATTTATCACATTAGACAATATTTAGCCCAGTCTTATACTACTATTTAGAAGGTTCTCAAGTGTACAAAGTACCAATTAATCCCACCTTTTTTCCATCTTTGTTTTATGTTTTACTTCATCTTTCTTGCATATTTCCCGATACTTATCACCCTATTTTCTAACTTCCCTAAGATTATAGCCCTAATTCTGGGTGCCCCAGACTGTACTGGGGTGCCCCAATCCCACACTAGGAACCTTGATCTATGTTTAGCCTCTTTCACTCCCTTTTGGGTCACTTTATCCGTTGGTCATATTTATCTTTTCCTCAGTCAACATTGTTGAGATTAATTGTACGAAATTAAACTTGAGATCCCTATAAATATAAAGCTTATAAGACCATAATAAGTCCTATGTAACTACATCCTATCATTACTATCACTCCATCTAGGGCTGCATCCATTGCACCATCTTACATCCACATAGCACCATACATTCAAGCTAGGAAGTTTACATCACACACATTCTTAGAGGAGGGATTTTATTCATTCTATTCTACTATTTACATCTTTTATAGCTAGCCATAGCTCACTATTATCAAAAAGTGCAATTGGCACGAGAGAACCTAGAGAATGACATAAACACACTCACCAGAACTACATCAGGGTCTGTAATGTAGTGCAACGCTCAGTGATAAGTCCACCGGTTTGGCAGCTGAGGTCAGTCTGACCCCTTATTCTTCTTCATGTGTAGGGCATCATCAAATTCATCCAGTGAATCCAATGCAAGATACAAAATGGTATTCATACCTAGTTGTGACACTACCAAACATAGTTCTTAAGCATCCCTACATAGTTCACAGTGCCTAGAATCTAGACCAAGGAACCCGGGGGTGCCCCAGTACACTCCCAAGCACCTGTTTCACTTTAGATAGTCTATATCTATCCTCTGCATGGTCCTTGAGTGATTGGTTTCACAACCGAGCTCTAGTTCTAGATCTACGACAACCTGTGACACTTTTCCTTAATCAGCTAAGTCATTTCCCTCTTCCCTCTTGCATTTTAGGGTTTATTTCCATTAGATCCAGTTGTGCAATTACTCTACATTACTTTATCATATCAATTTGTTGTCATTTATTACTATTTAGCATCTTTTTTTACAAGCATTTTAGTCCTCCTATTTAGATTGACACTAGAACCCTAAATCCCCTTTAGGTATTTTTTTATAATCATTTTGGTGAACCCGACATCTTTCATTCTTAGGATCCTTCTTTTTTCTTCTATCATGGGTCAATCTTCTTTATTTGATTTATTTAAAATACATCCCACTTGTCAGGTTGTTTTCCAACAATCCCTAGACACTAAGTATTTTGATGAAAATATGCCACCACATGAATTAAGTTATAGGCTTCATAGTTTCTTTGTTGACCTTGATCTTGAATGACCTTCCATCTAACCAACCCATCTTAGATTCGATTCAATCCTTAGTTCAAGATAAATTTACAGCCTTACATATACTATTTCAAAATACATTTGCTGCCATGGACTCCAAAATCACATATCTTAGATTTGAACTTCAACAACTTAAATATGCTTCTCAATCATAGAAATCCTCTATTCAATTTATGGAATCCACCATCACATCCCTTTGATAAGAAATCCAACAGATTAAGGATACTTCAAAATCACATTTTTATTCTCTTTCATCATCTCCTATTACATATATGTCCACTACATATCATTTAGTTAAACCTCAAGTTATTACATTTCCCAAAATTCTCATACTTACCATAATAACAAGAAAAATGAAATGTTTAATGAGCTTCTTAGTTTTCAATTGATCACTTTTTCCACCTACTCATTACTATCTTGCTTATTGGCTTAACATGTATCTAAATATTATCCATCAATTTGATTTATGCTTTACAATGTAGAATCAAACATCTTGAACGTCAGGGATTTATTTCATTCACTAGAAAACATCCTATTATATGCCCACCTTCAAATACTACACCCACATGGGCTCCTAAGTCTCTTTATAATTTTATTAGTTTAGATCTATCTAAACAAGCTCCCACAGTTACTAGTGACCTTCCTCCTGATCTTTGTCAGGAAGATTCTCAGTGCTATTATTCATTACATCAGTGATATTGACAACCCATCCCTTGTGCATAGTGATCCTTCTCTTAGTTTAGAAAGTTCTTCTCCTATTTATGATATTGTTTCTCCTTCACTTACTACACATTATGATCCTTCTTCTCATATGCCTTCTTCGGTTAGTCAGGTTCCAGGTAAGCCATCACCCATGGTTTCCCCAAGCCAAAATTTTCCACCACCTATCAGAATTAGTTCACAAATCACTCCTAATAGGTCATATACTACATTATAAAACAAACCCAAGAAATCTCTCTTAAGACTCAGTACAACAAGGCATTTTCCCAAGTCTACACTCCAACCCATTAAGTTTTTCAAAGCAACTAATCCTCCTCCTACTGGTCAAGATACATTTTCACTTTCACTACCACCACTTAATTCTACTAGAAAATTTGTGAAAACAAGGTCACACCACATGTAAACTTGGCCTTTGATAGATGAATCTTGTTACTCTACCCTCCTAATGACACACTCATATTTTTGCGGATCCTATATGACTGTTGAGGGGTCTTTTACCAGTGAAGAACCTCATTTCCTCTCACATTTCTTCATTCTATAACCACCTCTACATATACACATCTACAATACTTTAACACTTCTTACACATTATAAATTAAATGCACACCATCATGTTTCATCACCTCTATACATGATTTCTTACATTGTACACATGTTATTATACACTTGGAGGGCATAAAAATTACACACACCCCATTTTATCTTCTAGCATACTTATATCATCCTACATATATCTTCACTTATATCTTTTCCATTGTAGCACCCTCGTTACTTGATGATGTACCCTAGTACTTTGGTTCACACTGGATTATTGAGAGATAATTATTATACTGAAATCCATACATTGCACTACTAAACCCACCCATATACAACATACATCATCCTATACGTACCTCATCTCCTAGTCATTTATAACTCCTCTATCTTATACACACTAAACTAGTCATCATTATCTATGAGTATAGTTTTCTATGTCAACCATACATCCTATACATCCCACACGCTACACTAGATTCCATTACACATGGGTCTTGTTCTATCTATCATCATTCCATTTGCCATTCCTATACATTTCTATCATTAAATTTATACATCTCACCTATTATACATCCTACACTAGATTTTGTTATACTTGGGTCTAGTTTTATCTATCATCATTACGCATTCTATTTCTACCTACACATTTATTACATTACATTCCATACCCACTACACACTCTACATTACATTTCCTACACCACACATTTACATACTTTGGTAATCTACTCTAAATTATTCTACGCGATGTACTCACCACCCTATGACGCAATCTAGTTCCTTAGTCCATACTCAACTGCCGAGGGTTTACCAATCAAAGGGACCTTACCTACATGTGACACATCATCATACCACATTCATTGGGCTAGTGACCAACACTTTAGGCTATATTTTCACTCACACCCATCATCACTTAGTGGTATATGCTTTAGGATAAATCATCACTCTTTCCTTATTCATCACACAGTGATCTCTCTTACTGCTAACATCACCACCTTCTGCTATCCACCACTTACTCATATACGCTTCATACACCCTCATCACCCATATTGTAGAGACATACTCTATAGGCTAAAATATTCACCACCTTCTATCTACCACCATGTAGTGATATACGCTTAGGGATAAATCATCACTACTCTATCCAACCAAGTAGTGGTATATGCTTAGACTATATGGTCCATACACACCTTTTTATATGACATATCCCCATCCATTTCTCTTATAGTGATATACGCTTAGGGCTAAATCATCACTCCTCTACTCAACAAAGGCGTGGTATATGCTTAGGCTATATGGTCCACACATATCTTCCAATATATATCATTCCCAAACACTCCTTCTATAGTGATATACGCTTAGGGATAAACCATCACTCCTCCTATCAAAAAATTCATGATGTCGTACATCATTCCTCTTGATGTCACATTTCATCACCACTACACATACACACTCATTGCAGTGTGCTAGACACAAACTTCTTGACCATTTCCTGATGATGCACTCTTGTTTATGGTTCTTTCTTGAATTCTGAGGAAAAAAAAATGAACCTCACTGCATATAATTCCACACACATAGGGGCACGTCACTCCTATCATTCCATTTTGCATTCCATTCCATCCATGCAAAACATATTGCATTATCTTGGTAGCATTTACTTTTACTTACTAGTGTTTTATATGCTCTTTTTATTACACATGTTATCTTTCTTTCCTATATTTCATTATCATACACACATGTGCATTCACACCTTTGTTTAGTGTGATCGTAGATACAATAAATTTACACGCGGTCTAGATGCTCACCTTCTACCCTTATTACAAAGGTCGTGGGGGCATCCACATTTGTCTCATACATGTGTTATTGTTTCATTTTGTACTTAGCATCTTATACTACTTGCTTATACACACTTTGACATATTGGTTATCACTCTAACATGCTAATAGGTGTTCCATGTGCAATACTTTTTTTACAGGATTATAGGGTCCCATGAATACTCCTATATTTCTACTTTTCTACTTTGTTTTCCATTATTTGTGGGATTTTCCCTTTGTTTTTGTGCACACTTGATTGCTATTTGTGGCCATGATGGCCTTTCTTGTCCTGTGACATCATGAGTTATGTATTATGTTTAAAACCCATGCTTGTGTAGTCTCTTTGTTTTCTTACGTGTTTACACTACTTTTCTTAGTATTTTTTTGACATTATATGTGTCTTTTACACTTATTTGCATGCATGTGTTTAGACTAACACTTGTATTGGCTAGCCATCCCATTTTTTGTGTGCTTTGGTATCTACCCAGAAATTTTCCCTTTCCCCTGCACGAATAAGTTGGTTACAAGGTGAGAGTGTGGTTGGTCCTCTTTTGGGGCTTAATTTTCCTTTTAGGGTCATCGTATGCACCCCCAAAGAGGGGGGGCATCGTTGATGTTTTCTACTAACACAACGTATCTATATCAGTTCATACACATCGAGTGAGTTCAAACCAGTCTACGATATCAATACACAGTAGCCTTAATAGGACATGGTGTCCTTCAGAAATTTTGTGGAGTGGTCATAGGCTAAGGGGTTATAATGGGTGGCCTCTCTACACTTATCTGTTTAGTAGAGTAGGATCACCCAAAAAACCAACAAAGTACATATATCTCTTCAGAGGACACTGAGCATTTACAGTACACTTCGGTTAGAGTGGCATGTGATATTGCTCAAAAAACTCACAACATCAGAGGATATCCTTCTACACCCTTTTTCTCGACATGGATCAGGTGCACATGTTCAATTTTTCCATTTACACTTTCTATTCTAGTGTACTTTACATTTCCGTACTTTACATAATGCTTTTACATACATACATATTTGACTACTTGATCATTTTCTCCTTGTAGGTCCATCATATGAGAAACAAATAGTCAAATTGGGGGTAGTAAAAACAAACAACAACAATGAAAAATGGCAACACACTGCGATGACACTTGCCATACTAACCATGCAAGTACACCACACACATGTAACAACTACACACATGTTCTGCCCTAGGTTCACTCTCATCACTTCTTACTCATTTTTCATCTTTAGAATCCACACTCCACATCTTTTTTTTTCATTCCATGCTTCTAGGCCATCGACGTGTTTTCTTCAAAACTCTACACGGACATCAGGTATGATTTTCTATCTACTATATGTTACCAGATGTTTCACTCACTAACATAAAGTGGGGGAAAATTTAGACACAAATCTTGCACATTAGATAATATTTACCATGGTCTTATACTACTATTTAAAAGGTTCTAAAGTGTATAAAGTACCAATTAATATGACCTTTTTAGCATCTTTGTTTTATGTTTTAGTTCTTCATTCCTGAGTACTTCCCGATACTTATCACCCAATTTTCTAACTTCCATGAGATTCTAGCCCTAATTTTGGGCACCCCACCCTGTACTGGGGTGCCTCGAGGCACCCTGTTACCACTATAGGAACCCCAATCTATTCTTAGCATATTTCACTCCCTTTTGGGTCACTTCTAGCCATTGGTCATCTTTATCTTTTCCTCAGTCGGCATTGTCAGGATTAATTATGAAATTAAACTTGAGAGCCCTATAAATATAAATCTTATAAGACCATTATAAGGGTCTTAGGTCATTACATCCTATCACTATTATCACTCCATCTAGGGTTGCATCCATTGCACCATCTTACATCCACATAACACAATACATTCAAGATGGGAAAGTGTTCATCACACACATTCTTAGAGGAGGGGAGATTCTATTTATTCTATTCTACTATCTACATCTTCTATAGCTATTATAGCTCGCTATTTCATAAAGTGCAACTGGCATGATAGAACCTAGGGAATGACATACACACACTCACCAGAACTACATTAGGGTCCATAATGTAGTGTAACACTCAGTAATAAGTCAACCACTTTGGTAGCTGAGGTCATTCCTGACCCCTTCTTCTTCTTCATGTGCAGGGCATCATTGAGTTCATTCAGCGGATCCAGTGTGACAAACACAGAGTATGCAAAGATACATAGCGACCGTACCGGATTAGGGTTTGGAGTATTTATGGTTGTACAGGAAACTTAGTTCTTGAGCGGGGGTGAAGGCCGATACTGAGAGCCAACAACAACTTTGAATGATGGAGGGCTTAGGACCTTAGATGTAGATGTGGATTTACGGGCATAAATAAGATAGATGTATGATATAGAGAAGTTGGATCTACAAAAATGAAATAGATAAGATTAGATAACAATATGTGGGGGTTTCCCTGATAGTGCCAATTCCAAGAGGATTTTAACTCCCTTGGAGGATGTCAACCCCCATGTTAGACAAGATAATAATAGATCGGGAACATCTATTAATCATGCAGAAATAATGGAATATAAAATGACAAGTAACTAAAATGATGAGAGAACTTAGCTTGTGCTTTGCTATGGAGATGAACTTGGCATCCAGATGGTCATATAAAAAATTATGACAAATATTTCTTCCTCAAACTTGCAGAACTTAATTAAGCTCTTCTTCTCTTCTCTAGGCCTAGGTATTCTTGAAAAATATCGGTCAGGGTCCTAGAAAAATATATCTCCCTCTAAAATATACGGGAAAAACCCATATTTATAGTTTGGATGTGAGGTTAGATTGGGGTTAACAAGTAACCATGGTTGGTTAGAGTAACTTGAGTTAAGAGGTATGATGTTATCACATGGGGACCATGGCTTGAATTATTAGATGAAGTGGGGAGCATGATTGACATGGTAGGTGAGATAAAAGATTCCATTTAGAAAGGGGTGTCGAATGGGTGTATTAATACCCATGGATTTAATAATTTGTGAGAGATGGGGGATAATGCCAAAATTCAATTATTAAATGGGTTTATATGGATCCCATTTAATAATTAATTAAATAAGGTGAGCAAATAGATGAGATTTCATTTAATTGAAGAAAAAGAGAAGCGAGAATGGAAATTGCGTGAATGTGAGATGACGGAGGGGTTATACTAAAAATTGGTGTCTACATTTTCCCCTTTTTGTTGAGTGGTTTGTGGATAGCAAGCCACAAGACAAAAACAAAAAGGGTTAGATGAAATATGTGTCTAAAGATAGATGAATACATGACCAAAGGCAAGATGCCTCAGGAAAAAAAAGGATCACAATAAAAATGAAAAAAAATGTATGGCAGTGACTTCAATATCACATCGGTAGAGGACAATTGCGGGTCTCAATGGAGACAGACAACAATGTTCTATAGAACAAGTGAGTGGGTGAAGACCACTACAGTATGGATGTAAACCAAGATGACCAATGGGTCATAGGAAAACATCAAAATATGTGCAACCAAATGCAAAAGATGTGTGCAATCCTTTGTCTGCGAGGAATCGTACGAAAAATCATGTGTCTGTAAAAGGGACATGGATGAAGATAATGATTCCCCAACATAAGACATAAGTGGATGTTGAAATAAGATATCCAAGGGGGAATAATCATAAATGTGCATATGATGAGAAGATAGGATAGAAGTGTGAGATAAAATTCCCTAAAAGGGTGATAATCATGTTTCATTGGAAATATGCATAAGTGTTAGAAAATTAGAAGGTGAAGAAGACAAAGAAGTCTCATTTCTTTGATAAGTAGAATAAGAATTCAAGATACTTTTGCGATAAAATAGAAGCAGAGCTAATATTCATGGAAGAGTACAAGATCAGATAAGTGATGGCTGATATGGTATCTTCTAAGAAAAAAATGTCAAAGGAAGATGTGAAGAGATTCTTAGAAATTGATATGATGATGCCCCTACAAGAGGACTGATGAAGATATAAGATGTGACAAGGTTCTCAAAAAGAGAAGAGGTCAATGTTGAAAAGAGAAGAACAAGAAGGGTAATGAAAGGGATAAATGGTGATACATAAACAGAGAAACATCAAAATTGAATGTGAATGCTAGGTTTGAGGGGTGTTGAGAAAGATAAAAGGTAATAAACAAAAGGATTGGTTGATTATGAGAAGAGAAATAGATATTGAATATGAAGGTGACAGGGGTAGAGGAACAGAGATGGAGGAGGATAAAAGTAGGAATGAAAGGGGAGGAATAAGATAACAAAGAATGATCATAGAGGAAGGGGGAAATGAAGAAGGACAAGCAAAGATAAGAGAAGAAAAGGACAGAGCAGAGGGTGAAATTAAAAATTAAGAGAGAGTTATTTAAATGAAAGATGTGAAGGAGGATGGAGCAGAGGAAAGTAGAGAGGTAATGGAAAATTAAAGAGATGATAGAGAAAATAAAATTGAAGGAAACAAATCATAGTGAGGAAATCTAAGACAAAATATGGAACTGACCGCATGGAAATACATGTGGATGATGAGATAATAAAGGAGATGGGACAATGCTGAAGAGTCAGGTTATCAATGGGGAAGTAAGGAGGAAGTGTGAGGTAAAATGAGAAGGAAGATGATGAAGAGGAAGTGAAATAGGATGAGGATGAGAAAGGAGGAGAAGACAACGAAGAAAATTAGGCAAAAGGAAGGGAACCAAGAATGGAGATATTTGATAAAGAGTGAGAACCATAAGAAATGTAAAGATAAGCTTGAGGGGAGGAATGACATCGATTAGAAAATATGTGGAGATGCATGAGATGAGGATATGCTGATGAAGAGAAAATAGAGAGAGGGTGCATGATGAATACAATGAAGAAATTGGGAAGGAAAAATGGAAGATGGAAATGTGGTGAGAAAAAATAAAGGAAGGGATAGGAGAGGCAATGCCAGTGAATGGATGTTAGGAGAAATCCACCGATAATGATCATTAGGAAAGGAGAGGAAAAAAGATGAGATGAGGAAGAAAGTAAACGAAGAATGGGAGGGGGAATGCCAATGAAGGGGCGTTAGGAGAAGTCCTCCGATAATGATCAGAGGACACAGAGGAAGGAAGGAATGAAGATAGAATGGAGGAGGTCAAAGAAAAGGATTCAGGCTGTGTAGAATGGGGATGAGTGATTTTTAGGAGAAGTCCACTGATAATTACTTGCATGAAAAATAGACGATGATGATGAAAGAATGTTAGGGGATGATTAATGACCATGACGGGTAAGTATGGAGGTAGATATGTGGGAGAACTCTAGAAGATGGAGTGAAAAGAGTAAATAAAGGAGGGACAATGATGTATAGGAAGATGAAGGCAAGGAGAGGATACAGTGGATGAGAATGAATGAGATAAAAATGAAGAAACAAGACATGAAATGAATGGAGAAACAATGGTTAAGTAAGATTAGCCAGCGGCGGATGATGGAGATGAACAAGGGGAAAGTAGGAAATGGTGTTTGTGAGAATGGAAGAGGAGGTGAGAGGATGTGATGATGGGTAATGACGAGAAAATATAGATGCAGAGAATGTGGGGTAGTGGGCGAGTGCAGGATGAAAAATCATGCTTAAGAGGGAATCTTAAGTAAGATAGCCATGCCGCATGGAGAGTTAAGTAAGATCACCAAACCATCAGTGATAATATGGATGGAGAAAGACAACATTGTATTGGATACAGGTGTGGAAGGTTTGGTTAGAGTGGACAACTACAATGAAAGGCAGGAGACAAAAGATGAGGAATATATGATGAGAGGAGGAAGGGTTAGATGACAAACCATTCTTAAGAGGAACACTTAAGTAAGATTTCCCTGTGACGGGGATGGTTAAGTAGGATCGCCAAACCGAAGAAGAAGAATAATGATGAAAAGATTGAGTAAAACAAGGAAACAAAGGAGTGTGACATGAGTGGATGGAGGAACATATGTAGTGTAGATGGAGAGTGTAAGGGCAATCCTTAATTAGGATGCCCACGTGGTGGGAGTGATGATGTAAGAGTGTCAAGTGGAAAATGAGGAGAAAAAAGATATTTGTGGTGGTGATTTTCGTCTATTGAAAGAGGAAATGGTGGAGAAGCTTCTACAGCGGGAGGATCCAAGGAAGAAGATATACCTTAACTAACATTCTCTGGCTATATAGATGGTTAAGTAAGATTTTCAAACTGAAAGCAGAAAATTAAAAGGGAAACTCAAGAGGAAGGAGAAGTAAGATATCTGGTGTGGTGCAAGGGGACAGAAAGATGAGATAAATGATGTGGAGACAAATGGGGATGAGTGGAAATGGGGAGCGAAGAGTAATGGATCAAAGAATTTTTTGAACATGTTGAGAGATAAGGAGATGCATGATAACAAACCTTCCTTGAGAAATATCCTCAAGTAGGATTCGCAAACTGTAACGGAGATCAAGTAGAATTCACAAAATAAAAAGTATATTTGCAAACACATTCAATGAGATGATGGATAGATATAGAATTCATAGTGCCAAATTTGATGTGATTTTAATAAAAGATGATCTGGATGAGATGAATGGAACATAGTTGTAGCAAGGGCATATAGGGAAACTATGTATATAGGGAAACTATGTTTCGAACTGGATTGGGGATAAACAAGAAAGGTTACCACTCAAGGCATTGCACTTGCAGCCAATAGCAAGTATTAACACATAACCAACGATACCTAGTTATAACAAAAGAACATGAGGGAAATATGGATGAAATATGCTCGTAATCCTAATGTTGACATGAAAAAGGGATCGAAGATGTGACTTGTACGCGGGAAGAGGGGTTTCCAAAGGTGGTGTTCCTTAAGTCTATGTCCCAGCTCTGGGAAAGGGAAAGAACAATAGCAGAAATCCTTCTGATCAATGCATGAAGCTTTTGGAAAATATTGATAAAGGAAGGATGATCAATGTGGAAAACCTTCTAGATGCCATAATAACAAAGTAGCCATCCTTTGAGGGTATGGTCTAATTTATACATAATATGGATGACAAGAATAATATGATAGCCATCCTTCAAGGGATCAGTTTATTTCTTTTTATTTTGCTTTGATTTTTAATTTGTATGCTTTTGTGTTTTTTCTCTCTCTTTTTTTACATGAATAGATGTCGTTTGAGGGATCAGTCTATTTTTGATAACTTTGATTTTTCCTTTTTCATACGTGAATTTGAGCTTCACATGGGGGAGAGCTGGGAATAGCTAAGTAAACCAATTAAGAGGGGATAAGGAATGTACAAGAGACACCCTGGACCCTCTGCATGGCTGCAATAGGAGAATGAGAGGGTGACGGATGTAATGGTAATGGGGTCACATCAAAGTAGTGAAGGCAGACCACATAATTTAGATCATTACAATGAAAAATGGAAGGGGCTAAGGATGAAGGAATAATCTAAGGGTATAACTAAGTGCTCGTTGGTAGAGATGATAATAATAGACTGGACGCAAGTGCAATGCATTAAGAGGTTCTGTCTCTGGTTTACCACCACGAGAGGAAAGACAATGAAGTTGCAATAAGATGAGATGATAGCCAAGTAGGAAATAAAACTATGTCCTGAAGGAAACAAACATATGACCAAAATGGTGGATTTAGATGAAAATAAATGGTGCCCCAAGCGAGACACAAATATGGCCACAATAGTGGACTTGAAAAAATAGATGGTGCCCCAAAAGAGGCATAAATATAGCCACAATGGTGGATTTTGAGAAAAAGGTTCCTCAACGGAAGGAAAAACATGGCCTCAAAAGGAGGATTTTGATGAAAATAGATGGTTCCCCAAAGAGGCATAAATATAGCCATAATGGTGGACTTTGGTAAAAGGTCCCTTAACGGAAAGAGTTAAAAGATGTCAAAATATTTTAGATTAGATTGGTTTGGATTTGGATGGGATAAATGAAACAATGTCAAGAGGTGAATTCCCCTAGTAACAATGGAGTTGTACGGATGAGATGCTAAAGGGAGAGGGAAGGTTGTTCCCCCAATAAGTTAAATGTGAAGGATTTAAAGGATGTCAAAAGAGTTTAGATGAGACTGACTTAGATTTGGATGGGGTAAACGATCGGAGACCACAAGTGTGCTTAGTAAGATAAGCGGCATTGATGAACAATGGAGGGCATTCCTTAGGAGGAATGACATGGACTGGATGGATATTAAGGGATGATGTGGATGGAGGGATCATGGGAGATTTGAAAGATGGGATATGGATTGGATTCAAGGTGGATGGAGAAGGAACTTTACCCTGAATGAGGAAATCATCTTTCTCAATAACGTTGTTGATGATTGACCGAAAGTCTTTACAATGTTCGATATCATGACACGAGGTATGATGATAGGCGAAACTGTAATAAGGATTAAACCATGATGGCTTGGGACAATAGGGATTAAAGGCTTTAATGGGAGGAAGTGTGATGGCAGATATTTGAGTTAAATGTCAAAGGATATCTGTGTAAGATCCCATTGAAGTATCATGGGGAAGGTAACTCTTGTGGGTTTTGATAGGATATCTCAGCTTGGAGTTAGGAGAAAAAGTGGATGTAGAGTGGATAGGTGAATTTTGTGTTTTGGAGGAAAAATAAAATTTGTTTGAAGGATTTTATTGTTTGAATGTGGATTGATTGTTGCAAGATGTCATGGATGGAGAGACTGATCCTAACATAGATGTTGTGGCATTGGATTGTTGAGAAGAGGGAAAACATGAATGTTTTTGAGGATACGCAGGGTACTGTTGGGCATGTTTTCCCTGATCCTTAGACTTCAATCGAGAAGATTTACCTCTAATAGGGATGATTATAATTTCAATCGGAGGATCTGATAATGGTGGTATGGTTATTAATGGAGAAAATGTCATAAAACAAGATGAGGATGTTAATGGAGAGATAGGTGTTTGTATTATACGATTAATGATATCTATGTGAGATGTGGATTGTTTAGGTTTTGGCATGGTAAGGGTTGATTTTGTAGAAGGAAAATGTAAATGATCTTTATTTGATTTAGGTGGATGTGTCAGTTCAATAGATGATCCAAAGGGTATCTTAGATAGGGTTGCAGATTGAGAGGATTTGGTTAGTGTGACAGGAAAATTAGGAAAAAAGTGTTGGGATAACACTGGTGATGTGGCCATGAGAGAGGATTTAGGTAAAGATGTCAAGGTATGGATAGGTGAACTTGTTGATATGATAGGTATAGGGATCGTTGGCATAGATAAAGATGTAAGAACTTTTGGAATATGTGAAGATGTGAGTGATGTGATAACCGATGGAGTAGTCCTTATGGGTATGTGTAATGCATGAGCATTTTCAGATGTAGAAGTAGAAGGGGCGGGTTGTTTCATAAATGTTTCGAGGGGTAAAAATGATATGTTTGCTAAAGGGGTTGATGTCGAAGGTGGGGTTGTAAGGGTACATGTAGTAGAATAGAGTTTAGTTGGGATGGTTGTGAGAAATGTAGGTGTAGTAACATGTGTATTTAAGGTAGATGTGGGTGAAGAAATAGATGGGAGAGATGTAGGGATATGTGTGGAGATGAGTGGGGCCAAAATAAGTGATAAGGATGAATCTAATGTGGTAGGTTGAGATATGTTTGAAGTGGTAGAAGTAGATAGTATAGTTAAATTTGATGTGGATGTGATAAGGATAGGAGAAGGTGTAGGTTCTAGACAAATAGTGAAAGTTGATGTAGGTGTGAAAGGCTCTAAATATGGGATGGGAATAATGTCCACTATGGGAGCATACGGAGTTGGTGATAAGATGGGATCTTGATTGAAAATGTCAACCATACAATCATTTGATAGTTGAGATGTAAAGAGCATGACGTGATTGGTTGGTGGTTGATTAATTTGTTCTGCGGAGGTATCGATTTGGATATTGTCTCGATTTATGAGTTGTTGGACACGATCTTTGAAGGAATGAAATCTCTCAATGTCATGACCTTTGACTTGATGATATTTACAATAGTGGGGTCCGTGATACCGAATAGGCTTGGCTTGTGAGTTTTCCACAGGTCTTATGGGAGGAAGTTGGATGTTGTTTACGCTCATCAACTTATCAAATACAGAATTGTATGATTCTCCTAAAGGAGTGTAGTCTGTTGTTGATTGCGGAGATTGTTGTTGAGACCATGTGCTTGATGTAGATGGGGATGAGGGTTCAATGACCACAGTTTTTTCCACACCCTTAAATTCTTCATTATGTGTGAATGGTTTGGTAGATTCCATTTTACGTTTAATTGAATTTAGTTTAAGATGACCCTGCTCAATGGCACGGTTTTCAAGTTTACAAGCCATTGTGAAAGCTTAATCAAAGGTTCCAAATGATTGGATCTGAAAAGTAGATGATATATGTTTAGCACAAGAACACGAGAATAATTCGATGAGTTCATTTTGTGGGATAGTGAAGGATAGTTTGTTTATAACACCACGCCATCGTACGACAAAGTCGGTGATGGGCTCGTCTTTAAACTATTAGATGGTATAGATATCAACGATAGTAGTTTTATGTGTGATATTGATAGAAAAGTGTTCTAAGAACAACTGTGAAAGTTGAGTGAAAGAAAATAAGGAATGTCGTGGGATATTGTTGTACCAATCCAACGCGGGACCAGAAAAAGACATGGGGAAAGTATGAAGAAGTAGATCATGATCATGTGCAATAAGACAACAAGATTGTTTAAATGCGAGGAAATGTTGTTGAGGATCTTCCATGTCATTGAACTTAGTAAACTAGGGAGGTTTCCAATGAGGAGGGTAAGGTTTGAGAGGAATAGACAGATGAATCGGTTCATTACAAACTTGTTCATAGGATAAGGTGTTCCCAGGTGTCAAAGTAACGGTTTCTAAATTGGCCAACCGATTCATTAAGGCATGAATTGGATCACTCGAGGTGTTGTAAGGTTGATATTGGATTAGATGTGTGGTTTGAAAAGTAGATAAATAAGGTGAATGATGCATTTGTAGGTGTGTGGGTAGTTGGGGAATTGTCTGATAAGGTGGTTGATAAGTTTGTGGACAGGATGTTTGCAAAATGGTTTGATAAGACAATTGATTAATTTATGGATATATAGGTGTTTGGGGAGTTTCTTGGTAAGGAATAACATGTGTCATAGGTTGGGATTGATGCATAGGCTGATGTTGAGCAATAAGGGCATGCCGATAAGTGGGGATATGTGTGTTAAGAGTTTGAGATGGCTGGGCAGGACTATTAATGGTGGATGAAATAGGATTGTCAAAATGGGAGGTGGGTGGAATGCGATCCACCAATTTTGGAGATTGGGAGGATTGAGAGATTATAGGAGATTATTGGAGCAAGAAATCATATATGGGGTTAGGAGGAGATCTTAGTGTATCTAGAAGAGTGGGAGATGGTGGTGCGATCAGTTTAGGAAGACTGGCTTGACGAGAGATATGACGGTTGGTGTCAAGGTGGGGACAATTTTGTATGACATGGTTCTCATGAGGTGAGACCATGGAAACTGGAGGTTGGGTGACTGACAACATGGTTTTGAGTTTAGTATCTTGTTGGGTGAGATCGTTATTAGTAATGTCATTGGATGTAGCAAATTGTTTTTTTTCTCGATTTGGGAGAGAGCGAAAATAAGTGTGAAATAGAGAAACATTTGTTTATGTATGTTGTTTACAAAAAAATCAAGTAGAATATTTTTTAGCATCATGATTAATATAGAGGATGTGAACAAAAAATAAAAGTAGGTAATGAAGGTGCCTAAAGGATTCTAAGGTTGGTTTCAGGTAGTTATGGATTGGGAGATGTCTGAGACAGTTTCTTGTTGGGTGTTTAAGTCCTAATCAGTTAATCAAGTGAGAGGAATGTTTTGATGTGTTAATTATGTTTGTGTAGTCTCAGGTAGTGTGTGATAAGTGAAAATCAGAGAGTTAAATTCTTTACTTAGGCTATGTGATCAGGAAGGATGCAGAAGGTTTGTTTTAGACCAAAATGAAATTTGATATTTGATGCAGGCAATTACTTAGGAAAGGAAAAAATCAATGCAGAAAAGAGAAAATAAATAAAAATGAGGAATACTTGGAGGACGCTTATCGGTGGCCAAGAACGCCCGAGTAACCTAAAATGGCACCGTCTATGTTTGCATAGAAATTTGGTAAAAGTATTTTGTGTGGTGTTTTTTATTTAAACACTGGTCTTTGACAGCGTAACGTTGTTGTTGTGAGGTTATAGACATTATCCTACAAGAAGATAATAAATGCTATTAGTCAAGGTAGTTTTAAAAATGACTTTATAAATTTTACACATGGTGTCATTGTAACTAGAATAATTAATTAATCTAATTATTAACAAAATTGTAATTTATAGTCAATTAGAGTAATTGTGATGCGAAGTCGATAAATTATAATTTTAATCTACGAAATAAACATATGAGATAAATTAATAAATGTTCAATCTGTACGAAAATGAGAGACGATTGATAAACTATACAATGTGTCAATAGATTCGAAATAATAAGCTATGAAATGAACTATAGAAATAAAAAAAATCTATAAGAATAATCAATGAAGTAAATTATTAACTAAAGAGGAATGGTAAATCTAAATTAGAAATTATTAAATAAATATGTAGTGTGTGTGTGGTCGGGCCATGTGGAGTTCACATGGAGGGGTCTCCTTGGGCGGGGGAAGTGTGCATGAAGAGAGTGGGTTAGTGTATGTCAGTTGGGGATTGATGATAGGGTCGAGTCGTATGTGGGGCGAGTAGGGCAAGTGGGGTAGAGTCAGGAGGAAGAGATAAGGGAGGAAGTTGGATAGTTTTGAGTGGAGGGATGTTGGTCGAGTATGGGCATGAAGTCGAGGAGAAGAGAGTCAAGTGAGAGGACTCAGATGGGAGATCAGGAAGAGGAGAAATGGGATAGAAGGGATATAGGGAACAATGTAGGAGAGAGCTCAGGTGGACGGGGGACAATAGAGATGGATGAATCACTGATTAGTGTGGAGGTTAGCGCTGGTAGAATTTGAGAGGAGATGGGATCTGTGTGAGGATGGGGTGAGACTAGAGTGTATTGAAGGGAGGAGAGTCAGATGGAAGCTCTCGAAGGGGAAGATGAGATCTATTGGAGGGTCTGTATGGAGTACAGAGATACATGTGGCCGGGTGATGTGCTACGGGAAGGCACATGATAGCTCGGTTGGAGTGGAGAGAGGTGAAAGATGGGGATGTAATGGATAGACAAGGTAGGTAAGTGGATCGGCATGGGGACGGCGAGGAGGAAGTCAAACTGGGGACAATGAGATAAGCCGCATGAGGGGTCAGGATTGGGTAGGAGGATAAGAGCTCGGTTGAGTGTGGAAAGGAGATGGGATCGATGAAAGGGAGATAAGTGAGAGAATAGCTCAGGGAGAGTCTAGGAATGGGTAGAGGAGATGGGAATGTAGAGGTGAGGTGGAAGATACTCAGGCTCGAGAGAAATGAAAATGGGTGCGAGGATGGATTGTTGGGACGGTGAGTTAGATGAGAGTCGAGTTTGGAGATAGGAAGTGGGAAGGGAGATGGAAGGGTCTGGTGAGTGTAGTGAGGATGTGAGGAAATGGCTCGGTCGAGATATCCGAGCCGGGAGGAAAGGAATAGGAATAGATAGGGGATGGGATAGTTTAGGAAATTGTTTTTATTTATTTATTTATTTTTACAATTATTATCATTGTTTTGTTTTTAATTTGATTGTTTTGTTGTTGTTGATTTAAATAAATAAATATTGTCTATTATGTTTTAAAATAAATAACTAGATTATTATGTTTTTAACAAATGACTATAGATTAATATGATTTGAAATGCGAGATCTATACATAATTAGAAATTAATATCTAAATGAATATGTAGACATATTTTATTAGGTCAAAGCAAAGGTCATTGAAATAAAAAATTTATATCTATTATACATCTAATATCGCAAATAAAAGCAAGACAATAAGATTAATTTCTGGATTTGCTTCCTATGTGAGTAGATGTCAACAGAAAACAAACAAAGCATGTACCTCCTGGTGATTTCAATGAGTAACCGTATTGACCTGAAATCGACACATAATAAGATATTATAAACAAGCAAATTAGAAAAGATGAGTAAAATAACAAACAAAATGACTAGATCTAGGATATGGTCCCACCGGGCGTGCCAAAATGTTGTACAGGAAACTTCATTCTCGAGCGGGGTGAAGGCCGATACTGAGAGCCAGCAGAAACTTTGAATGATGGAGGGCTTAGGACCTTAGATGCAGATGTGGATCTACGGGTGCAAATAAGATAGATGCATGATATAGAGAAGTTGGATCTGTAAAGCTGAAACAGATAAGATTAGATAACAATATGTGGGGGTTTCCCTGATAGTGCCAGTTCCAAGAGGATTTTAACTCCCTTGGAGGATGTCAACCCCCGTGTTAGACAAGATAATAATATATCGGGAACAATATTAATCGTGTAGAAATAATGGAATATAAAATGACAAGTAACTAAAATGAGGAGAGAACTTAGCTTGTGCTCTGTTATGGAGATGAACTTGGCATCCAGATGGTCAAATAAGGAATCATGATAAAGATTTCTCCCTCAAACTTGCATAACTTAATTAATCTCTTCTTCTCTTCTCTAGGCCTAGGTATTCTTGAAAAATATCGGTCAGGGTCCTCGAAAAATTTATCTCCCTCCGAAATATGGGGGAAAAACCCATATTTATAGTTTGGATGTGAGGTTAGATTGGGGTTAACAAGTAATCGGGGTTGGGTAGAGTAACTCGAGTTAAGAGGTATGATGTGATCATGTGGGGACCACTGCTTGAATTATTAGATGAAGTGGGGAGCATGAATTACATGGTAGGTGAGATAAAAGATTCCATTTAGAAAGGGGTGTCGGATGGGTGTATTAATACCCATGGATTTAATAATTTGTGAGAGATGGGGGATGATACCAAAATTCAATTATTAAATGGGTTTATATGGAGCCCATTTAATAATTCATTAAAAAAGGTGAGCAAATAGATGGGATTTCATTTAATTGAAGAAAAAGAGAAGTGAGAATGGAAATTGCGTGAATGTGAGATGACGGAGTGGTGTTATACCAAAAATTGATGTCTACATTTATATTGTTTTGAGAACCCAGAATCTAGACCAAGGCACCTCGGGGTGCCTCAATGCACTCCCATGTGCATGTGTCACTTTAGAAAGTCCAAATCTGCCCTCTACAGGGCCTTTGAGTGTTCATCTGCACTGTTGAGTTCCAGTTCCAAATCTGCAACAACCTGCGATAGTCACCTGCATTTAGCCGAGTCATTTCCTTGCTCCCCTCTTGCATTCTAGGGTATTATTTCCATTAGATCAAATCATGCAATTACTTTACATCTCTTTAGCATATTAGTTTGATGTTATTTATTATTTTTAACCTCTTTATTTACAAGTGTTTTAGTCCTCCTATTTAGATTAACATTACTACCCTAAATAGCCCATTTAGGTTTTATTTTAGTTAATTAGTATATGGAAAAAAATGAAAAAAAAACTTCAAAACCATGTTTAGCAATTGAAGGAGTACAACTCTGAAATAATAGGTGAAACCCACGAATCTTCTCAATTTAGACTCACTCCAAAAATGCTAAAAGTTGCCACAAACGATAAGTAATAATAAGAACATAGTATTTCCTATAAAAAAACCAAATGGATTTGATATCAACAAGATTATAACTTATAAAGAGAAGTGGTGTGTATGTGTGTATCAAAAACAAAATTTCTAGTCAAAATTACTTTTGACTATATGATAAAGATAAGTGTGAAAAACTCCACATGAATAGATACACATGAGACAAGTGTTCAAGCTATGAGTGTCCCTTATATTAATCTAATACTAGAAGGTTGTAAAGTAAACCAATGAAATAAATCTTAAATAAATATAAATAAAGTAAGTAAACTTAAAATAAAAGGTGCACATATATAAATATTGCACCAATAGATTTATCATCCCAATTGTTCCTTGTCTATAAATGAGTATGCTTGCAAGTGATTATATGGGGATTCTTTGGATAAATTAAGATTGGCCTCTACCCTGATTCTTGGAAAAAATGAGGAAAATCCCAGAGTGGAGAGATCTTTGTGGGCTATACACCCAAATCCCTCGTCATTACTCATACCAAGAGGCCAAAGGCAAGGTAAGGATAAAATTCTTCCCCTAGTAGTTATTGAGTTGAACTTGCTCCTACAACAACAAAATACATGAACCAGAAGGGAGACTTAACTTGCTCCACAATGCTAAACAAAACATTATCCCTAATTATTGTTTTAATTTATTTCAGAAAAAAAGTAATATTCAAAATTGTATTTTTGTTATTATTAAAGTCTACACCATTTCAGATCAAATTATCAAGGAAGAGGATTAATACCATTTTATTATTATTATTATTAAAACAGTTGCATACGGTCATGGGAAAGTAGTGATCTAATAATAAATAGATACGCAGAAGACTCTAAAAAACCCTTAGCTAATATATTGTCTAAAGCTATAAGATTTATGGACCCTAGGCGAGATGTCTTCCTTCGTAACTTCCTCTACGAGCCCTAGTCACCCTGTGTCAAAGCCTGTCCCTACATCTGCTCACAACGACGGTCCTTCTCATGGGAAAGTTTTGGATGGCTGTGATAAGGTGTTTTCCTTGAATCCCCTTTATTCTGACTTGTTTCAATGACATTCTGTGGGAATTTCTACTAATGTCAATAGTGGCGACAGAATCCTTGTTGGTGGTGGTGGAGAAATTGGTGATCCCTCCTTTCACAATGTTCTGACTCTTCTTCTTGTGATGAATGGTGAGAATAAATTAATTGTTAGTTCTTCTCTTCATGCTAAGGGCAATGGCCATGACTCTAGCTTGACTGGTGGTAGGGGATTTGACCAGGAGTTTTCTCTTTCCTCTCCATTCCCAGTGAATAGATCTTTTAGGGAGGTTGTGGCTGCCTCTAATGTTTTGTTCTCTTTGTAGAGAATGTGTAGCCCTCACTGCATGATGTTGAATTTACTTTGGCATCCTCAAAACCTTTATCTACTACTAAAACCACTCCTTTGGTCTCTTTTGGAGAGTCGGTGTTGGAATCCGAATAATGTTTTTCTAGTCGGGAATTGATCTGCTATTTCAATGGTCTCTGGCTTGGGCTATAGCTTCTCCACTTGTGGATCTCCCTGAACTGGTGCCCCCTCTTGTCTAGTAAGTTGGAAATTTATCCCTAAGCAAGGGGATTATTTATTGTGGGTTTCATTTCTTTGGAGGATAGGGATTCTATCATGTCCAAAATTTGGGAATTGTAACATCATCAGTTGTTGATGAAACCGTGGTTTCCGACTATCAATCCCCTAATTGTTTAGTTTAATGTCAAATTGGGTTGGATGTTTTTACCTCATCTCCCACTGTAGTTCTAGGCAGAGGAGTGCTTATTTGATATTGACAATAATTTGGGAAAGTTTTTTATCCATAGACTCCAAAATGGAATTCTATACTCACACTACATATGCAAGAATATTTGTGGATCTTGATACCTCTTTAGATCTTCCAGCTTCAATGGATCTCAAATTTATAAAAAGGATTTGGTCACAACCTCTTGATTACGAAGGATTTCCCTTCAGGTGCAGGAAATACTTTTCCCTCGAACATCTATTTTAAGATTGTCATAAATTAAAGAAACAATGTAAGGAAAGAGTTTTTTGGAGGAAGGAATCTAATCCTATCTTAATGATTGTTGAAGAGGATTATGATACTTTCTTGGAGGATTTGGTAGGGAATAGTACTGATCATCAAAGAACTCAATAATGGGTTGAGACTCAAGTTTCCCCCCTTGTGATTGGGGTGGGAAAGGTGGAACCCTGTGGTGAATCTACCATTGGGGGAGGAATCGCCATCCATGGTTGGGACCAAAGAGCCATATTATTTTTAGGTTACAGATTATTCGGATGAAAATTTGGGACCTAATCGAAATGATGGTTGGACAATTGTAAATTGAAAAAAGAAGGGCTTGCCTCTCCATAAAATGAGATTAAGATCTCAATATTAGAACCCGTTGGAGTAATTTGTTGTGTTGTTTCCGAAGTTACTTCAGCCTCTCTGGTTCTCTCATCTCATGTTCTTTACTCATGTGTTTTTGTGGCCTTCTTTCTTTTGTTTCCTATAGGATTCTTCATTGTAAGGAATTAATGTTTTATCTCACCTTGAGGGATTTGTACAAGGATACAGATCCTTTCAAAATACACCTTTTACCCTTTTTCCAAAAAATCTATGAGATTTACGAATATAAACAAAGAATGCAATAAATAAATCTAAAGAGCACGAAATCATTTCTCCCACCAAATAGAATTTCTTCCCTAGATTGTGTTGAGCATACTCCTAAATTTTAATAGAGCATTTAGTTGTTTTAAGACAACCAGAGTTTTTTACAAATAAAATAAAATAAATTCAAATCCTTGGAACAAATATTTTTCAATTAATTTCCAGCAGTCTTATCGACTTTCATGGTTGTTCACACGTGAATACACATTGTACAATCAAAACATCTTGATAACATATGTGACAGAGCATCTCAATAACAATTTGGTGTCACTGACCTCCGCAGCTATATCTGACCACATGCAGAAAAGAAAATAGTGGTGTATCAAGGTGCCACCTCTCCGATGCCCATCATATGTGAAAGAAGACAATTGTGTAACTATTTTTATCGTAGGTAACTAGTGTTTTTATTTCACGGACACAAATTTGAATTTCACAGGCACAACATTAAACACTTTTACACCATATATACAAATGTATATGCCTCTTGACATAATTATATATTATATTGACAATTTAAAGAAATCGTAACAAACACCCTTAATCAAGGTTGGGATATTCGTGTGTTCCTTAATTATGAATGAAATTTTTGTATCGTTGTAAATTAAATACTCCCCTATAAATAAATTTTTTTATAGTATACACGTAGTCTCAAAAATACCACTTGTTTTGCAACTATTACAAATTTCAGTGCCTCAGCTAATATTCGAATTTATGTATCATCAAAATTACATCAACCCCTACTAACAAAAAAATTCAAATATCAGTAAACGCATACTCACTAAATAAGCACTGGAATTCAATTTTATATTTACTAGAAATAAACACATACTCCCACTAAATAAGCAATGTAATTCATATTTATATTTAGCTGAAGTAAACACATACTCCCACTAATAAGAACTACAATTAGAGTTTTTAATTACCTGAAAAATATTATCATTTAGCTCTGTAAGTTGTAGTAGTTTTTGCAACAACAAAAAAATATAAAAAATACAAGAGGGATAAGTGCATGAAGTTGGGGGGCCAAAATGTGGACAAAAACCCAAAAAAAGCAAAACGCGTACGCATTCTATTATAACATGATCATGTTTTAAATTGTCAGGTTTGGGATTTACCAAGGCATAATGCGAACGTGTTATGCCTACTATAAAGATAAAAAAAGAGGCCTGAGCCTCTATCATTTTATCTCCCTCAAACATGAGTTTTAGAGCTTAACTGTGCCCTCATGTTTTTTCATTCAACTGGATCTCAAGCTCAAAGGATCGTTTCTAGATCACTGGGAAGATCTGAATCGACGATGGTGCCACGGAGAAGAGGTAAGCACAATTCTTTTCTCAAAATTGCATTGAAATATGATTATTATAGATTAAAATTTGAATTGAATACATATTTTTTATTGTTACAGTTAGAGGTCGAGGGAATCAACCACAACCAAACCAAGCTATTCTTGTCATCCCTTCCGACACTCCCACAATTGCTCAACATCTCCCGGGTAGTCAAGAAGATTTAGCAACCCACATAGTTGAAAACAAAATTGAAATTAAGGATTTAATTAAAACAATGAGGGATTCAAAATCCACAAACCGCCACCACACCTCCCTTGCAAACACATTGGAGGCATTACTTATTCAAGTTGACGTAGCAATGGGGAAAATTGATTGTTGGACAACTTACAGAGAGGGTTGAAGGGTTTGTTATTCCAACAAATTGTCATATGTGGATGTAAAGAAAAAAGAAATTTCAAAAGACCTCATATGCGCCTTATTCACAGACCCCTGCACTAATTTTCCTGTTTCATTGTCATGTAAACAGTTTCCCATCCATTGGTGCAATAATAATTTGATTAAAAATAACTTTTGGGACTGATGGTGGATGGTGTTTGATTTTCCACCTTGTAACAACAACAAGGTGGCACTATAGTTTCTGAGAAAACTCTATTACGAGTTTATCCTCAACAAGATCCCAAATTATTTTGATTTCCAAGATTTCCAGGGCCAAGGAAAAGGATCTGCACAGGATCGACTAGGTGCACAACGTGCACCTATTCAGTAGGGTAGATTCCCCACACAGAAGCCCCCTCACCTTGAGATTGTCTCTCAAGCAGTGAAGGAGACAGTAGAGATTGATACACTCCATGCGCTTCAGGGGCTATCTGTGACCCTTGTTCGACATAAGAGGGATATTTTTGAGCCAGATGCTCGCAGAGTTACATAGAGTATTCCCTCAGGGAGTACTAGAATGAGGCCACATCTTTTCTCTTCATGTGGTAGCATATGTTTGGGGCCAGAGGAGGATGATACTTTCATGCGTACTGATTTTGGTGCATCTAGTGCTAGGGGTGCACATGATAATGTCACTATGTAATATGTCCTTTTGAGTGAGATATTCATTGGCATCACCTTCATAGGTAAATTTGTTATGTTTTGTTATGTGTGTTACAAAAAGTTTGGGGTACTTGATTTACTTATATATGTTAAATTTTTGAAATAATTGTATTTGTACACGTATATGCATTGATATTATAGTGTGCTGGAGGTACATCTTTATCCCGACCACAGGCGGCGAGCACCATGCATACACATACATTCACATAGGTAATTTAGAATTTTAATTATGTAAAATTTTCACATACATGTGTGTGTGTGTGTATGCAAATATATATATATATATATATATATATTAGTTTTGAAGTCAAATATATGTATGTTCTTGTATGTCCATCTAACTCATGTGATATACATGTTTGATAAAGATGTTCACTTCATCAGACACCCCACTATCTCTACGACAAGTAGATAAAGGTGTTGCCGCTGTGATTTCATCTGCATAGCAACTCACTGAGGTATTCAAACAACACGTAAATTTTGTTAAATTTCTCGTGTAATTCATATTATGTTAAATTACATGTTAGCAATGTCTTTCATTGTAGAATTATTAAATTATGTTAATAATGTCCTTCATTTTGTATTTACAGGAGTTACCTATGAAAGGTAACAGCCCTGTTTATTTGATTCACAGGCATGGTGGGGTAAAAACAATAGTTCTATATTGATAAAATTAGTTAAAATATTGTCATTATGTACATACATGTACTTAGTTATATTTTTGCTAATTCTGATGTTAAATTTTCTGATCTTATGTGTATGTAGGGAACTTCAACCCCCTCCATTTTGACTTTAAGGGAATGGACTCCTCCATCTCATCATCTTCGTACACCCGTTCATATTGCAAGAGCTCTCGATGATTCATCTGAGCATGAGATGAAAATTTGGTTTGATCGAAAACTTGCAGTAAGTTTGTGTATTTATTTAAATACTTTCATTCTAGCATGGTCTTAAATACATGTTGAAAACATATATAAATTAAGTTTTGACAAAAAAACATTGTTTGCATTTACAGGCTCATCTATAGGAGAGTATTCAGTGGAAGAGGAATCAAAGCATGGGCTTGGACCGATTCAAACTCATCTCATAGATCTCCATCTTCGTCTAAGGTATGGCCTTCTTCGAGCAAGCCCAAGAGAGAGATAGATTTTGATGAGTAGGAAATATATATGTTTTACATGACATTGTTTTTATATGCCTATGTGCATGGCATTGTATGTACGCCTATATGGCATTTGAACTTGATGGAATATGACTTATTTGGGAATTTAATTGTATTTTTTATGCACATTAAAATACTATTTGGAACTTGATAATTTTGTATGATACCTTACATTTTTTATATTATTTTTGCATGAAACTAATATGATGTGCACTTAACAATATTTAAGACATTATGGATTATTTTTTCATTTATAGGTGATGTACATGTACTAGCATTTTCAATGTATAATATGCATCAAACTTTGGAAACCAATATTTATATATTGTATGTATATAAAGAGTTACCTAATTTAAGTAATTATTCATTCAATTTATCAATGTGTATATGTGTATTTACCTTACTTGCGCTTCTTCTTGCTCATGGTCTCTTTGTACTAGTTCCTGTTTTATCATGCACTTACTACATTCTTATATGCTTCCTAGTATTCTCCTTTGTTAAAACACCTGAGAGTCGTCACAATTTGATGCCTTTCATTTGTTGATATTTTGAGAATGTCTCTCTATATAGATTACTCCAATGCTTGAGAATTTCTCTAAATGCAATGACATTTTGATTCAAAAACTTAACGATTCTTGATTGTCTAATCCTGTCTAATTCATGTTATTACCTATAAATCTATAGGCATTTAAAGCTATTTTGAAATCACATCACAACCTTCACTAGGCTTGATGATTACCCCTATCCTTTTGATGGTGCTTTTGAAAGGATCCGTGGGTTTATCATAGCATAAATTATCAATGAATGGAAGGTCACTAAGCCATAAGCCAGGTGACCCCCATCCAGAAACTAAATAAGAAATATTTACTAGGTGATTGATAACTCTCATGTGTTCTTAGACATACCCCTATCAAATTCATTCTTTATCCAATCTAGTAATTTAGGGATCTTAAGGGACTATGCCCAAATGAGGTAGCCCAAAAGCACAGGTAGCATAGGGAACCAAAACAAATCCTCCACTGGCATTCACCTAGCCACCCCAATGTATTAGCATCGTTGGTTCGGTCCCACGAGCTTCTATTTGAAAACTACAGCATTTAGGAGCCCTACACTAACTCAGACTACATTATTTCGATGCATTTTCAAACAATAGGACAACAGAGATAACCAAATGGAGATGGAGAAAATCTGGGAGAGGCTTTTCTATAGGGCTTCAACATGAATGTTTTGGATATGACGATACATCTTTAGGTGCCACGAAGTCCAATAAATAACATGTCGAAGATATAACATGTGTTTTGGTCTCAGGGCTCTTAAGAGACTATGGGCCGAACGAGGTAGCCTAGAAAGTGCATAGGGACTGTAGGGAACCAAAACAAATCCTCCAATAGCATTCACCTAGAAACTCTGATGTGTTAGTGTAGTTGGTTTGGTCCCACAAGCTACCATTTGCAAAATACAGCATCTAGCAGCCTTACACTGACTGAGACTACACTATCTCACATGTTTGCAAAAAATAGGACAATCAAGGGAACTGAATGGAGATGGATAAAAATGCAACAATATTTTGTAGAGGACTCTGACATGGAGGTCTCGGATTTGATGAGACATCTCTAGGTGCCACAGAGTTTAAGAAATCACACTGTCGAAAATATAGCATGTTTTGGCCTCAGGGATCTTAAGGGACTACGCCCTGGATGAGGTAGACCGGAAAGCACGGGTAGTGTAGGGAATCAAAAAAAATCCTCCTACTAGTGTACACCTAGCCACCCCAACATGTTGGCATATTTGGTTTTCTCCCACGAGCTTCTGTTTGCAAACTATAGCATCTGAGAGCCCTACACTGACTTAAACTGTAGTATTTCAACGCGTTTACAAACAATAGGATAATGAGAGAACCGAATGGAGCCCTGGAGAAAAATCCTGATCATAGGCTTATCGTATCTCCATTCGGTTCTCTGACTGTCCTATTGTCTTGCAGATGCATGAAATACTGTAGACTGAGTCAGTCTATGGCTGTCAGACATTGGAGTTTGCAAACAGAAGTTTGTGGGACCAAACCAATTACACCAAAATGTCAGGGTGGCCAGGTGAATGCTAGTGGAAGCTTTTTTTTGGTTCCCTGCACTACCTGTGATTTTCAGGACTACGCTTGTCCAGGCATATTCCCTTAAGAGCCCTAAGGCCAAAACATGTTCTATCTTCGACGGGTGATTTCTCAGACGTCAGGGAACCTAGAGACATCTCGTCAGATTCGAGACCTCCACGTTGGGGTCATCTACAAAATCCTCTCATTGTTTTCTCCATCTCCATTCAATTCTCGTATTGGCCTACTATTTGTAAACATGTGAAATATTGCAGTCTAATTCAGTGTACGGCTGCTAGACGTTATAGTTTACAAACGGAATCTCAAGGGACCGAACCATCTACACCAACACGTCGGGGTGGCCAGGTGAATGCTACTGGAGGCTTTGTTTTGGTTCTCTAGACTACACATGCTTTCGAGCTACGTCATCTAGGCATAGTCCCTTAAGAGCTTTGAGGACAAGACAAGAGATATCTTTGACGGGTGATTTCTCAGACTCCATGGCACCTAGAGACATATCGTCACAATAGGATACCTCCATGTCGGGGCCCTCTACGAAATCCTCTCATGGTATTCTCCATCACTATTTAGTTCTCTCTCTATCCTACTATTTGCAAATGTGTGAAATGCCACAGTCTGAGTCAGTGTAAGGTTGTCCATTGCCACTCACTTGAATAATATAGGTGGTGAAATGAAAATTTTAGCAAGATATTTTTACAATATAGGTGATAAAATGAAAAATTATATTTAAATGTTCCTTTCTAATATTTAGTTTCTCTTAGCTTCATTTGGCGTCAAGAATAATAAATTCTCTACTAACAGTGCCAACCACATGAAGGTGGAAGCCTTTTGTGGCACCTCTAACCTACATAAACATGTTACTATGTAATTAAATAGAATTTTAAGTCATACAAAATTTTAACAAAATCATTTAAGTAAATATTCAAATTAAATTCATGAAGAACATACCTTTGAAAATTCAATCCAATGAACTGCAAGGATCAACTCTATTCTTGACAATAGTAATAATTGCTTCATGATCTAATTCACGAACCTTCCATAGATTCTTGTTTGATGGCCGACTTCGATATTTGATCAATTTAATATTTGTTGCAACGACCAAATGTGAATAGTGAAGTATCTTCCGATGTACTTCATAGTCTTTAAACAACCAAATGTTTGATTTTTTGATAGGATATTGTCCAAGCCAAGTTCCAGTGACTACCACCGATCCTAATAGGATACTCAATTTCTTCACCATCAATGACTGTGGAATTCAAATTTCTTTTCCCTTCTACATAACGAGACAAGAAGTAGTATGTTACCTCTTCATTAAATTCTGTCACAATAACTACAAAAATGTGCCCTATGTATCAAAAAGTAAAACTATTCAATTAATTTAAAAATATATTAAGAGTTCACCAATTAATAATTTACAAATCTTAAACATGACATGTACATATATGTACGTACCATATTGCACTAAATCAAAAACTCGGTCAATGTCAAGTGATGCTATCATTTAATCTGAAGACCTTACAATTTGTAATGCTCATGGAACTTTATGTGTGTCAAGTGGAATTAGAGCTCTATAAGTCCATTCATCCACCTACTGATATGACTCACATTCATTCCACACAAAATCAATGCATGATATACAAAAACATGTTATGCACCTACTATAAATATTCCAAGCATTTGCATATGAACTATGGAATGAGTGCATATCACTTGATCTTGCAACTGTCATAAAATCTTCATTAGATGTTTTTCCTCTATCAACTAAAAATATCTTCGAACCATTGATCTATCTTTAGATTCATGGCCCATATTATTGACACACCAATCAACAATATTTTTTGCATTTGTAAATTTAGCACCATCCTTGAATTTTAACTCTTCTCTTACAAGTGCTCTTTTAACACATACTCCTGCACCATCATGCTCTATTTTTCCATGCCCTACCTCGGTAAAAAACTAGATATGTTGTACATTTGTTTCTTTGTGGATCCTTCTTAGCCAATAAAACATCCATGCATTCTTGAATTGTGATGTGCAGTTATCCAACCAAATGTAATGTTGATCAAAACTAATGTTCCTCTCATTCAAGTTCACATAAAACACCTACAAACACCATTTTACATATTCTATAGAATGTGTCTGATCATCACTGATGTAGAAACGACACTCTCTTAATATTTTTTGATCTTGCTCACTGCTTTCAGGAGAGGGCATGAATGTTATATGCAAGAAAATAGAAACTTGCACTGAGTTATAGTATTGATACTGAACCTCCATTTGTGGCTGCAACGTACAATTATTTATGAAGTCAACTAGTGAAACAATAGTACCAAATGGGAATGTTTCCTTTCTTAACTTAAATTTTTCATCCAACCATCTAGCTCTATGTGTGTGCCTTGTATACTCATAAAAAAAAATATCCTCTCCGAATTTTACCATATATTCTGATACAAGTAATTATTTTCTAGCAAGCTCATACCTCTTAGATTATTTTCCATCCTTTAATTGATATGTCACCGATTTATATTTGGTGAAATCAACCAATTATTTTCCTATTGAATCTGTACTCTCCTCATGGATACAACTTTTCAGATTTGGCAAGCCACCGCATACACTGCACATTCCATCCAAACATGCTTTGTTATAAAAATAATATCTTGTTGATTTTTCACAAAATATTGTTGGAATAAATTTCCTTGAATATTTTTGTGGGACATTTAATCAACCCTCCCGCAACATGATGTTAGTATGCAAAACATGACATATTTGACAAAAAACATCATAATGCATTGAAAATTTAACATGATGCCTGTAACAACAAGTGGTATGTGAGTGATTGATTTTTACATAAAAGGTTTTGCTCATTTCAAAGAATATTTGGCTAATGTTAATTTTTAGATTTTCATTATTAATCTTAGAGAACAATTCCATTTGAGTCATATCTAATAAATTTTTTGCACATGATTCATGATTACGAGAACTTATTCTTCTTTTTACTGTATCTCTTCTATTCGGTGACACCCTTGTGTTCTCATTCCAATATTTTACAATTAATTCTCTTAGAATATCAGATGTATTCTTGTCTTTTCATGGAATTTTGCTAGAGAAATACCAATAGTCAGTGTTATTGAATGACAAAAGACATTTACATCTCTCTATTTCTTTCATTAGTGTTTTTCTATTTAGCTTCAAAGCACTACTTGTTTTTCTAATCAAGAGTTTATTAACTATTTTATCACTTACTATACAATTAGTAAGTGCATGTCCGTTTCAGCATTACTATCTTTGGTGCGTCTTTTCCCACCTACAGTTTGGTATGCTTTATGTATGTTTTCAACAATTGACACATTTTGATCAACAACATTAGATGTTCTTAACCCCACGGTCTTCATTATAGGTCTCATCTTAATTAATTTTATCAATGTAACAAATAATTGACATCTTTGTGTGTCATTTAAATTCTCAAAGTAATTATCCCAAATTCCACTAGCTTTTCTTCTCGCATTTCTTTCAGACATTTTGTTAGGCATTGGTTTTATAATGTTTTCATCAATTTCAATTAAGTGAATTGGTTTTCTTTGCAAAATGAAGGAGGTGTTCTTAGAGGTGAATATTTGTTTACAAGGTTACTTTCTTCATTCAGTGTTTTCATACAAATTTTGGGGTTAACATTTGGATTCTCGGGTAAGGGTTCAACAATTGGATTCATATCAATTTCTTCATCCATACCAACATTATCATTCAATTCAATATCATTATTCATTGCAAAATCATTATTCTCTACATTTTCATTATGTATTTCATCCCCATTTTCTAATACATTAGCTACATTTGATATAGCGGATGTACCTTGCCCTGCTCGAAGTTTTTACATTCTCTTCAATTTCTTTATTCTCTTCTCTTCCAATTAATCTAATGTCTTGTTCTTGACTTTTCCTCTTGTCCTTAGCTTGACGTTTATCACCCATGATTAGAAAAAATCAACTAGTGGGGTAGGGGAAAAAATGAACTACTAAAAAATTGTGCAAGAATGTAGAGAAAATTATAGACAAAACATAATGTTTGCAAAATTCCCATGAAAGAGATGAAAGGGACATTGGGGGGCCACAATATATAAACAAATAAAAACATGTACGTGTTATAAAATGTACGCATTTTGTATTTTCTCTTTTTCCAAACCATGCCTCAAGGCTTGGGATCCGGTTTGGATCCCCAAGCCTGAGGCATGGACTTGTACAAACACAGACAAACAACGTGTTTTTGTAAGAAAATGTAAAAATGCCACTTCCTCTATGATAAATAAAAATAAAACAATCGATCCATTTAAAAAAAATTATACCACGACGTAGAGCAGAGTTTCTTCTTTCTAAAAATATAAATTTTCAAATTTTCTGACTAATATAAGGTTTCCATATTATTTATTTTCTAACTATGCCTTTTTATAGCTATTTTTTGAAGTGTAAATATGTCTATCTTTCATGGTGTATCTTTTTTTTGGGAGATCAAAATTTAAAAAAATTATACTAGCCCAAACTAGGCATAATTCTATACATATTCAAAAAAAAATCTAATTTTTGATATTTTTTGAGGTAGTTAGGGGGGGGCACGGTCGGAGCTCCGTTATTTTTCAAAACATAAAATTTATGTACTAGAAAAATCATAAATAAAAAAATATTCACTATAAAAATCTTAAAAAAAAATGGAGCCCAAACTAGATGCTCCTAGCTATCTTTCTACCAAAAGGTTTTCAAAAATACTAAATGGTGCTCAAAAAATGGTGGGGGGCACGAAAGTCACTGTATTAGTTGTTTTTAAAACAAAAACAGGAGCATTTGTTGGTCATTTTTTAGTTGTTTGAGTGTAACTATTTCAAAAAACTCGTACAAGTTGAATTTTTTTTTTTCTTCAGAAAAATGCATCCACTTAAGACCCCCTTTTGGCCCCCCAACTTGGTGCACTTATCCAAAGATCCCATTAAAATGACCTTAATTAATATATTTTAATTAAGAGGCATCTTATGACTAAATTATCTAAATTGTATTACTAACCAACGCCAACATAAAAATAAACATGCTACATAAAAATATGTTATATTGTTGAATGCTTAAAATTTGTAGCACACAGAAAAATCAACATAAAATAAACACCCAACCTGCCCAAAGAAATGTCATCTCATGGAACAATGATTTCAAGATATTCACAAAATGGTGTTATTCAAATGCCAAAATGGGAAATTTTATATATGGACGTCAAGTTTTTGACCAAATTACAACTTCCAAAAGACTTGGTCATCTTCAAAACCCATTGAGACTATTTTAAAAAATTCAACATATGGATAATCAATAGAACATACTCGCAATATGTGGCAACATAAGAGCTCTACAGTAGGTTATGGCAATCTAATTATTCAATTATCTCTGTCACAAAAATAAAAACAATTTAAAATAGAATACATTCACCACAAATTACAACTCCAACAAAATTAACATTGTTATCCTCTCCATATATTTTACAATTTATTCAAGTCTTAAATAATATCAAACACGTGAAACATATTATTCCACTATTATTTGATTCAAATGAATTATTTAAATAAAAGTATTAATAATAGAATTGGATTGTTTTATGTGTAACCAACAAAGTTAACATTGTTATCCTCTCCATATATTTTACAATTTATACAAGTCTTAAATAATATCAAATGCATGAAACATATTATTCCACTATTATTTGATTCGAATGAATTATTTAATTAAAAGTATTAATAATGGAATTGGATTGTATTATGTGTAACTAATCAGAATTAAATAACGGAAGAGAAAAGTTATATAATGCACTTAAAACCATATTTGATTAATCCAAAATTTAAAACTGTGTTTGCCTATAATATATAATAATTTTTACACACATATTTGGCTAATTATTATATAATTAGAGTACTATAATGTAAATAGTTCATTTTATGTTTAGCTAATTGGAGTCGAATTCGTTAAGAATTATGTGTAACTAATGATTCTATGTGTTTACCTACATAATATATAAGTATTTAATTAATTGTATGCCTTTGTGCATATTTGTTTTTATTTATGTGCATATACATGGCCGATTTTAAGGGCTATGAGCGCGCTAGGCAATAATAGAGCTAACTCCTTCTATAAATACATAAAATATATAGTAGAATAAATAATTAACCGTGACCAAATATCATATTACTTGATATGTTATGCCTCTACCATCTGAGATAAACTTGGTAATACATTTTTTTGTAGCTATTATTTCCTAAAATCCCCAATTAATTCTCTAACATATAGTTTACCATAATCCTAATTTTCTCATATATTTTCCAACTATTTTCTCCCACGTTCTTTAGATATTCACCTTTCTTGATCTCTGCTCCAAAATAAACTTCCAAGGCTTCAAAAAAATACAAAGTGTGAATGAAAACAAATTAAGAGATTTTAATATCACTGAGGAGTTTATCTCATTTATCACTAGCTTAAGCATGAATGGAAACAAATTCTTCACAAATAAATTTGATAAGGAAGCAGAGGAAAAGGTCAATTTGGAAAAAGGAGAATGTATTGAAATCAATAAGGCATTTTAATTTCCTCTATCCCGTAGCCTTTTGATGAGGTCGCCATAATGTTGGTTCGTTATGTCACACTTGAGTGCAAATTATCAACCATTCCATTACATCACTTGGTCCTGATAAATCATTTCAAATGTGAGGTGAGGGTGAGTTTATCCTACTATATTATACACTCTATGGAAAACTCTATTTTGGAAGTTTGAATTCGTAAGAAGATTGTTTCTCTTCACCAGGGAGTCCTTTTCCTCATCAATCAATACTTTTTAGACATTGTGGCTCATGACTCTTGCCGCATTTTGGTCTCTCCTCTTCCCTAGAAGCCCCACATTTGCTCTAAAAACCCCAGGTATCATGACTCTTCCTTTGAGCCACCTCTTACAAGTATCCTTCATAGGAACAAGAAATATAAGGAAATTCTTGACATTGGCTAGAAGGGTCAAGAAATTTATGTGGAGGATATCCCCCCCCACTGTTCTTCCCTACCACGGAACAAGACATCTCCTCTGTTTTGGAGAATAAATTTAACATGCAAGCTAAGACTATGAAAACCCTTGAGGACAACGTGGAATTTCTTCTTAAGTCTTCGGTTAAGTAACAAGCTCCTGATCCTATGCCTGGCCTCAAAGATAAAATTTTCACTCTAGAATCTAAGCTTAAAGACCATGAGGAAAAGCACAACAACTCTCTATCCATGCATAGTGCTATTCTGGATCTCATGCAAGTCCACATACACCAGATTTGTGACTCTAGTGGCATTCCAGTCTCTGCATGCAAGAACGAAAAGAGTACCAAAAAATTTAAAGCTTCAAACTAGGACCCCACTATTTCTATTACACTGAAGCTCCATCAATCCGTCAGAGTTGCTTTAAAATTTTTTAACAAATTTGTTTGTTAGTGTTTTCGTCTCCTTGTTCTTGGTGTAGCTATTTTGTTGATGTTATATAGTTGCGGTTTTGCTGCTGTTGGTTATTAGTAGGGATTTTTATAGGTATATGGTCCCTACCTTAGCTTTTTCAAGTGTTTTTTGTCTTTTGGTTGGGGCATGGCCCCCATGGATAAAAAAAACTACATTGTTATACTCTGATTATCTTGGCTTCTGAGCCATTGGTTGTACTTCTGGGTAAGGTCCCTCCAAAACCTTTTACCTTTAATAAAAAACTGTAAAGTATGAAAAATACCTGAATATGAATTATATTTAAGAATCCTACAACAAAAGCACTTGTCTAAATATTGGGGACACCTAAATATCATAGTCTTAATACAATTATGTAATTTTAATTTATCTTACTGAAGTGAATTTAATTGGTAAGGTTGGAAACTAATTGCTAGTAGCATATATGGAACTAATAAATTGATCTAATCTCATAAAAATCATAGTAAAATAAAATAAACTAGTACCCCCCAAATGTTAGCGCCCTAGGTAGTTGCGTAGTTTGTCAAGGTCTTAATCCCCCTCTGTGCATATAATAGTTCCTACATATTTTAATAAATAGGATTCTTCATTTGAGAATATATAGGTCTATGTCTCTACTACACTATCATTTTAGTTGCAACCTATAAACTCTTGAAATGTCTCACCACAAATTATAAAAATATTTTATTTTATTTTATTTTATTTTATAGTGTTATGGATATTTATTATGCCAAGATGCATTCTTCAAAATATTACAAATATTTTTCTACTAATTGGTATTTGATTTAATTGGATTTTTTAAATTTTAAGATTGATAATAGAAATAAATAAAATAAACTTAAAATATTAAAAATTATAATAAAATGTGAAGAATAAACTAATAAACAAATAAATACATCAAACCATAATAATACATTATCAAACTAGCTGCCTTTAACAAAAGGAAAGAGAATCAACTTAGAAAATAGAATGGATATATTGAATGTGAATTTTATAAGTATTTTTTAAAAATATGGAAAAAATATTAAATTTGAGTTACTACAATAAAAAATGATTGCAAAGTGCACATTCATATTTTACTCATGTCAAATCATATTAGTTGTGAGTGTATCTTCAACTTACACTTTTCAATTAAATTATATAAAAACTAATTCTTATATCACCATCCTAAATTATATATTATTTCATAATTAAATTTATGCTTAAAAGAAATATTATTAATTAAAATATTTTAAACATAATTTTATAAAAATGTCCAGAGATATTAATTTTAATATTTTAATCTTGTATTTATATATATATTATTGATCAATAATTTTACTGTCTTATCATAATTTTTTTATTGTTGAAAAATGAAAATATTAATTAAAAATAAATGACATCTTCAACTTTCGAATAGAAGCGAACCCTACTCTCCTACCCCCTCATAGCGATGGTTGTGAGAAACATGGGGTTGGTCGATGGTGTGATCATGACAACGTTTATGACATTAGAGGATCATCTAAGTGATTAGGTACCTTCAGCATCTCCCCTATTCCCAACCCTCCCCCAATGCTTGTTCTACCACTATTTTGATTCACTTAGGTGGTTCGTTGTCCCCTATTCTTGCAACAATGTCTCAGTCCTTGAGCTCAGCTAGACTAGCGATAAATAATTTGGTCACCCAATCCCTCGAGTGTGGCTTCTTTGTAGAGGTTTTATCAGCCAATAATCATGGGGTTAATCCTGGATCCCTGTTAGGCACTCACACCATTCCATCAGTCACATTTATAGAATAGGTGTTTGAGGAGGTGTTGGCTTCTGAATGAGTATCCATAGACAAGGGCCTAATTTTTAGATTCCACGATTTATGTCCAAGACTTCCTACCCTGTGTGTGTGTGTGTGTGTGTGTGTGTGTGTGTGTGTGTGTGTGTGTGTGTGTGTGTGTGTGTGCGTGTGTGTATATAGTTTGGGTTTCCCTTTTAGAAAGCAAAGCCTCAATCTACCCCTATATAATAGGACTTTTTGTGTTGATTTTACAATTTAGTAGTGATAGAAAGATCATACTCAACATATATTGAGTGTTTAAAGGTCACTACATGGCCATGAAACCCTGGTCTTATCCTTTGATTCATACACAAAATATTTTTCTTCTTGAACCATTTAGGTTAGATTTCCTAGAGCCATAAACACAAGATTTTATTACTCAGAGTATTCACAAACCATTACATTCATGGATAAAGGAACTAAATGTGTCATGGTGTTTCACCTCAAATTATTGCGATAAAATAGGTAAGGGTAATGGGCATAGGAGGAATACATGTGATTATGTATACGATGTGTGCGCGTAGAATGTTGATGAAGCTCATTGTGAGAGCTTCCCTTTGGCTAGGAGGAATGACCTATAAGAAAAAAACAATACCACAAAGTATCATTAACAATATAGGTTTGTGGATTTCCTAGAAAGAGATAGATCCGATAAGCGAGGTGCTTCCTAGAAGGTTGTCAATCAACTTTCAAATACAATTTAATGCAACAAATAACATGAAATAGGTAAATCCTATTGTAATGGTACAATTTAGGTGTCTCGTGCTAATACAATAAGTAAATTTAATCTCACAGACAAATTTACAATTAAATCTAGAGGGGTGGTATGTTGTTTTGGGTTTGCAGGTCTGACAGAGGTTGTAGGTGACGTTTGGGTGAAGTTTTGTAAGGTTCTAGGTTCTCTATGAGAAGCTATGAACTCATTGTTATAAGAAAAGTTACCAGTCACAGAGACCGGTATCGGTTAGACGAATGATTTTGGTACTAGAAAATGACCGACATCGGTACTAGAAAATGACCAATGTCAGTTGGGTGATTAGTGCCGGTAGGGGAAATATGGTAGAAATATCAAAAATGGGTGTTTTGGGTCTCTTTGTGATTACACAGAGAGTTGAGGGGATTTGAGAAGTATGATGTGATTTTTGATAGAGCTCAGTAAAGGTGGTAGAGGTGCTAAGATGGGTGAAATGGTTCAAGTTAATGGAATAGGTGGTAAGTAGGTGAAAGGTGGTATTAAGGACAAATAGGGATCAAATGAAACAAGTAAATGAAAGAATTAAAATCAAAACAAAAGCTTAACAAATAAGAGTGAATTAATTATTTGGTAGCATGTATATTTGAAGATGGTTGTATGTGATGAGAGTTCATGGGAGATATGGGAATGTGTCTAGTGTCACGGAAATGGAGCTTATGTGCTCTTCTGTGATGATCTGTAGCTGTGGATGAGATGAATGGATGTTGGTGAAGGTCTAATGGAATTTGGTTTTTCGTCTGGTAGCTTGAATGCTTGAGAGTTATAATTCCAAAGCTAAGGTGAATGAATGAATTTGAGAACCTGTGCAAAGAGTTAGAAACTCTTATTTAAGGGTAACTAACGATAGTTAGGGAATTGACATCGGCTGAGGGAAAATCGGTGTCAGTTAGGGGGAAATGGTCAAATTGGTTTAAAATGGCTTGATTACTCCCAGATTTGGCGAGAGTCAAGTTTCAGTGTCGAGTCAAAAGTGGGAGATAACACTAAATATAGTGGGAGAGAGGCTGGAGAGATCATAGGTCATAATGGTTAAGGTTAGTTTAATTCCTAGTTGGTTAGAGAGTGTGGGGACTTGGTCTTAGCCATTAATGAGGTTGGAATAGTTCTAGGGTGAGATAGCTAGGTGATATGGATATTAATCTAATTAAATTAATTAATAGCGTGAGGATTAATTTAATTAGGGGTGATTAAATTAATACCAATGTGGGGAAGGGGGGCATGACTAGGCATATGTGTTGAATTAATGAATCGAAAGGGGTTAAAGGGCTTGTGACCTAAATCTGGTGTCTACATTTTCCCCTTTTTTGTCACGTAGCTTGTATTGATAAGCAATGCTGACAAAAACAGGAGTGGTTGCCCCAAGTATGGATGATGTGATCCCCCTCAAACTCAGAGTTGATGAAGGAGCAAGTTGAATCATTGGTGAGATTGATAAAATTGTAGGTGGAGAAGAAAGATAAGGTAGGGTTCGGGCGCGTGCAAGACATGAGGCTGGAGAGCTCACAATCTCTACATCATCAAAGGTCGATAGTTTATCCAAACAAGGTTGTTGTGATCTAGGTATCCAAGTTATAGGATACGATCTTGAAACTCAACTAGGTTGAGTGTAGGAATGGGCATTAGGTGAGTTCCATAATACTAATAGGTTTGGGCTGGTCCAGATAAACATCACGACATTAGGAAAGGCATAGTTGGTAGGAAAAAAAACACGAGTAACATCATCGCAAGGTATAACGAGTAATTGAATTCGAGTGTCAAATGGTTGAGGTCATGTTGGGTAAATAGGTAAGACCGTAGGAAAGGCCGAGGTAGAGGAAAAAACATGCCCTAAATGATAGTGTGATCAGGTCAGAGGCAATAAGACAATTAGGTGGGGTTATAATGCTAGGTGGAGGCTTGGGTATTAAGAAAATGGTTTTAGGTAGCAAAATTGAGGGTAAAGTAGGTATAGGTTGGTTAGAAAGGTGACCGACACTGGTTGAAGACTAATCAACACCTAGTAAAGGGATAACTGATGTTGGTCCATTAGGGCACGAGAACGACATCAGTCAAGTCAGATTGGGGGTAAAAAAGTAAAATCCATGTATTACGGATTCATTTGTGCTTTTCTTCTTTTGGAAAATGACATGAGAGAATATTTTGGAGGAGAAAAATGATAGAAAGAGTCCTTTGACTAATTTGGTGAGTTGGGATTGGGTGATTAGAGTACAGTTGAGGCCCATAAGATCAAGATGAGGGAGTAGATTGGTTGAGAGTTGAGTAGTGGATTTAGACATGGTGGAGGTTAGAGAGGGAGCGGGGGAATGCTAGTTCAAAGAATGGAGATCCCACCACGTTGACGAAGGCGAGTAGAGGTAGGATTCAATCCTCATATGTGGTTCTGGATTAAAACTAAAGTAGAAAATGAAAAAAATTGGGTTTTATATTTGATTTTGAAATTTGGGTAATTAATGATGAAATTGGGTATGGGGAGGGCCAAATGAAAGTTAAATAGGGAGGTAAATGAATGTGGGTAGGGTGTTGAGGGTTGTGGGTAGGTTTGTAGGTAGTTTGGTCAAGTTTTAGTAAAATAGGCATGTTAGGGTTTGGCCCTAGGTCCAAACTAATGACTGACGTCAGTCGGATAGTAGTTGGCGTTAGTTGGCTTGTCGGCATTGGTGGGGTAAAAGGGGTGACTGATACCAATCAGGGTGACTGGCGGCGGTCACTGTAAAAAGTGACCATGGCCTAAAAAGGAGGTTTAGATGATAAAAATAAATCAGAATGGAATGATAAGATAGATAGATGAGCAATGAAGTAGGGGTAGATAGAGTAGGGGCATACAATGATAGAATTAGGTTGGTTTTAGGGTGAATCTAGTTATGAACAGTCAGGTTGTAGGTGCAAGTCATGTGAAAGTGTGTAGGAAAAATAGAATATAGGGTAGGAAAGTTAGTTAGGTAGAAAATAAATAGGCTGAGAAAATTGTATGTGGGATGAGACTGGGTAGGAGTGAATAGATGATTAAGAAGAGGTAAGTGCTTGATAAGTTTAATTGGTAATGATGCAGGCATGTCACCAGTTGACTATACGGGACAAGGTGTCACCTTTGTTAGTACAGATGCGAGCTAGCGTCACGGAGGATGAGTGGGACCATATGAGAGATGTTGGGATCATCTGTGTGAGGAGATACAAGTTCATCGTACGAGATCACAGTTTGATGGTCCCTCTCATTGATAGATGGGACTCAACAACCAATACCTTCCATATACCCATCGGTGAGATGACTATCACACTGGAGGATGTGTACAGGATTTTGCAGCTACTGATTGTGGGGGAGCTAGTGTAGAAGATTTCGTTGAATGAGGTGATGGAGACTATGGTCAAAGTATTTGGTGAGGTAGTGGGCGACCTAGGTGAGCACAGTTCCAACATCAGCTATGAAGCTATGTACGCTGCACATCCAGAGGAGACCAAGTTAGCAGTACTGATGATGGTGACAGTGAGATATTATGCACTCATAGATTCAAAGGGTGGAAAATTTTCCCAAGCACTAATGGGGCTGTTATAGGACATTATTGATGAGAGGGTTTTTTTTGCGTGGGTGTTGTCCTACTTGGTATAGATATGTAGGGTGTTATGGGCATATAAGAGGATTTGGCAATATGGTATCTATTGTATGTATTTACTGTATTGATGGGCCTATGAGCACATATTTATTGTGCACCCACAAGGATTTCCACGATAGGATTGGTATCAAGGTGTCATGAGATCTAGTTACAGGAGATGGGTGTCAGTAGGGACTCATCCACGGATAAAGGAGGCGTCACACAATGTGACCTATTATATGTAGATATTGGAGGGATTATATGCGATAGATATTGTATGGCAGCCATATGTGGATTTTCCATCTTATGGAGGTATGAAAGATGAGATGAGAGGATTACAGTTGATCAGATGGATACGTGGGAGGTGTACCGATGAGCATGAGATGATTGTAGTGAACAAAGTCTGATGCCAGGTCAGGCTACATCAGGATGTGCCTCTGCCATTTCCTTAGTATCACAGAGACGATGTAGAGAGACCTTTATCTCTGCCACATCCAGTGGATCCTACTGGGAAGGAGGATCAGGTATCTGATAGGCGTATTTATGATGTGGGTACCATAACCACATACAGGTGTTGGTGGGTAGCGCAACTATAGGAAACATTGAGACATCCAGGCTAGCCAGATCTAGCTATAGTGATAGTGCAGAGGGATGAACTATAGGGGAAGGTCAGTGCTTTACAGTTGCATCTCAAAAAAGGCATAGGCATAGTTGTCCATGCCACAGAAGTAGGTGATTGGATTACAGGGAAAACTTTTGTAGGCACAGGCTCAGGCTCTTGCACATCCGCTGGCAGATTATGGGGGATGGGTAACAACTTTGCAAGCACATGTGATGGTGTTATAGGCCCAAATAGTCACCCGACATGGGAAATTAACCACATCACATGCACAAGTGATTACATTATAGGTGCAAGTAGTTACACAGGAACTAGCTCAAGAACCCACCATACATGCAGTAGTACAGGGACTAGTATAGGGGCCACTTTTATTGGGATATGGTCCACAAATTGGGGTAAGAGTGATGAATCCTCTCCAAGTGATATATATGGCCACCTATAGAGATGTAGTATTAGAGGCGAGGTATTATCAGGACTAATTGTTGGAAGCTGGTATACATGTTTTGTCTTATGTAGAGAACAAAGCACAACAGATAGCCAGTGCCATGACCATCTCATGGAAATATAGTTCTAGTAGCTTAGAGACTTATCGGCCACATAGAAAGGTGAGTGAGAGGTTACTAGTTCATGGTGGCAGAGGCTAGGTGAGGGTAATGGAGATATTATGAGTGGGCGGAGACCGAGACCAGATGAGGGTACAGGGGAGAGAAGCAAGGGAGCTAGGCCATCATGATGGAGGATAGACATTGATGATATCTGACATTGTATTTTTATTTTTGAAATATATAATGGCCTGCGTGCCGAAGATGCGAGAATGTATATGAGATTTTTTGAAATACTTGTATTGATATCTGTATATTCAGTGTATTGATATACAAACCTTCGATGTATAGATTAATGATGATATTTATATATGATGTATTTGGTTTATTTCCATTGTATTGTTTTCATGGAAACTAGATGTGTAGGCATGGATTTATAATTATGTATGGTTAGTTTCATTTCCATTATATTGATGGGATGGAAAGTAGACGTAGGATTGGTTGAGTGGATGTTTTATATGGTTGAATGAGTTAATCGCTACTATTGTGATGTTATGGAAACTAGATGTTTAAGCATGGTTGAGTCAGATGTAGGCATGGTGGAGTCAGTATGGAGTGTCATTGCATTATGAAAAATAGATGGTTTAGGCATGGTTGAGTTGAAAAATTTCCAAATAATTGTTTTTATGGAAATTAAATGATTTAGGCATGATTTGGTTAATGGTATTTGTGAAATGAAATGATGTTATGGTAAATTATTTAAATTTCCAATGTATCAATATTATATAAACTAGAGGATAGGTATGGTTGAGTGTAATTGTGTTTTTATTTAATTTCCAAGTTATTGGGTTGATGGAAAGTAAATGATGATGTCCATAGGAGATGTATATTTTTGGTTTTAATTTAACTTCCAAATTATTGTTTTTATGGAAACTAAGTTTTTGTTTTATGGGAGAAAAAATGAAGGGGTAAAAGAGTGGCTGAGCTAACCTCAAAGGGCCCCATGCCCTAAGAGTGTTTCCTACATAGGCCTTACAAAAGGGGCCTCAGGCCGATGTAGTTCTCCTAACGGATAGGGAAGAATAAGACGAGGTAGGTGAATAGGTTGGTGAGTTTATGTATGGTTTTGATGACACCCTAAACTTTCATAATAAAATTGCAAAGATAAACAAGGAAGGCTAACACCAATGCCACCTAATAGCCAAGGTTCTAAGTCTAGGAATGTAACATTAAGGTAGAAGCTTAAAAGAATGCTTAACTAGTATGAAAACAATACAAAATCTAACTAAACATGCCTACTAATATGCTTGAATTACCTAACATGGGCCTAAATAGACCTAAGAGGGCAATCAAATGGTTATGGTTTATACTCCAAACAAGGTGAAATGTCCTCTCCAAATGACTACTTGATCATTTTCGATATCCATCTACTAACCCCATTGAAGGCTTTAAGCAAGGATTGAACTTGGCTATATATCATATTTATTATATGAGATGCAAATCAAAGCATGGTGTAAAGTATAAAGGAATGAGGTGCATCCTTTTTATAGTTTTCCTTTTGGGATAAACTTGTATTTTGGTGCATGTGAGACTAAAATCCCCAAATTAGATTAGAATTGCTAATCATGATTAGGCCTTGCTAATCACAATTAGTCAATTACTAAGTGATTAAGAGGTGTGAAGCCTTAATCAACTGCTTAGGGTCAACTAAGAAGCCACGATAAGATTTTTAAGCTTGCCGAGATGTTTTGGAGGTGAATGGGGTGATTTTGAGTGGTTGGAAGAGGGGTTTGAGTCAATACTAGGGTATATTAACCAAAACAAGGGGAAAATAGGATTAATTAGCTAATAAATGCTAATTGTCTATTTTGAAGAGGATTTTGACTTACGATTCACTGTAAAGTGGCATCCTGAATATGAAAGGGGTTACACAATCAAAAAAAAATTGTTAATTGGATAAAGTGGTAAGAAATGTTAGTTAATCAGGAAAGATCACTAATTATAACGGAATTGGCAAGAATGAGAGTGATTTGCGTGCATTTTAGCAATAAGATTGCAAAAGTGGAATTTAGGTGTCTACAGGTTAAATGGGAAAGGTAAGTTAGGCATGGTTGTGTCTAGGTTGTTTAGGCATGGTTGTGTCTAGTTTGTTTAGGCATGGTTGTGTCTAGGTTGTTTAGAAAAGATAGCATGTGTAAGATGAGTTGATTGAAGTAGGTGATGAATGTAAATGTAGGTGAAAGGAGAAGAAATACCAGTAACTAAGTTGTGTGGTGAGGTAGAGGTAGATAGAGTAGGTATCCAATAAGTGTATTGATAATGTGGGCACCACAAATAAATACATGCATTGGTGGGTAGAACAACTACAGAAAGCACTGCCACGACAAGGACATCCAGACGTAGCTACATTGATAGTGCAGAAGGATGCACTACAGAGGTAGGTCATTACTTTAAAGTTGCAGTTCACACATGCACAGGCATGGGTGGTCACGCTTCCGAGACAGGTGACTGGATTACGTGGACAACTTGCTTAGGCATAGGCTCAGGCTCCTGCACAACTGTCGGTAGATGATGGGGGATAGGTGTAGACACCTATAATTTAGCCTGAACAATTTAAATACTTAAATTATGCTAATTATCACCTTTCCCGCAAATTGGTGACATATCATCAATAGTGCTCATCTTCTCTCCTATCACCATTAATTAATTACATTATGTTAATTAATTAAGTCTTCTATTCAACAAATACCCTAATTAACGACCTTCCATTGATTAATCCTTCCTTCTATCTTGACTAAATAATTAATATTAATTAATTAACTTCCCCTTTCATTAAATCAATAAATCATTATTTAGTTGATTTAATTCCCTTCTATAGTCTAAATCATGCTAATATTCCTCTAAAAAGCTTTTATAAGCTTGCACACCTATTAATTAATCACTTTGGTTAATTAATAAACCCCCTTTATCCCCATGAGTCACTAAAGGACAAATTAAACTCTCCTAAAGTTAACTCAACCCTTTCTAAACCCCCCTTATCCAAAACTAACTCAACATCTCTATTATCCCACATACAAAGGGATGTAGGGAGTCTTCTATCTATTTGGCTATATAAAGATCCCTCCTATTACCTTTACACTTACACCTCCATTCATAAATGATCATATAACAAATACACTATAGCCATTTTGTCATCTTAGAGAATTCTTCATTAGAGAAGCTAAGCTACTTTCATTTCTTGTATTCATCCACCCAAGTTTTGAAGTCATATTGAGATATGTCAAATGGTCTTGTAGCCATGATTTGACAAGACTCAATTCTTAGAAACCTTGGGATTTCAAGCACATAATCAACTCTTTGATTGCTAGAGGTCTACCTAGGTTCAATCTCATCCTTAACATTCAATAAGAGATAGAAGTTAGTTTATTTAACATATTAGCTTGAAATTTTCATGTTTAATATAGCAATGTTGATAGGTTAGCTTTGTTTACACTCTTAGCATGATGATGCATAGGTTTAGTTTAGTATTGCATTGAAGCTACTAGGTGTGAGTTTCAACTTTACTTGCATTACTAACTATTACATGCATACATATGGCATGCCCGGTGGGATGGATCCTTAGTCCCTTAACATTCTAGCTTGAATTCTATTATTTTTGGCTAACCCTTAATATACACATATGGAAAATAATGTTTAATTTATTAGAATTTTTCTCGTATTATATGTGTAGGTTTTCATTTAGAGCTATCATTCTAATGGGTTGTTGTCAATTTCGAGCTAACTTACTAAAATTTGGAGTGTTTTGAGTTTTTTGGTGTCTTTGGTCATATTTTGGCTACAGGATAGGTGCAAGGCACATTAACACTAGCGCAGACACATTAAACCTAGCGCAGGCACATTAACCCTGGCACAGGTACATCAAACCTGGCGTAGACACTCTATTCGTATTGTACCTTCATTCCAGCTGGAAACCTATCAGGCTAGCACACATACCATAACCCTTGTGTAGACATCTCTTGGGTGACGTAGGCACATTTTCTAAGTTTCCATACCTTTTTTTGCTACCCTAAACCTTGATATGCACCTAAACCTTGGTGCACATACCTTAACCCTAGTGCACACACCTAAACCCTGACACACACACACCTAAACCCTAACACACATACCTTAACCCTGGCATAGGCACCTCTTAGGTGGCGTAGGCACATTGTCTGAGTTCCATACCTCTTTTAGCTAACCTGGTGCACATACCATAATCTTGGCATAGGCACCTCTTAGGTGGCGTAGGTGCACTGTGAATCTAAAAAACACAGAGGAGTGTAAACGCCCTAACCTGCACGCAGATGCTTCAGTCCGAATTAGCATGCATATTTCAATTTCCTCAAAAATTTTATGTTAAAGTGCTAACTTCTTTGCAGGTTTAATCTGACTAATGCTTACTTCTGTAGGGTATGTTTACATGCTTTTTCTAGACTAGATAGACTTTGCATGCTTTCTTGTAAGAGTAAGATCATGTATGCTCTTCCCTCGCATCTTTTGGGGAGATCTTGGGAATCAGAAACAATTCTTAGGTCTTTTGGCACTTTGAAAATGTTGAGAATTTCCTAATTGAGTAGAAATGAGTTAAATTGGTGTCTTTGAAATAATTTTTTTCCATTTGGAAAATTCTTGAATTCTAAAAAATGTTACGTATGCTCTTCTCTTGCGTCCTTGGATGATCTTGAGAATCAGAAATGATGTTTACTCTCTTTATGGAAAATCACTAACTCATTGTGCAGAACCAAAACACACGCTTATCAAAGAAAGGTGGAGTCAAAACAAAATCAAACTACTAATACAGTTTCAGTGCAGGTTGCCAAAAGGTGTTCACACAAACCACATCAAATTAAACAAGATAAAAAGAACACCACATTCAAAACATTGTATTTACAGGTTTGGATAAGGGTACGTCCCATCTGCTTAAAACTAGGACATAACCCCTTTGGCATAATCCTTAAGCTACAACAATGGGGGTGGTCCTAAGAACCCCAAAGTAGTCCATGTAAGAGGGAACCTTGTGGACAAAATGGGAAGTGCTTCGCACAACCTACTTGACTAGTTGTTCCTTGTGAGTTAGCATTACCGGTTTTCTGTATGGCGACCCCAGTGATAGTACACATGGACGCACTAGTTGCCCACTACACTTGAAGGGGGTAAAGTAAAGTTGAGATACTCCCAAATTAGTCATTGTGACTTTTTGGGTAAATCAAGCTCACTTAAGACAACTTTGTAACACCTAGTTGAGAGAACCACCTAGGAAGATATCTTTGGCTAGGAGCCACTTTGACCATTTCAAAACAATTTTGAGTTGTGAGCCATCATTCATCACGAAACATGGAAAACATTACTTTTTCTTAGTTTTTCACTTGCCTTAAGGCGAGGTGAAACTCTGCCAAAGTAAAGCCAACATTTTTCACCCCCATTTTGATATACTTCCTTCAATTTCTTTTGACACTTTGTTGATTAAAAGAATCATGACTACCTTTGCATTATCAATTGATTTTTCTACCACTTTTTTATCCATTTATGCCAATCCATGTTTGCGGCTCGGTAAGCTAAACGTCTAAAGTGTTTGGAGACGTATTCATATCATTGGTAGCCTTTGTGATCTTGATACCCAAGTCAGGATCGTCATCATAGTTAGGCTTGGTTCATCATCTTGAACTTCCTCGGAAAGGTTACCTTGTTTATATCATATCATTACAATTTCGGTATTTACGTCTCATTTCTTGTAAACTTTACCTAAATATATTCATTGTAAGGTTATGCTATACACATTTTAACAATTCTTAGTTATACTATAAACTTTGAGTTTGATTCCATTACTACCTCGATTTTGATAAGTGCTACGTGTTACCACTTGTGTGTGTTACATCAATATCATCTTGATATCAATACCTTACTTTTTCGCAAAGTTTAGTTAACATATCTTGGTGACATTGTTGTGTCACTCACAATCGTAACTAGCACTTTTTGGGATATAGGTATTGATTGAGTTTGGGCTTGCTTCTAATATACCTTGTTAGGAGGTTGCATTAACTTCTTGTTATTACTTGCGCCTTGTTCATGTCTTTGAACTCGACATAAGTAGGGACATCTTGTTAATTATCTTACCACATCGACTACCTTTTTAAAACAAACCTAAGAAGTACTTCATTTGATTGATAGGCTAGGTAACAAACATTGCGTCACTATTGACTTGTGAATTTTTAGGCCATCACTTTATCACATTGGTACTTTAACATTTATACTCAATCATATTCTTAACATTATTTTTACATTTCACTTAGGTTTGAAAGCAAATATTTGAGCACATTCACATATACCTTAGTGAAACTGTTGCACATCATGGCCCCTAAAACAAGATTAGGGCTCAAAAAGAAAACATTAGAAGTAAAACAAGCGTAGAATTGGGAAGCCTCAAATAATCAAGGGTAAAACCCTTTTATTGGCCATGATCTTGGGCCTTTATTTTCCATGGAAAAAGAGGTAGAAGAAATGATAGATCATAGTGGTGATGAGTTGGAATCCCCACATGCGGATTTTGACTTTGACCCCACCTTGTTAGATGAATTCCTTTTTAGAAACAAGGATAGGGTACTGGCACAAGTTGTAGAATTGGGAGCCAAAATGCCTATTGAACAAGAAACAATCCCACCTACAAATGATGTTAATGAAGAGGAGCAACCCCTTATTAATATGGAGGATATCTTAACACATGGGCATGCTTCTACTTCTAACATAGGAAACAATAATGTGGAGGGATATAGAATACCTTTCCTTAAAGTACCACGTAAAGTCAGGATAGAACACGAAAATGTTGAACAACCTCCACACCATGAAGAAGAAGAGGAACCTTTTGAAGAAGAAGTCACTATTCAGCAACAAATTTGAAACCTTAGTCAATAATTAGCCTTGTTAACCTCTCATGTACAAAAAGAAATAAACAAGAATGTCCAAAAGACAAAACCTAAGGTCAAAATCAGTGAACTTCATGGAAAATCAAGGAGAAGACAATATGGAGCATCATCATGTATATATCCCTGCTTCTCCTACCAAAGAACAATTACTCACTCAAGAAATGTAATCTATGAAAGTGAAACTTACAAGCCTCCAAGAGAGTACTGTGGGGAATATCATAAAATATCAATATGAAGAGTTATGTCCCTATCCATTTGACAAAACTATGACACTTCAACCCTTCCCTATAAAGTTTGACATGCTGAAATTTGATAAATACAGAGGGAAGGGTGATCCATGAGACCATGTAAAATACTTTTATATGGCATGCCAAGAAGTGGCCTACAGTGACAACTACCTCATATGACTCTTTCCAAAGAGTGTAGGGGGCCAAGCCTTAGAATGGTTTACTCGCTTACCTCGTGGGTCTATTTTTACATGGCCCGAACTGGCAGAAAGATTTGTATGACACTTCTCGTATAATATAGAGAGTGACATAACCATGGAAGATTTGTGTGGCACTAAACAACATCCCAAACGAAACATTTTCTAGCTTCCTACAAAGATGGAGAGGGATAGCCAGTCTCTTCCCCTGTACATTCCCTGAAAAGCATCTTGTGAGTATCTTTGTGCCCAATCTAAATCTAGACATCACTTTCCACCTTCAAATGCATTGTGTTTGAACTTTCGAGGAGGTTATTGAAAAGGGAATTCAAATAGAGAAAGCCATTATTGCCAAAGGAACTCTTAAATCACACTCTAAAGATAACCAAAGTGTTAAACCTACGTAAAAGCTAAAAATATTCAACAAAAACAAGAACGTGGTGGGAGATGAATCACAGATTCCAAACGCATGCAAATAGTTCAAACCGGTCAACCTTTTAAACTAACCAAAGGACCTATTCAACCACCACCTAAACATAGAATGTTCACTCCTCTAAATGAGCCTTTGTTGGTCATATTGAAACAATTGGATGCAGCTCACATGGTGACTTATCCCACAACACAACCCTTTGATGACAATGCTCCAAAACCATCATGGTACAAAGAGCATGACTATTGTGAATTACATCGTGTCAAGGGACACAAAACAGACAAATGTCTACGACTTCGTCACTACATCCAAGACCTCATCGACAATGGGGAGATAGAAGTGGACAACCCAGAAAAAACTCAGACGCCTAATGAAAATATGGGGATATACAAAGAACCATTCCCTAAACATGGTAAGTCAGAGGAACCAAAGCCGGATCGAGGAGAGTCATCACAAAGTTATAAAGCGGAAAATTATCTATATACCAAGAAGGACAATAATCATTATGATTCACTCATTGGATGTATCCTCTCTCCTAGTGACCATGTGAACACCATTCAAATCAAGGGAAAGGATTACACTGACAGTAACAAGGCGTGCCCGCCTCATGATTCTTGAACCCTCTCTGTCAACCCCGCAAAATGGTAGGTACAACCTTTTAGAACAACTTGAGAAGACATCTACCAAGATTTCAATCTTGGATCTCCTCAAAATATCGAATGTACATAAGGACATTTTGTACAAAACTCTTCAGGGGTTAGGAGTGCCACTAGAAGTAGATCCTATGCATCTTCAGGCTATGGTAGCCAATATTGTACCAACTGAGCACATTTCCTTTAATCATAGGGAGATCCCTATTGAAGATCCAACACATAATCTCCCCTTGTATATTGAGGTATCCGTTACCCGCCGAAAGATAAAATGGGTGCTTGTGGACAATGGATCAGGATTGAATATATGCACATTGAAATTAGTTAAGCAATTGGGACATACCGAAGAAGACCTCGAGTCCCACATCATTACCATAACCACTTATGAAAATGTGGAAAGAGAGTCATCTGGCACAATCACATTACCCATGGAAGTCAGACCCACTTGTCATCACACAAAGTTTCATGTCTTGGACTTGGAACTCCCATACAATATGCTTCTAGGCCGACCATGGATTCATGCCATGTAGGTCATGCCATCAATGTTCCATCAATGCATTAAAATGAAACATGAGGGACACACTATCACGATACAAGGAGATCTAGAGCCCTTCACTCACTACAGAGCTCTCAATATTTTTGCACGTGTAAGGGTGCCTATACGTGTCCCTCTACTGATATAGTTGTTCCTCTTCAATCCAAAGCCATGGAGTCCCGAATAGATTTGAGATTCCCTCAGTTCTTGTGCCCATGATGCCTCTACATCAACTTCCCCTTTTGATTCATGGGAGATGAAGGTTCTGGAATATGGTTGTGGGGAGTATAATGTGCAACAAGCCCTTTTAGTTTCAGACCTCTCATTGTCACCTAAAACTAGAGGCTGACCCAACTATCCATTTTAGATGGCCTAGAGATGAGTGAACTATTGGGTCATTTTTACCTGGAGGGTTTCTTGGCTGAAGAGAAATTGTTGGATCCACCTACGACTTGGGTCCCAGAAGATACTCAACCAACTTGCTACCAAACCCTGAGTATGAGAAATCTAGCCGAATGATGTATTCCATGGGCTACAAAGGTCTAGGATGCAGAAGGAATGAGAAAGGAACATGAGAACCAGTTCCTCTCCCACATTTTAAAATAGAAAGGTATGGCATTCGAATTCAACCCTATGTGTCACATCCCAATGATCAAGATGCTACCTATTTCCGAGTGTGAAGATAGCTCTGACTATTTAGATAGTGATACAGATTCCCACTATAGCCAATACAAGGACCTTGCCTCCACGAACCTGTTCATGAATACCAGTTGTCCTCACCATAACCCCTACTGAACCTAAAATTGAACTTGTTTACCCTTGCCTTGTTCGAATGGGACCAACAACGTCATGTGCCACTAGATCTCTTTGAAAATGATGAAGCCATCACAGAATTCATGGGCATTCAGGATACAATCCCCATTGGAGATCACAAAAAGGGTTTTTACATTGACTTAGATACCTGCACCTACTTCGGAGAGGAAATTGAGCTTCGTGGTCAACAAAATTTAAGAAAAAGTGAGGGAAAAAGTTCCAATGAAAAGCCTCGACAAAATTCAAAGTCCAAGTTACACAGTGAAAACCTCTTTGAGGCACTGGCAGAAAAATAGGTACAAAAATCAAAGGACAATAAAAGTGACCACACCAAGGATGAAAATATCATGGAGACATCCTTGGATGAAGATCTCAACCTTCCTCCCAATCCTACGCGTATGGAGGATTTGTCAAAGTTACTGGTAGAAGAGACTATTGATGTAAACATTGGCATGGAAGATGACCTGAAAATAGTCAAGTTGGGAGCTTCTCTCTTAGCACGGGAACAAAAAAAATTCACCATGCTTTTGCGGGAATTTATAGATGTATTCGCATGGTCTTATAAGGATATGCCAGGCTTGGACCCAACTTTGGTAGTGCACAACTTAGTTGTACACGCCGACACCAAGCCCATCAAGAAAAATCTTAGAAAGATGCACCCGAGGGTGGCTCTCCTAGTTAAGGAAGAGTTAGAAAGATTTCTCATGATAGGATTCATTTGACCCATTGATTACTCCAAATGGATATCAAATATCGTCCCTGTATAGAAGAATCCTATTGGGATCAGAATCTGTATAGATTTTAGAGACATAAATAAGGCATGCCCAAAGGATGATTTTCCGTTGCCTAATATCGATATGATTGTTGATTCAACTACAGGATATGAAATACTATCTCTTATGGATGGATTTTTAGGCTACAATCAGATCAAGATAGATGACGAAGATCAACACAAGATGGCCTTCACAACTCCCTGGGGTACTTTCTGTTATTAGGTAATGCCATTTGGCCTTAAAAATGTAGGAGCAACCTATCAAAGGGTGATGATGGTGATTTTCCATGATATGATCCATGACATCATGGAAGACTATGTGGATGATATCCTCAGGAAATCTAAGATGAGGGAAGACCACCCTGATATTTTGGTGTATCTTCGAATGCCTGCGGGAGTACAAGGTTTGTTTGAACCCAAAGAAATGTGTGTTTGGTGTGTTGTCAGGAAATTTTCTTAGTTTCATTGTATCACGAAGAGGGATTGAGGTAGACCCTGCTAAAGTTACTTCTATTACTGAAATGCCTCCTCCCAAAAAAATTAAACAACTGCTTAGCTTACAGGGAAAGATATAGGCTATTCTCTGCTTCATTTCCCAACTTGCCAATAAATGTCATTCATTCACCCACCTACTAAAAAAGGATGTTGCCTTTATCTAGGGACCAAAGCAACAACAGGCCTTTGCCCTGCTTAAACAATACTTGGCCAATCCACCTATCCTCATGCCCCCAACTCCTGGTGAGCCACTTCTGCTATATATTTCTACCACACAATTTACTATTGGTGTGTTTCTCAGCCTAGTATGACCTCGGCCATAAAGAAAAATAAGTATACTATCTCAGTCATACTCTCATCTCTTATGAGCTCAACTATCCACAAATTGAAAAATCTTTTTTGGCTATAGTTTTTACCTTTCAAAATCTTTGGCATTACCTATTAAATACTAAAACCAAGCTTATATCAAAAGTTGACCCGCTCAAATACCTACTTTCTAAACCCACCCTCACCGGTAGAATGGCTAATTGGATCATTCTACCGAGTGAAATTTGACAATGATTTTGTGCACCAAAATTCAGTCAAGGGACAAGTACTTGCTGATCAGTTAGTAGAAGCACCTTTACAAGGAACAGAACCTGTGAATTTGGATTTTCCAGATGCTTCATTACTGTATATTGAGGAATATGTCATGTGGCAGGTACACTTTGATGGATCTTTTACTTTTCATGGTTCAGGGGCAGGTGTGGTACTAATTACTCCTTCTCGACCCCATACCTCAGGCCTTTTTCCTTGGTTTTCCTTGCACGAATAATATTACAGAGTATGAGCGCTCATTTCTGGGATGAAGCTCATAATCAAATGGGACATTCATCATGTTAATATCATTGGTGACTCATAGTTAATCATCAAACAATTCAATGATGAGTACAAATTCAAGGATGAGAAGCTCATCCCTTACAAGAAGCTGGTCAAAACTTTGAAAGAGTATTTTGTGTGTATCACATTTGAACAGATTCCAAGAGCACAAAATAGATCTGTAGATGCTATGGAAACTATAGGTTCTATGCTATGCATTCCACCAGAAAGTAATGATATGCTTTTCTTCATTGAAAATCTATGCCATCCTGCGTATGACATGCCAGAATCCTATCTGGCTTGTGATGTTGTTGGTCCCAATTCCCCATGGTATGATCCCATCTTCACTTACCTTAAAGACAACACATTCCCTCCTGACATCTCCCATTTTGAGAAACAAATCCTTATCCACCAGATAGCCATCTATACCCTCTTAGGAGGTACGCTCTATCATCATGGCTACAATGGGAATCTATTATGTTATCTTGATAAGACAAAGTCAGTCCAAGTGATTAAAGAGGTGCATGAAGGGGTGTGTGGATCCCACACAAACGGGATGGTTCTAGCCAAGAAATTGTTGAGAGTGGGATACTATTGGCCTACCATGGAAACTGACTGCTGTAACTATGTGAGGAAGTGTGTACTTTATCAGAAGTATGGAAATTTCATCCATGCCCCGTCACAGCCGTTACAACCCATCACAACCCCATGGCCATTTTCCAAATGGGGACTTGATTTAATAGGGAAGCTTACCCCTACTTCATCTGATGGCCACACCACATCATCACAGCTACTGAATATTTTACCAAGTGGGTGGAAGTTGTCCCTTTGACCTATGTAATGGGTGCTCAGATCTCAAATTTCATCATGAATCATCTTATTTTCCGGTATGGCATTCCTGCAGCCATAGTTACTGACAATTGGAAAATCATTCAAGAATAAGACCATGAAAGATCTCTGTCATTCATTTCAAATAAGATTAAAGTGGTCTACACCGTATTACCCCCAAGGCAATGGACAGGTCGAGGCCACTAACAAGACTTTGGTTCGAATCATGGAAAATATGGTAAGTAAGACAGGTCGCAACTAGCATTTACAAATTCACCCAGCTCTTTGGGCTTACAGGACCTCTATTCACACTCCTACTGGTGCGACACCATATTCTCTAGTTTTTGGAATGGAATCTATCATCCCGTTAGAAATCAAGCTTCCTTCCCTATGAATCTCTCTTAGGGATTATCTGGACAAGGATGAGGATTACAGAGTGGCTAGACTGGCAGAGTTGGAACTCCTAGATGAGAAGCGCATCCGTGCCCTAAATCATCTTAAAGTGTATCAGAATAGATTTTCTCACAATTACAACAAAAGAATCATACCTCATTAGTTTGAGGTTGGTGATTTGGTCATGAAGGAAAATCAGTTCAACACAAGGGCAGAAAGAGAGAAGAAAGGAAAGTTTGAACCGCATTGGTTAGGACCTTATGTCATTGTGGCCAAGTATGGCACAGGAGCATACAAACTTTCCCATCCTAATGGTGATGAGATCCACGAACCCATGAATACCATGCACCTTAAGTGGTTCTATGCTTAAACATGGTACAAAAATAAAAAAAAAGAAAACCAAAAAAAGAGTAAAAATGATCAAAATACAAAAAAAAAATTAAAAAAGAGAAAAAGAAAAAGAGAAAACAGGTCATCCATAAGTGAAAACCACATAATTGTGGCACTTTGGATAAGTCCTTGGGTGAAAACTGGTTTCTGGTGCCTTGGGAGGATTCGTTGTTCACAAGACATCTTGCATCTGGAGGGTACTTTTACTTATCCTAGGGCTAGTTCTGCATCCACATCTGAGATTCCCTTATGAGCCTATTCTTATCAAGCCTTGATCCATATTTTTCTCCTATTGTTAGTCGGTGAAGGGATGGTCTTTTTCTATTCCCCATCTCACGCTGGGGGCACTTCTGTGACTTCACCTTCCTATTTATAAGCACGTGGCACTTGCCCTTGTATATTCCTCGTATCTAACATTGGGGGCATCCACACTTTCTTGGTTACATGTGCATAGTTTCGGAAAACATTAGAAAAACACAAAAACATTCAAAAATGTTAGAAAACACAAAAACATTTGGAAAATGTTAGAAAAAAAACCAAAACATTGTGTTATAAAAACACAAAAAAAAATTGGAAACAGGTTAGAAAAACACAAAAACATGTTGTTAGAAAAACACAAAAACATTCAAAAATGTTTGAAAAAACAAAAACAATAGAAAATTGTTTCACAAAATCACACAATAGAAATTGCTTTTCAAAAAAATCAAAACAATAGAAAATTGTTTCACAACACAATCTTACAAAAATCATTAACTTTAGTTTACTTCCTTTATCTTGTTTCTTGCTTTACTTGTTTGCTTGTATAGTTGCTTCATGTTTGTACATTTGTATAGTTTGTTGTCTTAGACATACTTTGGTAAGTTTTTTTTCTTTTCTTGCTTAGATTAGATTCATTCTTACTTGTGCATATGAAGTGTGTTTTTGCATGCTGGTGAATAATGGTACATAGTTGTGTTGATTCATTATGTTTCTTGTTAGCATTTGATTGTGTTGTTTGTTGCATGTGCATCGTTTTGTTATCACATCATCATATTTCCATCAATATCATCACATCTAACATCATCTATACATCATATATAAATAAAAATCTAAGTATACATCATACATGAATGCTAAGTCTAATTATCACATATCGTATCATCAAATGGGGGCAAGAGGGATCAAAAATATCAAAATCTATCCCCCCCACACCAATATCATCATATCATCCCGTCCACTAAATCTAGCACATCACATGAGCAATACATTTGATATCATCTGTAGATCTATCATCTAAAATTCAAAGTGCATGCAATACATCAAATATTAGGATACATATAAATAGAGATACTGAATCAGATAACATCATTACACATCCATAAATCCATGTAATCAATCACAAAAACAATAACATCCATCATCTCATAACACATGTGTCAAGTCAAAAATGTCCATATATATATATATACATGTGTAGTATGTCTGTCTCAACAAAGATATGCATCATAAATACATCAAAAACTGCCTTCATCAGAGGCATATACATGTCTTACATCAAAATTACCTTCATCAGAGGCATATATCAAAGAATGTCATACATCAAAATTGCCTTCATCAGAGGAATTTATCAAAGAATTTCGTCCATCAAAAATGTTATACATCAATCAAAGATATGCATAAAAAATTCCTTCATCAGAGGCATATATCAAAAAAATGTTATACAAAAAATGAATGTTGTACATTGAGCACAGGATGCTCATAGCCTTCATCAAGAGGCAAATATATCAATACACTGATCAATCAGGGATGACTAGAGCCCTCGAATGGGCTGGCTGGTCTACCCCTATGGAGGACCCATAGACTATATGTCTAGGTGGCCCTACAGGCTACCCCTGTGGCTGCTCCACTGAGGCCTGAGGCCTCTCTGACCTCGTCGATCTGCTCGACTGCTGGCTATAAGAAGGTGCCCGCCACTTAGCCAGAACTACCTCATAGTATAAGGATCGATAGTAGGAAGCTCTGCCCTCTGTTGTAGCCAAGTCTCTGTGAGTGCGGGTTATCACTACTGTCCCATTTGTGCATCATAAGGATGTTATCTCTGCTGATAGTCGGGAAACCTTGGCCTGACCCATTACCCACTCTATCCTCAGTAGATCTCTCTCCAATATCACAGGCTGTAGTTGAGCCTACGTCTGTTGTGGCAGGCTTGTCACCTGGGCCATCTAAGCTGCCATCTAGTGTATCTGCTAGAAGTGAACAGATCCATCTCCTCCCTAGCTGGCCTCGGGTCTGGACTGGTCCGCTCCGTTGTCACTACCAAAATATGAGATCGGGTCTGATCTCTCTCTGTTGTAACCTGCTGCAGCTGCTTCTGTAAGGTGGCTATTTGTACCACTGGCTACACCACAGGGGCCTGTCCCTATATCTATCCATGTACCTATCTAGAGGCCTGTCCCTGATCTCACAATCTAATCCTGGGACCACTATGTATGTGCCTATCCTGGCCCCTACTGCCTCTATCCCTACACCTGTGTTGGACCCTACCCATCATGTGGCTGCCCGTCAAATGGATCATCTGGGTCACGGGCTACTGCACCCTCCCCCTCATCACCATTATAGGGGATATCTGGTGGTGGTCAAGTGCCTACTACCCATGCCTCGTCAGGAATGTCAGGTGTCGCGGTAAAATAGTGGCATAACAATCCATGTAGTTAGCTGTCGTACCTGGGTCTCTGATCTATCGGGCTGGGTCCCATGCCTGTGGTACCACCTGTAAAAAGCTAGCCCTAGCTCGAGCCACCTATATACGTGGCCCCATAGTCTACCTCTCTACATCTCAGTGGGCATACCACAGATCTAGCTATGGAACCCCCTACACCCTACCTAGTTGTCGCTGACATCGGTCCACCCTCTATAACTCTATGATGTAGCTGCGGCTACCAAGAAGAAAGTGCTCCACTGCATAGACATTATCCTCGGGCCACTGTATAGCCTATATAGCCTCCATATAGTATCTATGTCCAAGAATTCTCGTTGATAGTGGTACACACTATGTTATGATCCTCATGAGTGGATTTCACTAGACACCTTGAGGTTTTGGTGTAACGGTTCATTACATTTGGTATCAGAGTGACCACTTATGTTCAAATCCCACTCGATTGGTTATAGTCGAGGCCTGTATACGTCGTTGAAGCGGGGCTCGTACATGGGAGTGTAATATCTCAGTCTAGTTAGCTCATGTGCGGAACTAACGCCTCACCGTTATAATGGTACATGCTGCCTAGGTGCCCTCATACGTCATCACCTACAGAAACCCAAGCCATGTATGTCGGCTCCTCCGGGACTTGGGCATGCAATGCACCTATAGGGCACCTCAATCGCTATGTGATCCCAAGACCAAATCTGTAGTAAGGAGGCTGGCCCCACCATCTTCTGACGATGGTAGGTAATCAAATGTAGATCCCAGTATAGATGTGCCAGTATGCACTAGCCCCAGCAGTATCACTCGCCACTGAATACTACATGTACCAGCGTCATCAAACCCATCATGCAAAGGATGTCCACTGTCTTATCAGTGAGAAAAAACCCACTGATAAGTGACATCACGTAGAGTGGCCCCCGGTGCAATGTCGGATCAGCTATACACTCATGCAATGAAACTATCATGCCATCATGGGGTATCCTGCATCATGGTCAAATAGGTCACTGATCACTACCCTGATCCACCTAAGGTTGCTCATGTACTCGATCATCAAGCCTACAATAGGTACGCGCAGGATCCACCATACGTCCTCCCAAGTAATTGTCATCTCTCCTGTCAGGAGCCTAAAGCACTGGCTCTCGCTTGTGCCACCACTCAATCAATGTGGTCAGTAGACCATGGTCCAGTGTGATGGAGGGCATGTGAGCAACAGGGCCTAGGCCCACCACCTCCAATAGTATAGTCCATCATGTGCACACTGATCTCATTGGTGCATGCTCCCCTCTATCTCCGCTATGTGGGTGTGTCGCTCTCATGTCTGTAGTACGGGAAAACCGTCTCTACAAAACCATTATGTATTTGTCAGCTACTAACATTTCTTCTAAGTCATGCCTATCATTCTTTAAGATTCATCTACAAATCTTAATTTTCTTCTAAGTGTCATCCTTTTTGGCATTTTTCTCTCTCATTCATCTATTCAATGTTCCTGCATGTCCTTTAGGGCATGTGCACACCCCAAGGCATCTGTGCTACCATTTTTGGCATGTGTGCACTGCGCGCATCCACCTAAGGTGCAGTTGCGACCATTCTTATGTGTGCGTTGCATGTGTGCACGCATGTGTGTGTGTGGTGTGCATGTGCGCTATCATTTTGGTACATGCTCGTGCATGCACGCATGCACCTAAGGACATGTTGCACCATTTTGTGTGCCTTCACATACACTGTGTGTAGGGCATATGCGCATGAATGTGCACTATGCCTCTTTGTGCCTGCACACACACACACACATGCATTAAGGGAATATGCATGTGCACGTACACGCCTCTTGGTGACTTGTGCCATTGTTACGACACCTTTTACCCCATGCATGCGCACCTGTGCAATACCCTAACCTAAAACCCCCTATTTTAGCATTAATTAAGGTCATTACTTATGATAATTGACAAAGAGGGTTAAGTTACTCATGAATATGCCGTCATCAGCATGTTGGTCGTACCCCCGAACTATGTCAGCACATCTCATGTGATCACGTGCTCTCGCCATCGTCCTCATCACTATCAAGGTCTCACAGTAAAAATTTGGCAGTGGTCAGTAACAAATGAATTGGTCGCGGTGATTTACTCCCCCCCCCCCCCTCGGGTGGGGTATGCCAAGCCATTTTTCGTCTGGCCGTGATACCTGGAGGCTTGTTTTGACCGTTGTTTTCTCTTCTATTCGCCATTAATAATTATTTTAATTAAATAATTATTTTTCTTTCATTTTTCATCATGTTGGGGCATGTTTTTCCATTAGGTACCCCTTTCTTCTCACTAGGACAATTTTTATTTTCTCCTAGGTGATTTCCTTCCTCTACACACTCCATCGAATAATTATTTTTATTAAATAATTATTTGATTAATTTTTCCATTGTACGGGGACATTATTTGTCACCTACTTCTTCTACTTTCTTCTACACGTCCCACATCCACCAATTTGAACAAATTCAAAATAAAAAAAAATATATATATATATATATATATATCCATCCAAACTTTAAAAAAGTAAAATTCTTCAACAAAATCCTAAAAATTATAAAACCTACAAAAATAGGCAAACCCGCTTATAACAGTTGAAACTCATGTCTTGCGCATGGTATTCTTTCCATATCCTACTGGGAAATTTTCACATTTTCACCGATCACACACGACTTGCAAGATCATCAGATTCACAACCAATCGCAAATCTAGTTTACTTGCTTCATCTGTACTCTGTGGCACATCTAATTTCCTGGTGTTGTTTCGTGGTGCACAAAGCTTTCCCTCCTTGGAACCGGTGTCCATCATAATTTCCCCTACATATAGCCTTTCTTGGGGCAATCATTTTTAACCCTTTTTTCGTTAATCCACGGCCATGTGGAAAATCTTCAAGCTTGTAAGAAAAATATTTTTACAATCATCTTGACTATTGTTGGTTCGAATATACATGTTTGTACTTGTTTTCCCTGTTAAATGAGTTTTGTTTCCTTCTCATATTGCATTGTTAATTGTATGTTTCATAGAGTTGTTGTTTTCCAGCAATGGATAATTGTTCGTAGTATGGATTTTCATGTCATTCTAATTTTTTGTATGCTTTTATTTTTGATAAGGACTGATGACATAGATATTTTGGCAATATGATGACACTGAAGTTGTTCCAATACAAAGGATGAAAGCTAGTTCTTCTCCTCGCTATCCCCCATATTTCTTCTACATCACCCTCCTATCAACATTATTCTTCCACTTCACCTGGGGCATCCTGCCCCTCTCCTTTATTCTATCCATTTCTCACCTTTTTCAATCGTTGATCATCTTCCTTCATCACCCCATCGACACTCGAGGGGGAATTTCTCACTTATACTAATTTTTCTTCTACCCCTTCAAAAATTCTATCCATCTACTATCTTTGAATTGGTGTTGCTTACGCCACCCTAAAGAAGGGACAAATGTAGACACCTATAATTTAGCCTGAAAAATTTTAAATACTTAAATTGAGTTAATTATCCCCTCTCCCACAAATTGGCAATATATCATCAATAGTGCTCATCTTCTCTCCTATCACCATTAATTAATTACATTACGTTAATTAATTAATTCTTTCTATTCAACAAATACTCTAATTAATGACCTTTCGTAAATTAATTCTTCCTTCTATCTAGACTAATTAATTATTATTAATTAATTATCTTCCCCTTTTATTAAACTCAATAAATCATTATTTATTTGATTTAATTCCCTTATATAGTCTAAATCATGCTAATATTCCTCTAAAAATCTTTTATAAGCTTGCACACCTATTAATTAATCACTTTGGTTAATTAATAAAACCCCTTTATCCCCATGAGTAACTAAAGGAAAAATTCGCCAAGGGTTGGAAGAACAGAATAGTCAAATATAGCAACATGAAAATGGAAATCACGGAAGAGCTCATAGCTCAGATCACGGGTCTCAGCCTGGAAGGCACAAAATTTTTCAATAAGAAGGTCGATAGGGAGGTGGAAACCAAGAAATTTCTGGAAGAGGGGGAGAATCTTGAGTTCGTGACTGCTGGCCTCAAGGTGGATTCGATCCCTGAACCTTTTGATGAACTGGCCAAAATGGTGGTAAGGTATGTTACCCTTGAAGGAAGATATGTGACTATACCTCATAAGCATCTGATTTTTCCTAATAATTTTCATAGAAATAACATTATCAGCTTCCCTCACTATCTGATTAACTCTATGGAGAAATATATAAGGGAAGTTCAAAGCCACTCTAGGGCTGTCCCTTTGCACCAGGGCCTTATCCTCTTGATTCACCGCCATTTCTCCAACTGCCCCCCCGTAAATCCTTGCCCAAATCCCTCCTCCATACCTCCATCTGCCCACACTGCTCCCACTGCCCCCCTGCTAAAAATAAAGATTGAAGATGATGTCTCCAGAAAGAAAAGCAAGAGCCTCAAAGCTAAAATCCCTACTTCCCAACGAGTCCTAAGGAGTCACAAAGACTTATAACTAGCTGAAAACCTCCTGCATATTAGCAATCCGGTGGAGGAGCCCAAAGAGGAGGAATTGCTGGATAGGGTGGATAGGTTAGAGAAGGAGATACAAGAGCTCAAAGGGGCTATAAAAAAACATGGAAAGAGCAAAGGGTAAAAGGGTCCTTCAAAGTGAGGAGGAAGAGGGGGTTATTGGTGAAGTCTTCAAGAAACTTCAGTCCTTAGATGGCAGATTGGGGAATGCTAAAAGCCGCAATGACTGCATATTGTCTGCCCTCAAAAGTATTTATAATTTCATTGAACATGTCCACAATGTTTGTAATTTAAGTGGGATTAATGAGGACATATGGGGCCCTAAAGAGAAAAGGGACATTGCAATTGCCCAAGCAGATTTGCAAGACTCCTCTCAGGCCACTGCCATTGCCTTCTTCATGTCACTGCAGGCTATCAAGACCAAAATTGACAGAGCCATCAAGTAACGGGCTGCTGTGATACTGTTTTTTGGCTGCGATGTGGCTGTCATCGGGCGGTTCTGGAGCTGTTTTTTGGTGGAGCTCTTTATGTTGTCTCTCTTTTGGTTTCTTTTTTAACTTGCCTTCTTTTCTCTGGATCTTTGTACGTTTTAATCCTTTTATCACATATATTGTAATATTTGGCTGTTGAGCCTCCTTGGTTGACTGTTTTTCCCTTCTCTGGGATACTTTTCTCATCTTTACTATCTGGCTTTTGAGCCCTTTTGTATTCAGGGTATAGTCCCTTCAAAACTATTTGCCCTTTATAAAAAAAAACTAAAGGACAAATTAAACTCTCCTAAAGTTAACTCAACCCTTTCTAAACCCCCCTTATCCACAACTAACTCAAAATCTCTATTATTCCACATACAAAGGGATGTAGGGATTCTTATATCCATTGGGCTATATAAATATCCATCCTCCTACCTTTGCACTTACACCTCCATTCATAAATGAGGATATAAAAAATTCACTATAGCCATTTTTTCATCTTAGAGCATTCTTCATTGGAGAAGCTAAGCTACTTTCATTTCTTTTATTCATCCACCCAATTTTTGAAGTCATATGGAGATATGTCAAATGGTCTTGTAGCCATGATTTGACAAGACTCCATTCTTAGAAACCTTGGGATTTCAAGCACATAATCAACTCTTTGATTGCTAGAGGTCTACCTAGGTTCAATCTCATCCTTATCATTCAATAAGAGATAGAAGTTAGTTTATTTAACATATTAGCTTGAAATTTTCATGTTTAATATAGCAATTTATACTATGCCTTAAAGGGCCCCATGCCCTAAGAGTGTTGCCTACATAGTCATCACGAAAGGGGCCTTAGGTCAATGTAGTTATCCCATCGGATAAGGAAGAATAAGATGAGGTATGTGTATAGGTTGGTGAGTTTATGTATGGTTAAATGGGAAAGGTAATTTAGGTATGGTTGCATCTGGATTGATTAGGCATGTTTGTGTCTAGGTTGATTAGGCCTTGATTGTGTCTAGGTTGATTAGGCATGATTTTGTGTAGGATGTTTAGGCATGGTTGGTGTCTAGTTTGTTTAGGCATGGTTATTTTTAGGTTGTTCAAAAAAAATATTGAATATGTAAGATGAGTTGATTGAAGCAGGTGATGAATGTAAATGTAGTTTCAAGGAGAAGAAATCCTAGAAACTGATTATCAAAATTCTTGTCCTGTGTAGAAGAGTCACTAAGTAAGAAAACAAGGGCAAATGGTAGAAGAGGAAAAAATGCTGGCATAAGTGGCAAAAACCATGATGAGGTATACCAAAGATAGGATTATGAAAAAAAACCCCTAAAGTTATTGCATGATTGAACATTTCTAGTGGTGAAATAAGTTGTATGATCACGAAGTGTCACATGTGTGCCACGTCCCTTGAGTAGGTAGAAGAAAATAAGAAAAGGTAAGATGGAGTGGTTTTTCTATCATAACCTTGTTGTGGGATAACATGTTCCTTCTGCAATATACCCAAAACTGAAATAGGCAAGTCCATGAACAAAATTTTGCTACTATTTATGACTTGATTAATTTCATTTTGTTTTTTGTATGTCATAGACTGATCAATGTAGGAAGTCTATAATGGGATATATAGTTTCTCCTTGAGGTCTTCCAGAAGTTGGTCGATTTAAGAAGCTTCAAGATAATAATTTTTTATTTTTCTTTTTTAGAAAAAGTACAAATTATTCTTTTTTTGGATAGACTAATGTACAAAATATAGCTATCTTTTTATAGTTTTCCTTCAAGGGATCGGTCTACTTATAGTCAGCAAGAAAGAGAGGTAGATGTATTTTTGAGGGATTCATCTATTTGTGAGAAATTTGACTCAAGGAGTAGAGTTTTTGGTTATCCCATAGATATATATATATATATATATATATATATATATATATATATATATATATATGAACTTATAAGTCATGGACAAGACTATAAAAGGAGTATAAGCCTCTTGTATGAAGGAAACGCCATAAAAAGAGAGAGGTTAGCTATGCAAGAGAGGTTTCAAGTGATGAACAACCATGGGATTCCATCCTGAAAAAGGATGAATAGTATCCATGAGAATCATGCCATGAGTAGAGCCATGATACTCATGTTGAAGATAAGGCTAAACGAGTGACAGATAATCACATAATTCAATTTGAGTCGTTGGTCCTTGAAATAGGTAGGTGGAAGGAGATATTCGAGTCAAGGGATGAGCATGTAAGTAACATAAAGTGATGTTGTAATTTATTAAATAATAGAATGGGAAAAGATGAAAGGCATCAAGGGGCTTCAAGTTCGGGTTTACCTTCAAGAGAAGATAAATGATAGGCACCTGATCCATAGGTATGGGTGACAATGTAGGGTCTAAGCCAATTAGGAGAAAATTTTCCTCGTTTACTTTTCTCTTCTTTGGTTACATGTTGATTTTATTTTAGGAAAAGATCACTGACCTTGAAGGTTCATTCATGAAATCATTTTTCATAAGCATGTTTGATACGTTTTTGGTAGATTTGAAGGTGGTCGAGAGCATTTAATCGATGTTGGTCTAATAACTCAAGTTGTTCCAAATAGTCTTGGCGAAAGTCGTCATCATTGAGCATATATTTAAGTGAGATATTAAGAGATGGAATTTGGACTTTGAGAGGTAGGATGACCTATGTACCATAGACCAAAGAGAAATGTGTGGCAAGTGGTTGAGGTACAGGATGTTAGTGCGTTAAACCCATAAGGCGAAAGGAATGTGCGTATGCCAATCCTTACTAGTATCATCAATGAATTTCATGATAATTTGGTTGAGGGTTTTGTTAGTTGATTCGTCATGACCATTAGTTTGAGGATAATATGGTGAAGATAAATTGAGTTGAATACCGAATTCATCACAAAGTTTGTGTAGAGTGTTGTTTTTGAATTTGTTTACCATTGTCATTGATGAGGAACACGAAAATTACACATGATGTGATGGTTAATGAATTCACATATTTTCTCAACTTTGGTAGAAATGAGAGGGAGGTCTTCCACCCATTTGGTGTAGTTTTCAGTTGTTATGATGATCCATTGATGACATTGAGAAGAATGAGGGTTAATCCCTCTAACGAGATCTAAACCCCATTGGGAGAAAGGATAAAAGTCCCTGGTGACTTGTAAGGCATGACTTGGGGTGTGGTGAAGATTAGCGTGCTACTAACACTTTACACAACATTTGACATAATCAAAACAATCTTGGTTAAGGGCTAGCCAATAATAGTTGAGTTCGAAGAATATGCTTTGGCAACAATGTGGCCACTGAAATGTCCACCACATATCCAATAATGGATTTCTTTAATGGTGTAAGGAATTTCAGAACTAGTGAGGCACCAGAGGAGGATACCATCAAAGCCATGTTTGTAAAGAAGAAGCCCCATGATGAAATAATCAAGAGACATTTTGGAGGAAGGCTCACCTACCATTGCGAGTGAGATATGGAGGTAGGATTGAAAGAGAGAGGTAGTCAGCGTATTGCTTATACCAAATGTCACATGGATCAGTTTCAAATCATCCCATAAAGTTTACATCACGGAAGAGATAAGAAGGTGTTTGCAACCGTTATACTATGACAAATATTTTAGATTCTGAAGGTGAGGTGGGTATTTGTGAGTCCAGGAAATCCATGGTATCCTAAAATTTTTAGTGGATCATAGAACAGTTTGAATGTCGTAATTATCAAAGGTATTCAAAAGCATGTAAACATGATGGTTATACTTTTCAATTATTTCGTTATGACACTAGTATAAACCATTGACTTGGTTGATGACCAAATGAGAATTTCCAAAGATATTAAAGGTCTTAAAATATAGGGAAATTATAGTTTAGAGACCTGAACACGAGTTCTCTTGTATTCATCCGCATTATTGGTATAATCAAAGTCGAGTTTAAAAGATAAAGGCATATACTCACCATCAAGAGGAATGAAAATAACCCATATGCACCACCCACTATTTTGACATTTATAACTGTTGAAGAAAAGGGTCATTTGATAAACAGTGTCATCCAGGGACAAAGAGTAGATAGATTCATTAAGAAAAATCAAATTTAGAAGATTGATTTCCAGAAAGAGTTGCATTTGCAAGCTAATCTGCAATGGTTTGTCCCTTAAACATACTTTTGATGAATGAATTCTGAGGTCTAGAGTCTATGCAAGGAGCATGAGCCAATGTGAAGACACATATGTGTTCGATGAGGTACTTAGCATATAGGTAATGTATGGGGTCGGTATTGGTGACGACGAAAGTTTTGTGGTTGAGTAGGTAGTGGCAAAGTTTAGTGGCAACAAAGACTAGGGTTAAGCAACGCTTCTCGAGCATGATTATATTAAGTCTCTTAATCTAAAATAGTACGGATTATGTAATAAACCACTTTGTCCCCTATGTTACTCATCACAATGAGCAAGAATGGAACCCAAGGAATGGTCAGTGGTGGAAATGTAGAGGTAAAAAGGTTGGTCATCTTTAGGTGGTATGAACACAGGTGGTTGAAGAAGGTACATTGCTTCAACAATTTCAAAGGCTTTGTGGAACTCGTCATTCCAATTGAATGAAACATTCCTTTTAAGAAAATGATGAAAAGGGTGATATCGTTCGGAAATTTTGGAAAATAAAAATGTCGAATAGATTGAAATTTTCCTTGGAAACTATGAATTTGTCAAAGGTTAGTAGGTGGAGGCATCTCTAGAATAGCCTTAATTTTAGTAGGATCAAATTCGATGCCCCAAAAAGAAATAATGAAACCAAGGAGTTTTCCAGAGAGAACTACAAAGATGCACTTATTTAGTTGAAGGCAAACACAAAATTTGATGAGATGATCAAATATGATTTTGAGGATGGGGAGATGTTCAACCCGACTTTTAGATTTTTCGATAAGGTCATCGACGTTGTCTTCCAGTATGTTATGCATGATATTGTTGAAGATACAAGTCATCGTGTGATAATAAGTGGCACCGGTGTTTTTCAAGCCAAAGGGCATGATAATAGAGGGTCCCCCAAGGGGTGATAAAGGTGGTTTTGTGTTTATCTTCAGGTGTGAGTAATATTTGGTTATAACCCGAGAATCCATCCATAAGAGATATCATCTCATGGCCGGTTATAAGATCAAAATTTTTGTTGATGCTAGTCAAAGGAAAGTCATCCTTAGGGTAGTGAGGATAAGGTCACATAAGTTCATGCAGATGCGGAGTCCCCCTGTCTCTTTGGTGACAAGAACAATGTTAGAAATCCATTGCGGATAGTCAATAGGTAAAATGCAAGAAACATAAAGAAGGCGTTGGAGTTCTTCTTTGACAAGAAGGGAAATGCGTGGATGAATTTTTTGCAGCTTTTGTTTCATAGGTTTTTTGTCAGGAATAGTAAAGATAGAGTGCACCATGATATTTGTTTCAATACCAGGCATATTAGTGTAAGACCAATAAAAAGTGTTGTTATGATCTCATAGGAAAGTGGTGAAGGATTCCTGTTCAGTAGCATCTAAAGAATGGCCTATATTTAGAACTTTAGGGTCATCCTGAGTGGAATTTTGATCTCGATGGTCAATTAATTTAGCATGGTTTATGTCTCAGAAGGTAATGACCAGTGAATGTAAGAATCCTTCACACATAGATAGGTGAGAACGGAATCATCATCTTGACATTGAATGAATTTTATTGAAGGTGTGTCATCATCAATAATGATAGGATAAAGTAAAGGAAGGGAAGAGGGAGCCTTGCCATCGCATTGATACGTCAGAGGTCCCAAGGAAATAATGTTCACAAAGAAAAAAATTTATGATTAATGGATTATGGATCCATGGTCTCCATGGGTGAAGGTGGTATGGTAGGTGAAGAAGGTTAAAAAGGTGCAGAAGGTGGTTCTTAATCTACGAGGTCAAATCTATCCTTCATAGAACCAGGTGGTTCAACGAATCCAATACCACGGTGGTCTTTATGTTTGTAGGTAGTGAAAGTAATAATTGTGTGAGGACCTTTTTTATAAAGACCAAATCCAAAGCCCTTCCAAGCACAATGATGAAGAAATGTGTGAGGAAAGCTAAGGTTGTTGAGGTAACATAAGTCAGATGAAAAAGGTTATGTTTGAGTGGGTGGTTCAGAAGAATAAGAAGAAATATCAACTCCACCGAATGTCAAGTTGGTGTGAAGGTGGGGAGGACCGTATGGAAACACTTCTCCTATATGATGATCATAATGTGGGTGTTGATGAAGGTTTTCATAATATTGAGAAGTTTGGAATGTGTCGATGTTATACAGGTGATACTCCCCCAATGTAAGGCGTTGAAAAACACCTTCCAAAGGGTCAGAAGTTGGTACTGTAAATAGATAAAATTACCAAAATGAAAGATAAACAAATAAACAAACCATGTAAACCTCTCAACAACATTCTATGCAAACCTCAGATTAAGGGTCTCCTATGAAAACTTGTAAAACTAATGTCAGAAGTGTTTTTTTGGTGCTCTTGAGTGCTCTCCAAGCTTTGAAGGCAAATGTTATAGACACAGTTCAATAGAGTTTTTGTGCTTCAAATTCAAGAGGGATTGGAAAGAAGGTAAGATTGTAATTTATAGAAATAGAAGGTAGTTGTAATTGGTTACATAGATAAATGAACATGCTAAAAATAGCATTATGGGCAGTTGCAATAGTGCCAGGGGACAATAATGAAATTAATTACAAAAATTTGCATCTGGAAAGGTGGTTTTACGTCACATTTTAATTGCCCCCACCTTTATAGGATTCTAGAAGTGTAGTTAAATAGGGTAGTCAAAGTGGAGTCTAAGTGGAGTTTGATCAAGCGAGCAGATGACTAGGACGTGCACACACTTAATTAATTAATTACTTAATTAATAAATAATAACTAATTTAGCCAAAGGGGTACAAAAGGGTACATGAGATTAATTTAATTAATCCAAAGGGGTAAAATGTGCATTAATTAATCAATTTAATTAATTAATTGCAAATGGGTGAATAACAAGGTGTATTAGCATAATACTAGAGAACAAGTGGAAACATGAATGTAAATTTGGGGGTGTTTACATTTTTCCCCTCTTTAAAGTGCTATTGCTGAGTAATAGCAACTTTAAAGATAGTAGACGCATGCATATAGGTGAGAAAAAAAATTGTGAAGCATTGAGGATGTCCCAATAAACAAAACAATGGAGGAATGCCCCCTCAAGTGGGATGGATGACAGCAGAAAAGGCGGTAGACAACCGCTTGATAGGAAGAACGCAAGGGATTAGAAACAAGGATGGGAAATGACTATGTTCGTAGCATGAGCATTATTTGGAGAGTAATTTTTTAGAGCAACCTGATTTTTACTGTTGCACAATAGAGTTGTCACCATGATTATGAAAGAATCAAGATGGTTAACCCAGATGCACCTAAAACAAACACACATAACAAAGAAAAGATGAAAAAGGAAAAAAAACCCAAAATACAAAGTAGGTGCCAACATCGGGGTTATAAAGGAACCAAGATGTAATCACACTGATTTGTAAGTGGTCCAAAAAGAGTAAACATCCACAATGCAACACAAAGTCGAAAACAAAAGATAATCAACCATGCCCCTAATGCGTGCCACAATGATGATTAAGTATATACAAATGCTCCCAAATGGGGATAGGATCAGATTGGAAGAGCAGAAGTTAAAGCAACTCCTTATGAGACTATTGCTAAATCTGCATTGTGCAAATGATTGAAAGTTGAAATTTCCCTAGGTGAAGTTATATCACGAAGGAAAAATAAATTGTGTGACTTGCCCCAAGAAGAGTTAGCATATCATGCAAAGGGAAGAAAGTGATAGTTGTAAGATTGGCATGAGCACTAGAGTAATAGAGAAAAGTATGACATTTATCAAGATTGTATTGAGATGTCGAATAATTCACTTTAAAGGGTTTTCCAATTGTAGGATTTCATGTGATAAGTGAATGTTTGTTCGATTTTATTTTATTTTAAAAAAAAAAAATTGGAGTTTTGTAATATTTGATTTTTTTCTATTTTGGATTTTCACAAGTTTTGAAATAAAAATGCAAACAAAAATGAAGACATTCCATGGCTTAAATAAACCTGGAGTAAAACACAACACATGTAAATGACAAAAAGATATAAAAATAAGAAATAGAAAGAAAACCCAATATGAATAGGAAGGAACCACACCAAAGTTATATGTGAACTAGGATGTGAATAAATTTCCTACAATTGGTCCATAGTAAAGATAAACAAAGTACGAAACGCAATGACTAAACTGAAAGAATTAAAAATCATTGTCACAATGTTAACAAACTACAATAATACAATACAACATGCAAAAATGACGTCTAATGACACTCTAAATGTGTTCCACATTGAAGAACTAGAAAGATTTGAATGCCCCTAAGTGATAGCTTAGCATGCGAGAGGATTGGATCAGGGTGAAGAGTGGAGTGATACTTAGATACTCGAAAAGATACCCTTGTCAGATCCCATTGAAGTTTGATTTGTATTGGATTAAAATGTAAAATCCAAGTGTGCCCCAAGCAAAGTTACATTGCGAAAGGGTAAATGAGTGCCTAGAGCATAGATATACACCACGGGAAAGAAAGATGAGTATGTTATGGAACAATCATGAGGAGTACCATTAAATGGTGAAGGTGTTGAAATATGTTATCCAGTTGCTGAAAGTTTGTCAAACATTATCTGAATGTTTTGATTATGACAGTTTGAAACTATTTTTGGAGTTTTGGACCATTTTATATTGTTTTTTTTTTGTTTTTGAACAATTTTATATTGTTTTTTTGAAGTTTTGTGAGACATTTTTGAAAATGTTGTTTTTGGTATAGTACAACTTGGTAAAAAGGTACACTTCTTGAAAGCATGTGCAAATAATTAAAAGCATTCCATTCCTTTGGCAGACATGTAGATGATAAAATGATGAGGGTATTTCACTCCGCTCGTGGTTCCACACAACTAGGAAGATGCAAGGGCTCATCACCGAGAGCCAAAAAGGACATGAAAATGAGACGAATAGTGATATTAAAGGTGAAGAGAAAGGATGTGAATGACACAAGCTGTGACAATGATCCGTATGAGAAAAAATGTAACTCATCTCCAGTCAAGATTAGCTGACCAATTCTAAAATGATTATACTTTATAGGTTTTGACTTGTCTTATATTCGTTGATGGCCTGCTGATTAGAAAAATTTGATTAAAGGAATTGGTGTATCTCTATGTAACCTGAGCAGACTAAATTACTTCTTTGGATGTTTTTTGATTAAGCACTTTGATTCAAATTTCATAAAGGATTTATTGAATGATTATTATATTGATTTTTGTGAAGGACACCCTACATGTTTCCTCATGCCATCAGTAAAAGGAAAGGGCTCAACATTGAAGACAAAATGTAGGTGAGTAAGGGATTTCTCCGTTCCTAGTCTCATACTGCTAGTAAGAAGTATGGGCTTATCACTGAATATTGTGAAGGATGAAAGGTGTATTGATTTTATAATTTTGTATTTTTTTATTGATTTAATTTACCTTGTATGTTGATAGCATGCTTGTTGGGAAGGAACATTCTGCCCCCAAGTCTCAGCCTCGTGCGACTAGTAGAACGCAAGGGTTCAACATCTGTATATTGAGATGGGCAGTCAACAAGGACCAGGTAAATAAGTTTAGTGCTTTCAGTTAAAGAGAGAGCTTATTTGAAAGGAGGATTTTTCCATCAGTAAGCTTCAAGAAAAAACCATAGGTAAAAAAGATCTGAAAAGATAAGAAACCATAACAAAGATGAGACACATAATGCCCAAGAGGAACAAGGTTAACATGTGCCGTAATAGGTGAAGAAGGTGAGTATATGATAATGGTATGATTAAGGTATCTTCCAATAGATGGAATTCCTAACATTATTTGTACACACTTTTTTCATCTTCCGATTGGCAAAGCAGTGCTTTAATACAAAGTTTTATTCTGCTTATTGTGATTTTTGAGTTTTCAGAATGTCGGTGGATGAGAGTTTTGAAATGGACTCGTCATGAAAAAGGTCCATGTTTATTGAATTTAAATGGTCCTGAGATACAAGACTTTGTGTAGATGAAATGCAAGTCAAGAGGGATAATCAAAAGATTCGATAAGTCCTGAAATACGAGACTTGGATGGACATGAGCCAAGTCAAAGGAGTGAAACTAAAGTTTTGATAAGTCCTGTAATATGAGACTTGGGTGCAAAATATCCAAGTCAAAATATTGAATCAAATGATTTGATATATCTTGAAGTACTAGACTTGGGAGGACATGCGAGAAAAAATGAAAAATGGATTGAAATGAAATGATTCAATGGGTCCTAAAGTACCTATAGATTCGGCTTGGAAAAGGATCCAAGTCAAAGCGTGTGTAATTGGGTAAGTTCTCTCAACTAGCGTGTTAGAAATACATATCTGATTTTAGAAGCGTGACGCTCATTGCTAGTTAGATGTTGATTTACTTAACCCCCTTTGAGAAAAAGAGCATGAGCAAATAAGGATTGATATCTAGAATGAATACTCACTGGTTCCTTATAGGTCGTCAGAAAGGATATTCAGTGACTCTAAATCACCCTCAAGGCTTGTGAACTAGTCAGGTAGGATAAAATAGGTTCCCATTTAATCTTGAACTAGTTCCCTCAAGGATGTGGACTAGGTATATGGGGCTACCTCAGAACCATGTGCCCTTTGTTGATATCTTAAGGCTTAGTAGCCAAGGGTCATTGATGAGATTCCTACAGGATTAAGCATGTCGAGCCGTAGCTAATGGACATCGAAGGTTGCGGTGTCACAAGTGTCCAAGAATGTGGTGGTTGTATTTCAACAACAATGCTAGAGATGTTAGGTGTAGGAGTTGGAATAGGAAGAATTGAATCAAGCTCAATGGGGTTTGATGATGGAACCTACTTCTGTCATGTCAAGATTTAAAAGAAAGTCTTGAAGCAAATCCACCTTGTGATTAGCGAGTCCTAGCAAAAATGTTATCTAAGACAAGTTCAATGTTAGTTTGGACTATGAGGGAAAAAAATATGTAAAACAAATAAACAAGTTTGAACAAAAGTGATACTTGACGTTCATCATGATTTCGCAAGATATGCTTAGTATGAATAGAAGTGAGGAATAAGAGTCATACGTCTTGGGTTGGATTTGATGGAAGTTGAAACGTTAATTCGGTAGCAAGAACTTGATCAAAAAGATATAGAAATGATCTCTCCATCGTCAATCTGATTTCCCAAGATCGCGTGAAAAAAAATGTGAGGGAAGTAGCAGTATGCGTGGGCGATCAATGCGATGTTAGTCATCACAATAAACATAAAGTTTGTAACAATAAAGGATTAAGTATGTCCTTCCACACAAGGTCTAGTAAAGGGTTAGACGATCAAACTAAAAACACTGAAATGTGATGCACAAGTGCATTGGAGAAAATGTCGACAAAAATTGTAACCGAAAAGTCCATTTAACTTTGTGTGGTAAAATTTCAATATGGACTAGGTTGTATGCACCCGAGTTTTGAATGATTGGTCATGTAAGCTTGGCCATATTTTGATTATCCCTGACATCAATAGTGATGACATTTTGTTTGCAGTTAGATATACCATAGACTCATCATGAGAAGTTCTGGTATGGTGATTTTTGTAAATGAGGTTGAACAAAGTAAATGAATGACAAACTAGATGGGGAGGATTGCAATCGAAGTAGAGGGGGTAAGGATCCATTGGGAAGTATGTGAGAACTAAAGGCAAAGATTATCATAAAAGAATAATAGGAAATAGGAATAAAAATAAAGCTATCATTATATGCCAAAACGATGACATAAAAAGAAAGAAATGAATTAAAAACTAGTCTTAAACCTAAAGTTTTTACCTTGTATTTGTACCAGTATTTGGTGTCTCAAAAGATTGATGGAACTATAGGTTAAAAAATAATAATATATCAAGATAAAAGGGTATGGACACGATTCATGAATAGTGAATTGTTAAAAAAGTTAACCTAAACCTAAAAGAATGGTGTAAAGGAAAGAGACTTAGATGGTGTTGTGTGAAAAGGATGGAGTGGTGTGCAGGTGCGAGCTATAGGCGAGAAGTGAGATTGGGTCGGTGAGTTGGAAGACTCGAATAGGGGAGTGGCTCAGCAGTGAGGTGGAAATGGCTAAGATGGTTATGATGAAAAGGTTTGAAAGGGTCGACTCCGAGGAAAGGGTAACGTTAAGAGGGACGAGGGAAGAATATGGGGAATGTTCGACCTGTAGAAAACGGGGTCGCTAAGAGGGAAGAAGCAAAAAAGGTTAGACGAGTGCCTATGTCTTAACAAAATGATGGCTAAAGAGAAAAGGGGACGACCCAGGAGTTAGATGGGGTAGATTCTATAGTAAAGGGGAGTGTTAAAGGAGGTGAGAGTGAGCAAGAGGGCTCAGGGAGCAACTCGTAATGCAAAATGGGTTGATGAGAGTCAGGTAAGCGGGTGTTAAAAAAATGGTTAAGTCCTAGCTGAGTGAACGTGTTAGGTAGAAATAACAAAGGCTGAAAAGCTGAAATGATGCTCGACACTTAGGGAGAAGGCATGGCATAGGGGTAGACTTAGGGTTAACATTTTTTTTTGTGTTTTCAATTTTTTTTTGTGTATGTTTAGATAAGAGTGATTTAAATAGGGGACTTCGCAATACCTAACAATATATAGATATGATTTTGTAAGGTGGAAATGTTAATTTTTTTGATTCTTAATCACAGTGGGAGTTAAGATATATGAATGTATGCTCTGATATGATGTGTACGGTCCTTGAGAAATTGAGAATGTAAAGAGAGGAGAGACTTGTAATAGAGTTAGCATGCTAAACTTGTGATAGTTGCAAGTGCAACCAAGAGGATACTGTAAAACAACTCAGATGATGTACACATTAATAACGAACATTCTGACTAAAGGAAAATACTTACGAATAATGACAATTTTAGTAGATTTTTACTAAGATGGATGTAATAGATATGAGGAAACTTAAAAAGTTGATCAATGCTGTCAAACTCCTAACCACAAGTGCATGCTTCCAAACCTGCATAACAACACAAAAAACAACAGAAAGCACTCCAAAATAAATTTAAACAAACAAAGGTGATCACAAGAAATGAATAGAGTGAGGGATAAAAAGTTCCACTAGGCATGCACAAAAAATGTAGATACAGAGAAAATTAAACAAAATGAAAGATGAAAAAAACAAACAAACCATGCAAACCTTTCCAGTAACCTTTTGTGCAAACTTCAGATTAAGGGTCTCATGTGAAACCTTGCAGAAAGAATGTCAGAAGTGTTTTGTGGGTGCTCTTGAGTGCTCTCCAATATTTGGATGCCAAATGTTACATGCACAGTTCAACAAAGTTTTTGTGCTTCGAATTCAAGAGGGATTTGAAAGGAAGGTAAGCCTGTAATTTATAGAAAGCAGAAGGTAGTTGGAATTAGTTAGACGGATAAATGAACATGCTAAAAATAACATTATGGGCAGTTACAATAGTGCCAAGGGCAATAAGGAAATTAATTACAAAAAGTTGCATCAGGAAAGGTGGTTGTACTTGCATTTTAATTTCCCCTACCTTTCTAAGATTCTAGAAGTGCAGTTAACTAGGGTAGTTGAAGTGGAGTCTAAGTGAAGTTTGATCAAGTGGCAGATGACTAGGATGTGCACACACTTAATTAATTAATTATTTAATTAATAAATAATAATTAATTTAGCCAAAGGGGTACAATGTGTATTAATTAATCAATTTAATTAATTAATTGCAAATGGGTAATAACATGGTGTATTAGCATAATATTGAGAACAAGTGGAAACATGAATGTAAATTTGGGGTGTCTATAGGTACTTGGGTAGAGGGAATGGATGAGGTTTTTGGATTTTGAGAAGAATAAATGGTAGACGGGTTAACTTTGGAAGTTGCGGTGGTAGTGGGGAGAGGTGGGCTAGTTGATGAAGGTGCAGTAGTAGAAGTGGTAGATAAAGAATTGGAAGAAGACAAGGCAATAGTGGTTGAAGTTGAAGTGGGAGTGGTAGTAGATGAGGTGGCAGCAGTAGTAGAGTAGGAAGCTGCAGAAGTAGATGAGGAAGCAATGGTAGTAGATACATTAATTGGGATAAGGACATCATTGGGTTGATACAACATGTTACAGGTTTTGAAAGGTGAAGGATCTACCGGAATAGTGTAAGGATGTCCCTCATATTCGAGCTTGATGCAATGATGAAGAGTCAAAGGTACACACCCCATGACACAGATCTAGGGTCAGCCAAACAACATGTTATATTGGAATTCCCCTTCAAGAACATAGAACAATTTAGGAAGGGTGTGGGGACCCACACGAATGTGGAGGATGAAAATGATGAGATTAGAAGTCAAAGAATCATTGAAAGAACACAGCATAATTGGGTTAGTATGCATGTAATTGGCAGGTATGGGCATATTTTCATACGCACGAGAAGAAATAATATTAATACTCACACATCCATCGATCATAACACATTGGACGGGAGTATCCTCAATGTGGATGGAGATGAAGAGGGCGGGGTCAGGATCATCTGTATGGTGAGGAGAAATCTCTAAGTTAGAGAAACTGACAATAGGAATTTGGTGAGTGATAGTGCAAATAGAGGTTTTTGGTGGAGCAGTGAGAGTGGCCACATGATGAGGTGTGAATATAATGGAAATAGGTGTAGGGTCATTTGGTAGATCCTCAATAGTTTGTAGGATCTCGAGGAGAGCCTGGTGATGGGACTCAGAGGTTTGAATGAGGTCATAAAAAGACATGTTTAGAGGATATTGGTGGAGTTTTTTTATCATTTATATGATGTGTGACTCCATTAGAAATTAGATAGGTTAGCCCACTGATGGTTACCTTGTGGGAAGGTGTAGATGGAATGGTAGGTGCAGGTGTACTAGATGGGTTGTCAGTCTTCTCTATTCCTTTGTATTTATGTGCTCGAGTGACAATGTCAACCATATTAATATTAGGAAAAGAGGAGGGTGTGTTGTGAAAGGTATAATGGCTAGAGGGTCAAAAACCAAGCACATGATAAGAGCCCTGTGAAATGAGTATGGCGCATTGGAATTTTGGAAGGGGTTTGACTAGCTCTCTGATCCAGACCATATTGATCTCAAAGGTCAGAGGAGGGAAATAGGGTTGTGGAGGTGGAGGTGAAGGTTGTTAAATAGATATAGGGTGAGGTTGCATGGTGACAGGAAGAGGTGGAATGGGATCTTCATCCAAAAGGTCATCTTTCTCAAAGACACCTTCGGGAGAACAAATTTGAAGAAGAATATTTTTAAGGGCCTTAAAATTTTCAACATCATGCCCTGGAAAATGATGATAAGCACAAATTATGGTATCTTCAAATCCTTCTGGTTTAGGTTTTAGTGGGTCATAAGGCATGAGAGGTGGAAATGTAATGGTAGATTTTCTAACAGCTAAGCGAGGATGTTAGCATAATATCCTGCCAAGGGATTGCAATGATAAGTGAGAGTGGGTTTGGATGGAATTTTGTGTAACTTACTGGAGGGGAAGTTGGAGGTTGAGTAGGTTTGACTACCTTTTTGGTAAGTAGTGTGGTTTTAGGCTTGGGTAAAGGTGTTGGTCTAGTGCATGAAGTAGAAGGTAATGCAGAAGATGAAAGTGAACAGGTCAACTACGGTGAGAGTGGATGTGCGGTAAATATAGTGGTAGGAGGCACTACAGAATGTGTAGGTGGAAGAGAAGGTAATGGACTAGGTAGTGGAGCAGGCAGGGGCAATGTAGAAGGATTAGGTGGAATGGGAGGTTGTGGTAAAGATGTAAGTTGATTTGTTTTAGTTTTACCATGGGTAGGATGTTGTTTGACCAAGGTTGATGGATGGGGACCTAAGATGGATGGAAGTGGTGAAGCTCAAAGAGGAGGAGTGGGAGAAACTAGGGTATGAGGCCTAAAAGGTTGGGTCTTCCTCTTAGGTGGGGGAATAGATCTGGTGCTAGTTTGGGAAGAGGTGGCTAAATCAATCTTGATGGGAGGATGGATTAGAATCGGTGTCGGTGCAACCCCCAATGTAGTGATAGGTTTGGGCATAGGTGAAGGTATAGGTATAGGTAGAGGTTTGGGCGCAGGTTGTTGTTGGGGGTAACAGTAAAGGTTTGGGCGTAGGTGAGGCCAATGAAGAATAAGATACTATAACTGGCTTGGGTGTGACAAATCTACTTGTCTTGAACACTTTAGGATAAATATTTGAAGTATCGGTGAACAACATTTGCATTTGAGTTGATACAGGAAGTCGAAGGCGTATCCAAAGCGTGGAGTAGTAGACATACTCCAAGAAATCAGACAAATGGGAGAATGGCGTAGAAGTAGATGAACATGAAGACAACTTGGTGGTGATTCCTATAAAAAGTTCTGATGTCTGTGAAACAAGGAATTTTTTGGCTTATGACTCTATAGGAAGAAGTGATGCGAGAAGATTAACAGGATCCTAGTAGACCCTGGGAGATGCATCACTGACTGGAAAATAATATAAAAGTGGCCCCTCTATGGGTTGCGGAGGGGGAAAAACAAGTGATGTAGACTCTTCCTTAGGTGGAGAAGAGGATAAAATAGACTCTTCTTTGGGTAAAATCATGGGTAATACGGGCTCCTTGATAGGTAACAAAATGAGTGGGGGTAAGTGCCTCTGTAGATGACAGGGTAGGTGAGGTAAGATCCTTCGTGGGTAGAGGATTAGGTGAAATAGGCTCCTCTGTGGGTAGAGGATCTCATGCCAGAATCTCATCAATAGAAGGAATGGAAGGAAACTGTGCGGAAGGAACTGGTACTATGTCAAAGATGGCATGGACCTCATGGACATGGGTGTTATCGCTAGAAGTCTCACTGGCCTGATTTGATGAATGGGTATGGTTTGGAAAAGGTTTTCTAAAGACCTGTAGATTTTGATTTTCCAAAGCATTAGGGTTATCCAGGACGAGATATCCATTATCTAACATTTCCTGGATGATGTTTTTGAATGTTTTACAATTTTTCATTACTTTGTCCTCTAACACGGTGATAATTACAGTAATCGTTCTCCTTATAACATGTGGTTTTTGGATGGGAAGGATCAAAGCCATTATGTGGTTTGATTAGTGGAAGAGTGATGGCTCTTGATTTTAGTAGCTTTTCCAACATAGAGGAATAAGGTTCTCCTATGGGGGTATATCTTCATTGTTCCTGCTTGTATTGAAAGTTCTAAATAGGAGAAATATTAGGAGGTTTCTATTGGTTTGATGGATGAAATGGGCCAGATTTCAAGACCACCACATTCATGGATCCCTTTGCTTTAGCGTGGGTATTTTGTGGTCTATAAGAGGAAGAAGAGTCATCAAACATCCAAAATGTTTGGACCTGAAGAGTTGGAGAGATGTGCCTGAAACAAGCCCTAGTGAACAAATCTATTAGCTCAGTTTATCAAAGTTAAAAGGTAAGCTGATTAGTAAGACTCTATCAACATGTGATAAAATATACAATAGATTTGTCTTTATATTGATGCACCAAATATAAATCAGTCGTAGTGACCTTCTTAGTTGGAGAAATGGTAAAGGAAGGCCTAATCCAATTGATTGAAAAAAAATATTGAGTACCTAGGTAAAGCACTGTACTAATCTAAAGAAGGTCCTGTTAAAAACATGGGGAAAGTCCTAAGAAGCAAGGCATAATCATGGGAAATCAGATAACATACATGTTTGAATTATTGCAAATGTTGTTACATATCTTCCTTACTATTAAATCAGTTGAATTTAGGCATCTCCCAATGTGGGGAATAAGGATGAATAGGTATGGAAGGATGAATAGACTCATTACAAATTTCAACATAATTCAATGTATTGCATGAGCCAGAGACAGATGCTTCCAGGGTTTGCATATTATCCATCATCATTTTGATTAGATCCATGGTCAGATTCGATTGAGACACACCTCCCGTGGTATAAGGAGGTGGATACGATGTAGAATGTAGACCATTATATAGAGGTGTCGTGTAAGACAACTAAGAAGGGGGAACATAAGTAGAAGAAGATGATGATGGCATACACGTAGAATGGGAGGTATAAGTGACGGGTTACAGATGAGACAAGGTATACGTGTGAGGGACATGTGTAGAGAACCTCGTAGCAATAGGTGGAAGAGTAACAGGTATAAATATGACCAAACACTGAAAATGGGTCGACAAAACTACAGGTTGCGAGGTAATGAAGACTGCTGATGTTGGAGTCCCTATACTAGGAGCTATAGATGATGGCACGGTGAATGTCGTAGGTGCGATAGAAATTGAGGGTGTGATTGATACTGAAGATGTGGGGTCAATCTGAGAGATGACATGTTGTGATGTGGAAGTGGGTAATGCTACACTAGTAGTAGCTGATAAAAAAGTGGGGGTGAGAGTGGGAGGAATGGAGATAGACATCCTCTATATGAGTTGTCCTGACGAGTCACGGGTGGAAGAATGGGTGAGGTAATACTGCAATGCGGTAGGATTATGATCAAGGAGTTTTGCGAACTCCTTGTCACCTCTGTGTATAGCAATAGGATAGGTGCAGTCCATCGGTTAAGAGATAGAAGGTGGTGAAGGAATAGGAGGCATTGGTTGGAAGCTAGCATAAAAAACTAGAGCGTTGGCTTGTCTACGAGTCAAAACCATGTGAATGGTAGTAGAACAGGTAATCTGAGTTCTACAGATGGTATAAAAACACAAAAATAGAAGATAGAAGGGACTTGGTAAATGGAAATTGGTTGTTGTTTTGACAAAAAAATTAAAACATAGAGACCGATGCCAGTAGAAAGGGGTAACCGATGTCGTTTAATGTGAATGAATGGCATATTTGTAAATCTAGAGATAAATAATGTAAATTGGGTGGACCTAAACTCTGCTAATGGTAACAGAGACTCGGGAAAAGTGATAAATAACAAAAATAGATTACATAAAATATATGGATTTGAATTGAATACTATTTTGGGAAAAATAACCAAAATAATAGGGAACTAATACCAGTCAGTCAACTGATGCCGATATGAAAACATAACCAATGTTAGTCGCTAGACCGATGCCGGTTACTGTGAAATATAATAAGATGATGGAATTTTGAATTTTAGGTGATTAAGTCAAATGAAAACATCAACTGAGAAATTGAGAATGGTAGTCATGAGTCCTTACACACCCAAAATGAAACGAAATACACCAGTTATGATGGTGGGGCGTGAAGGATGAGAAAAACAAGAGGAAACAACCTCACACCTCAAAACACAATTCAGGAAAAAACTAACAAACATGTAAAATCCTATGCTTCATATTTTATGTAATGTGGCTTATGCCATTTAAAACTGACTATGAGTATAATAGAGTTTTTGGCCAGCGAGGGTACCCTATAAGCATTCTATGTCTGGTTTGAGATCAATTTCAGATAAAGGGGCCTGATAAACCTTTCAGTACGTGTGGTACAACTCTGATATGATGACTAGCTAGAACACAAGATGGATCTGCCTCCAATCCAAATGTTAATCATTGATGGTAATTGTCGAGAAGGAAGATATTTAAGAAGTGTGTAAATTTTTCAAGTGATTTGGATAGGGGTGTGTGTGCACAAAGTGTAACTATGAGTAATCAACATCAATCATCAACTGGTCATGACCTCTAGTATATAGATTCCAAATAAATTTAGGTGATCTAAATGCAAGATATAAAGGATGAAATGCAGATATTTTTAAGCCCAAATCGAAAGAGAAAGTGGATGTAGAAAATAGAGAATAGGTCAAGAGGACGATCTTTCACTAAATTCAAGTGCAAAATAAAGTGAGAAGAATTATTTTTAAACATCAAATCATGAATTTCCTTTAGACAAGTAGAAGAAGAGAATATTGACCAGAGAGATATTTAATGTGAATTTTTTGAAAAAAGAAAGAAACACACAATTCCCTATATGAAGAAATGCAAAGAACCCACAAGAAGGTATCCCATCGGGCGTGCCAAAATGTTTCACCTCAAAGTATTATGATAAAATAGATAAGGGTAATGGGCATAGGAGGAATAGCTATGATTATGTAGAAGATGTGCGCGCACAGAATGTTGACCAAGCTAATTGTGAGAGCTTCTGTTTGGCTAGGACGAATGACCTATAAGAAACACAACAAGACCACAAAATAATATTAACAATATATGTTTTTGGATTACCTAACAAGAGTTATATCCAGGAATCGAGGTGTTTCCTCGAAGGCTATCAATCCACTTTCAAATGCAATTTAATGCAAAAAATAACATGAAATATGTACATCCTATTAGAATCGTATGATTTAGGTGTCTCGAGGAGATACAATAAGTAAATTTAATCTCATTGACAAAGTTATGATTAAATCTAGAGGGTGGGTAGGTTGTTTTGGGTTTGTAGGTCTAACAGAGGTTGTAGGTGAGGTCTGGGTGAATTTTAGTGAGGTTCTGGGTTGTTTGGGAGAAGTTATGAGCTTGTTGTGAAAATCAAAGTTACCATTCATAGAGAGTAGTATCGATTAGGAGACTGATGCCGATACTGGAAAATGACCGACATTGGTTGGGTGACCGGATTAAGTAGGGGAAATATGGTAGAAATATCAAAAATAGATTTTTTGGGTCTCTCTATGATTACATAAAGAATTGAGCGGATTCAGGAAGGAGGGTGTGATTTTTGATAGGGCTTGGCAAAGGTGGTAGAGGTGCTAGGATGAGTGAAATGGTTCAGGTTGATGGTATAGTTGGTAAACAGGTGAAAGGTGGTATTCAGGATAGATAAGGATCAAATGAAAGAAGTAAAAGAAAGACTTAAGATCAAAAATAAAGATTAGCAAATAAGATGAATTACTTATTTGGTAGCCTGTAGATCTAAATATTGTTGTTGGTGATGAGTGTTCATGGGAGATATGGGAATGTGTCCAGTGCCGCGACAACGGATTGTTAGTGCAAAATCACAGCACCCCTGGATGCAGATCAAGTTTCTAGGTTGATCACTTGGCATCCAGTGTGATTGCATAACATTGAATCCTTTCTCCAAGTGTGGGACTTGAAAAAATGAGAAAGGATTCTCTAGAGAAGGCTGGTTCCTATTCCTTTGTTCAGATGCACACGAAATATGCAGAGGGTTTTCTCAAAACCTAATCTAATCTTCCAAGGAGACAAGGTAAGAAGATGCATAAAATAAATCTAAGCTAATAGAGGTGATGCACCGAGGAATGAAGAACACCAATTTTTCCAGTAAACACAGACCATTTGAATGTGATATAAGATCATGCACAGATGACAAAACCTGCAGTGAAAGACCAGGAGGATGCAAAAATGAACACAGAGAGGGCTGAAAATCATCCACAGACATGCATTACTTGCTCCAAAGATTGATACAATACACTACAAAATGCCATGAGGTAGAATAGTATTACAGTTCAAATGAGAGGTTCGAACTCCACAAATTCGCCTGATGAGAAGAAGGGAGAGGCAAAACAGAAAAATGTTCGACCCTTGAAAAGAAGCTCCTCTTACAATATATAGAAAGAATGAGAGAGGAAAGAGAGAGAGGAAAGCCAAAACTACTCCAACCACCTCCAGGTTGCATTCAATTCATCTCATTATGATAGAAGCGGCGGATCCTGGCAAAACGGCGGGCTGTCTAACAGAAGCGGCGAACTGTCTGCTGCATTAAAGTTGTTTGTTGAAGCATTACTTCTGCTTGTTATTTCGCGCCAGAGGCGTTTCTTGATTTTCTCTCTTCAAACTGAACCAAAATGCAAGATTGACCATGGAATCGTGTAGATAATCTCACAGTATTTCCGTTGATATAAAGAACGTGCAAATCCGAGCTCTGGATCGAAAGATATGTCAATCTGAAGATTTAGGGCACGGAACAGGCGAAAACGGATTTTTTAAATTTCTTCCCGCGCTCTGCCACCTGGATGACATGTGGCAGGTTCTGACTCGCTGATCAACTCTCTCTCCTCCACCTCTCGGCGGGCTCTCCTTTGAAATTTCCTTGTGGGCCCTAGCTGGGAGACGTGGCACTATCCCATTGGTTCGGGCCAGTGCTCGAAACTTCACCCTTTGACTTTTTGACTTTTTTCCCCGTGACACGTGTCATGATTTCATTGGTCCTCGGCCCTGCTAGATCTTTCGCGCCCTTTGCGTCTTTTCGTCCTGGATGTCGCAAACCGTTTGGGACATAAACCTCCGATCCGCCCAAAATGGGCTTCCCTGTCCCTCATTTGGCCGATGACGTGGCATGCATTGATTGGCTTTTGGATCCTTCGGCAATCCACGTCCCGCGCATCCCTTCGTCCCATTTTTCCTTGTGCTGAAGTTTCTTGTTTTGGCCGAACCGGCCGGTTCGCGTCCTTCGCGCACTCTTGTCCCACTATCCCGCTTAGTAGTTAGTCGTTTTTCTTCCTCTTTCGGCCGGATCAGCTTCTCGCGCCCGTCGCGTACTTCTGTCCCAGATGTCCCTGTTGCTATTTGGGCCGTCTGGAGGCTTTTTGGCCGATCCGCACCTTGACGTCCCAAATGTCCCAATTGCTCCTAGGACTAGGACTTAGCCGATTTTCACAATTTTTCCTAGATCAACCTACTTGCCTTCTGCAACTTTTTTCTGCATTTTCTCAGAGCTTGCTCTTTTCAGCCTGGACAGGAGAGTTAGAAAATTTCCTGAAGGGACCCTAGAAACCTGATTGTTTCTCTGAATCAATCAATTTGCTTGGGATTTGAATATTCTGATGCATGTTATCAAAATTACCCTGGGGGGTGAATTTTGGATAACAATTTGGCGACTCAGCGGGGTCATCTGCCTGCTAGATGAAAAGACCAGTGGCCTTTTAATGATCTATTGGGCATGGAGTTATAGCATTGACCTGAAACGAGCCTGATACTGCAACTTCTTCTCTGACAACACTCTGAACTGTAGAAAACAACCTGAGAGCAGCAAAACCTGTGCCGAAGCACTTAGGAAAACTGAAACCTAACTATAACAGGACAATGTGCACAAGCACTTGGAGGAATGAAAATCTAATTAATATTTACAAGGTAGTGAACTTCCCTCTAGAGGCAACGCTTGAGATAGATTCCATTGACTGGAATCTGTAGTTCTTCACCATCCAATGAGGCCAATTGGAAAGCATTGCTGCTCTTGCACTTCGTGACCATATATGGGCCACTCCAAATGGCATAAAATTTGAAATGCCTTCCTGGTTTTGCCCGATCTGCATCCCATTTCAACACTAGATCTCCAACTTGAAAAGATCTATCCTTGGCCTTTCTATCAAAGGTCTTCTTGATCAAAGCTTGATCCTTTTCCATTGCTTGGGATGCCTGATTTTTGATCTCTTGCAGCTCCATCAGCTCTGCATATCTCACCTCCATAGGCTCAAATTCAAGCAACTCTAGCTGCTTCATGAGTTCCAATGCTGGCAACTCAAGTGACATGGGCAAGATTTCCTCTCTTCCATAGACAAGCTTAAATGGAGAATTACCTGTGGATCTTTTGGGAGTGATCCTATTAGCCCATAAGGCTGATTTATGTTTGGTATGCCAAGCTCTCTGATTCTCATCAAGACTCCTCCTAATGATCCTCAGCAAGTTCTTGTTTGTAGACTCGGCCTGGCCATTACCTTGAGGGTAATAGTTTGATGAAGTGCTCAGGTAGATCCCGTTCTTGACAGCCCACTCAGTCACCTTAGATCCAATGAATTCCAATGCATTATCAGAGATTATTGTAGCAGGTACACCAAATCTGGTAGTTATCCCCTCGTAAAAGTCCAAGATGCTAGACTCATTTGCCTCTTTGAGTGCTACTGCTTCTGTCCATCTGGTGAAGTAGTCCATGGCTGTCAAAATCCATTTGTGCCCTTGGCTTGAATTGGGATTGATGGCTCCAATGAAGTCTAAACCCCATTGCATGAATGGCTGGTCAACTGAGATTGGATGTAATGGAAGGGCAGCGAGTCTCTCTTTTCCTGTGAAGAATGCACAATTCTTACATCTCTTGATCCATGCATAGCAATCACTAAAGATTTTAGGCCAATAATAACCAGCCTTCATGATTTTTAGAGCTGTCACTCTTGGTGCAAAATGGCCACCAGCTGGTCCATCATGAAACTCTTTTAATACCCTTTGGATCTGACCTGTGCTAATGCATCTCAGCAGCACTCCATTCACATCTCTCTTGAATAAAACTCCATCAATGATGGTATATGGAACAACCTGCAACCTGAATTATCTCCTCTTTGCTTTTCTCAATTCTAGAGGGCACAGGCCTGTTTGTAGGAAATGCATAATGCCTTGGGTCAAGCAAGGAGTCAGGAGAGCATTGTCTTCTTCTTGTGTGCCACTCGGCTCACGGCTGTCTTGAACTTTCAAAACAGCCTCTTCTTCGTTGCATACTTCTTTTTGCTTCCCCAAAACCAGCTGCTCACACAATCCTTTCCCTCTTACCAGCTTGGTGATCTTGATCTCAATGTCATACTCCATGACACGGGTGATCCAACCTGCCCTTTTTTCATTCAAATCCTTGTTGAGGAGGAAGTCCTTAACCCCAGCATGTGAGACCAGCAACTGGACCTTGTTGTTTGAGACTAAATGCTTGAATTTCTTCAAGCTTCTGATTACTGCAAGCACATGCTTTTCAATAAAAGAGTACCTCACTTCGTAGTCATCTAGGCTCTGGCTGAAGAAGGCAATCGGCTGTTCATCATTATCTTTGTTCTGCTGTACCAAAATGGCAGAAATAGTGTCATCACCTCCAAATGCATAGAGGATGAAATCCTTGGAAAAGTCTGGGTTGATGAGAGTGGGTGCTTGGGAGATGGCTTCTTTGATTGCTTCAAAACTCTCCTTGCCTTCTTCCGTCCATTTGAAAGCCATGCTTTTCCTTAACATTTTGGTGATGGGCTTGACAAGGGCTGCAAAATCTGGGACAAACCTCCGAACAAAGTTTATCCGTCCCAGGAAACTCTGAAGGTCTTTCTTGTGGCTTGGCAATGGTAGAGCTCTTATGGCTTCAACCCTCTCTGGATCAATTGCTAATCCTTCCTTGGAGACAATATGGCCAAGGAGTTTCCCTTCATGTGCAAGAAAGATGCACTTCTTAGGATTCAAAGACACTCCAAACTTTCTACACCTCTGAAACACTTGCCTGAGGTGAAAGAAATGGTCTGCTGCATTCTTTGAGAAGACAGTAATATCATCTAGGTATACCAGCACTATCTTGTTGATCAAGCCTTTGAATGCCATATCCATAGCTCGCTAGAATGTTGCTCTGGCGTTCGACAATCCAAATGGCATCTTCTTGTAAGCATATGTGCCCCATTTGGTTGTGAAGGTTGTCTTGAACTGGTCTTCCTCCTTTACCATAATCTGATTGAAGCCTGAGTAACCATCAAGTAGTGAAAACCTTTCTGAACCAGCTACGACCTGCAATATTTGCTCCATGGAAGGGAGTGGATAATGGTCCTTGAGAGAGGCTCTATTCAAATCTCTGAAGTCAACACACATCCTGATCTCTCCACTCTTCTTTCTGACTGGAACTAAGTTGGCAACCCAACTAGAATGCTTGATTGGGAATATGATTCTTGATTCAATCAGCTTGTCCAATTCTTTCCTCATGAGAGGCTCCATGTGTGGATTGACTGGTCTCTGTTTCTGCCTGACAGGCTTAGTATTTGGATCCAATTCGATGGTATGCTGAGCTAAGTTGGGATTGAAACCTTTCAAGTCTTCATAGCTCCAAGAAAACATGTCAGGGAATTCTTGACATAGCTGTATGAACTCACACCTTTCTTGCTCAGTTGTCATCTTTCCAATTTGCAATGGCTTGTTCTCTTCTACCAAGATGGATACCGAATCTTCTCTCTTGACCTGAATGTTTGCTTTCTCCTTTCTAAACTGATCATTGGGGTTAAAAATGGACTCCAAAGTGATAAGTCCCTTGGGCAGCTTGTCAGTTCTCAGCTGTATCACTTGGTCACCATATTGCTGTTCCAACTTCTCTTGATTCTTAGCTGAGAACTCAACTTCTTCTTGCAAGAAATGGATGATTTGCTGGTCATTCTCAAATACCTGCCAACTGACATTGTTATCTGGCACTGAAGGCCTCACAATCACGTGGATGTTTGGTTGTACCTTGTCTTGTTGAATGTTTTCTACAATGTCAAAGGCTGCCCCTACTGCTGCAAGCCTGTCAGCAGCTTGATTCTCTTTCCTAGGGATGGCTTTGATGCCGAAACCCTCAAAATCTTCCATGAGGTCCCACACCCTGTTGTTGTAGCATCTGAGTAGATCATTTTTGGCAACATGTTGTCCCTTGACCTAATTTACAATCAATTCATTTTCCCCAAAAACTTGCAAGTTTTTTATTTTTCTCTTGATTGCCCAATGCATCCCTTGCACCAAGGCTTCATATTCAGCAGTGTTATTGGAGCATGCAAATTGAAATCTAAAAGCTGAATAGTACTTTACTCCTTGAGGTGAAACAAGCACGGCTCCACCTCCTGCACCTTGTCTACTCCTTGATCCATCAAAAAACAGCTGCCATACCTCATTGTCACCCTTGTGGTTTGGCTTGGTGATGCTAGGAATAGGTTGACTTTCTTCGTGTATACAATAGACTCCTAGCTCAGATTCTTCTATTCCTTGATAAGGATCAAAAGCATGCACCTTGCTTGCCCATTCATCAAGAGTCAAATCTGGGATACTTCCAACCTTAGTGTCAGCTTCATCAGTGCTAGGGTGATCTTCTTGATCAAATGCCGAGCAATTAGCATTAATCTGACTTGGAGTGTAGGGCTCAATGTGGAAGTTTGCAATAGGTTCTGATCTAATTGTAGCCTTAGTTCCATACCTCGTTCTGAATAGCATGTGAGACCAATCAGCGGACAAATATCCCCCAATTTTGGCAGTGAAGTCCCTTGACAAACATAGGGAAAAGAGTGGTGGAAGGTCTATGACTGATATATCTTGTAAGACAACAACATTTGGACATGCATGCAAGGTAAGACTCAAATCTCTAATCACTCCAACTGTTGCTATTGCTGTCCCATCCAGCTGCACTACTCCCTTAGATGTTATTTCATACTGGAGCCCTAACTGATCAGCTATCTGTTTAGGCATTACTGAGCTACTTGCCCCGGAGTCTATCATGCAATTATGCACTAGCTGATTTCCAATGATTAACGAAACATAGAAAGGGGGGGGCTTCAGCATTTTACCTTGTTGTGCTCCATGATTTCCTTCAGGCTGGGCAGCATTTATGAGTACCTTCTCTTGCATTTGGACCTGCTGATTCGAAGTTGGCCAATCCTTCATGGCAGCTTGCAGCAAATTTCTTTGGCCTGGGATGGATAGGGATTCCCACATAGATATATTGACGTTTGTCTTCTTCATCTGATTAATGATACTGAATGGTGATGAAGGATCTCTCTACTGTCCTTTGGTTTGCACATTTATTCCTTGTATGTGGGCAGGAACAGCTGGCATTTGAGTTGGCCTAGGGCCTGTTCTTGGTTGTCCTTGTGCATTTGAAACTGGGTTTTGCTTGCCAATCATTTGTGGAGCTGTGGAAGGTTGTGGATTGGCTGGGGCTAATGGCTGTTCTTCACCCAAATTTCTCCTTTTTGACCTTGTGTTGGCTGCAACACCTTGAGAAACTGCCTGATTCATGCCACAGAAATCCTCTACTTGCCAATTTACCAATGTGGTGTCATTTGGGGCTGATTGCTGTTGGAATGTTTCTTGTTGTTGGCTGTTTTCTTGACTGCTCTCACCCTCCACACCAGTAGTTGTTACCATTAAAGCTTGAGTTAAAGCACCATTGTAGCACATGGATTGATTATGAGGTTCATTACATGGAAAACACCAATCATACTCCTGGGCAATGTTGTTTTGTGCTGGTACTAATGCCTTAGAGGCAGATATGGCATTTGGATTATAGGGCTGAAATGGTCTATTGGCAGGAGGCCTTGCTTGATTCTGATTTGCAGCTGGATTGGGTGGCCTTTGAGGCTGATATAGCTGCCTATTGGGTTGAGCTTGAGGCTGATATGAAGGTCTAAAACCTTGAGCTTGTTGTCTCTTGAGTGTGACCAGCTCATTACCTAAATTTTGCAGTTGCTTCATGAATTCTTGAAGCTCATTTGGGGCACTTGGAGATGAAGTGGAAGCTTCATTTGAACTCTGATTTCTAGGAGTGGGAGAAGGAGCTAAGACAGGTGCTTGACTAGTACTTGGGTTCTCTAAACTTGGATATAATGGCATTGGAGGCCTAGGAGCTAGCTTGCCAGCTTGAATCAGATAATTTTCAGCTCTAATGGCTATACTATAAGTAGCAGGGATAGTTGTGCCTCCCATAGATTGAACCAACATAGAAATATCAGAATTTAAAGCTTTAAGGTAATATAGAAAAGCACCTTCTGCTGTTGGCCTGACTGCTACTGGAATTCTATCCCAAGACCTTTGAAATCTGAAGTTGAAGTCAGTTAGCTTCTCATTGGAAGCTCTCTTGATGGTTGTCAGCTGCTCCAAAAGAGACAAGTTGTCTCCCTTCTCTCCAAATTGATCATGAAGTGCAATACACAACTGATTCCAGTTTGTGATAGAGCCAGCTCCAAGGCTCCTAAACCATTGCAATGCTTTCCCCTTGAATGAAGACGCCAGCAATTTGACAGCTACTTGCATCTCATCAATCTCATGGATTGCACAAATGTTAGCAATGTCCTTGACATGATCACTAGGAGTGGTCTGATTTTCTCCAGTGAAGTACAGAATGTTCTTCAATGCTGCAACTGGGATTGGATTTTGTGCATTGAGAGCAAGTGGGCTGCTTCCTGTGAAGTTGACATAGGGGTTCAGTGGTTGCGCCATTCTGATTGGTCGAAGAACTCTTGAATACTGAATGAAAGGCCAATCAGGTGGAGGAGTTGAGAGAGTTCTGTTTGGTGGAGATGGAGACCTTTGAATCCTCCTTCCTCTTTGCCTTCTTCTTGGAGATAATTTCAGGTATTCAAACAGCACCTCTTCTTCTCCAACTCTTGACCTTGTGATTCTTCTCATAAGCTTTCAGGCCTGTACTGCTGAAACCAGTTGATCTTCCTCTTGGAGTCACCAGATATGCGAATAATAGCTCTTTTCAAGCAAGAGAATTGCAGCAGATGCATATCAACTTTGCTGCAATAAAAATGAGACCTCTAGGTCCCACCGGGCGTGTCAAAACTGTTAGTGCAAAAACACAGCACCCCTGGATGCAGATCAAGTTTCTAGGTTGATCACTTGGCATCCAGTGTGATTGCATAACATTGAATCCTTTCTCCAAGTGTGGGACTTGAAAAAATGAGAAAGGATTCTCCAGAGAAGGCTGGTTCCTATTCCTTTGTTCAGATGCACATGAAATATGCAGAGGGTTTTCTCAAAACCTAATCTAATCTGCCAAGGAGAGAAGGTAAGAAGATGCATAAAATAAATCTAAGCTAATAGAGGTGATGCACCGAGGAATGAAGAACACCAATTTTGCCAGTAAACACAGACCATTTGAATGTGATATAAGATCATGCACAGATGACAAAACCTGCAGTGAAAGACCAGGAGGATGCAAAAATGAACACAGAGAGGGCTGAGAATCATCCACATACATGCATTACTTGCTCCAAAGATTGATACAATACACTACAGAATGCCATGAGGCAGAATAGTATTACAGTTCAAATGAGAGGTTCGAACTCCACAAATTCGCCTGATGAGAAGAAGGGAGAGGAAAAACAGAAAAATGTTCGACCCTTGAAAAGAAGCTCCTCTTACAATATATAGAAAGAATGAGAGAGGAAAGAGAGAGAGGAAAGCCAAAACTACTCCAACCACCTCTAGGTTGCATTCAATTCATCTCATTATGATAGAAGCGGCGGATCCTGGCAAAACGGCAGGTTGTCTAACAGAAGCGGCGAACTGTCTGCTGCATTAAAGTTGTTTGTTGAAGCATTACTTCTACTTGTTATTTCGTGCCAGAGGCATTTCTTGATTTTCTCTCTTCAAACTGAACCAAAATGCAAGATTGACCCTGGAATCATGTAGAGAATCTCACAAGATTTCCGTTGATATAAAGAACGTGCAAATCCAAGCTCTGGATCGAAAGATATGTCAATCTGAAGATTTAGGGCACGGAACAGGTGAAAACGGATTTTTTAAATTTCTTCCCGCGCTCTGCCACTTGGATGACACGTGGCAGGTTCTGACTCGCTGAGCAACTCTCTCTCCTCCACCTCTTGATGGGCTCTCCTTTGAAATTTCCTTATGGGCCCTAGCTGGGACACGTGGCACTATCCCATTGGTTCGGGCCAGTGCTCGAAACTTCACCCTTTGACTTTTTGACTTTTTTCCCTGTGACACGTGTCATGATTTCATTGGTCCTTGGCCCTGCCGGCTCTTTCACGCCCTTCACGTCTTTTCGTCCCGGATGTCCCAAACTGTTTGGGACATAAATCTCCGATCCGCCCGAAATGGGCTTCGCTGTCCCTCATTTGGCCGATGACGTGGCATGCATTGATTGGCTTTCGGCTCCTTCGGCGATCCACGTCCCGCGCGTCCCTTCATCCCATTTTTCCTTGTGCTGAAGTTTCTTGTTTCGGCCGAACCGGCCGGTTCGCGTCCTTCACGCACTCTTGTCCCACTGTCCCACTCATCAGTTAGTCGTTTTTCTTCCTCTTTCAGCCGGATCGGCTTCTCGCGCCCGCCGCGTACTTCTGTCCCAGATGTCCATGTTGCTATTTGGGCCGTCTGGAGGATTTTCGGCCGATCCACGCCTTGACGTCCCAAATGTCCCAATTGCTCCTAGGACTAGGACTTAGCCGATTTTCACAATTTTTCCTGGATCAACCTACTTGCCTTCTGCAACTTTTTTCTGCATTTTCTCAGAGCTTGCTCTTTTCAGCCTAGACAGGAGAGTTAGAAAATTTCCTGAAGGGACCCTAGAAACCTGATTTTTGCTCTGAATCAATCAATTTGCTTGGGATTTGAATATTCTGATGCATGTTATCAAAATTACCCTGGGGGTGAATTTTGGATAACACGGATCCCATGTGCTATGTTGTGACGATTTGTAGTTGTGGATGAGATGATTTGATGTTGGTGAAGGTCTGATGGGCTCTGGTTTGTCATCTGGTAGCTTGAATGCTCAAGAGTTAGAATGCCAAAGCTAAGGTGAATGAATGAATTGGAGAACCCGTGTAAAGAGTTAGAAACTCTTATTTAAGGTTAAATGATGGTGGTTATGGAACCGGTGCAGGCCGAGGGAAAACTGGCATCGGTTAGGGGGAAATGGTCAAATTGGCTAAAAATGGCTTGATTACTCTTAGATTTGGTGTGAGTCAATTTTAAGTCCCGGGTCATAAGTGGGATATAACGCTAAATATAGTGTGAGAGAGGTTAGAGATATCATAGGTCATAATGGTTAAGGTTAGAACAAGTCCTAGTTGGTGACAGAGTGTGGGGACTTGGTCTTAGCCATTAATGAGGTTGGAATGGTTATAGGGTGAGGTAGCTAGGTGAGATGGATATTAATCTAATTAAAGTAATTAAATTAATTAATAGTGTGAGGATTAATTTAATTAGGGGTGATTAAATTAATACCAATGTGGGGAAGGGGGCCATGGCTAGGCTTATGTGTCGAATCAATGAATCAAAAGGGGTTAAAGGGCTTGTGACTTAAATTTGGTGTTTACACACGAAGTCCAAATATAATTTATAAAACTTGTGGGAATTTGGCCACCATTTTGGCATGGTTCTATTACAACAAAAGAGGGATATTTTTTTTATAAAGGATGAGTTTCATACTTATATAAAATTAGAATAAGAAAGAAGATGGAAAAATAGAGAGAGACAGATGCACCAAGTCTTCACACCGACTACCTACCAAACAAGAATCATTTCTTTCCAACACATAGAAGTATCTGATAAGGAAACTTTTCCATATCATGATATTTATAGGAGAAGGAATGGGCGTTGTTTAGTATTAAGTTTAGTTGGTGAAGTGGTTGGGCATTTGAAACAAGCAAAACTATGTTTTTCTCCTATCATCTCGTGTTTTCATTTTTCCTACAAACAACATCAATTCATCTGTTTCTTTATACCAAAATAAATCCATTGAAGAGATAGTTCCAACGCCACTGATTTCATCAAATTTGGAGCTATGTGTCAAAATTTATGGCCAAAAACTAGATCCATCTTGTTTCATGGTTTTTTTTTGTTCTTTAATATCCATGGAATACTAACTTAGCATTCCATGGCTTTTAGACCTCTATGGGTTCCATTAAATGATCTATGTATTTTACCATAGCTCTTGAACTTGTGTAACCTCCAACTCCACACTAAAATTCCTTACTCCACATGTCGTGGTGGTCTATTCCTTCATTTCATGGCATTCTAAACTGCAGCCATGTTCCTTCGTTCTATGGGTTAAGAGAACCCATAGAACACTAAAATTGGGAAGCCTACGGAAGACAAAGACTCCATCAAATATTTTCCTAAGTCTTGAGCTATGATTCCATTGATCCATGAACTTTTGAACTCTATAAAACACTAATTTTACATATTCCATGGAGCACTCAGATGTAATGTTTTGTGCATTTCCTGAGTCAAAATTCTACCTAATTCCTTTGCATTGCTCCTTTTTTCATGTACGTTAGGAGAACCCATAGAACACTAACTTCCTCGATTCCATAGAACACTAACTTCCTAGATTCCATAGAACACTAACTTCCAATTTTCCATGGCTTTTGTAGACACTAAATCATGCACTTTGGGTAATATTTAGTCCCACTCTCTACTACTATTTAGAAGGTTTTTTAGTGAAGAAAGTACTAATTAACCCTCATATTTTGGCCATATTACTTTATTTTATTTCACCATTCCTGACCTATTGTACCTACATGCCCAGTCAGATTTTTTCATTTCATTTTATCTTAGATTTGATTGGGGTTCGTAGGGTAGTACTAGGGTTCCCATGGGCACCTTGGTCCAACCAGAGGTGCCATAATCCTTTTTGTACTTTCCTGCCACTTTTTGGGAACTTTTTAGCCATTTGAGATTCTTATCTTTTTGGTGGTAGACCATTTCAGCTTTAATTATGAAATGAGATCAAGATAACCCTATAAATATAAATTTATGAGACCATAATGAGGGACCAAGAACTAATCACTACTATCATCCACCTAGGGCTGCATCTATCAAAGGAATTTGGAGATCATTTGCATTCATTTAGCTCCATCATAATGGACAAGGATGGTTCATCTGCATCACACAAGCATAAGAGGGGATTCTATTCTATTCCATCTACCATTCTACTACATTTTTACATCTAGTTATTGCTCGCTACTTCACAAAGTGTGACTAGAAAAAGAGCACCTAGGGAACATGATTCACACACACACACGCTAACTACATATGCGTCTGAAATATAGTGCATCACTGAGTTAGTAAGCCCACTATTGTTGAAGCAGAGGTTAGTCTGACCTATTCATTTGCATTCTTCTTTTTTAGGGTTTTGATAATTCTTATGTTTTTTTACAGGTTCTCTATCCCCCTCTTGGATTATCGGTGAATTTTGTGCAGTGCAAAAAACTTGATGCGACAGACAACGAAGGTTTCAGATCGCATACAGAACCTATGAAACTCAATTTTGGACCTTTTTGCATAGACCAAGGCACCTATTCTACAAACTAAGGCACCCACAGGTGCCACAGTCCCTCTACAGGTGCTCCATTCCACTCAGATAGTTTTGATCCTTCCTTTTCACCCCCCTGCATAGTCATTCCTTCTTTTTGTTTCTCCGGTCACTTAAGGGACACAGTCCAACCATCTCCTATAATTAGCTGAATCACTTCCTCACTCCTCTTTCATATTAGGTTTCTATTTTAATTAGATTAGTTTCTTAGGCCATTTCCATACTTCTTTACTGCATTTATTTACTATATTTACATGTTGTTCTTAGTTTAGATTAACTATTACATTTCAACATTTTAGTTAATCAGATTTCCAAAATAAAAAAAATACATGTCCTTTAAATTCTTCCCCTTTTTCCGTAGGTTAGAAGATCACGTAGAACACTAACTTCCTAGATTCTGCTGAAAACTAACTTCATATGTTCCACAACTTTCCAAAACCAAAAATCCCTAAGTGCAAAAATCAATTTTGTAAGTTTTCAAAATAGCCTAAGCGGTTATTTTGGACAATAATCTGGTTATTGTACACACCCAAAATTGTATGTGCTACATTGTCAGAAAACGGTTACAATATTCCCTAATGATGATTCAGGCCCTTTCAAGAAGGTGTTCGAGCTCCAATTTTCATTCGTAGTATATATTTATTTCCTATACATCCTTACTTAGCTTTTCCACACCTTCTAGCTTCCTACTCTTTCTGTCCATGTTTTGGCCTTCAGTGCCAGGACCACCGCCCTGCCTGGGTGGCGGTTCTGAAACCACCACCCAAAATAAGGTAGAAATCCTAAAACCGCCACCCTGCGTAGGGCACCAGTCATCCCCGCTTTTCCAAATTCTTCGTGCGTGTTTTAACATGCGATGGTTCACTTAATTTCATTTTTTGCATGCATCTGTGAGTCGAATTGTCTAAAATTAGCTTTGATTTCTTGGTTCTCCTTCCTCATTCTATTTTTAAACATATTTAATGGGTTGGAACTACTCCTTCTTGCCTTATGCATGAAGGCACCTCCCATCCTCCATTCTTATATATTCCATGCTTGTATTCAAGAAAAAAGGGCCTGAGAATTTTGTGTATCTTGTATTGTATTGCTGCTACAATCTTGTTAGGAATTGCATAGCCAAGCTCTGATCTCTTGTGTTATCTCTATTCTATCTGTATTGCATCAGGACTTCCATCAAGTTTCCATTACTCAAGCGCCATCCTCCTACTATTGTTCTTGCATTCCCAATTCCTTGGACTCATATGAACATTCGGAAAAAGAAAGGACAAACTAAGGGTAAAAATTACTACATAGCTGGATTTACCTCTGATCTGTGAATTTCAGGTTGGATGTCTTGTTTGATTTCTTTAGTTCCTACAATTTATCATTTTTATATCATATCAAATAGAGTAGAAATCAATTTCCATTCATTTTCAAGTAATTATTTAATTTCTAAGAGGGTTTAAATCTTTCATAGTAATCCCCAGTGATGGATCCTCTTCTTCCCATCCCCATGGATCTGAAGGAGAGAATATTTGTAGGAGGTTTTCTACACATCATAGATTATTCGTAAAAGTTTGTGTTTTAAGTTAGTTTGGATTCAATACACTTAGCACAAGTGAATAACCACACCGGGTTATCTCGCTTGTTTAGTTTTAGTGTAAAAGTTGATTTAATTATTTAGAATAGGAGCGAATTATTGTTTGTGATTGTAATTTTTGAGTTTTGTGATTTGTTTAGATTAGTTTTCCTTTCAGCAGTAGCATAGATTGTTAATTTCATTCAGTTTACATGGAAATTTCAAACTAGTTTAACACTTAGATCCAAGTTAAGAAAACGAACCATAGGGAATTTACGCTACCCGTTCATAGCATCTAAATCTCCCCTTTTCCAATTTGGCTACCAGGAGATCACACTACCAGATCTTAGTCACTGATCCTCCTATAGTTAGCCACACACACTCAACATCGGTTGCTTTGGCACAACCTCGGGGGGTCAAGTGCGGTTGAAGATCACATGTTCATTTTCATTCGTATAAATTGATGAACCCAACGCGAAGGATTAATTATTTCTTGTTTCCTTTCTTTCATTGTTTTTACCTCATCTTTCCATTTCTTACCCTATTTTGGTAGGTAATTTACACCTTTTAAATATATGTCTAGAAGAGATTTTGGTGGGCCATTTGGCTCTGATAGATATTACACCAACATGTAACCACAACAGTCCCCTTCTCTTTTGAGATGGGGCGACAATTACACAAGCAACGTTCAAACCTCCCCTAGTTACACTTCAAACCCCATTAGCTATGTAAGGATGGAGGAGGTTGATCAACCGTTAGACATGCAATATGTTCAACCTAATGAAAACCATGTTGTTATCACAAATGGAACAAGTTCTTACCATAAAGTCTTGTCAAGACCTCACATTGTCATGTAATCAATAAAGGATGATCTATTTACACGAATAGCTAATCCTCTTCATCAGATAGATGAGTCTTTGGATATAATGAAGGCTACAATATTTGATATTTCGAATGCCTATCCTAAGATTCTTACTTCCGAGGAAGGCCAGAATTATGATACTAAATAATTCATGACAAGGTATCATGTGTCCTGCTAAATCAAATCCCACACAACATAGTCACCCCAACCAAGGGGCACAATCCTCTCACCAAACGATGTTATTTTTCTACTTTAGAAGGGAATAATAGAAAAATAGAGTGTGCCTAAAATTCAAAACTCAACACTTTACAATAGGTGAAAAACATAGGTTATCCTAGTAGAAAACAAATGATACACCCCTACTAATGATGTAACCAATACAACATCTTGTACAACAAGGTTATCTAAATCAATCTAAATTTAGATGATCTACTCATAGGTTTTGATACACTGGGAATGGGTCCTCACCCATCTTATTCTTATGTTGTGCAAATTTCTGGTTATAAATTCAATCTCGAATGCTGCTACTTCCAAGCAATGTGATTTTCTCATAACCAGACAGCCCACTAATGCATTTCCAAACCTCTATTCCTCCTTACCTGGATATGTAACTCAAAAACTCCCCAGATGGACCCAGATACCATGTCCCACTCCATACGACACCATATCAATGGGTCACACTCTCCTACATTCCCTTGTCAACACTTAATATGTAGCTTGAACACATCACTCCTCAGCCATGGCCACCTCCTCATCAAGTATCCCCACTGGTGGAATATTACGCAATGGATACATTATGTTGATTAATTAAATTAGCCTCATTGATCCTCACCATACGTGGTATTCATGCTTAAATATCCTAATTGTCAGATAATGCCCACAATATAAGGGAGAACCCCACTTAGACATGCTCATATAAAGGCCAACTCTACTGCTATCAGGGAATTTATTCCTTAGTAAGTTGCCATAACTAACTAAGACTATTTCCAAAGACCCTAAAAATCAATGCACATTACATTACCTCTTTCCACATTCTTGCATGCTTAAAATACATTCCTTTAAACAACTTATTTCCGAGAGTTCATTAAATCATTTTAGATGAACAAGTTGTTGTGTACAGGGATTGAGGAAGATCATACCCAATATTAGACAGGAGACCTAGGAATCTTCTACCCATTTCATCTAGAGATGACGTCAAGTTGCCTTTATTCCACTGCCAAGTGTGCCCAATCATGGACCAGATGGAACGTCGTAGTCATTTTTCTTCAATTGCTCAATCGAGAAACCTTATTTTTGGGGTTGGCAAAAGGTTGGCAGATTCTAGAGAGATATCAGGATCTTTTAAGAACAAATTGTGCTGTCAGATTGAACAACCCATGTATAGGAAAGTGATCGTAAGCATCTATGGTCTCAATGGGACAAAGAGCATCCTCAACATTCAAATCCATGCAAACCACCCAACACAGATTCGATCCAATCAGGCAAGAAGGAGAGCACATGCAGCCCATCCAAGAACTCCCCAATCATTTGGTGATACCTCTAAAGCAGTCAAACCTGATCAAGCCAAGCACCTTCATTCCTCACTCACAAATAATCCGAAACCAACAATAATCCAAGTAAGTCGGGAACATCAAAGACTCCTCTGGTTCACTGTGTCTTCTGTCATTATATTTTCATACTTTGTAAATCCTAACCATCGCATTGACCTCCTTTAATACTCCAACCCTCCACATCCCCAGTATCAAAACCTCTGTCCGAAGGGGCAATCGAAACATGGTTATAATAACCAATTTCAAAAATACAACCGAGGTTATAATCAACAGCAACTAGACACTTATGGAAAAATCAATAGATTACGATCCAAACCTCATTTTGTGGCATTCCCAGTTAAGGTTCCACAGGTAACCATGCATAGGATTCTTTCCAGCCAGTGATCGGTCAACAAGTTTAACTGTAATCGATCTTCCCAGTAACCACAATGCAGGTCTTTGTAAACAATGTTCCTACCCACCTATCCTGAAACATCACCCTTACAGTCACCTATGTCCTGCCTAAGACCTTCTGTCAGACCTACAGAGACCCAGAACCCTAATTACTTGACCTTCGGATCTTATTCCCAACCTATCTTGTCAAGATATAAACAAGGGCATTACTTATATGTGTTTTACAACGATCATGAAGCCTAAATCATTTTAACTACATTAGGGATTAGGTTTATTACCAGCATTAAAACTTGGTTTAAATAGTGGACTGACAGCCATTCTGGGATTAGTTGATCTACAGGTTCCCGGATCCAAAACATTAATGCTAAACAGTTCAAATGCAGGATATACATTCCACAACCTTTATTTGGTGGTGTTGTCCTTCCCATTTTAGGATGATGTTCCTACAATAGCCAAAACCCGGTAAGAGACTCATGAATCAATATGTGGATTTAGAAGTCATATGCACACTTTTCTCACCTATTGTTTCCAGACATTGCTAATAGGTATTCACTTGTACCTCACGCCTGCGTTGCCCTATGCATTGGGTCTTTGTCATATAATCAAAGTTACACCACCTCCTAGTGCTCAAATAAATCAGGTGATTAACATTTTGACAAAAATCCGCTAGGACATACCCATCCGGGGTATCTGGGTTGTGTTTTATTCATTCCTAGGAAAGATGTCATGTGATGCTGAAATTTCCTTCATGAAGAAGTGATACTACATTAATTATCTTCCTTGGTAACCTTCTGGGTTTCTTAAAATTTTCATCTAAAAGAAATCTCATGATTGATGACGGTGATGCTATAAATGTGGAACCATTTCTTCTTGTCTTTCTGCATTTTAGTGATATTGAAAGACATCACTCTGTTCTCTCTTCATCTAATTATGTCATCGAATTCCATATTTCAATATTGGGGCTTAAAGTGACATCGATTGGAACCATAGTTCATTCTAATTTTATGCATTAGCTCAAATAATAATCTTCATGGAGTTTTACCTATATCAACAGGGAATTCAGTTCCCAACATGATGGTTGGGACAAACCAGAATCATAGAAAGCAGGCTATCTCTCTCTCTACTTTGAGTCTTACCAGACTTAGCACAAACTCAAATTTGGGGACATATTATTAAACAACATCTCAGGGGGGATCCTAGGAACACCTATCGCTATGCATTCACACCAATTCAATAGGATTGGCAGGTACTCCATACAAACTGTTGAAATTCCTATCGATTCATACTTCAGAGCGAGGCCACGCTCCCACCATAACAGTTAGTCCTGAAACACCACCTTTTAGATCTCCTCCTTTGTAGGTTGAAGCCATCCTCGACCAAAAAACTCTATTTCAGTTCATGAAAAATTCAGATAAGGGTATATAGCATAATTTAAATGGAACATAATAGTCCACTAAGGCACTCTTAGGATCATATTATGAAACTCTTAGAGAGTGAAGATCTGATATTGGCTTGCATTTTGAACCACAAGGTGATGGCAATCATCTACTTTAGTTTTTCATCTGTTTCTTTTGCATGACTCCTCAGGTCATAGGTGTAAACATGATAAAATTAACAACTGAAGAAGGGAAATTTGTGCCTGAGACCATATTCTCATCATTCACAGACCATGTCTGAGGTTTGATTCCACATCTATATCTTGGTATTCAAACACACTTTTCATTTAAATCACTAATCTTGCAATTTCGCATGTGACAAAGTGTCAGTTATTAAATGACTGTCATCAAGTAAACACAACTCTGGCAGTCGTTGGTATACCCAAGTTTGAGTATCGGTTCTCATGGTCCTTTTACGTTACACCATGTCCCAAAAACGTGACAAGGAGGTTCACGAATTCCTCAATTATTCAGAGTCCCTGTCACTACTATCATTCCCATTGACCTTGTAAATCTCATCAGTACTTCTGGGATATAGGGTTGTCAAATTTGGCGTTATACCTTGTTTTTGACCAATTGTCCATTTCTGAAAGTGACCGGCAGTGATTACTTGTAATAGGCATCGGTCTTCCCTGACCAGCATCGATTAACCTGTGCCACTTTCCAACTAACATTTGGTACCTAATCCACTTATTACCACCTGTTCTTCCTATTCCTGATGTATTTTTGTGTCATTTACACAAAGGCATCATAACTTGATTAGTACCTGTTAGTGCAAAATCACAGCACCCCTGGACGCACATCAGGCTTCTAGGTTGATCACTCAGGCATCCAATGTGATTACACAACATGGAAACCTCTCTCCAAGCGTGGGACTTGTAAAACCGAGAGAGGAATATCCAGAGAAGGCTGGTTCCTGCTCCTAAACTACCTGCCACAAGCTATTCTAGTGCAGGCAGGCTAATATAATTCTAATCTAACCATGCCAAGGAGACAGGGAGAGAGAGAGAAAGGAAAAAAGAGAAAAAGCCTACACTAAAATGGTGATACACCAAAGAAGGAGGATGTTGAACATCTATCAAAACTTCCATGGAAAAAAGAGAGGTGAGCAATGGGAAGGATGGACAGAAGCATCACAAACCCAAGGATAGATTTCACACAGAAAATGTTCCAAAACTCCATGAACACAGCTCCAAACCTGCAATGAACATTCAAACATGCACAAATACCTGCAATAAAGAGAGACAAGAAGGGGACAAGAAAAAATGAGGAAGGATGGACAGATGCATCACAAAACACGTTTTGTTGCTCCAGAAGTTTGCACAGAACATCATTCCATTAGTAAAAGGCAAAAAATTCCATTACAGAGCAAGGGAGGAGGTTCCAAGTCCATTTTCAACCCTAGAGAAGAAAAGAAGGGAGGGAAGACCAGAAAGAGATGAACAACTTCTTTTTTTTTAAATTTGCCAAATCTGGCTCTTTACAATATGCATAGGAAGAATCGAGCCCAGAGGGACAGAAGACATGGGAAAACGTTCAAGCCCATCTACCTCATTGACTGCACCTCCAGGTAAATCAGCATGGAGGATCTTACCATCTCATACCCTGTCACTTAGAAGCGGCGAATTCCTGGAGGAAAACGGCGACCCATTTGTATTAATTTCGCCGCTAAAATGTCACTTCTGGCTGTGCAGAAGAAGAATGCGACCCATTAGCATTAAAACAGGTTGTTGAAAGGTCCGCTTCTAGTCATGAACACGTGTCAGAGGTGTTTCTCAAATTTTATCTATTCAGACTACACCAAAACTGGAAGATTGATCCTAGAATCATCTAGAGCATCTCAACAAGATTTCCGTTGATATAATAGAACATGGAAATCCGAGCTCTGGATCAAAAGATATGGCGATCTGAATATTTAGGGCACGGAACAGATCAAAACGAATTTTAAAATGTTTTCCCGCTCTTCGCCATTTGGATGACACGTGGCACGTGTTGATTGGATGAGAAATTATCTCTCCTCCTATCTTTCATGGGCTTTCCTTTTGAAATTTGCTTGTGGGCCCCTTAAACTTGGACACATGTCATGCATTTGATTGGTTCCGTTCAGGCGCGCGATAACTCGCCCCTTTGACCTTTTGAGCTTTTCGGCCAAAACTCCTGTCAAATTCTCTAACTCCTTCCCAAGCTCCGCATTCCCTGTTCCATAAGACACATGTCCTCCTTTGATTGGCTCGGGCCAGTGCTTGAAACTTTTCCCTTTGACTTTTGGACTCTTTCCCTTGTCGACACGTGTCACGATTCGATTGGTACTCGGGCCTGCCAGCTCCTTCGCGCCTTTCGCGTCTTTTTTTCCCAAATGTCCCATTTGATTTTGGGACCCTTTGTGCTCATTTCGGCAGGTTTGGTCATTTCGCGTTCCATTTGTCCCATCTGTCCCATTTGATTCCGGGACTGCTCTGTGACTCTTTTCGGTCGATTCGGCCAGTTCACGTCCTTTTTGGCCCGATTATCCCATTTGATTTTCGGACTGTCTGTGCTCATTTCGGCCGATTCGGTCGATTCACGTACTCGCGGCCCAAATGTCCCACTTTGTTTCAGACTGTTTGTTCCCATTTCGGTCCGATCCGGCCGGTTCGGGTCTTTTTGTCCCAGATGTCCCTCTCAGCTTTTGGCCAATCTTTGTGCTCATTTCGAACCCGCATTCTCGCGCCGGTTCGGGTATTTTTGTCCTAGATGTCCCCACTTGCCTTTGCGGGCCGCCTTGAGACTTACTTCGGTTGAGCCGGCCGGTTCGGGCCTTGACGTCCCAAATGTCCTGACTGCCCCTAGGACTAGGACTTATTCATTTTTCATGATTTTTTCCTGGCCCAACCTACTTGCCTTTTGCAACCTTTTTTCGCCTTTTCTCAGAGCTTGCTCTTTTCCTCTCAAACAGGGAACTTAGAAAAATATTTGAGGGGACTCTAGCAACATGATTTTTGGCCCCGAATCAATCAATTTTCATGGGACTTGAGATATTCTGATGCATGTTATCAACAATTACCCAGGGGGGGTGGAATTTTGACAACAGTTTGGTGACTCAGCGGGGTCATCTGCTTGCTAGATGAATGATCAGTAGCCTGAAGCAATCCATTGGGCATGGAGTCATGAGTTGTAAGTCTGAAAACTGATCTGAACTTTGAAAACCTCCCTCTGAGCCACTTGGAAACCCATTGAACCTGGAGTTTTCTCTTACCAAGATGCCACTGAAAATGAACTCTGCAAGAGAAAAACCAGCAACACCAAAAACTATGTACAAAACTGAAAATCATACATGCCCCAAATGGAACATGCAGAGTGTGCACAAGCACTTCTTCTGCTGAAAGAAAACCTAGCTACTCTACTCTAACTGGAAGCAAAGGAAAGCTAAACAAACCATACAACTGGTTGTGCAGAAATAGCTTCCTTTCTTTAGAATTGGCAGCCATGTAATTGATTTGGCACTGATCATGGCTGTTAGGATGAGATGGAAAATCAACAAGAAGCTGGTCTTCCACCCAGATCATCAAGGTATCAGCTGAAAACAAATCCAAAACCTCTTTTAGTTGCTCTGCATTTGGATTGGAGAGGTATGGCAGCTGATCCTTGGTACTTTGTAGCTCATCCTCATGCTCAGAAGCAAGCATGACTGGTTGTGGCTTCTCCTTTGGCTCCAATGAAGCCAAATACTTGATTGGGCAAGGTCTGATCAGTTTGATATGCCCATATCTCTAATTTTCAACTCTAGGAATGGAGTTTTCTTGCAGACCCACTTGGGTGGATGGTGTGGAAGCAATGGTAGAACCCTTCTGCCCTTTCTCTTCCTCTGATGAAGAACATGGAAGATTAAAGTCTTCCAATTTTGATTCCAAAGGGCTACTGTAAGATGCAGGCTGCTGCAAATGAAATCTATCCTCCATGACAGCAGGCTCTGGTGTTTGGAATGTGGATGATGAAAGAGAGAATGGTGAAAACTCAACTGGATCTTATCCATCAAAACAGTCCTCCAAATCTGATAGGTAAACTGCCTCATTGTTTTGCTACTGCTCATATTCAACTTCCTCCGTGGTGTCCTCTTGATGTCCAACCTGATCACCATGGTTTGCTTCACTCTCCAATATTGAGTTTGAGAGATCAAACTCCTCTTCATTACTAGAACTTGAGAGAGGTGAAGTAGAAAGAAGAACTGAAGGTTCTCCTGTAACCTGCTTTGTGCTCAAAGCCCTTTGGATCTGCACTTTTCTCCTCCACAGGTAGATTGTGCTCCTCTTCTTTCTGGATTTGGAGCAGCTTCTCCTTCCTCTAATGTTTGAAGAGAATCTCGCTCTTGATTGAACTCTTCCTCCAGCATGAAGTTTTTCAAGTCAAACTCTTCAATTTGTTGCTCTAGAGGACTAGTTGGGACTGCAAGATTTTCTTCTTCTGCTGCAACAAAATCAGTCCTAACCACCACCTGTTCTCCAACCTCAGCCTCTTCTGTAGGCTTAACCATCAAGGGGATCTTTGTCATCCCAAATCTTGGCAGCCCAAATCTTCAGAGTCATCTGTCACTTCTTTTATGTTGGGCTCCTCTTCTTGCTGTCCTTGATGACTAATTTTTTCAATTTCTTCTTTCCCACATGGAATTGGGGATGCAAGAGGAGGGATAGGTTGAAACTCAACTGATTTGACAATTTTTTTTGTGGTGGTGGAGGAGATGGAAACCTCTTGTTTCCTTGGAGGAGGGGGTATTTCTGTTAGCTCTTGTGGAGGGGATGACTGTTTGGAAGGGAAAAGGAAAGAAGAATCGAGATGGGGTGGAAGACTGAGGGGATGGAGGGATGGGATTCAACACATGGGACAACAGATGTGAGAGTTTAAATCTTGAGATGGTACTGAGATGAAACAGATTGGGAAAGGGGAAAAGACCAGGCATGAGAAGGTGTAGAACTTACCCATTGACAAGGTTGTTCAACAACAAGTCTCATAGGCCTCTATCTCTGATCAATCCACTTGTGCAAGTTGGGGCAGCATCTGCAGTCATGAAGTCCAGCTTCTCCTGAGGGCTGTAGTGCCTTGGAAAAGGTTCCACCCATGGACAGGGTGCTCCATAACCGGTTCCAAAAGCTTTCATTTGTGCTTGAGCCCTGGACTGCACCATCCCCACCTCCATCTTTTGGATTTTCTCCAACAGACCAGCATCTTGGATCTGATGGTCTTCATTGTATGCATACTTTTGCTCTTGGAAAGCTTCATTGCCAAACTGACTTTGGCACTGCTGTTCATATGAGTATGCATGCTGATCTGGAGGATTTGTAAAATGTGTTGGAGGTGTGATATACTGCTATTGTTGTAAATGTGAGTTCCATGATGGAAATGAAGTCATGGTTGCACAACTTCATGGAATGGAAAAGAATGAAAGGGATGGAAAGAAAGATGGATGAAAAAGGATGGAAACGGGTCTGCAACTCAGAGAATGAGTTACTGATCAGATGGAGTCGCCAGATGTGTTTGTAAGTGCCTCCAAAGGCTGAAATCTTCACAGGAACACACCAACCTGTAAAAGATGAAGTGGAAGACCTCTAAAGTCCCACCGGGCGTGCCAAAACTGTTAGTGGTCGCACGGTGGCTTAAGATTTTCTATTTGATAATGAGACACCTTTGAAAGATGAAACTCTAACTTCTGTGATGTCCCACCTGGCCTGCCAAAATTGTTAGTGCAAAATCACAGCACCCCTGGATGTAGATCAGGCTTCTAGGTTGATCAATCAGGCATCCAGTGTGATTGCACAACATGGAAACCTCTCTCCAAGCGTGGGACTTGTGAAACTGAGAGAGGAATCTCCAGAGAAGGCTGGTTCCTGCTCCTAAACTACCTGCCACAAGCTATTCCAGTGCAGGCAAGCTAATCTAATCCTAATCTAACCATGCCAAGGAGACAGAGAGAGAGAGAGAGAAGGGAAAAACAGTAAAAGCCTACACTAAAACGGTGATACACCAGAGAAGGAGAATGTTGGACATCTATCAAAACTGCCATGGGACAAAGAGAGGTGAGCAATGGGAAGGATGGACAGATGCATCACAGGCCCAAGGATATATTTCACATAGAAAATGTCCCAAAACTCCATGGACACAGCTCCAAACCTGCAATGAACATTCAAACATGCACAGATACCTGCAATGCAGATAGGCAAGAAGAGAACAAGCAAAAACGAGCAAGGATGGACAGATGCATCATGAAACACATTTTGTTGCTTCAGAAGTTTGCACAGAACATCATTCCATTAATAAGAGGCAAAAACACCATTACAAAGCAAGGGAGGAGGCTCGAAATCCATTTTCAACCCTAGAGAAGAAAAGAAGGGAGGGCAGAGCAGAAAAGATGAACAACTTGTTCTGTCTGAGCCAAATCTGGCTTTTTTACATTGCATGGGTCGAGCCTAGGGGACAGAAAATGTAGGAAAACGTGCAAGCCCATTCCTCATTGAATGCAAATGCATTAAAATGGCATGGGATACCTTACCAACCCATACCCTGCCATCTTTGACCGATTTGGAGGAGAATGCGACCCATTCTGCATTAATTTGGCTGCTGAAATGTCACTTCTGGCCGTTACCACGTGTCAGAGCCGTTTCTCAAATTTTCTCTCTCCATACTGCACCAAAACTTGAGATTATCCCCAGAATCATGTAGAGGATTTCACTAGCTTTCCATTGATGTCAAGAACGTATAAATCCGAGCTCTGGGTCAAAAGATATGATGATCTGAAGATTTAGGGCACGGAACAGACCAAAACGGATTTTGAAATATTTTCCCGCGCTTCGCCACCTAGACGACACATGGCAGGCTCTGATTCGCTGAATAATTCTCCCTCCTACACCTTTCCGTGGGCTTTTCCTTTGAAATTTCCTTGTGGGCCCTAGCTGGGACACGTGGCACTATCCCATTGGTTCGGATCAGTGCTCGAAAACTCACCCTTTGACTTTTTGACCTTTTCCCTTGTGACACGTGTCATGATTTGATTGGTCAACGGGTCTGCCGGCTCTCTCGCGCCCTTCGCGTCTTTATGTCCTGGATGTCCTAAACCGTTTTGGACATAAACCTCCGATCCGCCCGAAATGGGCTTCCTTGTCCCTCATTCGGCCGATGACACGTGGCGCTGCTTGATTGGCTCTCGGCTCCTTCGGCTATCCGCGTCCCGCGCGTCCCTTCGTCCCATTTCTCCTTGTGCTGCAGCTTCTTATTTCAGCCGAACTGGCCGGTTTACGTCCATTTGTCCCAAATGTCCCAGTGCTTCGCGGGAAAAATTCTTCCGGTTCGCCCGATTCGGCCGGTTCGCGTCCTCGCGGCCCAGATGTCCCAAACTGTTTGGTGCAAAAGTTATCCTTTTTGGCCGATCTGGGTGGTTCGCGTACTCATGGTCTGAATGTCCCAATTGCCTCCGGACTGTTTGTTCCCATTTCAGCCGAACCGGCCGGTTCGGGTCCTTCGCGTACTCTTGTCCCGAATTGTCCCGCTCAGCAGTTAGTCATTTTTCTTCCTCTTTCGGCCAGATCGGCTTCTCGCGCCCGCCGCGTACTTCTGGCCCGATTGTCCCTAATGCTTAGCGGGCCGCCTGGAGGCTTTTCAGCTGATCCGCGTCTTTCTGTCCCACACGTCCCAAAGGCGACCTTGAGCAGGACTTAGCCAATTTTCACGATTTTTCCTGGATCAATCTACTTGCCTTTCTGCAACTTTTTCGCATTTTCTCAGAGCTTGCTCCTTCTTCAGCCAGGGGAGTTAGAAAAATATCTAAGAGAACCTCAGAAACATGATGTTTAATCTGAATCAATCAATGTGCCTGGGACTTGAATATTCTGATGCATGTTATCAAAATTACCCTGGGGGGTGAATTTTGGATAACAGTACTTATTCTTATAACGACTCCTAAAAACTTCTGAAAAACATTGGCAAACTAATCAAATCATATCTCTTCAAATTTTCATAGTATCATCAATTATTTCTGAATCATTTCATCAGTTCAAGCAAGATAAGACAAAGTTTTGACCATGATCATACCAAGTCCTGCATACTTGGTTCTGCTTATAGTTTCTTTCTAGATTAGGTGTCTTTTCCTATATTCTATTCTAGAAGCTTCATGGTGTCACATCTATCATGTATAAATCTCTTTGGGAATAGAAACATAGTAAACATTTTTCCTAGATAAGTAAGTCAAATGAAGATAAAAAAAATTTATTTTACACATTTCTTTGCCCTACCAACCTTCGGTGTTGAGCCTGCATCTCTTACTAGTGATGTAGGGTTTGGAAAGGAGATAAATTCCCTTACTTGCCTATTCCTTGTCCGTGGTGATGAGCCCATGCTTCCTCTTGGTAACACGGGGCAAGGGGTAGGGGATCTCATTGATAAACTTGAAAGTTACAAATAATTCACTCAAATATTGTGAGTTTATAATTCAAGAACAAAGTGAGTTAGATGTCCAAAATTCTGAAAGAGTTTAAAAACCCAAACCTAGATTTTATCAACCAAGTAGCCATCAACGGATCTAAGTCTAGATAAAATGGAAAGTAAATCACATTCTAAGCTATGAAGTAACTTGAGTAGGGTGAATTTTTAGTGTCCCAATTTGGTCATGTCAAACCATTGTCTTTCCCTCATCATTACCATTCAACAAATTTTCATAACTTGCTCCCTTCCTGGCTCTTGGTATTGATCCCTCGCATCCTACTAGTTGTGTGGGGTTAGGAATGGGGCAAGTACATATTCTTATCGTATCATTTTATTACCACGTTTTACAAGACAATATGAAGTATCAAAGGTTGCTTAAAGAAGCTAAAATTCAAATATCACATTGTGTTCGCATTATCATGTATCAACATTATGAAATACAAAAAGAAATCATTCTGTTATCATTTCACATCCATTGCATACATTCTGAAAAGCATAGAAAAGCGGAAGTTCTAAATATCTAGAGTACACATGAGAGATAAACCAAAAGAAAATAAATTCTGATACAATGGGATACCAAACCAAAAATAAAATTCTATATATATCATGGTGAATCAAGTTTGTATACAATGTCGCCATGCACCAGGCATGGTCAAAACACTCGCAATGAGCCCGAAACATACAAAAACATCATATAAATGATTGAAAAATTGTCATCAAAGCAATAAAAATGGCTCAATGGAATGTTAATCCCAGTGAGATCCCTTGAATGGCACTTAACTACGTCTGGGGATCCTACTGCGGCTACGACGATGTTGGGAGTGAACATAATGATGTGATTTCTCATGGTGGCACCCACTTCCCGTGGCCTCACTGCGAGAATGGATCCATCTCATCAAGCACTCAAAAGTCTCATACCTGACCACCTAGGTATGTAGGGAAGTCACTATCTCTGCTACCTTCCACATAGGGGAAAATATGTCAGTGTACCTGCCTGTAGCTAATAGCTGGCCTGAGTTGGCAGTTAGTTCAACTTGGGTCTTCCCCGAGGGGATCAACAAAGTATCCACGAATACCTGATGGATGAGCTCTCGCCACTCCTATACCATCACTGCAAGAAAAAATCTAGAAGTGATAAGTTAGAAGAACAAAAAAAAGAAAGAGATATAATTCAACATTCCTAACCAAAAAAGAAAGAAAATAGAGAGAGAGTATTAAAGTGACTCAGGTCCCCGGGCATCTAGATAGGATCAATAACTATTGTTGTTGCTACCACTACTAGTGACTGAGGGGCTTCCACAATTCCAGAAGAAAATTACTATCCTATGATAGACTCATCGTCCCCCTCTCCACCGTGAGGAAGTGTCGAATCTGAGACTAAGATCTCTCTCTCAGCATCTCCTAAGTATCATGCCACTTGGGGTCACTCTCCTCCTCCTCCACATGGGTTGCCTCGCTAGTCCCAAATCTAACTCCCTCATCCTTCGTGTCCTCTCCAACTAAATCCTCCTCCGTCTCATCCCATGTATCCTCCTCAGAGTCATAGTTTAGATCAATGGGCTCATCCTGCTCCCCGTTGTGAGTAGCAGAAACTGCAATCTAAAGTAAGGGTGCTCAAGGGGCACGAGTTGCGTGGTGAGCAAAAACCACCCGTCTAACTACAATGGGCACACCTAGAATGACCATTGTCCAAAAAAGATCCCCTCTAGGGCCCTTCCGGGCCTCGTGAATGGTCCTGTACACTGGAGTGAAGGGGAGGGAGTATATCAATGTATGGAAGGCCAAACTATTGGGGGACCCGATCAAATGGGTGGACCTCAAGTATCCCTTCTCTGTTGACCAAATAACCTATCGAAGAGCAAGCTACTATGGTGGTCACCTCTAGTCCCCATATCCTTGTCATGTCCTGATAAGGTGTGACAGTCATCTCTGTCATAGTCAGGGAGGCCACGGGATGATGTGGCATCCCAAGTACTGACATACCTGTCCATCTAGCTTCCTGAACATCCCCTGGATCTGATACTGTTACTCCTTGACCATAGGGGATGAAACACTCATAAACCCAAATCATCACAAGAGTGGGGTCGTTCAATGAATGCCCCTACCATCTGACCACCATGTATAGATCATGGTAGGTGGTCCCCAAGATATATGCATCCCAAGCATATTTGCGACCATGCCCCTTGATCTGCACAATGATAGGAGCCCAACAATACAAGAGGGTATCACCACCCTTGTCCCCAATCAATCGAGAGGAAAAGATGCCAATGATGGATTTACATATGACAGGAATGGGAGCAGTGGTAATGAACCAAACCTTAATCCCCTTCTTTGATCCAGATGAGACAATGATGTCTCCCATATATATGGCCCACTACATCATCACGGCCCTAGACCCAACTGTCTCCAAATTCAATCTCCTCCAAAGTATTGCGAGCCCAAGAATATGATATACATCCTCCAAGGTGATAGTTCATTCACCTTATACACTTGGGAACTGGAAAGTGTTCTGGTCTGCATCCCAACAAGAAAATAAGTCACATAGAATGTGACTAGCAAGAGCAACATGGGGAACCTGTACAATCATCCAAATACCGGCCCTCTAGAGAAGATCCATCTCATCATGTGTCAACTAATCAAGGATACCAAGAAGCCAATCACACTCCCTTTCCTGACTCCATCTAATGTACTCCTCCTTCTGCATTCACCAAAACACAGAAAAAGAGCAAGTTAGTAACATATACTAAATGATAAGCTCACCAAAAACATTGCAAAACATGAAAAATACAAAAACATTCAAGTTAAATACAAGTCTGCGTCATTATGTCCAAAACTTCCACCCAGTGCAAGGTGGCAGTCCTGAACCAATTTTGCAAACATGCCCTTTACCCTAAAAATGCTCAAAAAGACCAAAAAATACCATTTTCGACAAAATAAAAGCATGACCTATGGGCGCCCCCCTAAAGACTCTTTTAAGATAGATTTTTTTAAAAATAATCCCCCCTAGGTGAACTTTTCAACAATTTTGCATTTAGGGTATAAAAAACAAAATTTAAAATAACCAACCTTTGACCACGTTGGTTGATCTCCCACACATGGAGGCATGGTCACGATCTCGTAAGGTCATATCGACTATACTCTCATAAAAAATGATCACCGTGGGTCCAGAGCTCTGAATTCACCAAATCAAATAACACAAATGAATTGAGTTATGAGTTTTTTTGGTATATATATATATATATATATATATGTTGTTTTAACCTCATTTTGAGTGTGTGTGTTCATAGGGCTGGAGCATTGGCATAGGTATATTTATATATCCCTCCCAGATGGTAATTCCTGTTGTCGTTTTGATCTAGTGTTTATTTTTTGATATTTTGTCTATCTGCACATGAGTCTTCTTTTTCTCTTGGAGGCAGTGGGAGTTTTGGTGGCAATATTTCGACATATGGGCATGTCAGGTATAACTTCTAACTCCCCATTTTGGGAATGCCATAATCAGACTCTACGTTTTATTCCTTTTTATGGCTAAGACGCTTCTCCAAGGGGGCAATATGTACACACCCAAAATTGACATGTGGTACCTTGTCGGAAAATGGTTACAAAAGTCCCCAATGATGATTTAGTTCCTTTCAAAAAGGGTGTTCCAGCTCCAATTTCCATTCCCAGTGTATTATTTGTTTCCTATACATCTTTACTTAGTCCTTCCATGTTACTTTCTTCCAGCTTCTCACTCTTTCTGTACGTGTTTTGGCCTTTAGTGCCAAGACCGCTGCCTTACTTGGGAAGTGCAGTTCTGAAACCGCCACCCAAAACAAGGTAGAATTCCTGAAACCATTGCTCTGCGCAGTGCGGCGGTCCTACCCACTTTTTCCAGATTCTCCACGTGTGTTTTAAACATTTGACAGTTCACTTAACTTCTCTTTTTCCATGCATAAGTGAACCAAATTGTCTAAAATTAGACTGTGATTACTTGGTTCTCCTTCCTCCTATTTTTAAATAGATTTAATGGGTTTAAACTGTTCCTTCTTGTCCTTATGCATGAAGGCACTTCCCATCCTCCATTCCTATATATTCCATGCTTGTATTCAAGAAAAAGGGCCTGAGAATTGTCATATATCTTGCATTGTATTGCTACTATAATCTTGCTAGGAATTGTATATCCAAGCCCTAGATCTCTTGTGCTATCTCTCTTCCACCTGCATTGCATCTGGACTGCCATCAAGCTACCATTTCTCAAGCACCATCCTCCTACTATTGTTATTGCATTCCTAATCCCTTGAACTCATATGAACACTCAGAGAAAGAAAGGAACAAACTGAGGGGACATACTACTGCACAACTAGATTTACCTTTTTTTTATGAATTCCTAGGTTGGATGTGTTGTTTGATTTCCTTCATTCCTATGCAATTTATCATTCTTATATCATATCAAATAGAGTAGAAATCAATTTCGCTTTCATTTTTCAAGTAATTAGTTAATTTCTAAGAGGGTTTGAATCTTTCATAGAAACTCCTCAGTGATACGGATCCTCTTATTCCCATTCGTTGTGGATATGAAGGATAGAATATCTATAGGAGGTTGTTTACACATAATAGATCATTTGGAAAAGTATTGTATTTTAAGTTATTTTAGTTTTAATAAAATCAACACAGGTTAATAACCACACAAGGTTATTTCACTTGTTTAGATTTTAGTGTAGAAGTAGATTTAATTATTTAGAATAGAAAAAAATTGTTGTTTATCATTATAATATTTCAGTTCTATGATTTTTTTAGATTAGTTTTCCTTTCAACAATAATATATATTATTTATTTCAGTTTAGTTTACATGGACACTTCAGACTAGTTCTCAGCACTTAAATCAAAGTTAGGTAAACAAACCATAGGGAATTTATGCTACCTATTGATAGCCTCTAAATTTTCCCTTTGTCAACTCGGCTACCAAGAGATCACATTACCAGATCTTAGTCATTGATCCTCCTATAGTTATCCACACACATACAACATTGGCTTCTCTGGCACAACCTTGGGGGCTCGAGTGTGGTTGAAGGCTCACATGTTCAATTTTCATCCATACAGTTACCTCTAGGGGACATCAATCTACTATATGATGAAGATAAATATCCTTAAGCAATCCATTGGGCATGGATTCAAGACTAAAAAACTTAAAAAATTGATTAAAAACTTGAAATCTTACCCCTGGATCTGCATGGAATTAGAGTTGTCCTAGAACAACTTGAAGTACTCTTGGAAGACGATTTATTGGGAGTTATGAATAAGATTTACAAACTATCCCAAAAACATGGATTTCTTTCTAATTAAGGAGCATGGATAAATATTATTTATATATGATCTTGTGGGTGTAATGAATTCAACTTAAAGCTACCCTAAAACACCTTGTTTCCACCATGAAACCTGCTCTTTACTGGAACCATGCAACAATAAAAATTCCCCACAAAAACTATGTACAAACATGAAAATTATATATGTCTCAAATGGAAACATGTAGGTTTTACACAAGCACTTGTTCTACAATAAACACACCTAATTTACTCCTACTCTAACCAAGGACAAAGGAAACTAAACAAAACCAACAAGTTTTTGGAAGAAATAGTTTCCCTTCCATACAAAATTGGACCATGTGATCAATTTGGCAACTAAAGCATATGGCGGAAATGAAAGCATATCCCACACTTCCTTATTGATCAAATTATCAGTTGAAAAGATTATGAATACATATTCAAGTTGTTTGGCATTTAGTTTTTGGAGGTATTAAAGCTGACCTTTTATTTCTTGATGATCTTCTTCATGCTCTGAAGTGAGCATGACTAGTGCTAACTCAGAATTTGACTCCAAACCACACAAATATTTGCTTGGGTGGATTTTCTTTTGAACTATTTGGTTAATTTTCATGGTTCTACCATATTCTTCACAACTATTTCTAATACCAGAGTTAGTTGAGACACATTCCTTCTCATTGTAGATGTCTACAATATGGTTTGGACTTGTTCTTTCTTTCTCTTGCTTAAACATCTCTATTTCCACTTTTGTGTGTGGTTCCCTCTCTCTTCATTCTCTGCCCCAACCTGATTTTATATCAAAATTGAGCCAATTTCAAGGAATGTGGGTCATTATAATCATTTATTTCACCTTTCTCACTTGGAAAATATTCTTCCTCACACCTTTGGATGTCACAAATGTTGAAAAAATATTTCTCATCAACCCATAGCCCACTCTAATTATGTTTCAAAAACACCTTCTTTGTTTTAACATTGACTACCTCTTTTTTGGATTTTCATCATTCTCATCATCCTGATCAGATTCACACCAAAATTCAACAAATATGTAGTTATCATCCTTGGAAGAATTGGTTAGATATGATACATTGGTAAGAGGTTGTTCATTTTTTTCATTTACAAGAAGAGATGGATTAGGATCCACACTTCTAATTTTATCAATTGGGGAATCCAAACGATCCTCAAAAACATATTTGAATATCTTTGGTTACTCCTCTCCATGGAAGTAGAAAACATCATGATCTACTTACCTTGTATAATAACTAGGCTTACTATAGGTCAGGTAAAGCATTGGTGAAATATTTAGAACAACGCGACTTCTCAAAACATTGTGATAATTTTTTAGAGATACAGGTAATTCCTTGGATGGAGATGGAGAGAAACTTTTCAAATCATAGGGGATATTTTTGGCATGATAAACTTGTAGAGAACCAAAAAGGGAATTATGGAGAATTTGAGATGGCAAGGGAAGAATGGAAGCAATGGGGATGGGTTTCCTTTGAACACCTTGAATGAATATCTTCTCATATTGTAATACAATTACAAATCTTGAGGAAGATTACTTCCTCCTATGGATTTGATTAATACAGCCAAATCCACATCAAAAGACCTCAAATTATAAAATAATGCCATATCTTGTGAGGGTTTGAATTCTTGAGAGGTTCTGAGCCATGTCCTTGAATATATATGATGTTAAAATATAAGATAAACTCCATTGAATCTAACTATATTTTGTTGAGGTGTTCCATGAGAGAAATGACATTTGCATTGTCTTTAAATCAATTATGTAGTTGTTCTCCCAGTTGATCCCATGTGGAAATGAATTGAGGAGCAAAATTGTTATACCTTTGAATGATGAAACACAAAGCTTGAGGTTAATTTTTTCTTCTTTGATATTTTGAATGGCACAGTGGGTGGTTATGTATTGAGTGTGATTAATAGGATATTGATCTCCATTTGCATGCAAAAGAGGTAGGGTTTTTAGGGCTGTTTTGGTGATTTCATCCCATTATTGCAAATAAGGGGGGTCGAACTGAAATGAGAGAATAGAAGAGATCTTCAAAGATCCATGAGAGAAATGGAAATACAAAAAATGAGTAGAAAGGAGAAGGGATATAATATATAACTTAGAAAATGGGTTTTTTGAATGATACAATCATCATCTGTGTTGAGAATTTCCTCCAAAGGATGGATATCACCAAGAACACATCAAAATTGATGATATGAAGCTGCAAAAAGCTTCAAGATTTGTTCCACTGGGCGTGCCAAAAAATTTGTAGCTAAAAATTTCACCCTTTTTTGGATTGTGGAAAATCTAGAATTCTTGTCCAACATGGAATTGTCTCTAAGTGTGGGACCTTACATCTTGAGAAAAACCTCCAGGGAAGGTTGGTTCCTCTATATATCTAATATAATGCTCACATTGCCTCTAAGTTAACCTATGCTAACACATCTAAAGGACTATCAGGGCCGAGATATTAAATGACATAACATTAAATATTATTTAAACATTATAACATAATATTAATAATAAATGAAATAAACTTAAATAAATAAATGATTGAACAAATTGACATCATGATTTAACATGGAAAACACGTAAATGGGTAAAAAACCATGAATAATATTCCACTAATGTGAGAAACATTTACATCACAGTCCAGTAACTCTCCCTCCTTCTACTCCTTGTTTTACCCATGATACGAATAAAGATTCACGTGATTTTTTCAAATACATTTCAAATATGACCCATAGTCATATATAAATAACCCAAAGGGTTATGTCTATTAAGTGACGGGGCACACCCCGATTTGAATAATAATTAGTTTACTAAATAACTAATGTAACCTAATATAAAGTTTATATTTAAATAATAAGAATATAACTATTTTATATTATTTAACTATAAACTAAATATTATGATGCACTTAATATTATAGTTCTAACACTCCCCCTTAATATTAAGTGGGATCCATATGCCAACATTACCTGTTTGTACAACAAGATTTACAAATCCATAAACCTAAAGGTTTAGGCTAGCACATGTACTTTTGAAGGATTTATAACACCTTCATCATTCTCAACTTACCTTTTGGTACAAAAGGATTTGGAATCCATAAATCAGACATATGATTTAGGCTAAGCATGATTTGTGAGACTACATCTCACTGTTTCTCATGGAAATATTGTTATACCACATCTCTAGGAGCCTTTTATAACAAAAGGACCTCCTTTACAATATAGATGCACACACTAGACTATATTTTACTCCGTAAAATCTATCATTTTACATGTAAACTCTATCAGTTTACTTTTAGATCATACAAGATATTTTTACAATTACTTTTAACCATAGTAGGAAGTATAGAGGAAGAGGAGTCAATCAACGAGCCATGACCATTAGGAGGTGACATTACATGCACACTCCCCTCAATGGAAACTGTGAAAGGTCAATGAGCATTGCACGAAACTTGTAGAACTTTGCAGCACATAATGGCTTCGTGAACAAGTCTACAACCTAATCTTCAGTAGGGAAGTACTAGAGATCTATATCACCATTGAGAACCTTCTCATGAATAAAGTGCATATGTATCTCGATATGCTTTGTTCCTTTGATGCTGAACTAGATTCTTTGCAAGAGTAATACAACTCTTGTTATCACATAGAAGAGGATTACTTCCTTTAACTTCCACGTGTATTTCTTCCAACAACCTTTTTAGCCACATGGCTTCTTTTGCTTGACTTCCATTGCACTTCTGTATTCTACCTCATTAGAAGAAATGGAAACTATCAGCTACTTTTTACTACTCCAAGTAATGGCACCTACACAAAACTTGAATATATATCTCAGTTGTAGATTTACGATCTATCACATCACAAGCATGGTCAGAATCAAAATATCCATGTAAATATGCATTGTTAGATGAAATATAATTTAAACCATAATTAATAGTGCCCTTTACATAACGTAAAATTATTTTTTCTAACTTCCAGTGATCCTGATAAGGTTCCTGCATAAACGTTTAAGCAGATCCCAACTGCATAAGAAATGTCAGGTCTAGTAATAGTAAGATAAATCAAACTACCTACAAGTTTCTTGTATAAAGTAGGATTATACTTTTTCACATGCAATTTTAGGATCAAGTTTACATCCTACTTCTATAGGAATAGAAAATGGTTTACAATCAAGCATATTAAATCTTTTAAGTAGATTAGTTACATATTGTGATTGATATACTACAATAGAATTTTTATCTTTAAATATAGCCATGCCTAAAAAATGATGTAATAAACCTAAATCCATCATCTCAAAATATTGCATTAATTTCTCTTTAATTTTCATAATTAAAGTGTTAGAATTACTAGTGATTAGTAAATCATCAACATACAATACAATGAGAATAATAACATCTTCTTCAATTTTAACAAATAAATCATTATCAGATGCACAGTTAGAAAAACCAATTTCATTAAAAAACTATTGATTTTAGAATACCAAGCTCTAGGAGCTTGTTTTAAACCATACAAAGATTTTTTAATTTACAAACATATTTTTCTTTTCCTGGTTCATTCAAATACCTTTTGGTTGGGTCATATAAATTTCTTCTTGTAAATCACCATTCAAAAAAACATTTTTTACATCCATTTGATGGATTTCCCAACCATACTAAGCAACTATGGCAATCAAAATCCTTATTGTGCTCATTTTTGCAACTGGTGCAAAATTTTATACGTAGTTGATACCAGGTTTTTGAGTAAACCCTCAAGCTACAAGAGCCAAGATTTGAATTTATCTATAATTTCATCTACTTTATATTTTATTTTGTATAGCCATCTGGATCTAACTATACTTCATTTTTTAGGAGGGACTAATTCCCATGTTTGATTTTTAATTAAAGTAGTGTATTTAGATTTCATAGCATCTAGCCATATTTTGTCAGAAGAGGACTTCTTCAAATGTTTGGGGTTCATAGTTCATACAAGGTCATCAAGGCATGGTATGTATGATGACTTCTTGTCATTTTCCTGAAGGTTACCTGAGTTAGAGTCTTGAATAATAGACTCAACCCATCTAGGTATTTTAGTTACAAAAGTACTAGGAATAATCTCATTATTAACTAAAGGTTCTATACTAGTTTCTTCATTACATAGATTAGTTTCACAATTTTCAAATTCATTATTTTCATTTTCATTTAAAACATCATAAGAAACAGAAGATGAAGAAGAAGAACAAAAAGGTTTTTCTAAGATTTTAACATTCCTATTTTCTATAACTTCTCTTTTAGAGGGATCAAAGATCCTAAGACCTTTAGTTTTTATACCATATCCTACAAAGATGCATGGAAAATAAGGTCTGATCAAGCTTCTTCCATTTTGACTTCAGAATAAAGAGAGAAGTTGGGCTACCAAAAATTCTCAAATGAGATACACTAGGTTTTTGGTTTGACCATTTTTCTAAAGGAGTTGAATTTACCAAGGATTTAGTGGGAACTCTATTCAAGATATGAACAATAGTGTTCATGTCTTCTGCCCAAAGAAACTTAGGAACTTGAGTAGAATGAATCATGGTCCTCGCCATTTCCAGGATAGAGCAGTTTTTTCTTTTCGCAATCCCATTCTAATGAGGATAATAGGGAGTGGTTAATTCCCTTTGAATGCCACATTCAATACAAAATGATTCAAAATCATGACTCACATATTCCCCCCCATTGTTATTTCTAAGCCTATTAATTTTAAACTTAGAAGAGTTTTCAACTAAAGCTTTAAATTCTTTAAATTTTGACAAGACATCTGATTTCTTTTTAATGAAATATGACCAAATCATAGGAGAGAAATAATTAATAAAAGTGATAGAATACAAGGAACCATTAAGAGAGGGAACTTCTAGTGGTCCTCTAACATCACTATGAACAAGCTCTAAAGGTTCTGAAGAGTTATCATCATGATGACTATGAAAAGGGTTAACCAAATTGCTTACCACATAAGCAACCTTCACAATTCTCATGATTTTGGGAAATGGGTGGCAAATTGGTTACTAGGTTTAAATGAGACATGTCATGCATACTCCTGAAATTAACATGACCAAGTCTCTCATGCCATAATTGTAAATCACTTTTATGATTTTTCAAACAAGAAGCAAAATGAAAAATAGAAAATACATATAAACCATCTCTTTGAATGCCTTCAACTATAGTTACATTATCTTCATTTTTAATAAACCATTTATCCTTTAACAATGTAACACTATAGTTATTTTGAGTTAATTAAGAGCAAGAAAGAAAATTCATTTTTAAATTAGGTACTAACAATACATTGTTAATGAAACCATTTGCTACTTTTTCTTTTCCCTGACCATGAACATCAAGAATGGAATGATATCCTAAATAGATATGTTCATTAAATTCACTAAGATTAGATAGAATATTAGACCTAAATGTCATATTCCTAGAAGCGCCACTGTCTAATATCCATTCATTCTCTTTTTTAGTAAAAAAAGAGGCATACAAATCAATTACATTTGATTTTTGGTTGTTTTTCTTATTTTTGTTTTGATTTTGATTTTGAACATATTTTTAACCCTTTTTAAATTTAGAATTTGTTCTATTCTTAAATTTGGAATCCTCTTTCTTATGTCCAAATTTACCACAATTGTGACATTTTCCATTAAAGCTAACTCTAAGATTTCCAGGTTTTTTATCTTTGCTAGAGGTTTAGGAGTTTGCTTTGTGTTTTTGTTAAATTTAAAGTTTTTATCTTTTGATTTTTGAGTGAGAAGTGCCTAAGAGGCATTCTCCTTAGAATCAAAATTTGACATTAGTTTTTCTTCCTGTATTAGAAGAGCACTGAGGGTTTGCAAATTTGGTATGTCTTGTTCTGTTTGGTATTTAGAATTCAAAATTGAAATGAAATTTCTAAAAAATTCATGGATATTTAATTGAACAATAAAATAAAGTAATTTATCATGAATTAAATTACTACCATATCCATGTAATTTTGATTTAATATTTTTTAATTTTGCTAAATAATTAATCACTTTTTCATCTCCATTCATTGGAGTTGTCATAAGCTCTAAAATCAATTTAATAAGTTTTGACAAATGCGTACCTTCATGCATTGAATCTAACTATGCCCAAGCTTCACTAGGGCTTTCAAGGTTTCTTATATGAAGAAGAAAGTCAGTTTGTACACTATGCAAGATAATCAACATTGCCTCTTGAATTTTTTGTTGATATGAGGCAACATTATCAGCAATTTCATGTCTTCCGGTAGGTGCTCTCTCTGTTCCATTTACAACTGCCCACAAATTTCAAGCCATGAATTCTAATTTTAATCATATTTCCAAATGATGTACTTATTTCTATTCAACATCTGTGATATGTAAATTACAAATTGATTAGATCCCATTTCTGCATAAAATATGATAAACAATTAACAAACAAGGATTAAATAAGAGTTTGATAGATAAATCCCTTTGTCATATTTCAATCATCGTAATTGGTCTTGATCACTTTTATGTTACAAAAAGAGATCATGTATAAAAATAATCTATACATGAAAAAAATAGTACGATATTAATAACTTGAATCCAAACGTAAGTGAAATTTTTATTTTAGTTTCACAATAAATTACGAAAAACAAATGTCATATAGAAATGATAATTTTATTATTGTTACAAAAGGTCGTTATATTTTTATTAAAAAAATATTATAAAACGACTATATATAAAAAAAAATTAAAATTATATATATATAAGAAAATTTGGGCTCTTGCCCATATAATCAAATTGATATGATCAACTCAGTCGAGCTATATTATTAACTCGGTGAGCTACTTGAATTATTTAAACCATATTAGTAATTGAATGCCACATACTTATTCAAACTTATATTCAAAATAACTGAATGCACCAAATTACCACTGCCAAATCGTAGAATAGACCGCGGTCGAACCACATATGAAATTGACTGATCTGTCAACCGTGACCACGTGGGGCTAAAAAAATAGTGGGTGGTATGACCTAAGTCACACCACCAAATATATATAGGAAGGATTATAAATCCTTCACTATTACTAAGTCGTTCCCCATCTGGGACTAAGCCCACACACAGAGACAGGGAAGCGGTTGGAGGAGGGTTTGCAACAGCAGAGGGAACCGCGAGAGGCCATGTGAAGGAGCGCTAGGAGGTATGCGTAGGTGGGTGCACCATGTGCCACTTGGCACAAGAATAGGAAAATTCGTTTTAGGAAGGGGCCGCTTCAATAGTTTTAGGGTTTGTTTTTAGGTTTTAATTTAATATAAGTTTTTAAATATAGTTTATATGTATTTCAGTTACGTTTAGTTTTATAGGATTTTATATATAGCTTTATAGTTTTATAAAGTATGAATACTATAATAGTGTATATTTTTAAATACAAAGAAAAATCCGAATGAATTATTCAAAAAAAATAAAATAGGATTTCATTTTTCAAACAAAATGTAAAAAGAAAAATATTACCATGAGACCATATTTTTCACACGACAAATGAAAAAAATCAAATGGTCTATTTTCCTGATTCTTATCTCCTATGTACTTTATTTTTCACCTGAAATTTTTACTTGTTTTCTTGAATTCCTACATACATTATAAACTATACAAAATATTTCAAATATTAATAGTTCTTACCTTGACTTTGCATGTTGAATAATTTGATTGATTTTTCACTTCACTATAGAGACTCCAATTTGCTTCCACCTATGCAACTAACATTCAAAGGGGGGGGGGTTATATAATATTTCACCCTAACTGCCTAACTTCCCAATGGTTGCACCCTTTCATTTAATAATTTAGGTGGTTAGATTAAATTTAATTATCTCACTTTGATACCATGTCATGTCCCAGATATAAAAATGAAATAACATTGAATATTATTTAAACATTATAACTTAACATTACAATGAATGAAATAAATAAGCAAGTAAATAAAGGAACACAATGACACATTATTTAACATGGAAACCCCATGAATGGGTTAAAAACCATGAAGAATAATCCACTAATGTGAGAAACATTTACATCACAGTCCAGTAACTCCTCCCTCCTTCTACTCTTTGTTTTACCCATGATCAATAAAGATTCATGTGATAATTTCTAATACATTTCAAATATGACCCATAGTCATATATAAATAACCCGAAGGGTTATGTCTATTAAGTGACGGGGCACACCCATTTTAATAATAATTAGTTACTAAATAACTAATCTAACCTAATATAAAGTTTATATTTAAATAATAAGAATATAACTATTCGATATTATTTAACTATAAACTAAATATTATGATACACTAGTATTATAGTTCTAAAAAGGACCAGGGGAGAGAGATGAAAAAAGAAAAATCTAAGCTAAAAATGGATGGTAATAGCACCATAAGAGAGGGTCAATCACTCTCCATGAGGGGAAGAAAGGGAAGAAAATACATAGGGAATGGAAAATAGACATACCATAGACCCAAAACCACACAAACTAACCCCTCCCACACATTTATAACACATAAAATAGGAACCATGCAAGTATAGAATACACATAATATATCAGATAAAGAATGGGAGGCAAGAATGCAATGAAAATACAAGAATTTATTTCTCGAAGAATGCACCAAGGGAGAAGGTTCTAAACACATCATAGAGTCCAAATATGAGGTCTAGAACTCATGGGAAGTCGACCCCCATTTTGGAATGGTGCAATTACAACAAAATAGGTGTCTATCTTACAAAGGATGAGTTCCAAACTTATATAAAATGGGAAGAAGAAAGAAGAGAGAAAGGAAAGAAAGATGATCGAAGTCTTCATACCAACCACCAACAAAACACTAATAAATTCATTCCAACACACAGAATTCTCTAATAGGGCCACATTTCCACATCAATAGATTTATAGGAGAATTAATGGGTGTCATTTATCATTAAGTTCAGTTGGTGATGGTATTGGGCATTTGAAATGAGTAAAACTACATTTTTATCTTGTCATCTCGTGTTTGTAATTTTCTCCCTCAAAACAACATAAATTCATGTGTTTCTTTATGTCAAAATAAATCCCTTTAAGAGACGGTTCCAACGCCACTAATTTCATCAAATTTGGAGCTTTAAGTTAAACATTATGGCAAAAAATCTAGTTCCACCTTATTACATGGATTTTTATGTTCTTTGATATCTGTATAAGACTAACTTAGCATCTCGTAATTTTAGACCTCTCCAAGTTCCATTGAATTCTCTGAAGATTTAACCACAACTCTTGAAATTGCATAGCCTCCAAATCCAAACTAAATTTCCTTACTTCATATGTCATGGTGATATATTCCTTCAATGCGTAGAATTTTGACATGTGACCATGTTCCTTTGTTCCACAGGTTAGGAGAACCCGCAAAACACTATTATTAGGAAGGCTGCAGAAGACCAGGAATCCATCGAAGATACTCCTAAGCCTTGAGCTCTTGTTCCTTTGTTTCACAAACTTTTTAAATCCGTGGAACATTGATTTCACACATACTATAGGACAATAAAATATGATTTTCCATGGATTTCTTGAGTCAAAATTCTTCATGTGTCCTTTGTATCACTCCCTTAATTCCAGGGGTTAGGATAAACCATGGAACACTAACTTGTTATATTTTTTGGAACACTAACTTTTAGTTTTCCATGGCTTTCCAAAATAAAAAATTCCTAAGTCCTTTTCATTGCTACCTTTTTTCCATGGGTTAGGAGAACTTGCAGAACACTAGATTCTTAGATTCTACAGAATACTAACTTCTAGTGGTCTAAAGCTTTCCAAAACAAAATTCATAATTCCAAAAATTTAATTTTTAAGTTTCCAAAATATCCTAAGGGGTTATTACGACAAAATAGGTTTCATAGGTGTTTTTGTTGGGGTCACTTTTCTTCTGAATGTCCTATTCTAAAGTGTAAAATGAAGGACAAGGTTCCTTGGTGGAAGTATGTTCTTCCCCTTCACCTAGAAGTGAAAGGTGATGAAATAAATTCTAAGGATTAATATATTGAGGGAATGGGATCTCAAGGTGGATGTTAAGTTTGAGGATCATTTAATGATTGAAAATTATGGGACGATCAATCTGTAAAAGGATTTGGATTCAATTTATTAGACACACCTTGAGGACTACACTTTGAAGGATGTTTTTAATCACAGTGACTTCAGAACACTCAAGAGTTTGGAGATCATCATCCTAGTTATCCCTGATGAGACTTTAAAATGGACAGTTATGGGTAAGAAGAAGAAAGCCCCCCCTCAGAGGTTATCTGAACCTATGAAGATGTAGCTTTTCTCTCATTATCAAGGGTAACCTTGGTATCTATTGGCAATCTTATTGCTATTATTTTATTTTCTTTGTATAAGGTTGAGGGTTCATTTCAAAACTGCCTTCGATCTTCCTGATGGATCAAGTTTTTTTGATCATATCCTCTAGGTTGATCATGTCCTATGTTATGTTGCATGTGGGTCTAAATTGATTTATCTATCATTGGTGTGTAAAAGGTTTAAGGGTGCCTTTAAAACCTCCTTATTACCTAATCAAAATATTAATAATTAGTAAACAAGTGATAAATATAAGTTAAAGAATATAACTAGCATACTTATCCTAGATAAATCTATATAAACAACCCATTTATATCTAAAATATAATATAAGCTCCTTAAAAATGATACCTCAAGCCATATTTTACATAAATTTATCTATGATAGATATTCTAGTTGATATCAACAATCAAATACCCTCAATAATCACAATCAATACACACCTACACATGCAAAATATATCCATTTACAAAAAAAATGCATGGTTCACCAATAAGGTTTTCACTCAATAAAATGCCCATGAGTAAAAATAAAAATACCTCATTAGTCATATTTTAAATATGTAGTAAAATTTGATGGCCACCTATGTTTATCAAAAAAAAAATTCCGTGATAGTAAATTTTCAATTTAATCATTCTAATATACAATTCACAATTATTTATCCATTATTATTAAAATATATAACCTTATTTAACTATTTTTAATACACACACACACACACACATGGATTAGCTTAAAATATTTACTTATTTTTCAGCTAGTATAATAAGAAACACCTAAACAACCATCAAATTTAACTCCTAATTTAGTGCACTAAGATTAACGTCACTTATCAAGACCATACAACATTAAAACTTTAAAAAGATAAGGATTCTTTCATCTAGGAATCTCTAGATTTAATTTTTTATAAATATTGACTTCCATACTTATATAGCATAGGAAACAAATCTGGGGGAAAGGTTCATGACAGCTTGGAAAGGTCCAAGATTAATCAAAATAATTGGAAATGTCTAGGGTTACATCAAAATGATATTAACTTCCTATTAAAATAAACACCATTTTTTTCCACGTGTCATACAATTGATTTTATCAAGGACTCATGATCATATAGAAAATTATTTAACTTGATTTTAAAGTAAGCACAACTTTTTTCCACTCAGAATACAATTGATTTTCATACAAATTCAAAATCACATGAGAAATAGAACTTACATATGATGTTATTATAATTTCATTATAATTTAAATAACACTTTTATTTCCTTGAAATTAAAACTAGATAAGTGTTTCCATGATAAATGTTTAGCATGAAAAACTAAAAATGTTTTTCACATCAACCTAGACATCATTTGAAAATCCCTCTCCAGGTCAACGTAAACTTGTCCTTCGGCCAGCTCAGTTATTGTGTTACCCTCATTATTTCTAGGAGGAATGTGATATTGTGATTTCCAACTTTGTTTCATGTGCACATGTTCTTTTTCAATCTGATTCAGGAAGATATCTGGACCCAAGAGAAGATAAGTGTTTGCAGAGGCTCCAAACAGGTTTTTTGGCCTTTTTACACCTAGTGAACATCTTATGGGAACATAAAGGGAAAATTAAAATAACCCAAGAAGTGTGTGGAAAATTATATGCAATCATCTAAGGAATTTTAGGAATTTTCTGCAAGAAAAATCATGTTTACAAACAAGTTATGTAATACCGAGTTATTCTTAACATGTTATAAGGAAATGAAAGCAGTGAAAAAACTAATTGGATTGTTCTAGATGTATCAATAGCCTTGAGAAGATTTGTAAAGAAAAAAATATTATAATTGGAAATATAATTATTTCTAATTCATTGTGGAAAAGGTTTCAAATAATTTTGAGGAGTAGATTTGTAGATGTGAGTCCAACGGTGCAGAAAAGGATCTTTGATCGTGGTGGGGATTGAATTGAATATTATGGTATTTACAAGGAGATTTGGAGGTGTATTAAAATTTGAAATTGTATAAAATGATACCATATACATGTTACATATGATGAGTTGGATAAAAAAATAATATTTTTTCTCCGGTGGCAGTTGGACCTTCCGGGAACTACCCGTGACCAGAATTGAAAAGGGGAATAAATTTAAAAAATGAGGCAAAATAATATTCTTAAAATGGTTTAATTTTATTCCTTTGGTGTTTTCCACTAAAAATTATATAAGGTTTGCCAATGAAACACCACGGGAAAACTCTTGAAATAAGAAGGCACTCTGACGGGCTATTGTTAACAGGGTAATGATGACACCCAAAATTCCAAAAGTGGAAAATGAGAACTTGGAGACACATGATGGCCATTTTTCACTTTAAAAATGTGACATGGGGGACACTATAATTCCCCACCACATCAAAATTAAGGTTACATTATTTTAAAAACAACATGGGTGGTTAGAAAAGTGTTTTCCACTGACTTTACGTTGTAGCCCCTTCCTCTTGGCATGTAGACACTTGGTGCACTTTGGAGTAATTTATGTACCTTTCCTAATGGTACATGGGGGATACTATAATTCTCCACCACATGGAGAGCTCCTCTTGCATCACTTAAACTCAAAACATGATGGCTAGGTAACTGTTTTCAACTTCATTGATGATGTCACCATTGGCCCCTTTGTTCATGATCCTCCTACCCATGATGCATTTTTGAGGATTTGGTGTCCCCATATCAATTTTTACCCTATTTTTTATGGGGATGAACATAATTTTTGTGGTTTCAGTTTATTTTTATTGACCGGGGTTAGCTTTGGGGTGAGTTAATTATGTTGTAAGAGGGGAAATGAAGGGGGAATGGTATAAAGGTTGTCCTTAGCCATTTTTCAATAATTGTTTTCATTTTAATCCCAAAATTTCATTCTACCTTACTTTAATTCTTCCAAAAAATTTAGCATCCACCATAGGAGAGGACAGAATAAAATTTCATAGCTCTTATAAACCTCCATTTTGCACTTGAAACTTGCACAACCTCTTTTTCAATAAGAAACTAAAAGAATGAAATAAGAATCAGCTCCATTGATGCCCTAAATCAGTTTTATCAATATTTGATAACCTATATCAACCTAAATTTTCCTTTGTAATTTCCCATCTATTCTTGAAGCCAAATAAGTTGAAACTTTGCAAAATAACTCAATGCCAAATTCCTAAACCAATGGAAGTGAATTTTTTTCAACCTAGCCTTCATATCTCACTTTATATTTATAGTAAATATAAACCATAATAATTTTTAAAATTATAAGGGTAACCAAAATTAATAATGTAAACTTCATAATTCAATTCCCCATGTTCAGAGCACAAGAAATTTGAAATTTGAAAATTGGAAAAAACTAACAAAAATAGACCTTGTCCTGCAATCTTCCACAAATGGAATGTGCTCGGATTGACTTGAAATTTTCACCAAGCCTTATTCATGGAATTATTACACCATTACAAACATCATGAAGATAAAATTTACTGGATTTGATCCCATTTCCACCTTGAGCACTTAATATCCACATGTGGGTGACAGTGGTGTTGCACATTTGGACTTAAAAGATCTGAGAACACGGATGCTTGAAAGAACCATGTATGTAATTCAAAGGAATACGAAATGGTAAAAAAAAATTAAGGTTTCTATAATTTATTTTTGTGAAACACTTGCATTTCCTAGGAAATCTCCTCTCACTTTAGCTCACAAGGTCTCTAATGAGGATGCAGGTTCAGTCCCATTCGGGGAAAGAGAAAGAGGATGGAAGTTGAAATATATCCTTTTTTGGATGTCCAAGGTTGAAGAAATCCCAACAGAGAAAATTTAACCAGGGTGATATTGATCCTTCTCAGTCTCTTAATCATCTAGTAGATCTAGGTGTTCTTGTTGAAGCATTTGAATCATCTCATCTAGGTCATGATTTGGTCCCTTACCAAGCACATGAGATACCTAGTTTCATTTCCACACTTGTTGAGCCTTTTTCGTAGGTAAATGATTTACTTGGATTATAATAAAAGATGGTGCAATAAGCAATGACACATAACCTTGAGGCCATATCAAAATACGTAAAGGCTAAGAAGGGTAAGAAAGCACAAACAACTTCTTGTTTCTACACCGAGGTTTCTAGATCTCAATATGTGTAGGTGGCACATCCGAAGGTAAAAATTCTCATGAAATAAATGAATCTTAATAATTGTGTTATGATGAAGGTCTCTCTTGGTCAAGCTATCCACGGGGTAATGATCACTTGTTTAAGGATTCTTTAACTTAGATCCTTGGATGGAATGAGGATTACAAGGAAACCATTTATCAATTGGATGAGCATGTTTTGAATTTTTCTTCATAAGTATAATCATTTATTGAATTGGGTTCATCATCCTTTCATTTTGATTGATGCAATATCTCTCATTTGTAGGTTCTGATTTCTAGTTAATCAAAATATCTCAGGTTTTCACCATGCAAGGAAGATACAATGAAAAATGGGTGGAAATCATTATTGAAAAGGGGAATAATTTGCTTCCTGAGGTGTTTTCATTGTTTCAGCATGTATCAATTCTTGTGTCAGAAATAAAATATACTAGAAGAGATACTGTGAAGTAAAATACCATTTGGGAAAGTATTTTTCCATTGGTCTAGTGATATTATCTCTCTTGACTCTTACTTCTTAGTGAATCATAATGTGTTTTCATCCATTGCTAAGAAATTGTACCCCATTTGGTCCTACACAATGATTGCATGGTACTATGTGTTGAATGATTCCATTTTGGATCTTGAGGAATATGAAGAAAATTTATTTGATATCTCAGATGATATTTTCAAAAGTGTTCAAGAGTTGTGAACACCTTCACTCAATAAGAAAACATCTTCAAAAATACTCTTGATTTCCTTTCAAGATTTGATCCAAATAGCTATAGGAGAACCATCTTTGTTCAATTAAAATAATTTATAATATCTCACAGAGATTAGAGGATGTATTTATAATACTACAAAATATCAAGAGAATTGGTTCACACAGTTCAGAAGGCTTGGTATAATTCTTGAGACTTGGCTCAGTACTTTGGAACGTGTTTGTATCCCACATCCTGAGAAAGTAACATTTGTAGTGGATTGATTCAGTAAGATGATCAAGGGTCAAAGCTTCATCATTGGATATCTTCCATGGAAGCCAGCTGGATTTTATTCTTCATCAAAGGATACTTCTTCATCAAGTATTTGATCAACTCCCTTCTGTTCCTGACTCTTTTCCATCTCTTTATTCCCTCCCCCTTTATAATTCATCATTACATGTAATCATGAAATTTTTTATTTTTCACTTTAGTGACTTTATAATGTTGCATTGTAAAATTCCCTTTTGCTTTATAAAAGGGGAATTATTCCCTGACTTCTAAGGAAGATCAAAAGTCACAAGTGGAATAGTTACATGAAGAGGTCATGTGGGGGTAGATGAAGAGTTGCATTGTAAAGCTATCAATTGAGGTTACCTCCTCACTTCAAAAGGATAATTATTCTTGTTTTATAGCTCTCATTTTTCTCTCTAGAGGAAAAGTAGCTTATTTCTTCCATTTCCTAGTCTAATGCCTTCCTCTCCTTCTAAAAAACACTCCATGAGCATTGTAATCTTGTGCAACATAATGTAATGAGGCTTTTTACTTCTTGTGTCGTGTTCCTTGTTTTATGTTAAAGGTGTCTTCTCATTTATGTGTATGGAAACATTATGGTTTTGAGAAATAAAATCTAATTAGTGTTATTTATTATGCAAAACCCTCCCACTATTCTGTTCGTACCTCACTCTTAAGATTTTTCCTTCCTTGTATTATCTGCAAGAAATTTACCATAGGTATGGGGAAGTACTCCTGCGCGATCCCCCTAGTTATTAGAATAGTGTACATAATTTTATGCATTCAATAAATGGATTTTCCCATTCAAGAAGAGGGATGTAGTTTCAAATAATTTGAGAGAGTTATCTAATTTTCCCAAGTGAAAAACCATTTTTCCAATAGTTTTTGGCACCCACCATGGGGCATATTTTTATATATTTGTACCACATCATAAACCAAAAAATCCATAAATATTAAATATCTGAAAAAATCCAAAAAAAAAAGATATTAAAAATCATAAGAGTTTTGATGTATGCTTTACATTTTTCCCCTCCATGGCTATCCCTGGAAATTCTCTTTTGTTGCAAAAATATCCTTTTCTTTGAGGATACCCAAAAATACCTCTGATCTTATTTGATGAACTGTATTTGGCATGACAGAGAGAGTTTTAACCACTACCATGTAGCCTCAAGAGTTTTGTACCTTGAAGAAGAACGTGCTCAAGCTCTACAATGTTCAAGATAAGCTCTAAATCAGAAAAGAACATCTTAGAAGATTTTTTTTGAGTTTTTTATTCATCTAACAAGATGGGGGAAAGAAGGTACATGAGGGCCTTCAGAGCTAGTGGTGTGACTGACCTGACATTTGAAGAGTAATTGCAATCCAATTTCATACTTCCCATCACTCAAATTGCAAGGAGAATAAGTCAATATTATTTCCCTAAGTTTTATCTTACCTTGTCTCTTGAATATTCCATTAAAGGATCAGTAGTTGAACCATTAAATTATATTACTACAAAATAATAAATTATAGAAGAGGTTGTATAAAGAGTTATAGAATAATAAATTGAAAAAGAAGAAATAGAGATGGCCTAACAAGAACCATTACCTTGGGGACAAAACACAGTCCCGTTGGATCTAACTCCCCTTTTTCATGATTTACCCAAAGGGTCAAGAAAAAACTTCCCTAAACTCAAAGGAGATGGGAAGCAACACCCAAATGATCACATTACAACATTTATAACAGTTTGTGGGGTGTTGGGTGTGGGATACGAGGATATATCATTTTTCTTGTTCATAAAATCCTTTCAAGATGTTATTGTAGAGTGGTTCTATCATTTACCAAGGAGATCTATTACCAATTGGGCTGATATGAAATCCAAATTTGAATCTACATCCAAACATGTAGAAGATGATAATGCTCTTCTTTGCCAATGGTCTCAGATGAATAATGAACTCTATGATCCCTTAAGATATTTTGTGTCCAAGTTTAATAGAATTATCTACAAGATCCCCGAAGCTTCCCAGCCTACTGAGGATAATAAACTAATACTATTCATGAATGCATAACTTCCCAAATCCATATTCATGCCAAGAATAACTCTACTTGCTACCTTGGGGGAGGAATAGAGATTTACAGTTGAGGTATAAGATGACCTGATAATGTATAGAAAGATAAAATAGGTTCCAAGAGAAAAAAAGGATCAGAGTTAAATTTCTGGAACTATAGACTCATTACTTCAAAATATGGCTAATAATGTTCTCTTTCTTAAAAAGAAGTTGGCCCAAACCTTTAAGTATAAGGATGTTCCTAATAAGAAATTTTAAAATATGAAGAGGATTGGTCCACCACCTCGAATAATTTATCTAGAAGCACTTCATATAAATTCAACTTGTGACACTGAGGAAGAGGAAGAAGAACTTGTAGATCAAGAAAAATAAAGTGAGGAAAATAATATCCGAGAGATTGAAGAAGTGGAGGATGATGCATACATTGGATTCCTCAAATATTCAAAAGGTTAAGAAGATGATGATGAAGATGCACCTAAATTCTCATATGTAATGCTCACGTGCTTTCAATCTTGGAAAGGAAGTTCCTCCACTGCTACTCTGAAAAATAAGAAGATAGAAGATCCTCCAGTGGCATCTCTACAAAATACAATAATAAAGGATCTCCACTTCCACCTTCTATTGATTTTGCAAAGGAGAAGCTAGATATCATGGAAAGAAAGAAGTTATATACTATTCAAAGTAAGTCTCTCATTTCTCCTCTTAGTTCTAATTATGTTTCTACAAAATTCAGTCCTTTAAAATATTCTAGTGTACCTACAAAATCAACCCTTGCTTTTCAAACATCTACTCCCATTACATATTATATTCCAACTCCAAAGGTAGTACCTCCTTCGCCCCTCAAAGCACCCATTTCCATAGGGGTACATACCTCATCTCCATCTACCTCCTTTGACATCATAAAACATGTAAACAAATATAAATTTCATATTTCCAAATATGAATTCTTGCAAACTCATCTAGAAAAATTTTATAGGCTTATTTGTTATGTCAAAGGTAATAGCTCAAAGCCTAATATTGTGGTTCCTAGTTCTAAAGACTACTACCAAATCCACCTACTCCTCCATATCATAATATTATTTCTTTGAGTGCATCCAAGAAAATTAAAGTTGAGCCATTCTATCTCTACCTTTTTATTAAAGGTCATCGGTTGAACAAATGCATAATAGATTTGGGATATTATGATAATGTGATGCCCATAAAAATTAGTAATGCTCTCTGAATTACCTTGACATAGGCCAATGGATATTTTTAATCAATGGTGTCTAAGGAAGTCCCACTTGTGGGGTGAACCAAGGGTGCATAGTTGGCTCTCGTTGAATTTCCAGAAAAGAAAGTATTATTGACTATTTTGGTAGTAGATACTGCGACATCATTTAGAATGTTGATAAGTAGAAGTTTCTATCAGGACTTAGGAGGTGAAATCCAAATGAATTGGTATTCTTCCACTATTCCAGTAAAGGGATAAATTAAGAAATTTCTGCCTATGGGGAAGATGAAATACACTATTCAAAAACCAGAGGATCCAACTGCTGATGTATTGTTTCAGGATAACGGACATGGTTACTATTTGTTGACTAGGAAGAGAGGAAACTATGCCCTTTCTTATATAAGATGATGAGAATCAGATGTGGACTATGGATTTTGATGGAATCCATCCCAGTATTGGCTCAAGGGTTGGTGTTGTTATACCTCCCTTTAGGTGAATTGTTCCCTTTCTTAAAATTTACAATTTGAGAATACAAATAATACCATTGAACATGAAGCTCTCCTTTTAGGCATGAACAAAGTTGAGTTCGTGGGTATCAATATTTTGAAATTTCTAGGTGATTCTGAAATCAATTATTAAGCAAGTCAGAAATCAATACCAAGTCATGAATACGAGGCTTAAACACTATAGGAAGCATCATTTTGGTGATGGGATTTAATATTTTGTTTCTTCCGGGCTACTTTGTTCGGGCATAGTCCTCATGTACAGAACCCTGAGACCAGGTTGAAACTCGTCATAATTACTTATGATGGGTGATTACTCGGTCACCCATGACTTTCAATAAGGATAATGTTACTCATCAGATTATTTACAGGCTCGATGTAGGGACCCTAGATATAATAGCCTATCCCATTTTTTCCAGTTTCTCAATGATGGTGCTCATCCGTTGCCCTATTATTCTAGAGCAAAGGGATAATTTCAATATATCTACTATGAAGTAAGAAGTGTTGTGCACCATGTTATATTTAGGTTCTCTTTGCTTTGAGAATACTTGTGAGAAGTCTGAAAGAAGTCCTGATTGCAAAAGTTTAAACAAATTATATAAGTTAACTAATAGCGTCTAAAAAACATGGAGTCATTGTGTCGATCATATGTGGCGTGAATAGAGATAAGTGAACTATTGTCAATGAGCACCTTGGAGAATAATCTGATGACATTGATTTGGAGAATTTTAGAGATTTTGAAATTATTTTCAAATGAGAGATTTTAAGGGGGTAGGGAATGATTAGTTCCCGAAACAATTTTCTAAAATTTTGATTCACTGGAAGAGAAAAGGAGTTAGGTCGTCATGGATTGCCAGACGTATTCCGAGTGTTTAGAGAGAGAGGCCTATGATGATTTGAAATCCCTCCATCCAAATGAAATGCTTCATTCCATTTCTCTCAAATATGAATCCAATCCGTTGTAGATGGATAAAGACCAAATTTTGTACCATACGACCCCATGTTTAGTTCCATGTTGAATCCATATAGGAAGAAGTATATAAAAAGGCCATGAATGTTTTTATTATCCTCCTCTCCCGTGGGTGTCATGACTTCACATGGGTAGCTATACAGATGTTCCATGTTATTGGAAACGATGTAAAGTGGTTCAACAAGTTAGGTCATTTTGGAAGAGATAATCAAATTTTGAATGCAATGTTGGTACTGATTGATTGATTTACCCTCTACCCCTCATTGACCATGATCCTACTTTGAAATTGAATCTATCCAATATGATTACTCATGGTGATGGATTTTCTAGCTTTCCCCCCCCAAGATTGAGGTCATTAGAGGAGGACCATAGATAGAAATTGATTTCACCAAAAGATGGGGCACTTTATTCCTACAATCGAATTTGACTGATGTGGAAGAAATATATTGATGACTAATTGTATTAGGAATGTCAAATGCTCATATAGTAATCCTTGAGAGGATCTCATAGAATTGATATTTTCATCTATATTGACGATCTCACAATATTTTCTGGAAAGGGGGAGGAATCAAATGAAACACGTGGAGAAATTATTGAGTCTTAAGTGGACACATTTTTCTAAAAAAAAAAAAAAACTTCAAACTTGTATGAGTTTTTAGAAATAGTTACACTCAAAATTGGAAGATGTTGTAGAAATATGAATCATAGAATTTTGAGTCTAGTTTCTAAGCTACTAAATTTTATTGAAAACAAATAAGTTTAAGTGGGTCAAACAACTAAAATACCAACAGATGCTCCTGTTTTTGTTAAAAAACATAATAGAGTGACTTTCATGCCCCCACCATTTTTTGAGCACCATTTAGTATTTTTGAAAACCCTTTGGTAGAAAGATAGCTAGGAGCATCTAGTTTGGGCTCCATTTTTTTTTAGATTTTTTTAGCGAATATTTTTTTATTTATGATTTTTCTAGTACAAATTTTATGTTTTGAAAAATAATGGAGCTCCGACCGTGCCCCCCCCCCCCCCCCCCCCCTAACTACCTCAAAAAATATCGAAAATTAGATTTTTTTTTTGAATATGTATAGAATTATGCCTAGTTTGGGCTAGTATAATTTTTTTTAATTTCGATCACCCAAAAAAAAGATACACCATGAAAGATAGACATATTTACACTTCAAAAAATAGCTATAAAAAGGCATAGTTAGAAAATAAATAATATGGATACCTTATATTAGTCAGAAAATTTGGAAAATTATATTTTAAGAAAGAAGAGACTCTGCTCTACGTCGTGGTATAATTTTTTTAAAATGGATCGATTGTTTTATTTTGATTTATCATAGAGGAAGTGTCATTTTTACATTTTCTTGTAAAAACTCGTTGTTTGTTGTGTTTGTGCAGGTCCATGCCTCAGGCTTGGGGATCCAAACCGGATCCCAAGCCTTGAGGCATGGCTTGGGAAAAGAGAAAACAAAAAATGCGTACGTGTTTTGATGCTTTGTTTTATATCTTGTGGCCCCCCAACGTCCCTTTCATCTCTTTCATGGGAATTCTGCAAACATTCTGTTTTGTCTGCAATATTCTCTACATTCTTGCACGATTTTTTAGTATTTCATTTTGTCCCCTACCCCACTAGTTGATTTTTTCTAATCATGGGTGATAAACGTCGAGCTAAGGACAAGAGGAAAGTCAAGAATAAGACACCGGAGCAATTGGAAGAGAAGAGAATAAATAAATTGAAGAGAATGCAAAAACTTCGAGCAGGGCAAGGTACATCCGCTATATCAAATGTAGCTAATGTATTAGAAAATTGGGATGAAATACATAATGAAAATGTAGAGAATAATGATTTTGCAATGAATAATGATATTGAATTGAATGATAATGTTGGTATGGATGAAGAAATTGATATGAATCCAATTGTTGAACCCTTACTTGAGAATCCAAATGTTAACCCTGAAATTTGTATGAAAACACTGAATGAAGAAAGTAACCTTGTAAATGAATCTTCACCTCTAAGAACACCTCCTTCCATTTCATGAAGAAAACCAATTCACTTAATTGAAATTGATGAAAACATTATAAAACCAATGCCTAACAAAATGTCTGAAAGAAATGCGAGAAGAAAAGCTAGTGGAATTTGGGATAATTACTTTGAGAATTTAAATGACGCACAAAGATGTCAATTATTTGTTTCATTGATGAAGTTAATTAAGATGAGACCTATAATGAAGACCCTGGGGTTAAGAACATCTAATGTTGTTGATCAAAATGCGTCAATTGTTGAAAACATACATAAAGCATACCAAGCTGTAGGTGGCAAAAGATGCACCAAAGATAGTAATGCTACACGACATGCACTAACTAATTGTATAGTAAGTGATAAAATAGTTAATAAATGCTTGATTAGAAAAACAAGTAGTGCTTTGAAGCTAAACAGAAAAACACTAATGAAAGCAATAGAGAGACGTAAACGTCTTGAGTCAGTCAATAACACTGACTATTGGGATTTCTCTAGCAGACTTCCATGAAAAGACAAGAATACATCTGATATTCTAAAAGAATTAATTGTAAAATTTTGGAATGAGAACACAAGGGTGTCACCGAATAGAAGAGATACAGTAAAAAGAAGAATAGGTTCTCGTAATCGTGAATCGTGTGCAAAACATTTCTTAGATATGACTCAAACAGAAATGTTCTCTAAGTTTAAAAATGAAAATCCACAAATTAACATTAGCCAAAGATTCTTTGAAATGAACAAACCCTTTTATGTGAAAATCAATCACTCACGTACCACTTGTTGTTGCAGGCATCATGTTGAATTTTCAATGCATTATGATGTTTTTTGTCAAATACGTAGTGTTTTGCATACTGACATCATGTTGCAGGAGTGTGGAATAAATGTCCCACAAAAATCTTCAAGGGAATTTATTCTGACAATATTTTGTGAAAAATCAACAAGACAATTTTTTTTATAACAAAGCATGTTTGGATGGAACGTGCAATGTATGCGGTGGCTTGCCAAATCTGAAAAGTTGTATCCATGAGGAGAGTACATCTTCAATAGGAAAATAATTGGTTGATTTCACCAAATATAAATTGGTGGCATATCAATTAAAAGATGGAAAAGAATCTAAGAGGTGTGAGCTTGTTACAAAACAATTACCTGTATCAGAATATATGGTCAAATTCAGAGAGGAAATTTTTTATGAGTATGCAAGGCACACACATAGAGCTCGATGGTTGGATGAACAATTCAAGTTAAGCAAGGACACATTCCCACTTGGTACTATTGTTTCAGTAGTTGACTTCACAGAGAATTACACATTGCAGCCACAAATGGAGGTTCAGTCTCAATATTATAACTCAGTGCAAGTTTCTATTTTCGTGCATATAACATTCATGCACTCTCCTGAAAGCACTGAGCAAGATCAAAAAATATTGAGAGAGTATCATTTCTACATCAGTGATGATCAGACACATTCTACAGAATATGTACAAGGGTGTTTCCAGGTGTTTTATGTGAACTTGAATGAGAGGAACATTAGTTTCGATCAACATTACATTTGGTCAGACAACTGCACATCACAATTCAAGAATGCACGGATGTTTTATTGGCTAAGCAGGATGCACAAAGAAACAAATGTACAACATATCTAGAGTTTTACTGAGGTAGGGCATGGAAAAGGAGAGCATGATGGTGCAGGAGCATGTGTGAAAAGAGCACTTGCAAGAGAAGAGTTAAAGTTCAAGGATGGTGCTAAATTTACAGATGCAAAAAGCATTGTTGATTGGTGTGTCAAGAATATGGGCCATGAATCTCAAGAGAGATCAATGGTTCATAGATATTTTTGGTTGATAGAGCAACAACATCTGACAAACTTTGAAGATTGTATGATAGTTGCAGGATCAAGTGATATGCACTCATTCCGTAGTTCAGATGCAAATGCTTGGACTATTTATACTAGGTGCATGACATGTTTTTGTATATCATGCATTGATTTTGCGTGGAATGAATGTGAGTCACAGTAGTGGGTGGATGAGTGGACTTGTAGACCTCTAATTCCACTCGACACACATCAAGTTCCATGAGCATTACAACTTGCAGGGTCTTCAGATCAAATGACAACATCACCTGACTTTGACCAAGTCTCTGATTTAGTGCAACAAGGTACATACATATATGTACATGCCATGTTTTAGATTTATAAATTATTAAATGGTCAACTCTTAATGTATTTATAAATTGACTGAACAGTTTTACTTTGTGATACATAGGGCACGTTTTTGCAGTTATTGCGATGGAATTTAATGAAGAGGGAACAAACTACTTCTTATCTCGTTGTGTAGAGGGGAAAAAAATTGACTTCCACAGTCATTGATGGTGAAGACCTTGAGTATCCCACTGGATCAGTGGTAGTCACTGGAACTTGGCTTCGACGATATCCTATCAAAAAATCAAACATTTGGTTGTTTGAAGACTATGAAGTACATCGGAAGATACTTCACTATTCACATTTGGTCCTTGCAACAAATATTAAATTGATCAAATATCGAGGTTGGCCATCAAACAAAAATCTGTGGAAGGTTCGTGAATCAGATCATGAAGCAATTCTTGCTACTGTCAAGAATAGAGTTGATCCTTGTGGTTCATTGGATTGAATTTGCAAAGGTATGTTCTTCATGAATTTAATTTGAATATTTACTTAAATGATTTTGTTTAAATTTTGTATGATTTAAAATTCTATTTAATTTCTTACTAACATGTTTATGTAGGTTAGTGGTGCCAAAAAATCTTCCACCTTCACGTGGTTGGCACTGTCAGTAGAGAATTTATTATTCTCGAAGCCAAGTGAAGCTAAGAAAAATTAAATATTAGAAAGGAACAACAAACAAAAATTCTCATTTCACCACCTATATTGTAAAAATATCTTATTAAAATTCTCATTTCACCACCTATATTGTATGAACCACCTATATTATTCAGGTGATTGGAAATGGACAACCTTACACTGACTCAGTCTGAATGGAGACGGAGAAAACCACGAGAGGCTTTCGTAGCCCGGACGAGGTAGCCCAAAAGCATGGGGACATAGGGAACAAAAACAAAAATAGCATTCACCAGGCCACACGTGTTGGCGTAGTTGGTTCGGTCCCACGAGCTTCCGTTTGCAAACTACAGCCTCTGGCAGCCCTACACTGACTCAGACTGCACTATTTCTCATGTTTACAAACAATAGGACAACGAGAGAACCAGATGGAGATGGAGAAAACTATGAGAGGATTTGTAGAGGGCCCCAATGTGGAGCTCTCAGATCTGATGAGATGTCTCTAGGTGCCACGGAGTCTGAGAAATCACATGTCGAAGATATGGCGTGTTTGGGCCTCAGGGCTCTTAAGTGACTACGCCCGGACGGGGTAGCCTGAAAGCACGGGGAGCGTAGGGAACAAAAATGAAGCCTCCACTAGCATTCACAGGCCACCCTGATGTGTTGGCATAGTTGGTTTGGTCCCACGAGCTTCCGTTTGCAAACTACAGCCTCTGACAGCCCTACACTGACTCAGACTGCACTATTTCTCGCGTTTACAAACAATAGGACAACGAGAGAACTGGATGGAGATGGAGAAAACCATGAGAGGATTTTGTAGAGGGCCCTGACATGGAGCTCTTGGATCTGACGAGACATCTCTAGGTGCCACGGAGTCTGAGAAATCACATGTCGAAGATATGGCGTGTTTGGGCCTCAGGGCTCTTAAGCGACTACGCCCAGACGGGTAGCCCGAAAGCACGGGGAGCATAGGGAACCAAAAAAAAGCCTCCACTAGTGTTCACTAGGCCACCTTGACATGTTGGTGTAGTTGGTTTGGTCCCATGAAGCTTCCGTTTGCAAACTACAGCCTCTGGCAGCCCTACACTGACTCAGACTGCACTATTTCTCGTTTACAAACAATAGGACAAGTGAGAGAACCGGATGGAGATAGAGAAAACCATGAGAGAATTTCATAGAGGGCCCTGACATGGAGCTCTTAGATCTAATGAGACATCTCTAGGTGCCACGGAGTCTGAGAAATCACATGTCGAAGATATGGCGTGTTTGGGCCTCAGGGCTCTTAAGCGACTACGCCCGGACGGGGTAGCCTGAAAGCACGGGGAGTGTAGGGAACCAAAATGAAGCCTCCACTAGCATTCACCAGGCCACCCCAACATGTTGGCGTAGTTGGTTCGGTCCCACGAGCTTCCGTTTGCAAACTACAACATCTGGCAGCCCTACACTGACTCAGACTGCACTATTTCTCAGGTTTACAAACAATAGGACAACGAGAGAACCAGATGGAGATGGAGAAAACCATGAGAGGATTTCATAGAGGGCCCCAACATGGAGCTCTTAGATCTGATGAGACATCTCTAGGTGCCATGGAGTCTGAGAAATCACATGTCGAAGATATGGCGTGTTTGGGCCTCAGGGCTCTTAAGCGACTACGCCCAGACGAGGTAGCCCGAAAGCATGGGGAGTGTAGGGAACCAAAAAAAAGCCTCCAATAGCATTCACCAGGCCACCCTGATGTGTTGGCATAGTTGGTTTGGTCCCACAAGCTTTCTGTTTGCAAACTACAGCCTCTGCAGCCCTACACTGACTCAGACTGCACTATTTCTCACGTTTGCAAACAATAGGACAACGAGAGAACCAGATGGAGATGGAGAAAACCACGAGAGGATTTTGTAGAGGGCCCAACATGGAGCTCTCAGATCTAACGAGACATCTCGGTGCCATGGAGTCTGAGAAATCACATGTCGAAGATATGGCATGTTTGGGCCTCAGGGCTCTTAAGCGACTACGCTCGGACGAGGTAGCCCGAAAGCACGGGGAGCGTAGGGAACCAAAAAAAATCCTCCACTAGCATTCACCAGGCCACCCCGATGTGTTGGCATAGTTGGTTTGGTCCCACGAGCTTCCGTTTGCAAACTACAGCCTCTGGCAGCCCTACACTGACTCAGACTGCACTATTTCTCGCGTTTACAAACAATAGGACAACGAGAGAACCGGATGGAGATGGAGAAAACCGTGAGAGGATTTCATAGAGGGCCCCTGACATGGAGCTCTTGGATCTAATGAGACATCTCTAGGTGCCACAGAGTCTGAGAAATCACATGTCAAAGATATGGCGTGTTTGGGCCTCAGGGCTCTTAAGCGACTACGCCTGGACGGGGTAGCCCGAAAGTACGGGAGTGTAGGGACCAAAAATGAAGCCTCCACTAGTGTTCACCAGGCCACCCTGATGTGTTGGCATAGTTGGTTTGGTCCCATGAGCTTCTGTTTGCAAACTACAGCCTCTGGCAGCCCTACACTGACTCAGACTGCACTATTTCTCACGTTTACAAACAATAGGACAGCGAGAGAACCGGATGGAGATGGAGAAAACCATGAGAGGATTTCATAGAGGGCCCTGACATGGATCTTGGATCTAACGAGATCTCTAGGTGCCACGGAGTCTGAGAAATCACATGTCGAAGATATGGCATGTTTGGGCCTCAGGGCTCTTAAGCGACTACGCCTGGACGGGGTAGCCCGAAAGCACGGGGAGCGTAGGGAACCAAAAAAATCCTCCACTAGCATTCACCAGGCCACCCTGATGTGTTGGCATAGTTGGTTTGGTCCCACAAGCTTCGTTTGCAAACTACAGCCTCTGGCAGCCCTACACTGACTAAGACTGCACTATTTCTCGTGTTTACAAACAATAGGACAGCGAGAGAACCAGATGGAGATGGAGAAAAACTGTGAGAGAATTTCATAGAGGGCCCCAACATGGAGCTCTTGGATCTGACGAGATGTCTCTAGGTGCCACAGAGTCTGAGAAATCACCCGTCGAAGATATGAGTGTTTGGGCCTCAAGGCTCTTAAGCGACTATGCCAGATGAGGTATTTTCAAACGGAAGCTCGTGGGACCAAACCAACTATGCCAACATGTTGGGGTGGAGTGAATGCTAGTGGAATTTTTGGTTCCCTACACTCCCCGTGCTTTCGGGCTACCCTCTGGGCGTAGTCGCTTAAGAGCCCTGAGGCCCAAACACGCCATATCTTCGACATGTGATTTCTCAGACTCCGTGGCACCTAGAGATGTCTCATCAGATCTGAGAGCTCCATGTTAGGGCCCTCTACAAAATCCTCTCGTGGTTTTCTCCATCTCCATCCGGTTCTCTCGTTGTCCTATTGTTTGTAAACGCGAGAAATAGTGCAGTCTGAGTCAGTGTAGGGCTGCCAGAGGCTGTAGTTTGCAAACGGAAGCTCGTGGGACCAAACCAACTATGCCAACATGTTGGATGGCCTGGTGAATGCTATTGGAGGATTTTTTTTGGTTCCCTATGCTCCCCGTGCTTTCGGGCTACCCCGTCCGGGCGTAGTCGCTTAAGAGCCCTGAGGCCCAAACACGCCATATCTTCGACAGGTGATTTCTCAGACTCCGTGGCACCTAGAGATGTCTCATTAGATCCAAGAGCTCCATGTTGGGGCCCTCTACAAAATCCTCTCGCATGGTTTTCTCCATCTCCATCCGGTTCTCTCGTTGTCCTATTGTTTGTAAACGTGAGAAATAGTGCAGTCTGAGTCAGTGTAGGGCTGCTCAGAGGCTGTAGTTTGCAAACGGAAGCTCATGGGACCAAACCAACTACACCAACATGTTGAGGTGGCCTGGTGAACACTAGTGGAGGCTTTTTTTTGGTTCCCTATGCTCCCCGTGCTTTCGGGCTACCCCGTCCGGGCGTAGTCGCTTAAGAGCCCTGAGGCCCAAACATGCCATATCTTCGACGGGTGATTTCTCAGACTCCGTGGCACCTAGAGACATCTCGTTAGATCAAGAGCTCCATGTTGGGGCCCTCTATGAAAATATCTCTCATGGTTTTCTCCATCTCCATCCGGTTCTCTCACTGTCCTATTGTTTGTAAACGCGAGAAATAGTGCAGTCTGAGTCAGTGTAGGGCTGCCAGAGGCTGTAGTTTGCAAACGGAAGCTCGTGGGACCAAACCAACTATGCCAACACATTGGGGTGGCCTGGTGAATGCTAGTGGAGGCTTCATTTTGGTTCCCTATGCTCCCCGTGCTTTCGGGCTACCCCGTCCGGGCGTAGTCGCTTAAGAGCCCTGAGGCCCAAACATGCCATATCTTCGACACGGGTGATTTCTCAGACTCCATGGCACCTAGAGATGTCTCATCAGATCTAAGAGCTCCATGTGGGGCCCTCTACAAAATCCTCTCGTGGTTTTCTCCATCTCCATCCGGTTCTCTCACTGTCCTATTGTTTGTAAACGTGAGAAATAGTGCAGTCTGAGTCAGTGTAGGGCTGTCAGAGGCTGTAGTTTGCAAACAGAAGCTCGTGGGACCAAACCAACTACGCCAACACATCAGGGTGGCCTAGTGAATGCTAGTGGAGGATTTTTTTTGGTTCCCTATGCTCCCCGTGCTTTCGGGCTACCCCGTCCGGGCGTAGTCGCTTAAGAGCCCTGAGGCCCAAACACGCCATATCTTCGACATGTGATTTCTCAGACTCCGTGGCACCTAGAGATGTCTCATCAGATCTGAGAGCTCCATGTAGGGCCCTCTATGAAATCCTCTCGTGGTTTTCTCTGTCTCCATCTGGTTCTCTCGTTGTCCTATTGTTTGTAAACGCGAGAAATAGTGCAGTCTGAGTCAGTGTAGGGCTGCCAGAGGCTGTAGTTTGCAAACGGAAGCTCGTGGGACCAAACCAACTATGCCAACACATGGGGTGGCCTGGTGAAATGCTAGTGGAGGCTTCATTTTTGGTTCCCTATGCTCCCCGTGCTCTCGGGCTACCCTGTCCGGGCGTAGTCGCTTAAGAGCCCTGAGGCCCAAACACGCCATATCTTCGACATGTGATTTCTCAGACTCCGTGGCACCTAGAGATGTCTCGTTAGATCCAAGAGCTCCATGTTGGGGCCCTCTATGAAATCCTCTCATGGTTTTCTCCGTCTCCATCCGGTTCTCTCGTTGTCCTATTGTTTGTAAACGCGAGAAATAGTGTAGTCTGAGTCAGTGTAAGGCTGCCAGATGCTGTAGTTTGCAAACGGAAGCTCGTGGGACCAAACCAACTATGCCAACACATCAGGGTGGCCTGGTGAATGCTAGTGGAGGCTTTTTTTGGTTCCCTATGCTCCCCGTGCTTTCGGGCTACCCCGTCCGGGCGTAGTCGCTTAAGAGCCCTGAGGCCCAAACACGCCATATCTTCGACATGTGATTTCTCAGACTCCGTGGCACCTAGAGACATCTTGTCAGATCCAAGAGCTCCATGTTGGGCCCTCTATGAAATCCTCTCATGGTTTTCTCTGTCTCCATCTGGTTCTCTCACTGTCCTATTGTTTGTAAATGTGAGAAATAGTGTAGTCTGAGTCAGTGTAGGGCTGCCAGAGGCTGTAGTTTGCAAACGGAAGCTCGTGGGACCAAACCAACTATGCCAACATGTTGGGGTGGCCTGGTGAATGCTAGTGGAGGCTTTTTTTTTGTTCCCTATGCTCCCCGTGCTTTCGGGCTACCCCGTCCGGGCGTAGTCGCTTAAGAGCCCTGAGGCCCAAACACGCCATATCTTCGACATGTGATTTCTCAGACTCCGTGGCACCTAGAGACATCTCGTCAGATCCAAGAGCTCCATGTCAGGGCCCTCTATGAAATCCTCTCATGGTTTTCTCTGTCTCCATCTGGTTCTCTCGCTGTCCTATTGTTTGTAAACGCGAGAAATAGTGTAGTCTGAGTCAGTGTAGGGCTGCCAGAGGCTGTATTTTGCAAACGGAAGCTCGTGGGACCAAACCAACTACGCCAACACATCAGGGTGGCCTGGTGAATGCTAGTGGAGGCTTCATTTTGGTTCCCTATGCTCCCCGTGCTTTCGGGCTACCCCGTCCGGGCATAGTCGCTTAAGAGCCCTGAGGCCCAAACATGCCATATCTTCGACATGTGATTTCTCAGACTCCGTGGCACCTAGAGACATCTCATTAGATCAAGAGCTCCATGTTGGGGCCCTCTACAAAATCCTCTCATGGTTTTCTCCATCTCCATCTGGTTCTCTCGCTGTCCTATTGTTTGTAAACGCGAGAAATAGTGCAGTCTGAGTCAGTGTAGGGCTGCCAGAGGTTGTATTTTGCAAACGGAAGCTCGTGGGACCGAACCAACTATGCCAAACATGTCAGGGTGGCCTGGTGAATGCTTTTGGAGGCTTCATTTTGGTTCCCTATGCTCCCCGTGCTTTTGGGCTACCCCGTCCGGGCGTAGTCGCTTAAGAGCCCTGAGGCCCAAACATGCCATATCTTCGACATGTGATTTCTCAGACTCCGTGGCACCTAGAGATGTCTCGTTAGATCCTGAGAGCTCCATGTTGGGGCCCTCTATGAAATCCTCTCATGGTTTTCTCTGTCTCCATCTGGTTCTCTCGTTGTCCTATTGTTTGTAAACGTGAGAAATAGTGCAGTCTGAGTCAGTGTAGGGCTACCCCGTCCGGGCGTAGTCGCTTAAGAGCCCTGAATGACTAGATTGGCTTAAGAATGAATTTGATAGGGGTATGTCTAAGAACACATGGGAGTTATCAATCACCTAGTAAATATTTCTTGTTTAGTTCTGGATGGGAGTCAGCTGGCCTACGGCTTAGTGACCTTCCATTCATTGATAATTTATGTTATGATAAACCCATGGATGCTTTCAAAAGCACCTTAAAAAGGATATGGGTAGTCATCAAGCCTAGTGAAGGGTGTGATGTGATTTCCAAATAACTTGAAATGCCTACAGATTTAAAGGTAGTAACACGAATTGGACAGGATTAGACAATCAAGAATCATTGAGTGTCTGAATCAGAATGTCATTGCATCTGGAGACATTCTCAAGCATTGGAGTAATGTATATGGAGAGACATTCTCAAAATATCAACAGATGAAAGGCATCAAATTGTGATGACTGTCAGGTGTTTTAACAGGGGAGAAGACTACGAAGCATAGAAGAATGTAGTAAGTGCATGATAAGATAGGAACCAGTACAAAGAGACCATGAGCAAGAAGAAGTGCAAGTAAGGTAAATACACATATACACATTGATAAATTGAATGAATAATTACTCAGATTAGGTAACTCTTTATATACATACATTATATAAATATTAATTTCCAAAGTTTGATGCATATTATACATTGAAAATGCTAGTACATGTACATCACCAATAAATGAAAAAATAATCCATAATGTCTTAAATATTGTCAAGTGCACATCATATTAGATTCATGCGAAAATAATCTCAGAAATGTAAGGTCTCATACAAAATTATCAAGTTCCAAATAGTATTTTAATGTGCATAATAAATACAAAAATGCCCAAATAGGTCATATACCATCAAGTTCAAATGCCATATAGGCTTACATACAATGCCATGCACATAGGCATACAAAAACAATGTCATGTAAGACATATATATTTCCTACTCATCAAAATCTATCCCTCTCTTGGCCTTGCTCGAAGAAGGCCCTCCCTTAGGTGAAGATGGAGATCCATGAGATGACTTTGGATCGTCTGAGCCCATGCTTCGAGTCCTCTTCCGCTGAATACTCGCCTGTAGATGAGCCTGTAAATGCAAACAATGTTTTTTTGTCAAAACTTAATTTATATATGTTTTCAACATGTATTTAAGACCATGCTAGAATGAAAGTATTTACATAAATACACAAACTTACCGCAAGTTGTCGATCACGCCGAATTTGCATCTCACGCTCAGATGAGTCATCGGGAGCTCCTGCAGTACGAACGGGGGTACGAAGATGATGAGATGGAGGAGTCTGTGCCCTCGAAGTCAAAATGGAGGGGGTTGAAGTTCCCTACATACACATAAGATCAGAAAATCTAACATCAGAATTAGCGAAAATAGAGCTAAGTACATGTATCTACATAATGACAATATTTTAACTAATTTTATCAATATAGAACTATTGTTTTTACCCCGCCACGCCTGTGAATCAAATGAACAGGGTTGCACCCTGTCGCAGGTAACTCCTGCATACACACAATGAAGGACATTATTAACATAATTTAATAATTCTACAATGAAAGACATTACTAACATGTAATTTAACATAATATGAATTACACGAGAAATTTAACAAAATTTACGTGTTGTTTGAATACCTCAGTGAGTTGTTGCGCAGATGAAATCGTAGTGGCAACACCTTTATCTACTTGTCGCAGAGATGGTGGGGTGTCTAGTGAAGTCAACATCTTTATCAAACATGTATATCATGTGAGTTAGATGGACATACAAGAACATACATATATTTGACTTCAAAACTAATATATATATATATATATATATACACACACACACACACACATACACACACACACACACACACACACACACACACACACATGTATGTGAAAATTTTACATAATTAACATTCTAAATTACCTCTGTGAATGTATGTGTATGCATGGTGCTCGCCGCCTGTGGTCGGGATGAAGATGTGCCTCCCGCGCACTGTAATATCAATGCATGTACATGTACAAATACAATTATTTCAAAAATTTAACATATATAAGTAAATCAGGTACTCCAAAAATTTTGTAACACACATAACAAAACATAACAAATTTACCTGCGAAGGTGACACCGATGAATGTAATCCAAATGTCTCACTCAAAAGGACATCTGACATAGTGACATTATCGTGTTCATCCCTAGCACCAGGTGCACCAAAATCAGTACGCATGAAAGTATCGTCCTCCTCGGGCCCCAAACATATGCTACCACATGACGAGAAAAAATGTGGCCTCATGCTAGTACTCCCTGAGGGAATACTCTATGTACCTCCATGAGCATCTGGCTCAGAAATCTCCCTCGTATGTCGAACAAGGGTCATAGATAGCCCCTGAAGCGCGTGGAGTGTATCAATCTCTACTGTCTCCTTCACTGCTTGAGGGACAATCTCAGGGTGAGGGGGCTTCTGTGTGGGGAATCTACCCTGTTGAATAGGTGCACGTTGTGCACCTGGTCGATCCTGTGTAGATCCTTTTCCTCGGCCCTGGAAATCTCAGAAATCAAAATAATTTGGGATCTCGTTGAGGATAAACTCGCAATAGAGTTTCCTCAGAAAGTATAGTGGCACCTCGTTGTTATTACAAGGTGGAAAATCAAACACCATCCACCATCGGTCCCAAAAATTATTTCTAATCAAATTATTATTGCACCAATGGATGGGAAATCATTTACATGTCAACGGAACAGTAAGATTAGTGCGGGGGTCCTGTGAATAAGGCGCATATGAGTTCTTTTGAAATTTCTTTTTTCTTTACATCCACATATGACAATTTGTTGGAATAATAAACCCTACAACCCTCTCTGTAAGTTGTCCAATGATCAATTTTCCCCATTGCCACGTCAATTTGAACAAGTAATGCCTCCAATGTGTTTGCAAGAGAGGCGCGGTGGGGGTTTGTAGATTGTGCATCCCTCATTGTTTTGATTAAATCCTCAATTTCAATTTTGTTTTCAACTATTTGGGCTGCTAAATCTTCTTGACTACCCGAGGGATGTTGAGCAATTGTGGGAGTGTCGGGAGGGATGTCAGGAATAACAGGGTTTGGTTGTGGTTGATTCCCTTGACCTCTAACTGTAACAATAAAAAATATGTACTCAATTCAAATTTTAATCTATAATTATCATATTTCAATGCAATTTTGAGAAAAGAAATGTGCTTACCTCTTCTCCGTGGTGCCATCGTCGATTCAGATCTTCCCGGTGATCCAGAAATGATCCTTTGAGCTTGAGATCCAACTGAATGGAAAAACGCGAGGGCACGAACAAGCTCTGAAACTTGCGTTTGAGGGAGGAAAAATGATAGAGGCTCGGGCCTCTTTTTTTGTTTATAGTCAACATAATGTGTACGTTATGTAATGCATGCGTTATGTAATGTGTACGTGTTATGCTTTGGTGATTCCCGAGCCATTTTAACTCAACAAGATCCGGGGGCTTAAAGAAGTAACTGGGTTACAAGATTCAAGAGTATGATTTGAACATATGACTATCACATCTGGTCCTAGGAAATGGTATATGTAGATTGATGGCTAAGGATGATTCACTCATGACTCAAATTGAAAAGGATGAATTTCAGTGCTATGAATGCTTAAGAAAATACATGCCTCAAGTTCTCTTTTTGAACACCACTGATGAGTGGTACTCTGACATTGCATACTACCTCACCTATGGGGAATTCCCGGTGCACCTAGATTACAAAAAATGTGGAATATTAAGTTGAAATCTTATAGGTATGTCATATGGAACCATGTGTTGTATAAAAGAGGGTTGAATTTATGTTTTCTAAGATGTGTTGACAAGGAGAAATGGGAGAAGTTATTAAAATGCCTATCATGACCAATTTTGTGGTGGACATGATTTTACCATAGGTGACTATACATAAAATCCTCTAAGGTAAGTACTACTGACCTACCTTATTCTCATATGCTTAGAAATGAGTTTCTAGGTGTGAGCCATGCCAAACAATTTGTGGGAAAACCACAACTCACTGCCCTTCCTCTTCGACAAATGGTCATTGAGGAACCTTACCATCAGTGAGGCATGCATATTTCATTGGTGTATTTGAATCCCCATTCAAGTTCATGCCATACTTATGTAATCATGGTTACAAACTACTTCACTGAATGGGTGGAGGCCATTCTTGTCAAGAAAGCAAACTCCAAGATGACATGCAACTTTCTTAAGGAAAACATCTTATTCATTTCAAAATACATAAAAAATTGTGGTTGACAATGAAACTTATTTCTCACCAATAGAATTGACTACATTTTTCTATAGTTACAGAATCTCTCTTGCACACACAACTATGAGGTCTCCAAGATAATTAGTCATAGTTCAACCATGCAAGAGACACCACAAAGAACATAAGAAGCAAATCCTTCAATACAAAATAGTCCATTGTCTGATAGCCCTTTGCAGTGGAAAACACGAATTCTTATGATGATTTATGATGTTGATACGACTAACACTTTTTCAGTATTTGCATTGTTTTCTCAAGCTACAAATCTAATATACTTTGAAGAGGCTATAAACAATGGTAATTTTGGGTTCAAGCCATGCATGATGAGATATATGCCATAGAGAATAATCGGACATGGGAATTGATAGATATTCTCAGAAGGAAAGGATCGTTGATAGGAGTGAAATGGGTCTACAAGACCAAGTATAATGTTGATGGTAAAGTACATGAAACATAATTGCAAGGCTAGTTACAATAGTTTTTTCACAACAAGATGGCAGTAGATTACAAAGAAATGTTTGCACCTGTAGCACGTCTTGGACATGGTAAGAATGATTTTAGCAATTACAATTCAAAAAAAATGGCCTATGTTATCAGATCGGATATAAATTCAAGATTCTTGAATTATTTTCTTGAAGAAGTATTGTGTGAATCAAACATAAGGTTATGAGATTGAATTTCATGAAGGATAACATTATATAGGTTGAGCAAAAGCGCTCTATGGTCTCAAGAAAGTACCTAGATCTTGGTACAATATGATTGATTCTTATTTGATTTAGAATGGTTTCAGTAGGAGCAGTAATGAGCCTATATTATACATCAAGATAAATGAGTAAGGTAAGAATTCTGATTGTTTGATTTATATGTAGATGATTTAATCATTACTGGAAACCTATCTACATATTCATTTAAATCAGTTATGAAGAAATAATTCGAGATGACTAGATTTCTACTTGGTATCATGCACTCTATTTGTTTGGGAATTGAAGTCCCCAATGATCAGAATGATTGGAGTTGCAATTTATTTCATAAGAAAAGTCATGCTAATGATGTTTTGAATAGATTTAACATGTTGAATTGCAAGCCAATGCCAACATCCAACTTGCAGTAGTGTTTTACAGTTAATGCAAAGATGACAACAAATCATTTGTGAATCCAAAATTGTTCAAAAGGTTAGTTGGAAGTCTCATGTATTTGTACGGCCACAAGGTCTGATATTATGCATGGTGTGAGCCTCAATCTCAAGGTTCATGTGAATTTTCAAAAGATTCATTGTGTAAGCTAGAAAAAGGATTTTGAGATATGTATGTGGAACCTAAGAAGCATGAACCATTTTGTATTCAGCGTCATATGAGTCGGTAAACTCATATGTTATATAAATAGTGACAGTGCCGGAAGTATAGATGACATAAAAAACATCCAGATATGCTTTAGGAAACTTTGGAACAAGAGTAGGTTTCATGGGCATCAAAGTTAAGCATCCCCTTGTCACACTGTCTTCAACATGAAGCACAATATGTATGCAACAACAGTGAGCAACATGGCTAGGATGTTCCGGAGGTATGAGAAGGGTGTTGAAAGATTTGAGGCAGAATAAAGACAGATGCTACTACATATGTTTTTGTGACAACAAAAATCATGTTCAAAAGGTTTCACAACTCATTGAGGAGCATAGTATATAAACATGGGGTATCACTAATGCATCAGGGATTCTTCGATTGGTTAACAATAATGAAACTTGTCTTGAATTTTACAAGGATCCGAGTTTGTAGGTTGATTCAATTTGTTGATATTTTTATGAGAATATTTGTGGTACTAAATACGAAGATTTTGACAAGAAAGAAGTTTTATTTGAGCCAGTTGTTTGGGAGTATGTGACCTTCAGAGAATATGTCAGATTTGGAAACCTACACTCAGCTCCAGAATAATTAAAGTTTGAAGGTTGAAATTAAGGGGGAATGTTAGAAATAGATTAATTTCCTCCCACATGCTTTCGCTATTATTAGGAAATAACAAGGGAAGCAACTCGATGAAAAAGGTTCCATGCATAGTTTATTTTTAATTAGATGTCCCTAGTATTTTATAATGAAAGCAAGTTATAAAATATTGTTTGCATGAACCAATTAAGTCACTTGCGCTATTTGTAGACTGATAGTGCCAAGGTACAACAATAGATTTGAACAAAATAATCAGGAATAATGATCTATATTATTACACTATCACAGATGGCTATTATATAGCCACTGGAGGTAGGAAAACTACCTCCTACAAACCAGGAAAAAAATAACCCATTGATAATATTACGTGTATAACAATTTAACAAACCAAACTCATTGTATGTAAGCAGTAATAATAATCTTTCCTAACATTCCTCCCTATAGTGTAAACATGGTAGAAAAACTTCCACACACTCAACTCTAGTATGATCACTCCTATGAAACATGTCCTACAATGTGACTCATGATCTTGATCAAAAGAAAGGCTCTCTCCTTCCATGGTCCTTTACCCATAGGCTTACCACAAACCTTGACATGAGATAGGCCCCATGTAAATTGTCCACCTCATGTAGTTTTCTGGATCCACCCACAAACCCTTTCAAGATCCATGAACTGAATTACTTTAGTGCTTTTGTTCGCCACTATGCTTGTACTTCGGGGAAATATATAGGAATCATACCTCGATTATGTACAACACTAGAACAATAGAACACATATTTGGTTAAAAATTTCACATGGTACCACCTCTAAGAATCACATTGTTCTTGGTTGTATCCTTTGATTTCGATCACTACCACTCGATCTCAAACATCATAGGAAACTTGCATGTTGGGCTCCCACTAGAAGATTCCTTTGAATTTAGTCATTTTAGGCTCATGTCCCCCCCCATCCCCATCTTTTTCAATGTGAAATTTCCAGAACGTGAACAATAAGAATAAGTAAATTGATATCGAAGTTACATACCACTGAATGGATCTTGCTAGTTAGATCTTAACTGCACATGGTCACAATTGCAAGTGAAACGTATTCACAAGCGGACCATCTTCTAACGAAATACGGGAGTCAGAGGATCACTCACAGTCATTTGTGCTCCATACACAACTTTCTTTTCTAGTATCCACCAAATACCACATAAGGTAATCAACATGAACACATCTAAATTGTAGCATAATCGAAAAAAACTGTTTAAGGGGACCACACTAAAAAGCATATGCTCACACTTGATATATACTGACCATCACATTTGCTATGTGGCCTCGTCGTTGGTGAATGACATTGAGAGGTCGCTGATTGAACTCCTTCCTCTATTGCCTCCGATCATTACAGTGTACATGCTACTAACTCAGCAAAATTGTGAACATGAAATTACATTTCCCATTTCCACATTGAGCATTGTCAATGTTTCCACATGTGGGTGATAATGAAGTTACTTCATTTGGACCTTCAAGATTTGAGAACATGTGTATGCTGAATGAACCTATGACTGTAATTGAAAGTTTTAAAGAAATGGTCAAATTTATAAGAATGTTTGAAGAATTGACATTTTCACCTACCACCCTTTTACCATTTCCTAGCAGAAACCTAGCCTTGTCACGTGGTTATCACCACAATGAAATTAATTTTTGTTTTGGCACTGGTGTTTCCTCTCCTTCGTGAAAGAGAAAGAGGAAATATCTTGGGTATGATGCTGGCAAGTGGGTGTCCTTCTGTGGAGGTTGGCCAGATTACCATGGTCATTTAATGCCTTACAAGGACAACTTGTACCTGCGCTGAGTTTGGTCATTGTTAGTATCCTAATCATCTGGTGGATCTAAGTTGGCATACGGATAGCATTTGAATCAACTCATCTCGGTCATGCTTTGGTCCCTTACAAAGCACCTGAGATGCCTTGTTTCATTTCCAATACTTGCTGAGGCTTTTTCATGGGTAAATGATTTACCTATCGAGAAGAATCGAGGATGGTGCAATAAGAAGTGATACCTAAGCTTGAGATCATCTCGAAATACATAAAGACTAAGAAGGGTAAGAAAGAACAAGCAATTTCTCATTTCTACACTAAGGCTTCTGTAGCTCAATATGTGGAGGTGCCACATCCGAAGGTAAAAAATCTCGTAAATGAAACAAAACCTTATGATTATATACTGATGAAGGTCTCTTTGGTTCAATCTACCCATGAGGGTGATGCTCACTTGTTCAATGATTCTTCAACTCGGATCCTTACATGGAATGAGGAATACAAGAAAACCATTGATCAATTGGAGGATCATGTTAGGACATTGTCTTCATAAGTACAATCATTTCTTGAACAAGGTTCGTCATCACTTCCTCTGATTGAAGAAATATCTCTCATTTGTAGATTCAATTTCTAGACAATCAAGAGAGCTCAGGTGTTCACCATGCAGGGAAGATCCAGTGACAATGGGTGGACATGATTATTGAAAAGGGGAACACTTTGCTACATGTTGTGCTTTCATTGTTTCAATATGTCTCGGCTATTGTTTTAAATATAAAAGAAACTAGAAGAGAGACTGAGAAGTATAATTCCATTTGCAAAATTCTTCTCCCATTGGTCTCTAAGATGACCTCTCTTGACTCTTACTGATTAGTGAATCATAATGTATTTTAATCCATTGTTGAGAACTTGTCCCCCATTTGGTCCCGCACAATTATTGCAAGGTGCGATGTGCTGAATGATGCCATTTTCGAGCTTGAGGCATGTGAAGAAAACATATCTAGGATATCAGATGAAATTTTCAAAAGTGTGCAAGAATTGGGAACACCTTCACTCAATAAGAAAACAGCTTCAGAAAGACTCTTGATTTCCTTTCAAAAGATGTTCTAGATAGTTGTAGGAGAACCTTCTTCATTTAATGAAAGTACTTTGTAATATCTCATAGACATTAGAGGCTCTATTTCTAATACTACAAAAGATCAAGAGAAATTTTCCACGCAGTGCAAAAAGCTTGGTAGCATTCCTAAGACTTGGCTCAGTACTTTGGAACATGTTCATATCTCGCATTCTGAGAAGGTAGCATTTGTAGTGGCTTGATTTGGTAAGATGATCAAAGGTCAAAGTTTCATCGTTATAGATCTTCCACAGAAGCTAGCTGGAGCTTATTCTTCATCAAGTAGTTGATCAACTCCCTTCTTCTCATCTCTCTTTCTATCTCTTTCTTCCCTTCCCTTTCTAATTATTCAATGTATGTAATCATGAAGTTTTGTCTTTTTCACTTAAGTGAATTTCTATTGTTGCATTGTAAAAGTCCCTTTTTATTTATAAAAAGGGGACTTAATCCATCACTTCTAAGGAATATCAAAAGTCACAAGTGGAATTGGAACATGAAGAGCCATGTGGGGGGTAGATGAAGAGTTGCATTGTAAATCTACAAATTGAGGTGATCTTCTCACTTCAAGAGGATGATTATTCTTTTTTTCTAGCTCTCATTTTTCTCTCTAGAAGAAAATTAGATGATTTCTTCCATTTCCTAGACTAATTTAGTCATGTCCTTCTCAACAACACCCCATGAGTATTGTAATCTTGTGCAACATAATGCAATGAGGGTTTGTGCTTCTTGTTCCTTGTTCTATGTTATTGGTGTCTTATCTTTGATGTATATGGAAGCATTCTAGTTTTGAGAAATAAACTCTAGTTTGTTATTTATTGTGCAAGACCCTCATACTATTCTCTTTGCACCTCTCTCTAAAGCTATTTCCTCCCTTGTAGTATCTGCAAGCATTTTTCCACATGTGTAGGGAAGTACCCTTGTGTGATCCCCGATCAAAAAACCACTGCCGTTATTAGAATAGTGTACATAATTTACTGCATTCAATAAATGGAGCTTCCCCATTCAAGCAGAGGCACCTAGTCCTAGAGGATTGATGAGAGTTTCCTAATTTTCCCAAGTGAAAAATTATTTCGCCAACAGAAAATAATCTCATATTTATATTGTCCATGTATTACTTTATTAATGATCAACTCATAGAACGACATCTTCCAATTTTAAACACCATGGAAATAATCCCTTATTACTAATGCTCCAATTGTGAGTTCAATCATATATCATCTCTTTGAATGTTATTACCCCCTCAATCTTATATGAATTTCACAAACATAGCAAAATATTACTAGTAATCTAACAATAGAGTTCACCCATATATAATCAATGGAATGTTTTACCTCTTAAATGTTTGAGTTCAACCATTTATGAATATTACTTGAAAAATATAGGAAATAGTAAACCTCCTTGAAATGCATATATTACATTAGATTAATTGTCCTGAAATCTCTATTTTCCTCTTGCCAAAAATTAAACACAAAATATGACTAAAATTTTAGGTATACAATTATGGCACAAAACAAGTTGGTTGCACAAAAAAATCACTTACAACTATCCTCAAATAGCTCTTTTTGTCGTGAAAAAAGGGGAGGGGTTGGAATGAGGGGCCTAAAAAATAAATGTATCAATTGATTATACACTTGTTTACTTACCAATAGGGAATACATAATAAATAAATAAATGTATAATATAATTGTTAACTTACCAATTGGGTCAGTCCTTCAAAAAAAATGATCTTTTGGTGACTAACAAATCCATATTTTTATGGTCTGCACATCTATTTGTAGAAAACATCACTAGAAATCAATAGAGTAGTATAAACATTAAAAGAGTAGCAAACTAATATTATAGTCTAATTTACCTGAGGTAAAAGTTTAAACATTTGTGTTTTTTTATCACCTTCACCAATTAATAGTTGAGGTAGTTATGTCATGTAGTCACTTTCTATATATAAAGCACCACCGTTCAAGTTAACATCACAATCAAACAATGATTATATTCCTTAGTTTTGTCGTGTAATCACCTTCTACAAATAAAGCATTGTCGTTCATCTTAACATCATAATCAAATACTAATTTTATTCCTTTAACAATTTTTTGATGATAGTTCTTTTTCACCTTGTTCTTTTTTAAATGACATCCCAACCCTTCAATATTTGTCCTCCACAATCGTATCCATATCAATGTAAATCATCTTCGCCACTAAGTGAGAACTACATGCATTCCTACCACCTACAATTAAGTCGAGGGAGACGCAAAATAATGACCTTAGTTTTAAAATGAACTACATCTAATTAATGTCACATCTTACAGACAATACACACCATAAAATTATATATCCTCATGTCTGACGATTGACATATTCACAAGACATTTTTATAATTCCTTGCTTACCAACCATTCAATGTAACATAAGACTTTGATTTGAATAGTAGCATCTTTGAATTAGGTTTATCAGTCAATAGTTTAAAGATGTCCCCTCGACGATCGCTTCTTTGACAATGTATTTAAGATTTTCTTTCTTGAAATGTGACATCACAACTTTGTAATAAAACTCCGCAATTTTGTCAAGGACCAAAAGATCTTTACAATAACATAAGAGAACCCCTTTTAATTTAACAATTGAGACAATTTAGGGACACTTAAGAAACATAATGTAGTTATTTTTAAAACTCTACTCAACATTACATGTTGAGATGATTTAGGAGGGTTACAGAATATTGAATCGTTGCAAGTAAAAAAATAAAAAAACCCTCCAAAATCACATATAGCCAAAATAATGCCTAAATTATAGAGGAAACACCGAAAATACAGATAAACTTAAAATATATTAAATACATAATCATTTTTATATATTATTTATAATTGTATCAAAAAAAATAAAAAAAATTCATCATCCTAAAACTAAGTTACTCTAGACTTAAATAACTATGGTTTGTATGCTCACAAAAATTAAAGATTAGGTATATATTAAATTATTGCCCAAATATTGAAGGATATGATTAAACAATATACAACCAAACTCTTGGAGGTTATTAATACAGACATTCAAATTTTGGGCCAAATGGTATAGTGCATATTACTTCCTAAAAAAATCATTTTTATGCCTTTTTTTTAACGTGCACAATAAGTATTATACAAATTATAATGTATATCACTCAAAATCCACACCAAACAAAGGGGTGCACTCTATTAAAATTGTTTTCATAATAATAAGATAGTTTGTGGTTGTACTCTCACAATAAAAAAAAAATAGATCGCAAAAACAAAAGTTAAGAGTATAATTGATTATTTAGTCATAACCACTCATATCCACACACTTTCATAAAGTGTGCCAAAACTTTGTACTTTCCCCCACTAGAAGTTTTAAGGTAATTTACACATCGGTTTTTGAGGAAATCACTTATCTTTTATTTTATAAGTTATTTGGGTTCAATGAATTTTTTAATGACTTCATAAGTTCTTTGGGTTTGGAAACTTAAATTGATAGCCAATTTTAAAAGTTGTGCATCGAGTGGAAATAATCTTACGAAAGTTTAAATATAAACACATTTGTAAATATAATTATATAATTATGAGAGCTGATCTTTCTAATTCTGCCTATTCCATAAAATTGGGCATCTTCTTCAATTTTTGTAAATATAATTATATAACTATGAGACTGATCTTTCCAATTCTGCCTATTCCATGAAACTGAGCTTTTTCTTCAATTTTGTCCATTACAGTAAAACTGAGCTCTTTTTCAACTTCTTCTACCAAATTGTCTCTCCTTCACAAGATAAATAAACAGTTTAATATAAGAGCTTCAATAAAGACCCCTGTAAATATAAACTAGCATTGCACCATCCAGGTAAAACTATAGAAGTAAGCATTTAATGAATCTAAATCCTTCCAATGATTAGTATTCAATAAACCAATGATGCTATTAGAAAAACAACAAATTTATATGGGGATTAACATTTTTCTTCTTGTTATTCGTTAGTGGCTCAATAAGATAATGATATATAGAATATATGTGCAGTTCAATTCGCAAGCCTGAGGAAAAATTAAGAACATTTCATGCTAGAAACTTTTGCAAAATTTAAGCAACATGAACATTGTTAGACAAAATATAATAATCAGAGACATAAAGTAATGGTTCTAATAATGTATCATAAATCCATGACACTAACGCTCTGAACCTACGACTACGCATGAATTGGCACAACAAATGTTGTAAACAGTCGTAGTGTTATACATGGTTAGATCTGCAACTACTGAAATAACAACATTATTTTTCTTTATATTTATTCATACAATATCTAACAATCTATGCAGCATTTTTTACCTGAACCAATCGAAAAGTCAAGCACGGGGCTGGAAAGAATGAAACATAATTTGCAAGTCTAGTTCATTGAACTTATAGAAGTTTGTCAATATAGCTTTTATACACAACCTAGAAAAGATTATAATCATGGCGTCAACTAATTTATTTTTATGTTTGACTACCCTTCACATAGGGAGGATTCATGCAAAATGTGGAAGCACGTAAACCAATCGATAAAATGTTTAAAGAGTTGTGGTCTCATAGTCTGCAATGGTTACTAAAAAGACCTTGGTAGCTTATAAGAAATTATTGAGTATAAAGCTAGCCAGCAAAAAACATTTCCTTACAACACATCAGCATTAAACCATTACACTTTTTTTTAATTGTAAGCCATGAAATGAACATTAAAATCAAAACAATGAAAAATATATTATAGAGAAGGATCTTTTGGCAGATGTTCTAGGTGCATCTGCCATGGCAAATATGTATGCAAAAGGCAGAAGCATATGCCACATGATATATTTTAAATCTTAAACATAAGAAAGAAACCTATAAGAAATATCCTACATAACATGCTTAGTACATTTGCATACAACATTCTGTTTAGAATGAAGGGAGAAAAGATTAAACAGCGGGTTGCTTTACTATGGTAGGAAACTGTGAAAGTGCAGCACATTTTTTGCATACTTATGGAGGCTAGAAATCCAAAAAGTGTAACAAAAAAACAGAACCACATAAAAACCTATACGAAATTATGTCCAGGCAACTGACTACATAGCAGGTATAATTAGCAATGCTAAACAACCAATCGCCATAATGATATTTTAAATAAATAGTTCATTCTCTAGCAGGTAATGCTCTTAATGGGCATTGCAATGCATTGGAAAATCAAGCTCATGTTCTAATTCTAAGGTAATAGCAACTTAGCGTAAGCATCGCATTTGAGACTTAGCCTTTCAATACAAAACCCAAAAGGGTAAGGTATAGCAAGAGAATCCACAAGTACAACTCATCAACACCTTCAACTATAAACCATGCCATATTCATGTATTCCTTTCATTACCAGCTCTTCGTCAGCCTTCAATTCAAGAGCAAACACATTGACAGTGCCATATCACCCTGAAATAACATAATCAGGTAAAGGCAATCTTGAAGTGTGTAGGAAGGAGCCATAAAACAATAGGATAGCATTTGCAAATTTGAGAAATAAGATGAATAAGGAGAGAATCAAAAATATCTTATTTGTTTTCACACTCCTAAAAAGGCCTCCACAAGATCTTATTTGCAGTAAACTACATACAAAGAAGCAAGCATTCATCCTAGAAATGAATATAAAATTAGACCTGGGTTTTCACTTCTGCTTAAAAGCTCAGGAAAAGTGAACATAGAATTTCTCTTCCTCTAAAAATTATATTCTGTTGACATTTTATTCTTGCTCATAAAAAGTTTACATATATCTTTGTTTCTCTTACCTACTGAAATCCAATAAATATTCCCGGTTTCATATTATTTATGGCTATGTTCCTCCCTCTTCAAATGAGCACATGCAATTAGCTGTTTTATAATTCATGGAATATTTTGAAATAATAAAAACTTGACCTCATTAATGTTATCAAAACATGAATTCTCACCTACTATAATATTTTTATTACACTCAAGAACACGATACTTCACAGTCATATGGAATCTCAGTATTGTATTTCATTAACAAAATATACTCTGTTTGCACAGTTTGGCAATGGTTGTATAAGTTGGAATATCTAAAAAATTTAGATGATTGCTAAGATTTATTTTTATGAATTTACTCATATCTCCGAAATTTGTTATATCTGCCATATCATATTAGAACTATGGTTGAAGACAAAACTATAGTTGAGTCCCATTTCTTTAACTAGGAATATATAAATTGATCAATTTCCTACACCATGAAAGAGGATGCGGAAGGAAAGTATGAAATACAACCATCCGAAAACCCTGTAACACAGGAAGGAAAGTATGAAATACCTGCCTTTCTTTCAAATGCGCTCGCTGCTAACCACTGCATGTTTGCAGATTGTCCCTCATTAAATAATGCACCCGCACTGCAATTCGGGAAGGACAGAACGGCTGAAACCTCTGAAATGCCAGATGAATGCATCTTAGTGAAACGCCATACCTGTGAACAACAATCATGTGCATAACGTTTTCAAGAATTACAGATCGGTGATTTTTTTGATTAATATATATAATCAAAATATCTAGCATGTGAACCATATAAAGCATGTCTACTCAAATATGATCGTAAAATTAATGTGTGTCAGATATGATTAATATAATTAGTATATGTTTCATATCATACTAAAATATATTATAAACATGTCTTTCCATTTATAGAAAACAATAGTTTTGATTAAGACATTGAATGACATAGCGTATGTTAACTTAAAAATGACTTGACACCAAATATGTAGCAGTGGATTCTAGGATGGACCATTTGTGGGCTGTGAATAACTAGTGGTTGGTTGTTTTTGTGTGCTCCAGACCGTATGTATTAGTGAAACGTCTTCCCTCTTCACTTGGTTGTCTGTGGATATGAACGTTCCTCCATTAATATTTGGTTTCCATGTCTTTGCAAGGGCTTGTCGTTGTCAACACATAAGGGTCACTACATTTATGTTTTGGTGTCCCCTTTCTCAGGGCGCTCACAAGAAAGATTTCCATCTATTTATGTATTATCTGTCAATTGGTTTGGAATTTTATTGGCTGGAAACAAACAACTATGTACTTATGATCTGTGTGGGTGAAGAGTGATTGAGGATCTATTACATGGTGTCGGGAGCATGGTGGTTGTTAGGTTTGGTGAGTGTGTTGGGTTTGGTGGTCTAGTCTGTCACTTTCTGTTTGGACTTGGATAGGTTTGGTATTCTATTTACTTGATCCTTTTTCTTGTCTAGGAAAAGAGCATTGTCTCGACATCCATTAGCTAAATCCAACAACTGCTCTACAAAAAACAACAATGTATTTTGAATGAAGGCTCCCTCCTTACTGATTTAGCGTAGAATTTACCACGAATAACCCAGGCACACTGGCACATCACCCAACCTGAGCTGAGCGCTCACCTGAAGTGTGCAAAAGTACCAGACCTCTCCTTAGAGTTGCTTGTGCAGGATGTTAATGTGATGAAGATATAATGCATTCAGATCCATAAATAGCATAAATATTCCACAGAGCATAACTAGATCTAGATCTTAAAGAATCATGAATTAAATAATAGCAATGATAGGATTAACCATACAAGAATCAGTTACAGTTATGTTTAACACCATTATCAAACCAATGTACTCCATTATATTAAACACAGTAAATACAGAAGATTCTTACATCATATAACATTACCATAAGTTTATGCACGTAACAGATCCAGTAGAATAGCTCTACAATAATAGTGTCTCTCACTATATCAAAATACATAGTTCAATCCATATTTATAAGCGTGGGGACTTGCCCTTCACCACTTACGCACTTCCTAAAATAGGTCGCATGCTGAAAATAATCATGTGCCTTTACAATAATAAGCGCACATGCAAGTGTGCTAATAATAGATCTCCTACAGTTAAGTGTCAGTAGTAATCCGATTATTATCTTCAAGTTGTGCATGGCGCTCATCAAACGCTCATCCCAAAATAGCAGTTGTGTGTTGCGCAAGTCTCCATCCTAATGTGTGCTCTACACACTATCTCCAAAAATAGCCTGAAACCATGAAAACGGCTAAGTCCCCAAATTAGTTGGTCCTGACGCACATTTCCTTTCCTATCCTTCTGCGCCTTCAAATGTTCCTTATTCCTACACGCGAATCTTCTGTGTGTTGTCTCCTTAGTGTCATACTTTGTCTGCTCAACACTTACCACATCATTGCAGTTAGCATGGTGTGCAAGAAACGAAGGCAACCATCGTTCAGATGTACTGGTTGCAAGCATTCTCTCACAGTAGTTGTAATGTAGTACATGTTATAGTTTCTTCCTCCCACATTTTGTAGATATGTCGGTAGAGGTAACATTTTCTATTGAGAAATGGTTTAATGGCCTTTGAGGCACAATAAATTATGAATTTTTTATTAAGTCCTAAACATGTGGTTCTTCTTTTTTATATAATAGTATAATTATAGTAAACTTTTTCTCTAGAGTGCGAAAAGGTGATGTTGATTGAAAACCTTTGGGTTGAGGTTGGCTTTGTCAACAAATCAATTGGCAGTGTCATTTCCATCATTTATGCACCTTCTTCAAGGCTACATAAACTTTCTCTTTACGTTGTCATCAAATTTGAATACTATATTGGGCCGACATGTGATCCAAAAAATCATCTTTATATCTCTCTCCCTTGGGTATCTTACAAGTGTCAAAGGCAACTCCCTCTAAAGATGGCTTGGGAACTCACAATACATAAAGCCCAGGGGCTCAATTTAGACATAACAACTATTGATATTGGAGATAAAAATGATACAATTTTATATTCATAGTTGTCTAAAGAGTTTGAAGCCTTGACCACTTACATGTATCACACACGAATCAACCTATGCACATTGAAACATCTTATTCCCATTCATAAAAGTAAAATTCACATGCCAAGAGAGATAAACCTAATAAGTATACATGTTATAAGAGGGATCATGCACCTTCTAATTCAAACAAAGGAAAGAATAAATAAGTTCAAGAGTGGTGCCACTAATATCACTTGCACAACCACATTGATTCTATATGACACACAAAACAATACTTTCCGATGCAATCTATATCAACTCCCATAACCAAATATGACGTTGATCCCTATAGTTTATCTATGAACATCAAAGATAATGAAACTTAAGATTCAATGAAGTGTCAGTTTTCTTCCACATAAAGTGTTGGTCAAAGGAAAACTTTTCCATGTCATCATCGACCATGGGATACAAAAGAGGAACAATATGTAATATATTGTTCAACGCATTAAAATACATATTTTTGCACATCCTCACCCATATATGCTTTGACATATGTAGTTTGGAAAAGATATACATGTGTGATGAAAATGTATCTTCAAATATAAAGTCAAGAAAATGGGGGATGAGTTCACACCTCTAGAGGTTTACAATGTACTCCTAGGAAGATTATACTTGTATAAATATGATGCTAAGTTTTTAAGGATTTATTTACTAAATATTTTGTAAAACATTGTTTGGTCTCTAGTGGTCCACATGATATTTGTCTTTATCTAATGAATAGTTGAGAGATATAAAAATTGAGGTGAGGATTTAGGGGCTTGTTTTAGTCATACGATATTTAAGAGAGAAAGAAAAGAAAGGGAAAAAAAGGGAGAGAAAACCATGGAAGAGTGAAATTTGAGGAAAGAGAAGAAAACATGTAATAAAGAGAGAAGAAAAAAGTAGAACATGGAGCCAATTAAAAATGAAGATATTATTGCAAGGAATCATACAAGGTTTAAGGCATCAAAATTAACACAAAATATGACAAGTAAAAATGTTAAAAATAAAAAACTATAAGCAATGAAAGCCAAGAAGAGCCTAACTTGGACCAATAACCAACCTTTTTTATACTTTGTTGGTTTCTTCTTCGACAGGGATAAAGAGTATTAATCTTCATCCACATTGATCATAGCTCTAACCTAAACTTGGGTTTACTTTTACTATGTCCATATGTAGTGGTGATGCCCTCATCATTGATTAGTTGAGTAATATTTAGTATGAAGGACTCTTTACTTTCACCCAAGGATCACTATAAAGATAAGGACCACTAATTTTAGAAATGAAGCTAAAATGATCAGGAAGAAGCCAAGAGGCAAGAAGTAAGCTAAACTTGAGTTAATAGAGTGGGAATTTGAGAAAGATAAATTCATAGGAGCTAAGTCTAGTTGAGAAAATTCTTATGAGCCTACAGGTCTAGTTAGGATCTAGATTCCTAGCAATGCATTTGTTTGAAAATTATTATAGCCTTTCGAGAATTTAATAATATTATTGTAAAATTTCCTCATTCTTTACTTATTGAACAAATTTTTGTTCATTACAAGTTAGGTACTAAAATGTATATGTACACAATCATTTTGTTTTGTACACTATTGGATTATGTAGAAACAAAATTCCACACTTTGGGTAATATTTAGTCCCAGTCTCGCACTACTATTTAGAGGGTTTTTGAGTGAAGAAAGTACTAATTAACCCTTGTCTCTTGGCCATTTTTATTTGATTTATATCGTTATTCCCGACCTCCACCACACATATGCCCATTTTTGTTTTTGGCATCTTCCATCATTTTAGCCTTGACTGGGGCACCCAGGCTAGTATTGGGGCGCCCTAGTCCCACCTGGGATGCCCCGATCTTTTTTGAACTTTCCTACCACTTTTTGGGCACTTTCTAGCCGTTTCAAATTCTTATTTTTTTTGGTGGTCGGCCATTTCAGGGTTAATTATGAAATTAGATCAAGGAGAACCCTATAAATATTAAGTTATGAGACCATAATGAGGGACCAAGCACTAGTCATTATTATCATCCACCTAGAGTTGCATCCATTTATAGTATATTCTATTCCATCCACCATATATTAAAATTTTTCTACACATAGTTATCTTGCTACTTCACAAAGTGTGAATGGCACAAGAGCAATCTAGGGCATGTTTCACACACACATAGAGAGAACTACTTCTGGGTCTAGAATGTAGTGTTGCGCTCAGTTAGTAAGTACACTATTGTGCAGCTGAGGTCAGTCTGACCCTATCATATAAATTTTTCTTTTTTATGGATTGATTCTTGTTTAGCGTTTTTTCAATTCTTTCTTTCATTGGTGATTATCATCGACATCTGACATAGTTTAGCGAACCTGATGCGACAAACAATGAGGGGTTTCAGACCATCTACCGAACCTATGAAACTTAGTTCCAGACATGTTGCACAAACCAAGGCACCCATTATATAGACCAGGGTGCCCACAGGCACCCCAATCCCTCTCCAGGCACTCCAGTCCAGCTATATAGCTCAGATCCATCCTTTTTAGGGCTTCTGCATAGTCGTTCCTGCTTCATGTTTCTCCAGTCACCTCTAAGACAAATTCCAGTGAACTCCTCTATTCAGCTAAGTTATTTCCTCTTCTCTCTTGCATATTAGGGTTTTTACTTTCATTAGATTAGTTTTCTTGGGTCATTTCAACACTTCTTTACTGCATTTACATGTCATTCTAGATTAGATTAACTATAACATCCCTCATATTTTAGTTAATCATTTTGGTGAACCCGACTCGATCATCCATGCTTATAGGATCTTTACTCATAGATTCTCATTCTAGGGTTTATTCTCCTTTCACCATGGCTCACTCTCACACTGATTTTACCGAATAATGTCTTAAAGCCATTAATGATCATATTGTTGAGCACCCTTAAGATATAGACTTACTTTTACATGTGGCTCGTGAGGAAGCTACTAATTTGGCAGAACTCAACACTTATGTGGTTATACCAACATCTGTTGCCACTCAATCGCTTGCTTCCACTCTCCCACCTATTTTTACTATTCTGGTTCCTATCGATACTCCTACTAATCATTTTACGTCACCCTTATTTTCTCATGCACAACAAGTTTCATCTGTTGGCAATCAAGACTTAACTTCTCTTTATCGTGACCTTCAAGCTCAAATCCCTAAATTGCAACAAGTCACTTTTCATGCATTTTCATCTTTAGATTCTACTTTATTGTTGAATACTCCCTTCACACCTGCCATCTCTACTTACTCGCTTCCTCCTAGATTTTTCACCCTTAAGCTTCCCATTTGCAATGGGCATGATAACCCGCAAGATCATCTTAGAGTGTTTCATGTAGCTTGTCTAGATATTTCCAATGATCATATTCTCTTAGCTAAATTCTTTCCCTGTAGTCTCCATGACTATGCAATGCGTTAGTTTTATGACCTACATGTTCACTTGGTAACTCCATTCACGCATCTAGCCAATGCCTTTCTTACACATTTCTCAATCAATATCGGCTCTAATATCTCTTGATGTTCAGCTAGCGAAACTTAAATAGGGATCCAATGAACACTTCGCTAACTACATTTTAAGGTATATGAAAAATCTCATGAATATGATAAATGTACTTGTAGACTCTGAGCTTTAGGATTTGTTCATTCAGATTCTTTTAACCGCATCTCCAATAGAGTGTTCTTTTTGAGAAATCTCTTTCATTTAATTAGATCTGACATACCCTTAAGCTTCATGAGACCAAACTTCTATCCATAGGCAATCAGGCATCCATAACCCCGATAGAGATTATTGGAAATACCCCAAGAGAGAGTTATATATCAATTTTCTTTTGCTTTGTAGCTTTTAGCTTTTGATTTTTGAGTGATTTTGATTCTTTGCTTTCTTAAAACTTATTTTAGATCTCTTGTTTGACAAGGGGTTTAAGAACCACTGATGGCTTGATGGAAGGAGGTGGAAGTGATTGTGATGACGACATTGGCTAGTGTCAACAAATATGTCCAAAAGTTCTTCGCAACAAGTTTATTAGATGGTGAATGTGATAGGATCTCTAAGAGGTCAGTAGTTCTTTAATTTACCAAGGTTATAAAAGACCAGGGCCAAACAGATACCCTAGAGATAAATGTCACAAAATGTGTGTAAATAAGCTAACCAAAATATCACTGAAGTGATGGAAATGGTAGGAAGAATTGCAGGAGAATAGCAAGGAAGGGAAGAAAGAAACATCCATGCGTACACAATACTTGATTACAATATTTGATCTTTGTACCTTTGATTTTTTTGTGTTTTCTCAATGTTTTTGGTATTTTTGATAGTTTTAAAAGGTTGGGACTAACAAAGTCACTCTATGTGGTAAGATCCAACAATAATGTTTGTGACTTCCTTGATAAGGGAGACTAGGTGCATTTGTTTATCGAGAGTGATATTATCCCCGATCTCGATGATTGAGGTGAGTTCACACTCAATAAATGAATGTGATTTGTTCTGAAACATGGATTTCATATGCAAGAGCTTGAGTTCCCTATCTAGAGGTTTATGCACTTTGCGCCATACTTGATGGTTACGTTGATGTGCGTTCTTGAATCACGCTTGATTTAGAATTTTAAGATTGTTTGATTTGTTGGGAGCTATAGAGCTCTTTACAGTTTTGATCTAAGATTGATTAAGAAACTGTTTGGGTTTCTTATAAGCTAATGCTTGACTTGTCTGATCCCGAGAAGGAGAAGAAAGTGAACGTGGATGTTTATAACTGATGTGATAAATGACCATGGGCTTGCCACAACCACTGATAGAAGAAATATTTGATGGATGAAATGGATATGGTCCAAGAATTAAAGAGGAGAGGCTACTGGGAGGCGAGCTACTAATAGAAGATGACAAAGGGCTTCCAGGATGTGGCCCAAGAATAGAAGAAGAAGGGCTACTAGGACGTGACCCATAGATAGAAGATGAAGGGCTACTAGGATGTGGCCCAAGAATAGAAGAAGAAGGGCTACTAGGACATGACCCATAGATGTAAGATAATGGGCTACTAGGATGTGGCCCAAGAATAGAAGATGATGGACTACCCGAGGGTGATTCATACCTAGAAGACAAGGGGCTAGTTGGACGTTCCCCAAGAATAGAAGATAGTGGGCTACTCAAAAATGTCCCACAAATAGCAAAGGAAGGGCTACTAGAAGGTGAACCACACCTAGACGAAGATGAAGGGCTACTTGGCATCGACCCCATAAAAGATTGTGATTGAGGAATTATGATAGACAAGGAGTGATTGGGTGATGAGAAGATAGGCCATGGATCAATGTAAGACCTAGGAGTTTCCTCACTTGATGAAGAATGTGAAGATGGAAGAATAAGAGGAGGATCAAGTTGCATGATTTGAGGCTCTTCCTTTGTTTCTTGATAAAACGAATCAACATTTTTCTCAGAATATGCGGGCGCATCAATGTCTAAAGAGATTCCTTTCTCGTAATATTCTAACGGAATATCTTCATGTGCCCCTATAAATGCCCTGATTATTTCTTCATTCTGAAAGAGGTCAATCGGTATGATTTTTTGATCAACCACCAGGGGTTGATTGGAAGAAAGAGGTTCACTTGGTGTGGAAGACTTAGAAGACGTTTGATGATGATTGATAGAAGAAGATGAGATGAGAGATGAAGAAGATGTGTAGCTAGATGTCTCAGGAATAGAAGGTGGTGTGGACCTACCCATACAATGGTATATTGTCTGTAAACTAGTAGGATTAAGTCCAAAGTCTATAGATTGTGACGCATGGGTCGATTCAGACGTTTGACTTAAAGGACTTTGAGTCACACGAATCTTCAAAGAAGGAAGATTTGTTGGGGGTGATTGATGAAGAAGGTCCTGTGAAGAATGGGAGGACCGTGATTCAAGAATCACATTGGGTGAATAATAAGGGTCCTGTAAAGAAAAATAGGACTGCAATTCAATAATTGTATTAGATGTTTGATTGGAGGGATTTGGAGTCGTACGTATGTTCAAAGGAAGAAGACGTCATTGAGGCAACTAATAAAAGGGGTCCTGTGAAGAAAGGGAGGACCGCGACATAGGAGTCATATTAGATGACTTAGGAGTCAAATTAGATGAATCCAAATAGTAGTTTGGATCTAAATAGTCGTTTGGATTTGAATCATCAAAAGATTTAGAGGAAATATTTGGATTGGAAACCTCACAGGAAGAGGAAATGTTTGGATTAGAATTAGAAGAAGAGTGGGGGGAACTTGAATAATAATTTGGATCAGAAGCATCCAAATCATACCACTGACTATGAGATGAAGGTGGGGAACGAGTTACCCATATGGAACTTCTAGCACGAAGAACCAAACGAGGTTTAGTCATGATGGACATCCTTTGATGTGAATGCCAAAAATTGAATTCCTTACTATTGTAAGAATGAGGAACTGCGTGATAATCAATCATTGTTGGCGTTATTTTAATCTCAAATATCTAGGCCTAGATAGTGTGATAAAACTTCTTCAAAGTGAAGAAGGTGCTATGTCCATCTGGGAAGCATAACAATAACCAACTAAACATTTTGTAAGTACAGAGATGTGTGTGTGATTTGTCAAAGGGGGTCTAAGGAAAATAAACATCGTGATGACGCAATCTCAATGAGATCAAAAGGGATTTCCCTAGAAAATGATTTATCTAGATGAATAATCACAAGGAACAATCATGCAAGTGTGAAACACAAAGCTAATCAACAAGGAACTACTCCCTATGTAAAATGTGCGTGCAAAACGATAATTCGATGCAAAGATTATCAACACAATGTAAATATTTACGTCAATCTTGAAATGAGAAAGGTGTAAATATTAACAAAGGGTAGATGCAACTCCCAATCAAAGGATACCACAACAAGTTCAACAACCAACAAGACCTAAATATTAAAGGGTGGGTTTATAAATGTAAGCCAAGTAACCACACCAATTGGACACGTCTATCAAGCTTCGCGGATAAGTGAGATATTATTGTCAAAGTGGTATTGAAATAACGCAAACAAAGTAAGTGACACCTTTCAAGATTTAGGACAATGTTTGAAATCAAGCTAACTCAAAGTATACTAAGGATGTGTTAAAACATGGGCAACGTAATGCCACAATGTGGAAACTTAGATCATGTTTACGAGAAACATGACATAAGTATCTTAATTATGTCGAGACAATGCAAACGAGGTAACATGTCAAAGGGAGATAAAATGATGAATCAATCCTAACTATGATGATGATCCTGACGTGGGTATCAAGATCATAAAGGCTACCAATGATATAAATACGCCTCCGCACACTTTAGACGTTTAACTTACCCATCCGCAAATATGGATGGACATAAACAGACAAAAAAGTGGCAGAAGCAATTGATTGGTAACACAAAGGTAGTCACCCTTCCTTTGATCAACAAAGTGTCAAAAGAAGGTGAAGGAGGCAGATCAAAATGGGGGTGAAAAAATTTTGGCTTTACTTTGGCAGAGTTTTGCCTTACCTTAAGGTAAGTGAAGAACTAGGCCAGAGTAATGCGTCACACATTTCATGATGAAAATGATGGCTCATAACTCAACACAGTTTTTAGAATGGTCAAAGTGGGCTCCTAGCCAAAGTATATTTTCCTAGGTGGTTCTCTCATCCTAGGTGCTACAAAGATTATCCACGAGTAGGCCGATTTACCCAAAAAGTCACACTGACTAGTTTGGGAGTATCTCAACTTTACCCCTTTCAAGCACAGTGGGCATCAAATGCATCCAATTGTGTACTTAAAATGGTCGCGTAGGGACAACTTGTAACTCTATCTCACAAAGGAATTACTAGTTAGATAGGTAGTGCGGAGCACTTCCCGTTTCATCCACAAGGCTCCCTTTTGTGTGGACTACTTTGGGGTTCCTGGAACCACCCCCATTGTTGTAGCTTAAGGCGTTATGCTAAAGGGGTTATGTTCCAGTTGACCAGAGAGGGATGTACCCTTTTTTGAAACCTGCAATACATTGTTTTGAATATGTTGTTCGTTTTATCTTTTTTAATTAGATGTGGTTTGTTCGAACACCGTTTGGCAACCTGTATGACAACTGTATTAGTAGTTTTCAAAATTTTGTTTTGATTCCTCCGTTCTTTGGAAATCAATGGTGTTTTGGTCCTGTATGACGATTTTTAGTAGTTTTCCATCAAAAGAGAAGGCATCATTTCTAATTCTACAGCTCATCCAAGGATGCAAGAGAAGAGCATACGTGATTGTCTTCAAAAATCTAAAAAGATATCAAAATGGAAAAATACTTTTAATTCAACTATGCCAAGTTTAGCCAATTTCCACTCAAATATTCCTAACAACCTCAAAGCATCAAAAGGACTTAAGAATCATTTCTGATTCCCAAGATCACCTAAAAGGTGTGAGGGAAGACCATACATGACTTTAATCTTATGATTAAACATGTAGTGTTTATTAACCTTTTAAACAATTCAAATCACTATCAAATATGTAAAAACACCCTATATAATAGAAGTTAGATTCAAAATAAAACTTGCAAGGTGTTAGAACATCAAAGACCAAATCTTCCAAAGCATTTAGACATGTTATAAATGAGTAGTTTAATAAAAATGAAAACCTTAAATATTTGGTAACTTAAAACCAAAAATTTATGTTTCCATTGTTTAGTTCACTTCAATACCTTTCCAACGCAACAAAAATGGAGTCGTTTCGAGTTCAGGAGCAAAAGTTATGGCCTCCGGAAGATTGCTAATGATGTATGCGCCACTGTTAGTGTACCTGCGCCCTTTTTTTGGTGCATGCGCCCCTTTTTTGGTGCCTGCACACCTCTATGTAAAAAAAACACAGTGAGAGTTGTGCCTGTGCACAGAGAATGGCGTGTGCGCCCCCTTTCCTGTAGGTGGCTAAAAAACACGTGATTTTTCAAAAATATCAAAATTTTATCGATTTGGTTCAATTTTTGGCAGCACTTCACCTCCTTTGATCCTACAAAGAGCACAAAAACAAGATAAACCTAGCTAAACTAGTTAAGAAACATGATTTTTAGCCATTTAGAACAAAAATATTAGTGAAACTAAAAACTTGAACTAATCTAAAAACTTTGAAACTAATCTAGAAAGCTTAGAAACTAATCTAGAAAGCTTTGAAACTATCCTAGAAAGATTAAAATTAAGAAATAGTTAGAAACTAAAACAAAAAGCTTCAAAGTGACTCCATTAATGGAGGATGGACATTAGTTTCCCACCGGGCGTGCCAAATGTATGTAATGGAAAGTTGCACAAGTTATGGAATGAGGCCAAATGTGTGTGTGTGTGTGTGTGTGTGTGTGTGTGTATATATATATATGTATATATGTATATATGTATATGTATATGTATATATGTACATGTATATGTATGTATATATATATATATATATATATATATATATATATATATATATATATATATATATATGTATATGTATATATATATGTATACATATACGTATATATACATATATATATATGTATGTATGTATACATATATATACATATATATATGTATATATTTATATGTATGTATATGTATACACACACACACACACACACACACACACACACACACACACACACACATGTATATGTATATGTATGTATAATACATATATATGTATATATACATATATATATATATATATATATATATATATATATATATATATATGTATATGTATATATGTATATATATATACAAACACATGTATGTATATATGTATATGTAGACATATATATATATATAGACACACACACACACACACACATACCCATCTTCTTGGGCATTTCTACGTTGCATTAAAATGGGATTTTAATATATTGTATTTTCGGGTTGTATTGAAATGAAATGAAATTTTATAAATAGAAACCCTAGGATGAGGGTGTAAAGAAAATCAAAAAAAATATTCGATCTTATAGGCCACTTCCAAAAGCTTAAGAGTGCCTCCAATGGCTTCCCTTCCTCCTCCTTCAACCTGCAAAACCAAAGAAAGAAAATGAACCAAATGAAATGAAAAAGAAGCTTTCATAAGAATTGCTTTAGGGTTAGTTGCCCTTTTTCCATATCAAGGCCCCAAATTGAATCCATCCAAGGGATGAGATTCATCCCTACAAAAAGTAGGTGGAGAGTGGGTGAGTGGAAATTACCATTTTAATTTAAATGTTTTATTTTCAAAAACATGAGTTGACTTTTTAAGGGGTCACTTTATGGGGTAAGGGAATGTTTATTCTAACCCCATGTAAATGGGAACCTTGTTAATTGTTTAAACCTTGTGGAATTAAATACCTTGGGTATTTAATTATTTTGGCCCCTTTAACCCTCTAAATTTAAATATGGAATATTTAACTATAGTAGGAATTTAATTGTTTATTAAATTAACACTTAGAGAGAATTTAACCATGCTTGGACTAATTATACTCATTAGTTTTAATGCGGGTTTAATATTTTTATAATGGGAAAATTTTATTTATTAAATATAATTGACCTAGAAACATTAATGTGACAACTGTAGGTTTTCGAAACCTTTTGTGGGCACGTTTTCCAAAAAAATTATATCCATAATTTTTCTAACTAAACCTAGGTTATTCTTGGGTCTCGTGTGTGGGCGTTACACTTGGTATCAGAGCCATGGGTTCAAAGCTTGGACCCTTGGGCACACTAGAAAACATGAGACATGAACATTAAACCTAGTACAATATTAAACCTAGCACAATACTAAACCTAGAAAACAACTTGTCTGAAAATTGTATATTTTAGTAAACATGGAAAAATGAAATAAAACCTAGAATGATGAACTAACTCTCACCTTGGTCTGTGCAGGAGGTGTAGATTAGACGAGGGGTCCTTTCACATAGACCTAGATATACCACCTCCAGAGTAGGTCGTAGCGGCCATTCTACCCCAGATTTTACAGACACTTCAGGACGTCAATGCCACTATACGCAGAGGGTCCTTAGGAGGATGATCAACCAGACATGATAGGGAGCCATCCATTGAGGCTCGTGCATCTCCTCAACACAACGAGGAGCATAGGGAAGAGAACTCCCATGTGGAGTCAGCCAGAGCAGAGTCACTGTAGAGGGGACAAGGAGACAGGATTTCAGGACACAGGGATAGGTCTTAGAGCCCTAGACCTAGAGATGAGCATGCAGAGAGGCCTAGGGGTCACCAGATGACAATTACAAACCATATCAGGGAGATCCTGAAGCTATGACCATCTCACTATTCTGGAGATACAAGTGGATTTCAGGAAGAGGCCTGGTTGGTGAGCTTGAGCGGGTGCTTCAAGCTCTACCCTTGTACTAGCAACATGAAAGGCTCATGTTGTGATCCATCTTCTGAGGGATGGAGTAGGTGTCTAGTGGAGGAATGAGGAGCAGAATCTCCACATTGATTCAGAGATGGTTACCTAGGAGCTCTTTGAGGAGTGGTTCAGGAGAAGGTACTTATCTTGGAGGTTTATTCAGCAGCAGGATAGATGAGTTCCATGACCTCTGTCAGGCATCTATGACTGTAGCTGAGTATGAGAGTCAATTTTTGGACCTACTCAGTATGTCGACTATATGTAGGATGAGAAGGTATAGATTCACAGGTTCATCAGGGGCCTGAATTTGGATTTGGGTGGTGAGGTGCACATTCACTACCCACAGACCTTAGCAGAGGCCATGGAGAAGGCCTATATTACAGAGGAGACATGAGGAAAGACACAGTAGGCTAGGGATAGAGTTCAGAGCCACATCTAGTAGATGCAGGATAGCAAATCGAGGGGGTCAGTTCCTCCTCCTCGTGGTGGACAGGGTTCAGTACAGTCTTCTTTCAGACCACCACAACAGCCACCTCAGTAGCAACAACAACAGACTCGTCCACCATTCAGCCTACTCAAAGGTTTGACGCACAGAGAGGACGGAGTATGGGGCCTCCTCCTAGGGGTCCCATTAGGACACAGGGTGCACGAGAGCTCAGTCAGTAGGATTCATCAGCAGAGACCTCAGCATTCCATAGCCGGATCATCAGGATCCACAGCACAGACCTCTAGAGTACCGGTTGGAGCTGCATCTCATTGGAGAGGACCAGAAGTTTTATGGTTGTGGTGTTGTTGGACATCATTGGAGAGAGTGCCCACATAGAACCCTAGTAACAAGGGTAAGACAAATTTATGAGCCTACTATTGGTGACATGGGGCACAGCCATCAGATCTATGCAGTGGTCGAGAACCACCAGGCTGAGCACCAGAGTACCATCATAGAGATGAAAAGTAGCATTGGTGGTATTCCTACCTCCATTTTGTTTGATTCTAGTTCATCAAATTCTTTTATTACACCATCCTTAGTAGAGCATTGCAGGTTGGTGGCAGTTAGGCAGGGTCTTAGTTGGGATGTTGAAATGGCTTCTGGAGCCAAAATTTCTGTAGACTCCTTAGTTAAGGAGTGTGTAGTGGATTTGGGACCCTTCACCACTACCTCGGATCTTCGCATCCTTCCTTTGGGTTCTTATGGAGTCATCTTGGGCATGGACTGGTTGTCTACACATAGAGCCAAAGTGGATTGTTACCATAAGACTATATCATGTACAAATGATCTAGGAGTTGAGTCAGTGATAGCAGGGGTTAGGAGACCCATTTCCATTCACACCATCTCTGCTATGCAGCTTAAGTGGTGTGTGTGATGAGGTTTTCAGATGTATGTTATTACGGTTAGTGACAGATCGAGAGGATGAGTCTAGTGAGCCATCCCTTGATGACCATCCCATCTTGAGAGATTTTTTTGATGTTTTTCCAGGGGAGCTACCCGGGGTTACCACCCCCACGTGAGATAGATTTTCACATAGATTTGGTTCTGGGAGCAGAGCCTATCTCATGAGCACCTTATCGGATGACTACTCCTGAGCTCTATGAGCTCAAGTTACAGCTTGAGGGCCTTCTGGAGAAAGGCCTAATCCATCCTAGTGTATCCCCTTGGGGTGCACCAGTGATTTTTGTAAAGAAGAAGGATGGATCTCTGTGGTGGTTGTGTATTGATTACCGCCAGCTAAAAAAAGTAATGATCAAGAATCGTTACCCCCTTCCGCGCATTGATGATTTATTTGATCAGATGAAGGGGGCCATAGTTTTCTCCAAAGATAGATCTTAAGTCAGGATATCATCAGCTGAGGATCACAGAGGAAGATATTCATAAGACCTCCTTCTGTACGAGATATGGCCACTACGAGTTCACAGTAGTGCCTTTTGGTCTGATGAATGCCCCCGCAGTGTTCATGAGCTTGATGAATGGGGTGTTCAGGACATTCTTGGATTGCTTCATGCTCATTTTCCTTGATGACATTCTGATTTACTCACGTATGTGTGAGGAGCATGAGGAGCACCTTCGCTAGGTTCTTCAGTGTCTTCATGAGCAACATCTTTATAGGGAACCTAGAGAAGTGTGTGTTCTTTCATACAGAGGTGTAGTATTTGGGCCACATCATTTCTGGGGAAGGTATTGCAGTCGATCCTTCCAAGATTCAGAGCTATTATGGATTGGCCAACACCCACTAGTGTGACAGAGGTGTGCAGCTTCATGGGTTTAGCTGGGATATTATAGGAGATTTGTTCAAGACTTCTCTCGGGTTGTGCACACCCCATCACTTCCCTTCAGCGGAAAGGGAAGAAGTTTGTATGGTCAGATAGATGTGAGCAAGGCTTTCAGGACACTGAAGGAATGCCTCATGACAACACCTATTCTTATAGTGCCAGATCCTCAGGGTGAGTTCTTTGTATGCACAAATGCTTCTTTGGTAGGACTTGGAGGTGTGTTGATGCAGGAGGGGAGAGTAGTTACTTTTGAGTCTCGCAAACTCAAATATTATGAGCTCAATTATCCTAAACTCATGATCTTGAGCTTGCGGTAGTTGTTCATGCCTTGGTTTGATGGAGACACTTCCTTCTTGGCCAAAGATTAACACTCAGGACTGATCACTTGAGTCTTCACCACCTCTTCACGTAGCCCAATCTCAACACTTGTCATCAGTGGCATTGGATGGATTTTCTTTGTGAGTACGATATGGAGATAGAGCATGTGAAGGGGAAGGAGAATGTGGTTGTGGATGCTCTTAGTAGATGGAGACATGTGGTTATGGCCACTTCAGTGGGCACAGATTTGTGGAGCAGGATATTATAGCAGCTTCCTCACGATAGCTTCTACATTGCAGCTAGAGCAGAGATTGAGTCTCAGAGACCCCTTGAGGGGAATTTTGATGGATTTTCATTAGAGACAGATGGCCTTCTCAGGCACAGAGGCTAGATTTATGTTCCCAGAGATGGAGGCTTGAGGTAGGAAATTTTAACGGAGGCTCATCGTGCACCTTATTCAACCCATCCCTAGGGGTGAAGAAGATGCACGCCACCTTGAGAAGTTGTATCATTGGAGAGGACTTCAGAGAGATGCGGCTCAATTTTTGTCATGTTGTTTAGAGTGTCAGAAGGTGAAGGCCGAGCATCAGCATCCAGCTGGCCTTCTCTTTCCTCATGCCATACCGGAGTGGAAGTGGGACACCATTTCCATGGACTTCATTGTTGGGTTACCGACGTCAAGATATCACCACGACGCCATCATGGTCACGGTGGATAAATTGATGAAAGTGGCTCATTTTTCTCCTGGTGAAGACTACCTACATGAGCTAGTGCAGTGGCACGGGTATATCTAGATGATATTTTCAGGTTGCATGGGATTACGCAGAAGATCATTTGTGACCGTGATCCTCTGTATACTTCCCACTTCTGGACTACCATGCAGTATGCTCTTGGGATGAAGATCAATTTCAGTACAACATATCACCCTGAGACAGATGGACAGACTGAGTGGGTGAATCATATTTTGGAGGACATGCTTAGGATGTACGTCATGGATCATCAGTCGAGATGGGAGGAGTATTTGTACTTGGTGGAGTTTTCCTACAATAATAGTTTTCAGAGTTTGATAGGCATGGCTCCTTTTCAGGCACTGTATGGCAGAGAGTGTAGGACACCTCTTAGTTGGGACAGGTTAGAGGATAGGGTTTCTCTTGGGCCACTTTATTGCAGGACATGGAGCAAGTAGGTGGTTATGATCAGGAAGATATTACAGGAGGCACAGGACTGAAAGAAGAAGTATGTAGATCAGCATATGATAGATCATAGTTCTGATGTGGGCATGAAGGTGTTCCTTGTGTCAGGCCACATAAGATCCCTATCCATTACGGAAAAGGCTCTAAGCTAGCTCCTAGATTTTTGGGTCCCTTTGAGATCTTGGAGCGTATCGGCCCTTTGGCTTATCATCTAGTGTTGCCACCTAGCTTGTCTCGCATCCATGATGTGTTTCATGTTTCAGTACTTAGGAGATATATTGCAGATCCTTCTCATGTGCTGGATTGGACCTCATTGCAGGTGTAGGATCAGGGACAGGTGATGGTGAAGCCCATCCGCATTTTAGAGAGCAGGACCCTGGGCCTTTGAGGAAGAGATATTGACCAGGTTCGAGTGCTAGTGGGATAGGTATGATGAGACTGCGGCTACATGGGAGGATGCTACATTACTATGAGTTCAGTTTCCACACCTGTTCTAGTGACTTCCTAAGAGGAAGTCGAGTCTAAGGGGAGGGGGATGTAGTGCCCACTTCCCTTTGACACCTTTTTGTTATTGATTATGATACTTGTCGACTATACTTATGGATATTATTGTAGCTTTTGATTTGGCATGATGTTAGATGTTAGAGATCATGGACTATTGTTGATTTTGATTCATATATGATGCATGTGGATTATTAGAGACATTTTATATTGATGTTAATATGTTGTTGACATATATATATATATATATATATCATACAACATATTTCATCAATACTGAGTGTCTCTAGATAATTGAACTAATCTTATGATCATATATATATTGATGAGACATATAATAGACAATTTGTTAGGATTTAAATATATCGATTTTTGTGATCATTTTGTCATGGATCAATATGTAGAATGATTGCTAGAAATTGTAAATGATATATTTTCCTAGATGATATATTTTTCGTATATAGATGATTGTGGATTTATATTGTATGTTTTTGATGCGGCCATGAGGCCAAAGGAGGTGTTATGTGTTTTGTAGGTAAACATGTCACAACAAACATCGGGGGATTGGAGACCAACCACATTGGAATTCTAGATGAATTCAACAAGGGTCACCATGGCAACATGTGTTTGTGTGTGTGTGTTTGAATTATTGTTAGGGGGGAAATTGTGACCAAGGGGTTATGTGTTGTATTTTTTTTAGTTTCCTTTACTTAATGTAGTATGTGATTTTTAGTGATGTAATTTCCTTGTTTTAATTATTTAGAAAATGATGTATTCTTCCCTTTATCTTAATGGGTTTTAGTGTCCTATTTAAGTTAATTAATCTTGTTATTAACTAATTATGGATGTGACCAAAAGTTTTCATTTATTAGACTAGATGGCTCTTGGGTTTTGTGTTGTAAGATTGAGTGCTTGTGATCTTGAGTGTTGTACACTCTACCCCCTCATGGAAATTCGAATTTGGCCTTAAGGGCCAATTTTGAAGGCTTGTGGGACAAGTTAAACTTGTCCCACACCTCTTAAATTACTATGCCAACCCTACCTATGGGTTGGGGGGATAAAAATTACACCCCATTATGTGTTTTGGGAAGAAAATTTTAAGTTTTTATTGCACCTTCTTACATGTAATTACTTTTAGTCCTTAAGGGGTGTGGGCTTAGGTTGTGTGTGTAAGTAAAATGTCATTTCTTCACCCACTTATTAATTGTGCTTTGGAGTTTGAATTTTGACTTGTGAGGTGGAGTTGAGGATGAGTGATGTGGCATCCTATATGGAGCCACCTCACCCTCCTCTCTCCCTTTTCTATTTATTCAAGTTATTTTGCTTGTTTGGGGGTTACTTCATTTTTTGTGCTCTTGCATTTTTGGAGTTAGAGGATTTTGGGAATGCTTGTGGATTTGTTTGAGCTTTTGGTGATTGTTTGGACTTGAAGAAGCTTGTTGTGGAACTCTTGGATCAAGCTCTACTATGGAAAGGTAGGAGCTATACTCTTGAAAAATGTTTTCCTTTTTATATTGTGTATATGTGCATGTTTTTGAGTGTTTTGGTATGTTTGTTGGTTTCTTGGGTAGATTTATTAAGTGTGGTGTAGGAGGTGACTATGGGGATCTTTCATGTAGGGAGGCATAAGAGTTATTTCCATGTTTTGGAGGGATTTGGGATGGGTGTCCCACCTTGGACAAGAAATTTCTTGCATTTCTTACTTGGTCTATTTTATGAGGGAGCCATAAGAGATTTGTAGGGAGGCATAAGAGAATGGGAGGTATAAGAGGTACTTGAGGGAGGCATAAGAGTGTGTAGGGATTTTGAGATGTTTTATTGGAGGTTTTTTAGGTGGGCACCCATTTCCCATTGGGAGGTATAAGTGGCTTCCCCATAGATCTTACTCCTTTGGCTTTTGCATGTTGAAGCCTTGTGTATTTTATTGTTTTCCTTTTTGTGATTGTAGTTGTATTATTTTGGATTTTTGGTATGGTTATAAAATCTTGTATTGTGATGTGGAAGCCTTTTTTTGTTTCAATGAGTTGAATCCATTTTTCATTGTAATGTGGTTGGGGATTGGGGGCCAATGAGGAGGATGACTTCTCCTCCTCATTGGAATTATTTATTGGGTGGAGAGTGTTGCCTTTCCCCTCCTTTTTTTGTGACCAAATGAATCATGGTTGATCTCTCTTGTTGTTTATGTGAATCTTGGAGCTTGGTTGGTGCCCTCAAGAAATAGACTTGTAATATTGTATTCCTTTTAGCTTTCATTTTTGTAAATTTTTTCCCACTTTAAGTGGAATATGGTGTATTAGTCTTTTCAAGGAAAATTTTATTGATTTTTGTTATCATAGTTGTGATGTATGTGGAAAGGAAATACTCTTTAGTGAAGCAAGCTTGGATATAAAAATATATTGTTATTGTTTAAAAAAAAACTATTGGAAAGATTTGTATCTCTCATGTTAAGATTCATTTATATTATTGGAAATATATATTTGGTCTCTTTTAGATGGTTTGGAAATCTTGGTTAGTTTGAAATTAAGTTTGAAAAGAAAAAGGATGGTTACATTTGTGAATTGATTAAGTTGTGAAAATTTACATTTGTTATTCCCTTACAGTAGTTGAAAGAAAGTTAAATTTTATCCAAGTATTGGAAGAGCTTAAATGTTAAGTTTTTTTTTCTTTGGCCAATCAAATAGCTAAATTCCTAAATCTAGTGGAGAGAAGAAACTACCCATTTACAACTAAGGCTTTAGCCTCTTGGATTATAAAAAAATAAATATTAAGATATTGTAACTTTTCTCATAACCCCATTATAATCCTAATATTGCAATAAGTAAAATTTGAGTTACTATTCTTCTCATGCCTCTTATAACAAAAATATACTACCCATTTTTTATAAAGACATTTAAAATTTAGAACTAAAAATTAGTGACCCTAATAACTATTACAAATTAAAAGGTTAAAACTAATATACTAAAATTTATTAACTAAAAAGTAGGGAAATTACTTAAATTGATTAATATATTGAAAATTTATTATAATAGTTTTTATATTACTAATTACTTAAGCATTATTATTATACTTATAATGCTAATGTATTATATATATTATATATATATAAATATTATATAAAAATTATAGTGGTATATATATAACTAAGAAATTGTAGATTGGATTAAAAAAATAGGAATTTAAAGTAGTTTGTATTAAATTTTTAAAAAGCCCTTTGTGTTGTGGCCTTCATGGTAGGTAAAGGATTTGGGGTGGGGAGGGGTCAGCGTATCCGACCCCTCCCCACCCCCCAATAAAACTTAAAACCCACAATATATTTTGCGGCCTTCACCAAACTTAAAGCTTGCTCATACCTTGAATTGTGCAGCATGAGCAAATTTCTTTCTTACGGCTTGTATGTATTATTGATACACACACACACACACACTTTTACACACAAACACATACATACACACATATATTTGAAATTCAGGTTTTTTAACCCATTCAGGTAGTTAACCCATTATAGAATAAATAAATGTTTACACAAAGTAAATACAAATGGTTATAAATGTATATATACATATAGGTTGTGTATATACCCTATCAAAATGAAAATGCATACTAAATATAGCTTTATAAATAAAATGGGGCGAAACCCACAAGCCATTTGGGAAAATAAAGGAAAACTATGCTAAATAAAATATATAAATGTATTGAAACCCTAGGAGAGGGTGTAAGAAAAATGAGAAAATAAATGGGACAAGTAGACCTCTCCAATATCTTGAGATGGCATCTAATGGCTTCCCTTCCTCCTCCAATAACCTGAAAAACAAAAGAGTAAATAATGAACCAAATGAAAGAGAAAGAAGCTTTCATAAGGATGCTTTAGGGTTAGTTACCCTTTTTCCACATCAAGGGCCCAAATTGAATCCATCCAAGGGATGAGATTCATCCCTACAAAAAGTAGGTGGAGAGTGGGTGAGTGGAAATTACCCATTTTTATTTAAATGTTTTCTTTTCAAAAACATGACTTATCTTTTTAAGGTGTCACTTTATGGGGTAAGGGAATGTTTATTCTAACCCCATGTAAAATGGACCTTGTTAATTGTTTAAACCTTGTGGAATTAAATACCTTGGGTATTTAATTATTTTAGCCCCTTTAACCCTCTAAATTTAAAATATGGAATATTTAACTATAGTAGGAATTTAATTGTTTATTAAATTAACACTTAGAAAGAATTTAACCATGCTTGGGACTAAATATACGCATTAGTTTTAATGCGGGTTTAATATTTGGTTATAATGGGAAAATTTTATTTATTAGGAAGAAATATGTGACAATCAATCATGTAGGAATAAGACATCTTTGAGGTCTTCTCGGAACAATAATAGCAATGTTTAAAAAAACAGAACAGGACTCGTAATGGACCGAAGGTTAGACCAGAAGCGGACTTGGATCCGGTCAGGGTTGGACCAAAACTGAATCGGAATCAAACCAAAACTGGACTGATTTAAAACTTATGAACCAGTTTACTAAAAAACAAATAAAATATTAAAATTTTAATGAAAACAATATATTTTAAAGACTTCAAACCATGATTACAAACAATTAGAGACAAAATATGCAAAGTTTTTCTCAAACATATACCATGTAAGGGTAAATATAGCAAAACGGAACCAAGTGCACTACATATCCTAAACAAAATACATAAACAATGAGGCTCTAAATGGTAAGTATAGCAAACTGGCACTAACTGCACTACATATCCAAAAAAACGTAAACAATGAGGCTCTAAATGGTCCCTAGAGTCCAAAAAACAATATGCTACAAGCTACAACATATCATCTAAGAAAATCGGATCTGTATTAGGTATCCTATTTAGTAATTGGTTGCGCCTTAGCCAGAGGTTGTATTACACAAATATGAGATCATTTAATCGTTGTTCTAAACGGGATCTATATAACATCATTTTAGGGTTAAGGTTGGGAAAAAGTAACTTAAAAACTAAAATTGGAAAAAAAATGTTTTAATGTAAATCTTGCCCCTCAACTAGTTTAGACTAGTCTACTACGGAACCAGTCGGTTTAACCGGTTCAGTACAAAACTAGACGGTTCAATACTAAACAGGTACTAAATCAGCCAGTTCTGTACAAAACTGATTATTGGCTTGGTTTTTCTAACGGTTTACAAATTTTTTAATGAACCAGTCTAACCAATCCGGAATCAAAATGACTTTTAGTGTCTGACTTTTAAGACACTAATTAATAGTGATGATGTCTCCACTGATCCTAATGCTATAGGTGAACAATTTGATCCCTAGGAGAGCAACCATCTAATTCAAAAAGGAGGATTAGCTTGGATTAGTCACTAGTTAATTTTGAAGAGGAAAGGATATCAATTTTGGAGGAGTTAAAGGTTTTGGACGAGAAGCTTCAGACATTTACAAAATATGACCAGGCTGGCATGGCTCATTTAGATGTAAATGTAATAGAGGATGACATGAAATGAACTGATGTAGGCAAAGAAAATCTGGTAAAATTATTGGAACTCTTGCTTATAAACTAGTAGGATGGGGAATAGGTAAAAAACTTCTTCCTTTGTTTGATGCCACAAGTGTCCAAGAGGATTCTCTGCATTATATAGAAGAGTTCTCCTTAGCAGATACCTCTAATGCTTGTTGTGCTATTTCTATGGTTGTGACGGACATCGATAGGCTTGTTCTCGAAGAAGTGTACAATTTATATGAAAAGTTCCCATCTCTTGAAGCTAACAGTGATTTTCTGAAACACACTAGTATGTTTATGAGAAAGGGTAATGAAGGAATGAAGCTTCTTCAAGAAAGTGCTTAGCACCTGCGAGACCTTCAAAGCGTAGAACTTAAAGCCAGGAGATCCAATGATTTCATGTGGTCCAGTGCAGTTGTTCTCCTGTCAATAAAGATAATAACTCTACATGCTTTTATTCTCACCTTTAATTTGTTAAACATGAAATCTTAAAAAATATTGGATCAACTTGCAAGGTTGTTCGCTGCAAATTCCATGAGTTGAACCTCATGTTCCTTAGTCAAAATGTTTTCATTTGTTGGACATATTTAATATGTCCGTAGGATTCTCTAGTCCACAACACTCTTGGAGAAGAAAAAACCAGTTAGATGAGTATCTTTGTAAAAAAAATATGATAGCAATTTTAAGTGAATTGTTATTCTAGGCCTCATAAGGACGATGCAATGATCCATTTTCCAAGACATAATTTTTCTCATTATTTATGTTGTCAAAAACTGTACAAGTATCCACTTAATTATTGTACCAGACATACATGTTGATAACAACATTTTGGAAAACATTACGCATAGAAAATGCAAATCCATTGTCAGTGATGAGAAACTGGAATTTTTTACAATCGAAAATCGAGTGGGATGAATTTTGTGGAGGAAATGGACCCAAAGAAGCATGCAATAGATTTGGCTTTGATGAACATTCAAACTTATGACCTATGCCACAAGATTCTCCAAATTTTATCGAATTTTTTTGAATTTTGCCAAATTTTATTCTCGCCGAACATGAACTTGAACTTTATCCATTATTTTTGCATGGGACTTTTTGACACGATTTCGCATTGCTTTACAAATGTATATATACATATACCAACTGAAATTATCAAAAAAAAAAGTTCTCTCCACTCTGTCCCTCTGACACATTTATGCATTTTTTTCAAAAAATAAAAATAAAAGAAATAAAAATTGTTCGAACTTAAACGCATTTTTTTTCTCAAACTTTATCCCTTGGTGAATTTGAACCAAACTTCATCCTCATCAAACATAAACACAAAGTTGAACCGAACTTTATCCTCATCGAGCATAAATGCAAACTCGAGCCTTGTGACTTGGCTTATGACCGAGTCAACATAATACTCTGAGATCAAGATTGATATTAATAGTGGATGACATTGGCATTATATGATTATAATTGAAGCATTAAAAATGCACATTATATTGGATCTAGTTGAACCAAAATGAAAATGGATACTTCAACCTCTAAAAAAGAGAGAATTTATAAACAATGTCAACCGTTATTATTAGTAGGATCGATATATGTTTTGTGGTTATTATCGATGGTGACACTGAATCAAGCTATGAAATAGGCTTTCATTACAAAAGAGCTCATTCATGCCATTAGGCTTACATTGGTAAAAATCAATAAAGTTCACTCTGAGTTTCTTGTATTGCCTGGAAATTTGATGTAATATTTGCAGCCTTCACTATGAGAATCGATCCAGGAAATTATGCTAGGTGTTACAGTTGTTCACATACATTCATATAACAAATAATAGATAAAGTAGACAAAAAAAAATGGACCATGTACAAAATATCCATCTATGAGTAGCATATACAGTTGAGAAACGCTTGAATAATATTTTTATGAGAATTACGTAATTACTGAAAATATGAGAACTACTGAGAAACGCTAGAATATGAGAATTACATAATCACTGAAAATGTCCATGTAGACTAATGTGTATTTCAATGACAAAACTAAATGCAGTGTCAAAACGAACCTCCCTGCCAATTCGCAATATAGAAAAGCCATGAAATAGAGGAGACTTCAGGATCAAAAATAGGAAGAAATGCTGAGAGGTGCAGAGAATCCCCTCCTTGTAGTGGTATCAATCAAGTCTTCAGCTGGACAGCCTGGCCATACACTCCACTCCATGGAATTCACATTAAAGCTCAACATAGTCATGCTTCCTCTAAGCATAAATCAAATTCGATCAGCCTGGTCCGATGCACCTACAACAAAATCCGTCCCATCTGATGATTTGACTGTGTCTTCCAACAGATCCCGAGGAGTCATCGATATGAGAGACGACCTTTTAAGCTCTGCATTTATATCCAGCTGCCACATCCCCACCAGAGTGTGCTTGAAAGGCCCTCAGCTCTTCGTTTACACCGGGGACTCTACTATACCTTTCGCAAAAGACATTTAGCAGAGTGCAAAAAGGAAAGCCCATACACTCACTACTCAAAACTCTACGCCATACGCGGCTGAATTTCCATAGTTTGGCACAGTTATCTGCAAGACAGAGAACCTTATTGATCCTCTTCGTCACAACATCAACATCTTCATCTTCATCAAAGCCATCAATATTATTTTCATACATATTTATATCGGCAGTAAAGCCCTCCATAAATACTGCAATCATCATCTTTATCTCCTCCGCAGTATATACACCTTCGCCACTAACACCAGGCCGATGATGATGCTGCTGCTACTGCTGTATTTTCTTAATTTTACTCTTCTTGGGCATTCTTCTTCCCATTTTCTTATTCTCCATTCTTCCCCCCATACCTATTTCTCAAACACCAGCAATGCCTATTTCTCCCACGACTACAAAGAAGCTCAAAATTGTAAGTACACACTTCCCCATAATATAATTTGCAGGATGCTAGGTACATCTCTAATTATAGATTTCCCATATGCTGCTATTAATAAAATTTAAAACGGTTAACAGCTTTTTTTATATATAGATCAATGATAAAAAAACTTTTGCATATACCAAAGATCTCAATCATACTAAATTTGGAATCAGGGCTATTCATTCGCTAAAATTAAAATAAAAAGTCATTTTAATTTTTTAATGACAATAGTAGTTTGTGCAATTCTAGGCTCTAGCTATGTAGAAGGCCACATAATTCACATGGTTTGTTTATTTTACTAGGTATATGCCAAACATATTTAACTTAGATAGATGACTCTCTTTGTTTATTATCACTATATGCCAAACATATTTGGACATTATTTAGTTTGGGCAATAACATATGAGTAAGTTGGCTCACAAAATTTGTTTAACATTTAGTTTTGAGAGCACTTGGTGAGGGGAATTATCTTGTTGGTTGATAGGTTTTTTTAAGTTGAAATTTTTGCATACCAACATTTAATTGGCATCGTCATCTTGTTTAGGCGTAAGTAAGAAGTTAATATAAAATCTAGCACGTAAATCTAATTTGTTAGTGTTGGCTATTTTTCCTTAAGTTTGTATATGTGTGTCTATCATATTCAACAACTTGCAGCTATTTTTGTATTTGGCACTCAATAAATTTATAAATAACTCTAGAATAAATTTTACAGTTAGCTTGTTTATAACATTGTGTCCCTACAATTCACGGTTAGATCAAAACTCGCCTTACAACTTTACAGGATGTCGAAATTAACTCACTCTTGAGTTGGTTTTCTTTCATTGGAATTGAAATGATTAATTTCTTACGCTTATATCATTTGGCCACATATACTTTACATTAAAATTAAAAACACTTTGCAAAGGGAATTAACTCCCTTAAATTATTTTGAGTTTTTAAATATAAGTATTATATGTATCCTCATGATCCACATCAAGAATGAGCATTCCTAAATGTGATAGAAGAGGAGGTCTCTTCACTTGTGAAGCTTATGAATGACCATTATTGTGTGTGAATTGAGTAGGCACATTATACATTCCAATTTCCTAACACCTAATCATTTGTATGTTATTTTCCTTTAATCATAATAGAGAGTTCCAAAATTTTAATCAAATAATGAGCTAACAACCAACATCTTAGTGATTAACCAATCACCTACAATAATATTCCCTTGCAATATTCCCTCAATCCTTGAATTATTGAAATTGTAGTCCATGTAAGTAGAAAAATAATATTCAACACATAAATTGAATACATGAAATTGTATTAATTCGCATTGACTTCCAAAACCTTAACCTCACTTGTCCTAAGGATAACTTTCCTTTACCCTCCATCTTTTGGGTGCATTAGAGTATATGTCGACGTGGCTGGTGGGACCTAATATTAGAATGAAAGCAGTCAAACTAAGTTGGAAGAAAATCGTTTCCTTTCATTAACCCTTCTGTAATGCATGCATTTTTCATTGATTGTTTTCCTAATTGGTAGGATGACATGACCGAAGAGAATATTGTGGGGTCACCGGTGTACAGAGCCGAATTAAGATTTGGAAGCGCTCTAGGCAGTACTAGGAGCAAATGGCCCCCCTCGAGGACCAGCCACACACCTCCCTGTACATGTTTTTAAAACAATTCTAGTATAAATTTTAACGCATTCAACTAAAGCTATAAAGGCTTTTACCTTGCCATTCAATTCAAGATAAGAATTTTTTATTGTTGATATTTAAACTATTACACTCCATCTGTCCGCCCCTCCTGACCCACATGACCTCCTTGGCTGTCATTGTAAACTACTATTACAATTATAAAAAAGAGTTAAACAGATTTGAAAAATTCCGGCCTTCTAGATTTCCAATTTGAAATTTCAAAACAGTTCGGGATGAGAGGAAATCCATCTACTCAAGCAAGAGCTAAAGTAAATTAATGTTGCATATATCAATAATAAAAAAAAAATCCCGGTCCTATTTCTAGTTTCTATATATAATACGATCGTTGTAAATTGTAGATAGGAACTAAGATATTTTATATCTCAGCTGTAAGCCTCTTCTGTGGACAGCTCATTACTCATACTATTTCCACCCATGATATATATGGCTGGATATTATATCAATCCCAGATCAATTGTAGGATTATTATCCCTATACATAGGCATTGTTTTAAAGATTAACCATCTAAGTTCGAAAGAATAATCAAATTGAAGAAATTAGGAATAAACGAAGACACTAAAATTTCATTACGAAAAAAAGTAGTGGCTCGGCAGGTCAAGGACCTTAGCCTTACTCCCCTCAACTAGTTCAGAGGCGACTTAGTGGTGATCTGCCGAAGGACACAATCCTAATATTTGCAGTCATTATTGGACTCTGGAGGCTTCAAGGCTTGGAGCCGTGGCCTTGCTTTTGGTTACAGAAATGTGGGTGCAGAAGAATACAAGTGACAAATTCAAATTGGCAGGGTCGAATTATATATATGTTACTTGTTTAAACTTTTTTGCAAACTATTTCAATTTGTAAAGCAGAATGTCTGGGCCGACCTGTTAATTTTATTGAAAATTATGGCACCCCTCCCATTGTGTGCCCTAGGGAACTACCTAGGTTGCATAGGGTATGAAACGCCTCTGTCAGTGTACGTATGACACAAAGACGGTTAAATGTAAGAACTAATGAAATTCAAAAATAAACGAAATGTTTATCGAAGAGTCCAAGGACATCTTCCAAATTTCAACTATATTTTACTAAGAAAATTAATTTTATGTAATATAGTTTATTAATCAAACCTTGGAAAATGATTTAGTCTTGTGCTATTATTTAAAGGATAAATTTGCTTATTACAATTAACACTGTTTTAATTATTGTGAAATCTTTAATTTAAAACAATATTTTATATTTTAAAGTATATGTAAATTAAATATATTAATTTAAGAAATTATTTTAATTAATATTTATTCTAAAAATATTGACAAATATTAATTTTGAGACGTCACTTACTCTACATAGGATTTGAGACACGTTCTTTATGAATTTCTTATTCATTAGTGATAGATGACTTTAGTTGCACTTCATTGAAAAAGGCTTCCAAACTCCATTGTAAATCTAAAATATTACAATTTTTCCATTAGTTTTCCCAAGCAAGAAGGAAAAAAATATGATAATGAATCAGACATCAAATTTAAGTTTTAAATTTATTTTAATGTTAATAATTAAGTGTTAACATATATTAAATATTATTGTCCACTACCACCCTCGTCTACAAAATAAAGAAACATATACAAGTGTTATGGAAAAAATTACCTTTGCCAAAAAGTAAATTATAAATCAAAAATTCAATACAAATACAATATTTTAAAGTCAACTGATGCGGCAATAATTCCTAATTTTGGCCAATGATAAAAAAATGTGCACAAACATCCTAAAATCATACAAATAGTGCATATAAGTTTAATATTAATTATGTTACTTAATTATACCAAGACGCGTTATACAAGGGCAACCAAGGGGTAGTATACTAGAGGCTATTATCCACAGAAAATGCATCACTTTTACACTACACATAAAAAGGCCCCTTTGTAAAAGTGGTGCATTTTGTGAGGAGAATAGCCTCCGCCGAGGTAGCATTGCCTCCAATATATATGATTTGTTCACTTTTAATTCAAACCTTAAATTAGCATGCACTTGATTGTTAATAATCTAATTTTTTTTCTTCCTTTTCATGGAGAATTCCAACTAAAAATTTGTATACAATGGAATCTGCAACCCTTTTTTCTCCTAAAATATTTTTTCAATCCTTACCCATTGATGCCACTAAATTGATGCCATTTTCACCATTTAGTGAGATTTTTTTAGAATTTAATAAATCTATTTATAATTGTGGTATGCTAAGCACATTGAAATTTTATCTCTCTATGTTCTTGAGATATATGTATTTAAGATATTTTTACTAGTGATAAATAATAAAAACTATTTTTATAACACATTAGTATAACAATAATAGTTTTTAATAAAAACAAATTGATGTTATGAAAAAAGAACTATTACAAATTATTATTTTTATAACTAAAACAATATATAAAGAGGATAATTGATATAGAATGTCTCTCGTGTAAGGAGTCTTCAATATCCCCTCTTTGGTCACCCTTTTATTCCCCATCTCTTTTGTTCTAAGCTTTTAGAAATGTTGTATGGAATGTTAGTGACAATCCTTAGCCTACCTTTTCTATTTTGCGAAGCCAGGGTACACTCATCCTCATTATTCTTTATTTTTATTTCAATTTGGAATCAATGGTGTCATAATTCCAATTTAATATGTCTAAAAATATAAAATAGATATATTTCAATTACATCTAAATAGTTATGAATATATCATGTACCAAATATTGTTAGCATTATCATATATCATATGTCATATATCATATATCATATATCATCCACACTCATTTCCCTAACCAATCACTCAATTGGTGTTATCAAGAACACAATTAGGGGATATTGATCCCCCTAAAAACATTTGTAATAACCTAATTTCATTTCAATCATTAAAATAAATATAAAATCCATCACCTAATGATGTAAGATTAGTGTAGCTTTGAGAAAGTAACCAACCTAATACCTTGATGGATTTGTGTTTTAATTATAAATTTAGTTGAGAAGCCACGTTAGATGACAAAGGTCCAAAAATACATAAGGAAAAAGTATTTGCATATTTAACCAATTATTATTTTTTACAATGAAAAGAAAATAATTTTTTAATAGTTTCTTTTTGTTTACTCAATTTTCCATATTTGAATTTCCATGCAACCAATCACTTGATCAGTTGCATTGGAACACAATTTGGGAATATGGAGGCTCCTAAACACAAGTATGGTAAACTAATGATATTTTATATCCAATTTTCCATATTTGATACCATTAGGCTCAAACACTACCATCGAAAAACATTGACCAGTTTCAATATTAGTGATCAAATATAATTTATTATATTTGATATATTTTACACAGAGCTTGATGACATACTTTTTTGTTGAATCGAATTGCACATGTACTCGTTTTTGGATTTATGTAAAGCCAAAATCATGTTGGACCTTTCCTTAGTACAACTATCCGACTTTATCTCTCTAAATTTACCTAGTTTATATTCAATTTATTATATTTGACTATCTTAGTTATTTAATCTAAATTATTTCAAGTTTCTAATTGTTTTAGGACTTTAGGTACAAAATAGTTAAACACTTCTATACTTTAACATGATCAAAAATGGGTTCAATGAATGAACCTCTAGCGGAGAAAAGTTTCAATGAAAGTAAAATATCAAGGCTGAAATAGGTGAAAATATTTTCCAAAGCCTAAGGCGAAAAGAGTGGTCAATGCAATAGAAAAATGAACAAAAAATGGATAATTCTTACCTCAAAAACAACAATGGAAGTTTACATTCCAATGTATTTAAATATAAAACACAATAATATATTTTTTCTTAAAAATCCATAAAACTAAGAAAAAATATTAGACAACACATTATTTTACTAATCAACTATACAATGAAATGTATTATGTATAGTAAACATGTTGAAAATAACATACAATACCTAAGACAATAAATTCAAATATAATATCTATTGTAAGAAACCACATCATTCCAGAGTTGTGCTTTCCACAAGTGCCAAGACCATTTCACCCTCCAGCAATTTTGCATACAAGGGCTTGAACACGTATGTCTATCATACAATTTTTGCGTGAAAGTAATTTTTCACTTTTGCTTTTAAAAATACAAAACAATATTTTTATATCAACAATTTTACATTTATTTGATTTTTTAATATATATTTATAATATACAAATTTAAAATATACAAATTACATGTGATTGTTATTTTTAAAAATTCCTTTTAAGTATTTGACAGCTAAAATCGTTTAAAATATATCTCATATTCTTTCCAAATTTCAAATTCTATCAATTGTGTAAAGAGCAAGAGTAGTTGCCAACATTCTAGAACTAACAACCAAGTGAGACAGAGGAACCCTCCATATGACTTTAAAAAGACACAATACAACATTATTCCTAAGCTCCATACTGTTTTTAATTAAGTGATGTTACTCAATCCTTATTTCATTGCATCATATCAACCCGTCAAAGATTCTCTCATTTTTCTTTCCTTTATATGGAATATGTCAAAAGTATCTTCTCAAATTTGTCACCTCTACATTTTTTTAATAAAAATAAACCATTTTGTAAAATTTAGAATATTAAATACTGTGACTCTTGTACCAACATTGGAAATTACCGACTCTTTATAATCTATGGAGAGGTCATCCACATAAATCATTACAATTTTTGGAGTATTGGTATGAATCTTCTATGACTATAATAAAAAAGGTAAATGCTTAACATTAATACATTTCTCAGATATATATGTTGTCATCTCATTCATAATCTTAACATATAAAAATGTTTCCTATTTAATACCATATATCTCATAAATCATTTCATTATTAACTTAATGAAATAACACCAATACTATATTGTACAAGTTCAAACATCTATCATCCCCAAAATATTATAATGAACACATCCACTCTAATGTATTGTTGTTGTGTTAACATACATCTCAAAAGCCTTTAAAAAATAATCTTACCTTGGGTATTTATTTTCAATGAAGAAAATGATGATTTATGAAGTTTTAAGCTTACTCAACAAAGAAATTCATGTCAAGCAAACATGGTCATCTCCAATTTAAAAACTAAAAGGTTAACACATGAAAAACATGTTATATTAAGAATAAATTTCGACAATGTTTTTAAGCATCACATCAAAATAGCCTTCATGTTTTCTATATTGAATAAAAGTTGCAAACAAGGTGCTCGAAATGAAAAAAAATTATCATAAGGTTGAACATAGAGTTGTCAACATGTAGTGGGATATATTTTTCATATTTTAATGCGACAAAGGCTCGGTGGTAAGGGGTGCAATGTGTAAAAGGGCAGAGATAGTTTTTTGCTTTGACACATAAAATTTGAAATCAAGGGTCATTTCAAATTATGATTAGTTGTCTCCCTTTTTTGAGGGTTGGGTTCTTGGTTATCTTTTCTAATGGAAATATTGGTTGTATCGTTTCCCAAATCTCTCCTTCGCAAAGGAGCATCAACTCCAGGGCATGGAAAAACTTGTAATTAAGGTATATCCCACTTCTCATTTTCTAAACAACATTTTTTCACTTAAAACTAAATCCTAACACAATATAGAGAAGGTTATGCCTAGGCTCAAGGTTTCCTTTTTTCTTCCATACAAGCCACCTCATTCAAAATTCCATTCACATAAGTGTTTCCAAAAAAATGTTACACCATGTGAGAGGGGATGATACAAAACTTGCTAAGACTTATGATGTTCCTTATATTCGTAGAATTCCATATACCACTACTCATAGTGCACGCTATTTTTCATTTCTCACTTAGGTAATCTAAAAAACTACATGATTTTAAACACATTATTTTATTGTTGACATAGTCAATATTGGAGGTGTAGAGTGTAACACCCTCTAAAACAACCCACTTCAGACCCAAGAATAACCTAGGATTGGTTGGGAAAATTATGGAATATATATATATATATATATATATATATATATATTGTTGTTTAAAAGAGTCTACAAACCAGGTTACCAAACAACATTTGTCGCAAGCAAGCTTCAAGCCAAACATTATTAATAGCTTATAGTTTTATTAATACAACAATGATAAAGGATCACAAGGTCCAAACTTAGGGTTAGATTAATCAATTAGGGTTAAGAGGGAAATTTCTCACTATACCACTCTCTAACAGGATTAAAGGTTTAAAATTAATTTTTCTCAAAGTAACACATTCAAAAATTCTCAAAAACATTTCCATTAGATAGGACATTTACTCACCTTTTCCGATGATATAAAGAAGTCCTCATAACTCCTCATATTTCTCAAGATATGGGCCGACAGACCTTGGGAGGAAATTTTTTCCAAGAGCGGGTCTGCGGGCCTAGGGGAGAAAATTTTCCCATGTGCGGGGCCGGCAGAGCTAGGAAGGACTTTAGCGCCTTTTCCCCTTTTGGGACAAAAGCGTGATTTTCCTTGGCGCTCCCACGAGCATGAAAGGATACGTGTCGACATTTCCAAATTCGGGCGGAAAAAACGGGTCACTGAAGAATTTTAAGACTTTGAATCTTTTTGCCGAAAAGCGCTAAGGGATCAAAATGATCTGCGCCTCCATCGATGGCCAAGGTGCCATATGTCAGCTATCCATTGGTTGCTGTCGACGAGCTGGCAGGGAGAAATTAGAAAAATTTTCCCAAATAAATTTTAAGTGATCTGCTCCTCCGCTGACTGCCTTGTGACGCCACGTGGCAGCACCTGATTGGTTGCGGGCCGGCGAGGCCTTGGAGAAAATCTAGAAAATTTTCCCAAATAATTTTAAAGGTTAAGTTAAGTGTTGCGGGTCATCGAAGCGGCGGGGAAATTCGTACCTTTGGCATTTTTGACCAAAAAATCACTAAAGGAAAATTCGGGTCCACGGGTCTGCCCAAGGAAAATTTTCCCCAATTTAAAAAAAAAAAATAGTTAGAATTATTATTTTATTCTATTTATTATTATTATTTTTTGAAGCCAAATGAAGGAAAACTTCATAAGGCCATAACTTTTGATTGGGAACTCAGTTTTGAGAAAACAAGGACTTTTTGGAAAGCTCTCGACGCCCTCTTTGCACATGAATCATAAAATTTTTATTTTGGTAAATTTTAAAGGATCAATTTCATAAAAACGATCTGCAGGCTTTCGAAGTGAAAACTGGTAAATTTTGACTTATGAAATTTTAATCGATTACTCTTCTTCCTCTCTCAACATGTCAATTAAACATGGAGAATCGTTATTAGATGGATTTAGGATGGATTTGAAAGGTAAGTTTGTCTAATTGACTCCCAATTAAAAAAAATACAATTTTGACAACAAAACGACAGCAAAACGGTTTGAGCCTGATTTTTGATAAGATTTCTAAGAAATTCCTTAAGTGTTTTTGTCCAATTGAATTTGTTTAGGGCATATTGCTTAAATTTAATAACTTAATTTATTATTTCCTTGTTGTAGGTCCGAACTGTGCATTTAGGATAAGGTATTTGCCAGTTTGAAAATACAAATCAGAGATCAAATTTTAAAGAGTCTATTTGCCATTTTCTTCTTCCAAATATTAGAATATGTTCCAATTCCAATCTAATACATTTAGTTGATTCAAATCAAACTATTCAAAACTAGAATGTAATTTTGATTTCCAATTTTACACATTTCAAAAGACATAATTCTGTATTTTTCCTCACATGCATTTCTTCCTTTTTAACAGAGATTTCAAATACATTTTCTTCACACGTGTTTCCTCTTCTCATTTACCCTTCTATAACAACTTTTGAATTCATTCCCTGCTAATTTAAATTATTTCTCTTCCTTCAATCAAAAGTAGAGCAAGAATGCAGTTTCAATTTCTTTTCAAACACGTACTCTTCAAAAGCACAGAGAATGAAATAATTCTGAATACATTTCCCACATTCAAACAAAGAGTTGCACAACATATTGAAAGCTGATTCCAAACAATAATAACTTCATTTGGTTAAGGTAGAACAAATTCTATTCAAATTAGAATGATTTCTTTTACAACTTCTCTTTTGCAATGATCAAATACAATTTACAAAGATATGGATCTTTGTTTTTACATTTCCTTTTTTCAATACAAAATAGAAAGTATATCTCTTTCACATTCACGTGGGACTTCATTTCCCAAACAAGATAACTCTTCACTACAAAATATATTACATTTTCATCCACTTGAAGTGGGAAAAAGAAAAGGTTTACAAAAGAAGTTTCACAAGGGGACTACCAAACTCTGTCTTCTTTCTCAGTTCCAGAACAACAACCTGAATATCCTCCATTTTCTTTATTTCAATTTGATCACAAAAAAGGTAGGGGAAAGACAATGCTCTCCACCAAACCAAGACATCCAATGGAAAGAAGAAGTCATCCTTCTTCATTGGCCCCCGAGCCCCCAACCACAAAAAAAATGGAAGATGTATTTCAAACTCATGGCAACAAAAAAACTTCCACAAACACACACGCAAAAATTTCACATTCAAAACATAGTCCAAATAGAATGCAGTTTTCAACTACATTAAAACATGACAAAAAACACTAAGGCTTTATCAAGCAAGCCAAAGGAGCAGGAAACTATGGGGGATGCTACTTATGCCACCCAAAGGGGAAATGGGTATCACCACCCTGATTTCAAACCACCAAAACATAGCATATCAAAGCCCTGACATGCCTCCTATGCCTCCCCCAAGTACCCCCTTATTCCTCACATTTCCTCATGCATCCCCAACCTCTTATGACACCCCCATAACGCGTAAAGAAATGCAAGCTATTTCTTTGTAAGATGGAACCAAAATCCCAACTCCCTCCACACTTATACCTCCCCAAAACACTTGTGCCTCCCACAAAATGAACCCCAAAGTCTTCTCCTAACACCATTCCTAGGCCATCTATCCAACATCCCACAAACATGCCAAAACATGCACAACAATAACCATTTCATAAATAGAAAAGAAGCATTACAAGAGCTAAGCTCCTACCTCTCCATGATGGAATTGTTCCAAGTTTCAAAACAACAAGCTTTATCCCAATGCAAGCAATCCAAATTATCCCAGCACAAGCATGAAACAATCTTCCAAAAAATTCACCAAACAAGAGCTCCAAAAAAACAAAAGAATTCTCCCCAAAAGAGTTTCCCAGAAGTGAAGCAACCCAAAACAAGGAAAGAAATTTGAATTTTATAGAAGAGGGAAGAGAAGAGGATGAGGTGGATCCATGTAGGATGCCGCATTACACATCCTCAACCCCAACCCCAAAAGTCAACTTCATTTTCCAATGCATAATAAATAGGTGGGTGAAAAATATGACAGTTTACTAACATACTCAAATCCAACCCACACCCCAAAGGACTGAAATTAAACCATGTAAGAAAGTGCAATTAAAACTTACAATTTGTCTTCTCAAAAAAGTATTATAAAATTATAATTTCAACTCTCCAACCATAGGTATGGTTGGTAAATAAGATTTATTAGAGGTATGGGACAAGTTTAATTTGTCCCATAAGCCTCTAAAATCAGCCTCCAAGGACAAATTCGAATTTCCAAGAAGGTGGAGTGTTTCACACTCAAACGTTAACTTACACAATCATCATATTACTTACATCTACACTCTCTTACAACACTTTAAATCAAGGCCAATAACTCTATTAATTACTTTCGTTATGACATATTTAATTAATTAACTTAACAACATGATTACTCATAATATTTACACACCATTTAACAAATACCCTGAAAAAGGGTCAATGCACCACAAAATAAACACATGCAAACATACACGAAGGGTCCAAATAAAAGAAGACATCCAATAAAAATCCCTTGGTCACATTTAAAGGTGATTCCCCCCCCATGGGAATCCATAACACAAAAAACACACACAAAAAAACACGGTTGCCATGATGACCTTGTTGAACTTGTATAGAATTCCAAAGTAGTTGGTCTCCAATCCCCCGATGTTTGTTGTGATATTTTAAACCTGCAAAATACAAATACCTCTCTTCGGCCTCGTGGCCATATCAGAACATCCAAATGAACATAAATATAATTTCAAGATCATCTAGATATATGGATCACAACAACATCCAAGGTAAACAACAAGACCATTTGCAATTTTACTCAACAACTATATCATCATCAAATAATTTGCCATTTCTAGGTCTACTCACAATATCCAAATATCACCTGTTTGAATAACATCCATAATATAACCATGTCAAACATTATATCAACATCAATATCCAAAATGTCTCTAATAATCATCATGCATCATAACTAGAATCAAGTCAACAATAATCCATGATCTAACATCTAACATCATACTATGCCCATAAAGTCCATAATCATGTCCATAATATAATCAGCAGCGCCCTTATCAGTTTACACAAGTGCTTGAGCTCACGGTGTGAATTGGGCACTAACATGGGTACTATCTCCTTAGATTGTGGGACTTGCTACTTGAGATAGACACTCCAGAGAATGCTAGAAACTTGAACTCCTAGTAACTACCTGGCATCAATCTACTAATATATGCAGTTTTTAGACTAACTCTTTCCTAATATAACTTTGGTCTAGAGGGACCAAGGAGACTGAGAATGACATTGAAAATATAGATTAATCTTAATGGAGGAGTCCCTCTTTTTGAATTCACATATACATTTAGTTTTATTAACATCCTCTATTGCATTTTTTTAGGATATGTGTGATTCTCTTTCTTTGACAGTAAAGAAAAGAGTGTTGTCTCTGGACGAAATTTAGGTGGGTTTCAATACTGATTGAAGTATTTATTCAATTGTTTTTTATTGCATGTCATGGACTAAAAAATTATTGTAGATAGTTTTCATGTTATTTGGTTTGGATTGTTCCATTTATATTTGTAGTTGGCTCCAATCCTTTTTCCAAAGTGACATGTGGGGGCACGTGCCTTCATCAATGACACTGATTCATTATGTGCTGAGGGGCTCGTTCCCCAATGAGGCCATTTTGAAGCATCTACAAGTTAGATGTTGGACTGATCAGTGACACTTGGATTTTAAAGCTTCCTGTCATACCTAAGAACATCTTGGTGGACTAACATACTTATTTTCCCTCTCCAGTTTAATATGATGCAAACTAGAAATAAAATTCTCCTCCCCACAACAAGGATTGACATTAACTACACCTCACTTACAGAGGGAGGAAGATTTTAAGCGTATTCAATTTGTTGTTAATGTTTTGCATTGTAGGCAATAGAAACCACCTAAAACAATGATATCCGAAATGATCAGAGATCGCCTCCACTTATTGCCAACATCCCCATTTTTTCTCTCCAAAATCCGAACGATTGGAGATCATTCACGAGGCTTCGTGCTTGATTTATGATTCTAACGAAGATGCAACTGAAATATGAACCACCCCACAAATTGAGGAGAATGGGAATTCCAATCAAGGCATCTGACAACTGGACAAAAATACAAGAAACGTGCTTTTAAAGAAAATTACACAAGAAAAAAGAAAGAAATTTGATTTTAAAAAATAGCTTGTAGTGGTTAGTTATAGGTGTTTGTTTATAAGTGTTTTGAAATCAAACTATAACTCATTCCAAATAATTCCATGTATGTATTGTGGCAATATATATCCGACAGAGAATCAAACTTATCTAAACACATGTTCATTTTTTGTTATCCAACAATTATGCTTTCCTAATTTATTTATCATTGTGTCTCCATACAAATACATATAGTTTTCTCACTTCAAGTGTACATATTGTTCTTATTGTTTTCCATTCTATTTTCTTAACATAATAATATGTAATTCATTTCAAATAAATGCATGTATATATTGCGGAGGAACATATGGAGCACAGAATCTAACTTTTCGACAAACGCGTTGAATTTTTTATTTATACAGTTGCTCACAACTTTATGTAAACCACCAACAACACATTTTTAATGTGTTCTTCATTATATCTTTCCTTTATATAATTGCTCGCTTCTTTATGTAAACCAACAACACATTTTTAATATCTTCTTCATAATATTTGCACACAAATATATATAGTTTTTAAATGCCGAGAAATAACCATACAAATTTAGTTGTTTTCAACCAAAGCTTTGTACATTATATCACTTTTTTGCATATTGAATTGTTAAAGGGTTAGACTTCATGTTTGCGCTTTTTAGAAAATAGAAAATAATAAGGAAGCCAACTTTAAAGGTTCTCATTCTTTACATATGCATGCTTTCCTGAACAAATCCTCCATTTCATGATTGACTGCCCTACAAGTTTACATTTTCCACCCTATATTTGCATAATTCCCACAATCTCGAGCATCTTTGAGTTGTCATGGAAATAAATTTGACACACGAAGGCATTTCTCAATTGATTGAGGGCAGTTCCAATGTTGACCCCACATTTCAAATACTACACTTGTGCTCTCTAAGGTCCATTCTCAACACGGGATCCCAACATCGTGTTGACCTTTCAGATGTGATACATTTTCAGACAGCACTTCTACCCTCCAAATTTGCAAGTCGTGTAACCGAAAAATCAATACAAGAAGGCTCCATTGTGTGCTTACACAAATACCTCATTAGAATGATCAAAAGTGAACTGTAAGCTTCATCTCTTGCTCAATTACCAATGTACATAAACTCCCTATATTAATTAAAATTTCTTTTTGTTTGTTTTTTCCATCCGTTGCTCAGTTCTAATTCTATCTCGTTTTTATCTTTTCATTACAGGTCATTCTTATCATTGAAATGGATGTTGTTGTCGAAACAAATTTGGTAATCAGTACTCCAATCTGACTACCAACAAATGCTCTCGAACACATTCACTTGCCACAAATGAATAGGTGCAAGTGAAAATTGGGTTAACAAATATTCTACAAGAACACCAACTAAAATAAGTGCTTTGAATACATCTATGTGCATGTGGTCCGTAGAGGGTCGTGCCCTATCAAAAACAACCCTTCGCCAATATCACAATGCAAGGGGAAATGGTTCTGTGTTTGGGTTTGATTTTGTTGATCATGAAAGAGGGGAAATCCACATCACCTGTTTCAATGAGGCCGCAGAAGCATTCTATGAGCAGATTGAAAATGGAAAGCTATATACAATTTCCAATGGGAGGATTGCGAGGATTCCTGATGCAAAGCTATGTTACAACCATTTGAACAATGCTTTGGAGATTTTCCTGCAACCTTCTTCAACCATAGCTCCACTCATAGAAAATGAGGATACAATACCTTCCCATCACTTTCACTTCACCAAAATCAAGGACATACCTGCAAGCTGTTGAAGGTTCTAAATTTGATTTGATTGGAATTTTTCTTACGATGTCACCATGCTCAACAATTTGTAGGCATGACAAGTCTGAGACAAAGAGAAGAACTCTGCAATTAAAGGACATGTCAGGATTCAGTGTAAGTGTCACATTGTGGGGACAACACTTAGATGAGATAAGCAATAGAACTTGAAGACATGCTTTCTATACCACCTCTTCTGGTCCTTGCCTTGAAAGCTACTTGCGGTCTCTAGTTTCAATGGGAGCTCAGTCGACACTTATTTCAAGTACCAAATGTTATGTCAACCCTCAAATTTCATAAACCAATACACTTCATAGCTGGGTAGATTCTGATGACTACTACCTTCTGGCACCCTCTATCACAAGCCAATTTATGGGCCCTCCAAAGAGCTTGACCTCTGTAACAATGATTTTGGAGGTACTACATATGGGGAACACTGAGAGAAATGAATGGGCCATGGGTACTGCAGAAATCACAAATACCAGCATGGACAACTTTTTTTACAAGGCATGTCCTCTTCAAAAAGGTGACAAACAATGCAAGAAAAAGGTGAGAGAGAATGGTAATGGTTCATGGTTATGTTCGAGTTGCAACAGACAAGTTCAAAACTATGATTATAGATATGCACTAAGGATCGATCTAAAGGACCCAACATGAGAACTTCAATCAGTTACCGCTTTTGATGAGATAGTTGAGTTAATCATGGGTGTTGTAGCTAGTGACCTCCATATATTGTCTATAGATGAAGATGCGACTAGTGAAATTATAAGTAATGTCATTGGCAACGAATACTGCTTCACACTTTCACTGAAAAAAGAGACATATTGCGGAAACAACAGATTGAAATGTGTCATCCTCAGTTCAAAGAAAGTGGAAAACAATGCAACTCCTCTGTAACCTTTATGCAAGGATTTCTAACCCACCCATCCCTTCAAACATTACACCCTCACCCATCCCATTCTATACTTTGAACTATCACCACTATGTTTCTTATTTCATATCTATGTTTCACTTTTTTTCTTGCTTCAAAAGAAAATTGTTGTATTCCCTTATACACTGACATACTATTGTCTCCTACTACTATGTGGATTGTAAGTACTTTTAAGAAAATAAATAAAAAATACATGCACTTTTGTTATGTACATATTTACATCCTTGTGTACTATGTGAACGCATTGTATGTTTCTATATATCTAATACTCTTTTCCTTAAGAAAAAATGTAGTTTCTCGATACTCAAATTGTTACCTCTTACGCGTATTTCCCATTGGAACTCCACATGCATTACAATTGTATATAGTTTTATATTTTGACTTATTTCTGCATTTGTATGTCATCAAACAATGTATCATTCCTTGCTAACCCACATGATCTTTATTCAACAGGTGGTACTCCATAATCCTGTGACTTCACAATCATGTCGACTCCTGTAAAACGAGCCCAACGAAGAGAGAACTACACAAAAAATAAAGTACACATAACTATTGAGCAACGACGTCATAAATTAGAGCATAGAACAATGAAAATCTCTAATATCTTTCAACTTATAATCGACCAACAACCTACGATTCCCTGACATTCCAATCTTGCCATCAAATACAACTACTGAAGAATTGCCAACCAACATTCCGCATGTAACTTCCATGGAAACAAACTTTCACGAGCATACCAATTCCTTTCGTATGAACCCATCTTCGCTAACAACTACCACTTTTCCCCCAAATGTTGGGGTTAGCACATGAAACTGTACAGACAATATATTAGACCTTTCTTCAAGCATTCATGCAATATACAACAGATGTTCTACCAGAAGAAATATACAAAACAAGAGACATAAATCAACACCAGATTTAACGTGGTTCACCCAGTGTGGGCTACGTGAACCAAGAAACAAGCCAATATATTATCCAAAGCTCAATTTGTTTGGACAAGATGGAATTACAATCTTCCACATTTCCTCTCAAATGTTCAGTACTTTCTTCCTTCATAAGCTTTTCTTCTTTGCTTTTCCAAGAATTATGCTCTCACATAATTATCTTGTAATACATGATACCACACCCTTACTTCGTAAACCTTCAATTTTAACTTCATATAGTGGATTTTTAGCCATAGGGCACTTAGCAAATGCAACTGCTCAATTAATAAATATATTTTAATGCTAAAAATAGATATAATTCCCGAGAGTTAATTAAAACAACATGATCCCTATTACAAAATGTCTTAACGATGATGACGCCCTTTCTTCTCTACCATCTGAGTCATCAAATGTTTCCTACTTTCCCTTAACCAGCCACAGTTGGACACTACCCTGACATAATGACAAAGTCTGCCTCTTAACTCATGGTTAATGTATCCCACTAACCGATGAAACGGTATCAAAACTCATCATCTTTCATGGCAAACCTCACAATACATGCTAACATGAAGTAATTGAGCTACACAACTCAGAACAGTTCTTTCCCAACCATGAATGGGAACACTCCATTTAACATGTCATCTAGTAGCTTGGGCTTTCTACAATAAATCATCACACATATAGAGGGCATGTTTCAATGGCTTTCCCAACTTTATTTTTGACCTGAAAAGCTTTCAACACCCTGCAAAATATGATCCAAACATGAACACGCTCTTCACCCCTTCCAATACACATAGATTTCCCATATTCCCACCCTATTTCTTACTAACTTTAGAAGCCTCAATGTCGAGTTTCACAAAAGAATAGATTTTTTGGCGAACATCCAAACTTGAATCAATCTGTTTGGATCTACAAAATTACCCTGGAATTAAAACAATTTCCTTTGAAGCACTTTTCCCTCTTGTAACATGATGCAAAAGTGAAAAACAAGGCCACCACTTCTCTTCATGGAACAACATGGGGACCCTGAAACGTAGCCTACACTTCTTGTGTCTTTAACTCAAATCAAGGAGATGCTTATCACAAGAGTTAATCCATTCCTATGCCCAAGTCACCCAAGTAGCGTGGAGGGCAATACAAATACTCAGGACACACCATAAGTTCCCATGCATCAAAACATTATTTTCAATAGCAAAGACCCTACCCCATCGCCTTGGAGTAGATTTTTGGACATAGTTCTCATACAAAGGGAAGGATCTAATTTAAAAAATTATGATTTCTACGTCAGTAGATCTCGGTGTTTGGGCTCGAGCCTTGCAATATAAAATACAACATTGGGAATACCAGTTATTACAAAGATGTCTTAATTGACGATGACGCCCTTTCCTCTCTACCATCTGGAAGTCGTTCAAATGTTTCCTCCTCTGCTTTAACACAGCCACAGTGGAACCTCCTCCCCAAATGCAAAGTGCCTAACTACAGCTCATGGTATAGATGTTCCCACTCACTTTGATGAAACATATGAACACTCATCGTCTTTCATGCCAACACCTCACAATGCAGGAACAAAAGAAGAGGAAATCGAACAATTCCTGCTCATTGCCAGTGATGGTAACACTCCATTTACCATGAAACATGACCAGAGTTTGGGCTCTCACCAATAAATGAATACAATAGAAAAGGGCATTGTTCTCAATGGCTTTGGAGTACAACTTTATTTCTGGGTTACAGGAAAAGCAATGTGGACAACAACCCCGCATAAAATAAGTTCCAAATACATAAATACACAATTCATTTGATGTGGAGTTACCATGATGGGAACTTGCATAAGGTTCCCGCCCATTTGATTTTGTTACTTCCTTCTAAACCTCATAATGCGACACAAAAGACAATCCACATACAATAGTTTTTATGAAACATAACATAAGAATCTAGAATCCCTCTAACAATTAGAGATGCATGTGAAGATAACTACTAGCAATTCCGCAAAGACAACCTCCCAGAGTAGCTTAATGCACATTAGTATCGAGCCTTCGAGGGACACAGTTTTCATTCTGAAGCAGGAAAAAATTATAAGCAAGCTTTCAGATATGGTTGAACAATTGGGGACACCAACCTTATTCTTCACTCTAAGTGTCTAGAGACACTAAATGGCCAGATCTCCACAATATTATGTCGGGTGAATGCTCGATCCTTGAGCCACACAACGTTGGAGAACACTAAAAATTTTCCTAAAGTCGAGTATCAACATAAATGGCATCATATATTCACTCGCGGAGAAATACTTTATAGACTTTTGGTACAGGTAATCAAAGTCTAATTATTTCAAAAAATATTCCAAACTACATAGTTAATATTTATGTTCCCTCATCTCACAGGTATGAATGGAAACATACAAGGCTCCACACATGTCCATGGTTTATTATGGCTCGAGAATGCTCCTAAAGTTGACCAAATGGACTGGGAGGATACAACAATTATTGAGGTGAAAAAACAATACTTTTTTAAGTTCTTGTCTTCCTGGAACCCCCGCATGGCTTGTAACCGCTTGGATTTTGTTCGCAGGTCACTCCTAGACGACCCTTGCTTGCTAGATACAACACAAATTCTATCCACCTCCCCGCATGTAGACCTTGAAGAACTACTTAATATAGTTCAGTGCCACACTAAATGTTCAGAGCAGACATGCCTGTGTAGAAAGAAATCACAATTGTAGTGCAAGCACAACACCCCCTACGGCCAAACAACCTACTTCTTCCTTACACATTGAAAGTGATGGGAAAATTAAGAACCTCCCTTCCAGAAACGATGATAGATTGAACATCCACAATCGAACAATGGTATACATATGGAGAGAAAATTTTGATTGCCAACCGGTACTTTCCCGCCATGTTGTTCTTAAGTATATTACAAAATATTCTTTGAAATCCGAGCAACGTTCAGAAACATATCACCAAATGCTATCCATATTTTCAAGAGATGCAGACACAGATTCTCCAGCACATATCGCAATTTGTAAAATGCTCACAGAAAGTCATTGTTGAACATGACAAAAGCACACAAGAAACTTGCCACATGCTGCAAAAATTACCACTTGTTATGTGCAGTCGTCCATTTGTATCATTAAATGTTGGCAAAAAGATTCTGAGACATGTCGTTGAAAGTGACGTCAATGCACAACAAACAAGCCACTATCTTCAATGCATATAATTTTCATCCAACAACTATGGAACACCTACCACTTATTCAAATTGCTCGAGATTGGAGCTACAACAAGAACCGTAAAGGTGATAAATGGAAAAAGTGACAAACACAAGCAATTGTTTGGGTCCACCTGAGATTTGTGGAAGTCCCAGCTCAGGATTCAACATCGTATGACCTTTTCTGTTGGTAATAACTTCTTTTATACAAGCCTTTCAAAAATATTGCGTTTGAATTTGGCTCAACCCCACATGACATCAATGACGCTTGGGACATGTTTAAGCATAACTATAGACTGTGGCATGTTTTACGCACTACCGCAGACACAGGACTTGCTACAAATGTTAGTTCAAACTCTGAGCCTGAATGATGTATTCAAAAAGAACCATTGCAAGAATGGCAGGTCTTCACACAAATTCACCCCAAAAACAACATGGGTCTATACTGTCTTGACATGTTGGGGAAACAAGATTTTGACATACACAATAATTGGACCATACATGACATTCCCCATGGTTCATCATTCATCGAGAGAGATAAGGAAAAATAAATTAACAACAACATACATGCCACACCACCATCTTCCACACTTCCTTTATCTCAAGAACAATAGATAGCTCTTGATACCATACTACACCATTCAGCAAACAAAACCCTTCTACCTCCACTAAGATTTATAATTCAAGGAATGGCTGGCACAAGAAAATCATTTCTGATAAATAAAATTTGGAATTCATTCGCAACAACAACCACATCTCCCTCACCTCTACTTGTGCTTGCCCTATCAGTTTTTCAGCATTCAACATCTCCGCATCCACAATCCATGCAGCCATGTGTATTCCAATCAAATAATTGAAACTCCTTGAAGGTAGTGTATTATCATCTTTTCAAGAGTCGCTGAAACATATAGAATATGTTCTTATTGATGAAATGAATTTCATCGGGCCAAAGTTGCTAAGAAAAATTGACAATATACTCCGCAAAGCTTTCCCACACTCAAGAAGATCTGAATTTTGGAATAGATCAGCCATCCTCCTCGGTGACCTTGACCAAATACCATCGGTTTTGGACAGTCCTCTTTATGCAAGTAATTCCTACGGAGCAACCCTTTGGAAGGGATTTCATTCTTCCATTACATTGCAAACAATATTTCAGCAACAAAGAACAACCAATGCAAAAGTTTCACTCTAGAATTTACTGCTCCACATGTGAGATTCAACCCCTCTAATTGAGGATTGGGAACACTTAATGTCTCACAAAGACACACAACTAACTTAGCAAGAGCTCGATATTTTTAAGAAATCACCACATTTGTTTGCAAAAAATGATCTGGTGGACTCCCACAAGCTACAAATATTGAAGGCATTGAATGTTCCGATTGCCTAATCCATTGCTGAAAGTAACAGGTGGACTGGCCTAGGAAATCCTGATGATGATTAGTTGGAACACAAATTTCTGCAGTGCAAACAACAAAAAAACATGCTTATTGCAAATCTATGGGTTGACGCAAGCCCCGTGAATGGTGCCACAGTAACAATCACTGACATTGTCTACGACGCATCAATGCAACCACCAACATTACCTTTATTTGTTGTTGTAAAATTTGATAGATACAACGGCCCATGTTGGGATCCCTCCAACCTTTTACATATTCCCATACCCCCTATTTAGAGAGGGAATCAAAGACAATTGCCGATTAAAATGGCCTGGGGATTAACTATCCACAAGTCGCAAGGACTTACTTTGTACAGAGCAACCGTCGACATTGGAACCACTAAAAGGCAGGGTCTCACATTCACAACTTTCTCTAGAGTTCGCTCGCTTGCAAATCTACGCATTTCTTTTTCTTTTTCATTCGAGAGATACTCAAATATGGTGCACGTACCAACACTCAGAGCAAGAAGAAATGAGGAAGCAAGACTACTTTCACTCAACCCGTCGTAAATACTACCCTCTGCTTTGATAGCACCTCCAATACTACTATACTCAACACTTCTTGTATCCAAAATGACACTGTCGTTTAAGGGGTATCAAATGTAATCATGTTTGTTGAAACTAAAAATGCCCACTAAAGGCTACATGTGTGTATCTTCATTTATTTGATGTTTTGAAATATGAAAAGCAACTTTAAATGTACGAATCTGTAACATAATTAAATGTACACATACAACATTTCAATGCAATTTTTCAAAGAAATTTCTACACTACAACTATCAATCACACACATTATCAACTGTACAATAAATATTTTTCCAACAAAACACCAACCGAACAATCAATGCACAACTAGCACAATAAACCTGTATTAAATACATATAACATCAACTATAAAATTAATTAAATATTGAAAACGGTATCAAATGTATTCATGTACGAATTTATAACAAGTTTGAAATGTATAAACAACCTTAAAATTTCATGGCCCATCTATATTTCTACACTTACAAAATCAATCAAACCCCTTGTCAACATCAATTACAAAAGTAATAACTATACCTCTAAATCAAATAACATATACCGTTTGGCATTCACATTGCATTGAACACATACGATTGCTAGTGGTAGACTTAATGGAAAAACATATACAATTCAATAGGGCAACGAGTCAATTTTTTAAAAAATTATTGATTTGTTAAACAACCCTTCAAATTTGATTACCTATTTTTCCCTAGCCAAATGAAAGAATCCAATCAGATCCTTCCTAAGTTCCTATCCTTCGACAAATCATCTCTGTCTCCCCCAAATCCTTTACCGCACGTGCATTGAATCAATGTTCTAACCTTACCATAGTGTAGGAGTAAAGCACATGGCGGATGACAATCCCATTTTTTAATATCGACACGTGGCAACCGGGTCCCACCGAAGAGTAAAACAATAAATTTGCACAATGGTCCCAGCTTGTTAGGTTAACTTTAATTATTGGATAATGTCAACTGACGAAAACACTGAATTCAGTGGGCAACGTCCACATTGACGAAGTCAAAGCCAAACGACCGCCTCAGCCGGTTGCCAACCTACATATATGATCAAGAAGACGAAGTACAAACAAAACCTGCGGTAGATCAGGTCGCAGGTTCGAATCCCCTGAAGTTGAGCAGGATGAAGCTGAGGAGACTGGTAGGCATCCTGAAAGACAACGCCGCAGTAAGCAGAGCCGTCGCGAATTCTGAATTCTCGTCTCTCCACGTGGCAATCCTGAGAGCCACGAGCCACGAGGAGGCACCGCCGCAGGAGAAGCACGTCGCCGCCATTCTCTCCGCCGGGGGATGCAGCTCGCGCCTCCGCGTGTCGCAGTGCGTGGCGGAGCTTTTGAAGCGGCTGAACGCCACCCGCAACTGGGCGGTGGCGCTCAAGTCCCTCATCCTCGTCCACAGGGCCCTAAGGGACGGCTCCTTCATATTTCAGGACCAGCTCAGCCTCTACCCCTACCGCGGCGGACGCAACTACCTCAATCTCTCCGATTTCAGGGACCGCTCGAGTCCGGCGACGTGGCAGGCTTCGGGTTGGATCAGGTGCTACGCGAGCTACGTGGACCAGTGGCTGACGACGTGTCGGGTGCTTGGCGCGTTCCTGGGGAGGAGCCTGCCGACGTGGACGGTGACGGGGCTGACGAACGATGAGCTGCAGAAGGAGATTGCGGCGCTGCGGGACTTGCTGGCGGCGGCCTGCGACTGCTGCGCCGCCGTGGTGCGTAACACCGTGGTGTTGGACGCGCTGAGGCTCGTTCTCGCTGACGCGTGGCAGTTGCAGGAGGAGGTGTTGCGGCGGCTGGAGGAGTTGCGGGCGAGAATGGTGGGGTTGGCACCGGGGGAAGCGGTGGATTTTCTGCGGGTTGTGGAGAGACTGGCGGCGCAGGAAGAAGTGTTTGGGAACTTGTTAAGCGTGGATTTGGCCGCGTTGGAATGCGTCCACGTGACCGTGCGCGTAAGCGAATCCGTGGCGAGGGTTAGAGAGAGCCTGAAGGCGGTTTCCGGATTTAAGCCCCTGGACGCGCGGAAACTCATGGGACCGTCCGCGCGGAATGTGTCGCAGTCTGCGAGGTTTGTCCGTCAGAGCGCCGTTAGTTTTCGCAGCGGTTCTGCGAGATTCGCAGGTGTAATGGTCAGTGATTATTGGAATCATAATGGAAAAGAGTCGTTGATATGAAAAATCATTAGACAAATCTGGTGTTCTGTTCTGTGTCGTGGCTTGATTCGTTTGAAAATCTAGGGTTCGGAGGTCTCTGCAGGTCGCAGGTTCGATTCCGGAGGATACGACCGGAAGCGACGAATTACCGCTGCATCGTCGATCTTATTTTGCATCCCCTGAGATTTCCAATTATTGATCGATCAAATTCGCGGCGGCTTTAAATTTTCTGCAGATCGATTCTCATTAATGTAAGTACAGTCAGGTCTGACCGTATCAGGAATGATTTAAATGTTTCTAGTTGCAGTAAAAAGAAACTATCGTGAAAGAATGGATGCAGAGATCAAATTTGACCGATCTTACTAGAAATTCTATAATCGGCTTGTGGCTTAAAAAATGAGATAAGTGGTTGGAAATTTCATTGTATGGGTGAATTGATTGTATATTATGAGAAACGGGGATTGGAGTGACATGTTTACATAAAATAATTAAGGCCATGTAATGGTATATTATGTAGAAGAAGAGTTAGTTTGGGTGGCTTCTCGGCAAGGAGTATCGTGTAAGATATTTTTCTCTAAAATGTATATTGTTGTTCTTTTGTAGGAACAGCATTATGTAGGCGGGAAATATGTAGAAAAATCATTTCAAAAAGTTAAGACAGAGAGTATTATTGAATGCAATTGATGTCAAGTTGGCGTTAGGCATTGTTATGATTCATCTATAAAAATTTCATGTTCAAGTTGTCATTACACAAATTTTAGTCACATAATGTTGTTGGATGTAATTAACAACAAATTAATATTGGGAGTTCTTCTAAAACATTAACAAAATTTCATGCTGGAATCATTTTTTTGTATAATTATTGCTTTAGTAGAAATAATTGAGTAGGTCATTTATAGAGCGAGTTATCTTCTTTATTGCCAATACAAGAAAAACACATGTCCAACTTGTTTTATGTACAATAATTATTTCAATAAAAACAATTGTGTGAATTGTTTTATAGTATTAGTGGTATGTTATAATGTCAATACAAAATCACGAGCCATTTTGATGTAGTAGAATATGTGCCACATGTTTTGTATTGGTGTCTTCATAACCGTGTCTACATTAACACGAAGAAACTGTATTATTGTTCATGGATAAAATTTTGAAGCATATTTTGGAATTCGTGTAATTTTTTAGTGATATGTGCAATTGTTTATGAAACTTATTGTTGCATATTAGTTTTGGCATTGACTATGATATTGCTTTGATTAAATGATAAGATACCTCGAGAAGTGAAACCATGGAGGAGATGTATGGTGTTCTTTTTGTTTTGTATGTATTCTTCGTGACTGGTTTGTGTTAGTGCAAACAAACAATTTTACCAATGGAGTGCCACAGAGAAATTGTTAGATGAACATTATAGTTGAGGCACTATGTTTGCAGACTTAGTGAGCATAATGGAATGCATTTTCCTTATTGTAATTGGTGTGCAAGTTACTACTAGTTGTCACGGTACAAGAAAGGCTTTGATTTTGGAGTTACATTTAGTGCAAGCAATTTCAAATGAGTAGACATTAGGAATGGATAATGGACCATATAACTCACACAAAGCAAACAAGTTATAAAAAAGTTGTGTACAAGAGATAAATGAATGCAAACAACAAAAAATGAAGGAGAATAGTGTTGGAATATACACATTTGTTACGTTGATTATTGCATTGAACAATGTTTGTAGTGCTTCAAGGCGTGTCTTGTCTTCAACGATGTGATAAAGGTTGATTGACATGTTCTTAGTGCTTTGTTAGAGGCAATTCTTTTGCCCATGCTTTTTAACAAACATTTTGGTAACATGGAAGTAAGTAAGAAATTAATCAAATTAACTAAGTTATTGATTTTTGGTCTTCCTATAAAGTAGTATAAAATATCAAACAAACAAGAAGATTTTCTTTCAAATAATAAAAAATAATAAGCAACCTAATTCTTATTTGTAGGGTGGTAGCTGCTCTTTTTATCATGGTCAGATTGTTTACAGCTTACTTCACAATGCTTGGACATTCTCTCTTTTAATTATTGGGTTCTATACAGTTGTACATGCAGTTAAGGGCTACCACCATTCCATTCATGACAACAAATTAGTGTTATCAATGTGGTTCTCTATATACAATTATCATATGATGAAAATATTGACCTTCAAAAGATTTTTGTGATTGTGAAAGTTTAGTTTCTCTTTTTCTAGTCCAATATTGATTACGTCCACATGTCTTATCCAAGCTACAATACTCCATATCTATTTCATTCATTTTGGGAGAAAAATCATTAAATCTCTAAAAAATCAGCGAGCATGGGATTTTTATCGTTGCTCCTCTTGCAACTAATCAACATAGAATTTGGAACCTAAAATAATGTCTTAATATGGTGCCAAAATGCGTAAATAGAAAACATTAAACAAAAAAACATGGGTATCTTTTGTATTACCCCTAACTAAAATAGTCATCTTGTTGATAATAGCTTTCAATGCCCATATTTATGGCTCAATTTATTCACTATAGAATGTAGTAAGAAGTGACACAAATGTAAAGTTCTTCCTAAAAAGCATTTCTAGAAAAAAGAAATATATCAAATTCAAGATCCATAGAGAAAAAACAAATACAAACACAATTACCTCTTCCCAGCTCATACAATTTTTAGCACTACATCCACAGTCAACAAAAAAATGTGGGATATGGGTAGGGGAACAACATTTGGAAATAGGTTACTTGAGTAAATGAGTAATGATAAGGCACAAATTTCCTTCTAAGTATGACTAAATCAATTTCTCAAAGTGAACAACATACTCACTTTGAGCCTTGTTATCAAAATCTTGAGCACGCATGCTTCTGATTAATATTTCCATTTCCCAAGCCATGTTAACACATTAAAATACGACCTCATATGAATACAATCAAGTACAAGGATGTTAAGAACTCAAATCATCCCTAAAGATGTTGTTGGATTATCTCCATAGGTAAATCAACAGTTAATGTAAAGATAAAGATGTTGAAGCAATTTAGATCTAAGCAATTACACGACTCCTACATCATATATCTATATCAAAAATATCAAATTCCTCGACTTGAATGATAGTTGTAGATCCAAATGATGTTCAAACACAGGTCATGGTCTTTGAAAGAGGAGACAGTGAGGTTAGTCCTCTCCGATAAATGGACTGCATATAATGTATAAGTGGATTTTTTAAATGAATTGGAAAACCCAAAATGAAAAAATATATTAATGCTCATCTTACATTTGATGGGTCACCACATCTACTCTATAGACAAAACATTGAAAAATGCATGTTAGTGCCATATTAGTTGAAAAACAAAACCCACAACATATTTACCAAATAACTATTTGCATATCTACATATATCAAAAGTGAATGCAAATACAATTGCAACTTGCCTACAATCATTATATAATCTTGGGTTAAATTAGAAACTTTCAAAAAGGTGATTAGTCATCTCTGACTGACATGTTAAAAAGGAATATTTATTTATTTATTTATATTTAACTTCGTGCAATCTAGATATACCCAAAATATTAGCATTAAATACAATTCACTTCTAAACTTGAATTATCTCTAATATTAATTAAGCACTTAGTATGAGTTCAAGAAATTAAGAAAGACATATACTCAAGTAGTTACTATATTTCCTATAGACGATTTCTATTATATTAAAAATAATATCTTAATCGAATAATTAATATATTGAGATACTTTATGATGTGAAATGGATAGTATAACTAAGCTACATAAAGAACAATCACATTAATAATGGAAGAAAGTTGCAAAATACAAGACTAAAATTGCAGAGGACAAATTTTAACAAAAATACCATATATTATTGATAGAATAAAACTTGAGAACTTGCATGATGAGAGAGCTTACAATATATATGAGAATGAACTCCTTAAAACAAGGATTCAACTCCAATCTTTAATCCCACAATATCCTCACATATCTCTCCGATAATCACTCCCAAACCCAACAATCTCTCACACAGGTTCTCCCAAATAGCTATGTGAGCTGCTTATTCAACAAACTCACAACTAGATGCATATTATCCTCTATTATTAATAATGGAGTTGATAATAACTCATATTAATAATATTACAAACTTTTATTTTTCTCACACAAATATGATATTAATATAACAATATTAATATGTTACTAACACACTAACTTACTAATATAATATATGAATATTACATTTAACTATTACAAATAATAATATAAGCACTAATCTATAGATTATTCCTAACATTTTAATTGTGACATGATCAATGATATATTAGTTTACTTTAAGATCATTTTTTTTTGATGGAAGTGATAATAATATAATAGAAATGAAATCTAAAGTCCGATGTCTAAATAATAAAAAAAGAAACTGAAAAAAATAGAATAGAATTTAAATAGAAATTATGATGACATTGCAAAACTCCTATCACAAATAATAGACTTACATGTAGCAAGTTGTATATAAGTGTAACATTTTCATAGTTTTTTCTCATCATTGATATATTTTATCCCAAGAGTCCAAAGATGTAAGGAAAGTTACACGAATTGTTCCCCAAATTCTGCCCGATTATTGATGGATAGAATAAATATATTAATATTGTCAATTTTAGTTTTGAGGTAAAATTTTGGTGATCATTTACGCTTTGTAAAAGTTTTTGGTGAATTTATTTCATATTTGTATTTGAAATTTATAATAGTAACTATGTACAATACATTGTATTAATATTAATTGAAACTTTTGGAGAAGGTTACAACATTATTTAAGCAATCATTAAAAAAAAGAAAAAATTCTTTAAAAAAAATGTTTTTGTAAAACTTTATAATAAAATACAAAATGCCATATATTAAATTATAATTGGTTATTGGTAAATAAAAGTAATATAAAGTTGAACATATGTTGAAAAATGTGTTTTGAGATTTTTGTTTAAACCATAGAAAAGTTGAGCTTCTTTGAGGAGGGAAAGAGGATCAGATAGATTATTATAGAGCAAGAGGAGTTTCGAGGAGGAAGCGGAGAGAGGAGAGGAAAGGCCCTACTCTCAACTCCCCCGATGAAGTCTCTCACATGTATAATACTTCTACAATAAAAGTAGCCTAAATTTATCTTTCCAATATGTGCAACAATTCTTCATGCTTCTATATACTTAAAAATTATACTTTTAATACAAGCATGTGTTTAGAAATAATTTGTTCTTTTCTGAAAAAGTCAATATACTCTCATATAGCTTATTTTTAAGTTGATATCGTAAGATGCTTAAATACACACTTTTATATTTATTGATAAGTGGGAAATAGAGTAAAATAGAGTAAAATGCATACACAAAATAAATGTTTTAAAAACTCTATTAAATTATAGAGAAATAGATAAATATAGAACATCTATAAAAATATATAAACATTTCCCTCAAATAATTTCAAACCACATCAACTACAAAAATTAATTAACTATCCAAAGCGGCATCAAATTTATCAAATGTATTCATGTTTAGTGCCAAAAAAATTGGCCACAAAAGGCTACCACTCATGATATAAGATCTACAAATGTACGGAAGTCTTCATGTATTAATGTTTAGTACAAATAAAATAGTCTGCAAAACGCTACCACTCATGATATGAGATTTGCAAATGTATATGTATGAATTTGTAACAAATTTGAAATGTAGAGAGAAGCTTTAAATGTAATGCTTCATATATATTCCTACACTTACAAAATCAATCACACCCCTTATCAACATCAACTACAAAAGTAATAATTATCCCTCTAAATCAAATAACATAAACCGTTCGACGTTCACATTGCATTGTGCACATGTGATTGCTAGTTTTTAAGCCAGTATCGTAAGTTCCTTAAATACACACTTATATATAAAGAGAAGTGGTAGAAAATTACATAGGATATAAATAAATCAATTGTATAATAAGAATTGGAATAGAGTAAAATGCATAAACAAAATAGATATATTATAAAAAAAAAACTCTATTAAACTATAGAGAAATAGATAAATATAGAAAATTCATAAAAATATCTAAACATTTTTCAAAAAATAACCATTTCAGTGCAAATAATTATTAGAAGGAAGAAATAAAAATAAAATAAAATAATAAAAAATCAAACAACAAAAAACACACCATCAAAAAGAAGAAAGGAAAAAAATTAAATTGTGAAAATCAATCAATATTATGAAAAACGTACTAATAAAATCTTAATTAAAATCAATAATATGTAAATGAAAATAGAGTAACGCCATTAAAAAGTAAGGTGGAATGTTTTTTCAAATGTAAGGTGATCCTTTCAAAGATATTCTCTCAAATTAGATGAAGACTTATTTTATTTCAATTTTTAGATCTTTTTAATAAATGGCACATCGTTATATTGATGTGAATTACTATCTTTTTGTGTTTTAATATGCTACCGACTCAAGTATGACTTTTGGACTTTCTTAATATTAATATTAGTGTTTGGGAGGATCTTATACCTTTCACATTATTTAATTAGTTTTGTCTTTTTTAATCAATTATATACACAAATTTTTAAACTAGTAGTCGCATGTTAGGTGTGTGATGTTAACACCGAAAGAGAAATAATGGTAAGCAGAAAAAGGAAATTGTAACAAACAATCAAAGCATCATGTACCAATTAAATTTAAAGATGAGAAATAAAGGCAAACGATGTGGATGAAACAAATTATCCTAAACAATGTCGACGATAGAGCCAGTAGCACCACTTAGAAGACATTATTCAACCTACAAATTTGCACAAAACATGACTTTCTAGTCGATGCAAAGAAATAGTTTATGTTGCAAGCGAACCATAATCAACCTATCCTAAGTCAGTATGCCTCGTGGAACTAGAAACGAGAGAGTAAAGGGATTTCAACAATTGAAGGTTGTGGTTGTCCAACTCATCATCAATTGCTATCAATACTCGTAATTGCTAGAAAAAAAACATGATTTCTTTATTTTTTGGTTTGTTTTTCTTCTTTACATCACTTTGACGCTTTTACTCCTTTTTCTCGCCCTCTTTTTTACATCGCACGCTACAACTCAGGGCTTCATGGATGGCAAACTTGTTTTCTATGGTTACCACAGATCCTAAAATATGAGCACATTCTGAAAACCATGTTCGGCTATGACCCAAAAGAAGTTTATTATAAATCATGTTGGCATGTGTGTCTAACGCTCCCCCTGAGTTTCATGACATGGACTAATCGCCTCTCATAGATCCTAACTCTAGCAATTGTAGTAGAGACTAATACTTATGGGTTTTGGTCTAATAACAATCGTGGTCCAACAAATGGTATCAGAGTGATAGGTCTTGAGTTTGAAACTCACTTGGGTAACATTGAGGGGGAGATTGTTGGCATGTGTCCAACGTTCCCCGTGAGTTTCGTGACATGGACTAACCGCCTCTCGTAGATCTTAACTCTGGTGATTGTAGCAGAGACTAACACCTATGGGTTTTTGTCTAACAACAATCGCGGTCCAACAAATCCATCTTTGACATTTTTTTGGGCGATGACATGCTAAACACAAATCGGGCCAGAGGGGAAGCGTGCCGTAAAGAGCATGAGCTCTGTTTTGCATTCCCTCACCTTCAAAACTCATAGCATTCTCGCCCTCTACTGATCCATTAACGGAACATTGATTCCACCGCTCGTCGACGCCTCTCGATCAACCTCGTTGCTCCACCTCGAACATCTTCTTCTTTGTTTATCTTTTTTGCAATTGTGCATGGTCAGGTTTGAGTTAGATTTGAGATTGTTTGGAAATTAGACGGCTAGAGCTCACCATTAAATAGGCCTTGGATGTGATATTTCTCAGGTAATTTGCTTTTTTGCTCACTCTTCATTCTCTTTCCTTAAATTAATCTTTTTTTGCAAGTTCATCACCCCTTTCGCCATCTAGAAAAGAATGAGATTTTTTGGCATGGACTCCAAGGGGAAGTTCAAAGTGTTCATGAAAACCATCAATGCATTTACAACGCAATGAAGTGATGTAATCATTGCCCATGAAAAGCTACAAAAATTTAAATCCTAACCCAACAAAGGCATCGTCGTCACTAGTTGCTCTCGAATAGAACTCGTTGTTCAGCTAACTTTATGCACACGCACTTGAGTTCGTTCCCAGAGTGCAATCGTCAGATCCTATTCAAATGAATACAACCACTTTGAGGACTGTGTTTATGGACTTCATGTCACTGCAATAGTTACTGGCGTTGTCACCACAATTAGTTGAGCAACAGAAAGATGTAGAGCCCATGATGGCGTTCACTTTCTACTCCAAAACCCCTCACCGATGAATTCAAGAAAATTATTCTCAAACAGACACATGCAAAAAATGATTTATTTCTCATTTCAGGAAATATTTAACTGTCATAGGCCACCACGTGAAGGGCATATGCGAGTCTGTTCTTCGTCCACCGATTCATCTCTTGCGTCCATGTCTCATCAATTGTCAAATGGGGTGGATCATTCCACATGTGCAAATTCCTTTTAGCATAATGGAATTTTAGCAGTTCCAAGTTGCAGATTTTTTAGATTTATCATCATGTTATGCGTCATTATCATTATTTTCTTAATAGAACAAGTTTAATAACATTGTGGTTGAAAATATATTATATGAATCAAATAGCTTCAAATGTATCGTTGATCGATCTTAAATACGTGATACAACTTAGTTGGCAGGGCATTCAATATAGATATTCCTTAGTTTGATAACATTACAATTGAAAACCATACTATATTCAAATTAAATAACTTCAAAAGTATCATATATGTTGTTTGTTTATCCATGTATTTAACACCGACATAAAAGTTGAATGGGAAAAATAGACCCATATCAAACAAACCCACCACCCTAGTTAGGCGCTCTTCATAGCTTACAACATAACGTGGAGAGCGACACATCCTAAACGGCGTTTTAAGACCTGTCATTTTCATTGCATACTAATACAATCACCTTATTGGAGATATAAGTAACCGCTTAAACAAAGGTGTTCACCACATTGAAGCTGATGTTAACCATGCCGAAACATAAGCCTGTAATTCCTTCTATCTCATCACCAAGTGTAGGGCTCATAATTTGCCATACATCTTCAACCAATTCATCTCGCCCATCTCACTGTCAGACGGGAGGGGGTTGTCCGCCAGAGAACACACATTTCGGCATAATAAATGTTTATATCTTTAATGTATGAAAATTAAAATCTAAGAATGGAGTTAACTTTATTTTTATTTACACGGATGTTTTGAAGAACATCTAACTCGGCAAACAGACATATGTTGACACTATACACATCAAGAGGTATGTTATTTGCAATATATTCTAGAACATTATTCACTAATGCATGTCGATGATCAATTCATTTATATTTTAATCTCTCGTTCAACATTTCAGCAAGTTATTTACAGAAAATTTTGGACATGTTGTAAGTGAAAATGGCCTTCCGGGTGTGTTAATGGTTTTACTTGTTTGGAAGGTTGTTTATAGAGGTGTTCACTTATAAAGATAATTTATTGTCAGATAGTGGTCATTTAGTCCATGGTCGATTGGATGTTTGGTGCAACGCCAAAAATTGGAATGCACTGCCACCCATGTTCATGTCCTTTGCTTTAAGGCATGCACCTCAGTGTGGTCGATATTGAATACTGGTGGGCGTAACGACAAATATTACACCTGTTAACTGATTGCATTAACCAGGGCCTCTTTTCTCTTCCCTTTTCTGCTCACTCATGCATGGATCGCCAAAGGTTTCGATAGTTGACTGAGCATCTCAGGCATTGGTAGGAATTTTGCATATATCCAATCCCTTTTCTTATTCACCCTGACATATAGATATAGTGGGTGGGTGCCTCATATGATCATGTTGGGTGAGAAACAACCACTTTTCCATAATACACAATATTTATGGTTATGAGCTGATGCGTCACACTTTGGTTAAGTATCCTTTGGAAAGACTCCCAAAAGCTAAAGTGATTTAAGGAGTGGCCATAGGAATGGGCGCATCATGACATCATAAGATATCTCACCCAAATGGATTAGTTGGTGCTAGAAATGTCAGAAAAGAGAATGGAAAGAGTAGTGAGAAGTGAAAAATACAGAGACACTTCCAACCGAAAAGTGAAGTTCCCAATGATGGTATATTTGGTGTAAGTGAGCTCTGAGATCACATCTTTGGAATAAAATCGAGTGAGAAAAGGAGATCTAATTAGAGATAGGATGCCTATGAGCATCATGGCATAGGTAAAGGGTAACGAGGAAACAAGTCCCCCCCATCTTGTGCATATCTTGCTCATCTAACCTGGAATGAATCACCAAACCCACACTCGAAAATGGTAATGCTTTGGGAAACAAGTGATTCATTAAGTGAAATACGTTAACCAAATAGTTGGGAAGGTCACAAGTAAGGATCATATAACTTGATTGACTGTGAGTTGGATAAGCTATGATCCTCCTCAGATTGTTTTGTAATATCCCAGTGGTTACCACGGAGAATGATGTCATAGCCTATGCAAAAGTAATTGTGAATAACATTGTAGTTGGGTACTCATATGGAGGGGAGCATATCGCTATCATGGAAACACTTATTGACGTATTAGCTGCATGAAGCAATGCGAATACTGGAGCGAGACCCTCCATTTCATCGAGTAACTGAGTATGCAATCCTACCTGTGTGGATTTTCCAACAACACCAATAGGGGCTGAGATACGAATCACAGTTATGTCATGGAATCTCACATTGCAGTAAATGAAATAATTGTGGGGTTTAAAAAAGACACTATCTTGAGAAAAAATGATCAAGGAGTCTACTATTTGAGAGGGAGTGAAATAACCCAAAATCTTGAGAGTTGATCTAGAATTACCTAGTCGATTGATAAACATAGATTTGATAGTTGCTTTAAACCACCTAAATTCATGTGAACCGAAAATTGATTAGCAAATGGGAAGCGAGAAAAAATCCCTCCCATCCTAGGAATAATTGAATCAGGTTATCCCCGATAACCAACATGAGCATGAAGAAAGTGGGAATGGACGAATAGCTTGAGTTTGGATTATTGTTTGGCATCATTACCTATGGGGTAGGATTAATGAATCTAAAAAATAATCTATACAATTTTTGGAAAACCATATATTTTGGATTGATTCGTTGAATAGAAAGCATATGTTAGAGTAGATAGTATCTGATTCGTTCACTTATTTTTAAAAATACATGGTGATTCAAATGGCTTGTAGTTTATTTGTGTGTATGATGGTGTAAAAGGTGTTTCCTTGCTATCTACCGAGGTACAAATTCCAAGAGATACTAAGTAATATGGGATGAGGTCGGGATCATGCCCTAGATGAATTTGACAAAATAGAAACCACTCAATCTTTGGGAGATAAGCCTAGGAATCATGTGCACCTAATCCGTACAAGCTTCAGTTTGAACCAAAAAAAGTTGAAACTTATTAATAACTTTGAAACTTTTAGTGGGCTATGATATGAAAAAACAAAAAACACTATCTTCAAAACATAACAAAATAGTGATTTCCATTGACCGTACAAAATTTATTTTTTTCACTTCGTATTCTGATTGTATTAGACCCTTATTTTTATCGCAGTAATGTGAGTTTTACAATCAGAATCATAACAATCGATCTTTTTAGCTTTACAAAAATGAAGGCCGATTATTAGAATATGATATCCTTATGTTAAAAATGAAATTTGTCTTTCGGTTTGTTTATACAATGTTCTACCATTTCTTAGTGAAATGTTTATTTACATAACTAATACAAATATATTAAATAGATCTATTTGAAAAATGCGGATAAATATCAATTTTGAAGTTGTTATCTTGATTTTCAAGCATATTTATAAATAATTTTATTACATTCATATCATATTCCTCACTTGTTGGTAAAAAAAAATCTTTTGGAAAAAATGATCACCAAACTCCACCATATGGTCAAGACTCAAGATATTGCTATTTTTGATTGACTTCCCAAATTTTAAAAAATAACTTTAAGTGATGGTCATATTTAATGTAGATAATAAAAGTTGAAATTACTACACTACTTGATCCCACCTCTCATAGTTATTATTTGATCCAGTTCTCATAGTAAAAAAAAATTTGATACCATCACACCATTACATCCTTCCCCTTACTTGTAGAATTCCTATCAACACAATATAAATAATAATTTTATCTTCCAAACAATTTTCGATAATGTTGGAAAAGAATATGGCACTAAGAATTGAATGAGCTTCGACAACCTTTTTAAAATATCTTCTATTTTAGAATTTTTGAAAATGCAAAAACAAAATGTATATCCATATTTTTTTAATTATAAAATCAAAAAATTCATTTTTATTTTCTTAATTTTCTTTCTCCACTTTACTATTTTAATGACTGTTTATAAAATTGGTTTGTCCTTGTTTTTTGTTTCCACATAATTGTACCGTTGCATTGAAATAACCCTAATAATTTGTAATTATTTCCACAAAATGCAGTTGTGTGTGCTCCAATTTATAACCAATTAAGAGCACCCAATTAATGGTATCTTAGTGGAATAAAAATGAAGAAAAGAATTCAATGCATGCATGGCAGGAACTGGCCATTTCACGGATCTTCTTATGTCAATCAATCAAATGGTATAAGGGTTTGGAAGTTTTCTACCATTCGCTTCCTTTAGTAAGGTTTTAATTTCTTATTTATATTTATTAGATTTAATATGATTAATGTAGTGTAATTATTATTATTAAACTACTTTCTATATTCATATTATAATTTTTTATGGTTGATAATGTTGGGTGACCTGGGTTGGGTGTATAGACGACATATAACATATAGGACTGCATCATTCTCTCAATATGTAGGAAGCACCCAACTATACTATAAATACAAGGTGTAACTACCTTCATTAACATTCCATGATTGGATAAGAAATTATTAACAATTCCTTTTTAAAATTAACAAATAAAACTACCACAATGGACATTAAAATTATAACTTTGACGGAAAATTTATAGATTGTGAAACTAATAAAAAGGTGTACCACCTAATTACAAAACCAACAAATAGATATATTTTTCCACAACTTCCAACCATAAAATAATAATGATTTATTGTGTCACACAAGTGAAAAAAGAAAGATCTAAATATAATTTTGTAAACACCTAATTTTGGTACTGGATAGTCAATTGTTTTGGTGCTAATGTGTTTATTAAATATTAATTCAAATTTACACTCATATTTGTGCATATTGCCTTGTGTCATCACTTATCATCTTATTTCATGGGTGTTGTTGATCTTTTATCAACTCTCCTTTAGATTTCTTGTTTTTCTTGTCCCTCGTTAGCCTCATTTGTCCTTGCATTATTCATTTTTTATGTCTATAGTGTCCATGGTTTCCTCCTTTCTCATAATTTTCTTTCTCATCCCTTGTTTTTGGCTTGGTCTAGGGTTGTGACCAAATTCATGAAGGTTGTACTAAAAATATCCCTATGTTTCTGGTCAAAAAGCTACATTTTTTTTCATTGCTCATGTGGGCTTGCTTGGACCTTCTTTTCTGGTTTTCCAAGTTTTTTGATTGTCAACTTTCCCCCACAATGTGTGTCAACTTGGATCACAATAAGGTCATAATTTGAATTTGATAATAAATATATGTGCATGAGTGTCTTTAGGAAAATGAAAAAGACACAAAAACCATAATGCAAGAGTGATATTGAAGTTATAAGAGAAAAATATATTCTATTTTTTGAAGCATCCCCATGTCAAAATCTTAATCCAATCATTTGGAGATTCATTCTAATGTTTATCTAGTTGATGCCCACAATTAAAGATAAAGGTTGGGACGCCTAGATAGATTGAATTGATTGTTGACTTACATTACATGTTGCTTGCAATTTTGTTAAATCATGAGTGACCTAATAAGATGAAGGGATAAAACATATTCCCATTACCAACCCTCATTTATATGGGGTTCGCAAGGAGTTGAAGGAAAATTAGGTTTTGACAAAGGAGATCATATTCCATGAGATAGGTTAGTAATTGGTTAGCACTAGCCAATACAAATAAAGTATTTAGCAATCCCAAAAGATCAAAGATAAGCGCCCCCCAGAAACAAAATAAAGCCTCTTATTCTCTAGAAATGACACTCCCTTAGTGAAGGGCCATATGATCTACCCCACCCCTATATACATCTAGCAGGCCTTTAGAAATTCCCCCTATATCATCAGGATATGTAGGGACTTTTAAGTACTCCCTCACTGTAACAAACCATTTAATTGAACTAATATTGCACTCACTACTGATTGAAATGGAACTGACTAAAATTTCATAATTGTAACTATATTGACCATTTATAGATGGCTCGTGAACCTAACAACCCACTTTATACATATGTTATATCTCCATGAGGATGTCATTCTCATAATGCCTCTCCTTCTTCCTTCTCTCCCTCAATGTAAAGATTGGTTGAGATTGAGCATGCCTCATTTCCCTTTATCTAAATATTTATTAGGAGTATTCCTCCTCTCCCTTGACATAAAGCCTGGTTGAGAACATATCATAAATGACCTATCGGTCCAACTCATATTTGTCCCGATGATGTAGTTTCTTATACTTGAGATATGAATTCTCTAGGCAATATTAGGCAACCAAATAGAAACACACACACACACACACACACACACACACACACACACACACCACACACACACACACACACACACACACACACATAGAGGTTGCATAGGGTAGGTAGGTAGGTAGGAGGTAGGGCTAAGAGGAAATACTCATCTTAGTTATTCATGCCAAAACTAAACTAAGAGAGGATTTTATATATTAGATACGAATAACCCATTCACATAGTTAGATTCATCTCTTCTACTATACTACTATTTTTGTAGGAAACATGTTAGACTAATAAACTTCCTAAGCTATAAGTGTTATCCTAAATAAGCTCACGCTTTATTTTAGTCAATTAACACCATTTTCCCCCTTTAGTGCTTCAAATATGATTTTTCTATAAATTTAAATTACTTGAGGATCCCTGAAAGCATCTTCATCAGATAGGAAATTTCTCCCTCTTTTCGAAAATATAAATAAATCCTTCTAATTATTCATATTTTTCAAATTTTGGGATTTGGGAGGTTTTTTCGCACTTTCACAGAGTCGATAATGGGGTTTTTTTCGTAGTTTGTAGTGTTGGGCCTAGGGGATTTTTTGCAGTTTGTAGTGTTGGACCTGGGGTATTTTTTCACAATTTGTAGTGTCGGGCATGGGGGATTTTTTTCACACTTTTGCACTGTCGGGCTTTGGGAGATTTTTTGCAAATTTGCATTTTCGCCATCTCTTGTACGGATTAATGCAAATTTTTAAATGGGCATAACTTTTGACCCACTTCTTGAAATTTGACAAACCTTATATTGTTGGAAATGTCTTGACATCCTCTTTGCTATGGAAACTAGAAATATTAATTTTGGTGAGGTTATGTGGGTGAAAGATAATAAAACGTACTCAGATCCAAAAAGTGCATTTCTAGGCATCCCAACCACCATAATTAATGAAGTATGTCGCCCATTTCTTCTCTAGCAAGCAATACATCATGAAGGAATGACCTTCGATAGGATGCCCATGACCCTTTTTAGAAATTTAATGCACCTTGTTAGTGGGTGAAAGGAGAATTTTGGGATTCCATTTCTCTCTCTCTTTCCCATTTTCTTCTATTTATTGTAGTCTTCTCATTGAGAGAAGGGGAGATATTTTGGGATGTGGGGAAACTCTATAAAATTTGTTTCTCAACACCATTAAGTTGTAAACCTTCTCATGGGCCTGACAAGTGTATTTGTGTCTCTATTTCAACAATGTAATGGATTGTGCATATTCCAAGAGCAATAAAATTTGTGTTTGTGGTGTTCTTTCAACCCTTGCATTGTTTTGGTGTATCTCTTTGCCTCTCTATTTTTTTTTTGTCTTTTTGTGCATGTATGTCTCATTTGTAGATGTGGGACATTGTATTTCAGGGATATTTGGTGGTAAATGAAGATATGGGTCAATGTCACATTGGTCTGGCCTCTCTCAACTCCATTTTCCTTCTATATTCTCCCTTTGTAGGATATTTCACCCCCTTTTCTGGAGCTATCACCTCTTTTAGTGTAGGAATTCTTCATTTTCATGCATTATCTTTCTCCCAGGTCCCTTGGAATAGATAGATTAGGAGTAATTAGTTGCATTTCCTTCCTTAGGAGTAGTTTAGTACTAGGAATAGGTAGAGGAACCAACCTTCTCTGGAGGTCCATCTCAATTAGAAATTCCCACAACTTGAGAGATGGTCCAATGTTACCCAAAAACACCGGTTGCTCATTCACATAGGCATGAAAAATTGGAGGCTGTTATTTTTTGGTGATAACAATAAGATTTGGGTCTATTTTTTTCTAGGTCTTTCTTTTGGGATTTTGTAGTCAATTTTTATACCCATAAAGAAACACTCTAATCCCATGCGCGTCATCCTATCCCTCAGTGGGTGTTGGGCACTTACTCGAGGCACACGTGGGCCCGAGCCCCTCCTTTATGTGATTCTTATGAGAATACTTCATCTATGATAGCTACTTAAGTGTAAAAGAATGGAAAGGATCCATGTGTTCATTCTGAGAACCTAGGAGGAGTTATCATCTCATTACATCTATAAAAGAGAAATAACAAACAACATATAGACTTGGTTCATACACAAAGTAAATACACTAGGATTATGCTCATGAACACAAATATGCTTTAAAACATAACCTTCCATTCATATTAATGAGTGTAGTAACAACATTACATTCCTTGGGGCCATAACAAGCCCATATACTCATGCAGAGCAAGGTCATGCATTATAATCTACAACATGTCCTTCAGATTATAAGGATAAATACAGACCTATCCCTCTAAATATGCTATCACTCTTATGTTTTCTCTAATACCAACCCATAGAATCCTCCATGACATTTCTACATAGCTTTGCCTCTTTTCCACAACCTCTGTTCTCTTTTAATCATCCCCCCTCCTTCTACTATCTGTGCATCCCTATATATAGATTCTATGCCTTCATTGTCATGCCTTCTGAGGTAATATATCAACTACCAAGTGTCCAAGTGGTCCTCCAATAGAGCATGCCTCCTTTGATCCGAGCTATCCACTCTATACAATGATGTTCTTCTGGACCCTTCCATCGCATGTATGGAATATTCCATTTTTTATCCTATAGTTGTTAGGCTGGCACCTTATCCACTCTGCATGCTAGACAGGTCACGCTTTTCTCGTTTTCTATCTAGAACTTCAAATATGGCTAAGTCCTAAAATCATCTTGTCTTACACGTGCTATAACACTCATAAAAATGACATTCAAGAAACACGTTGAAACCCTAAACACTTATCTCGAAAGTTGTGACTATTTTTTTGTTGTTGTTTAAGTTATAAGGAGGTTACAAGGGTGAAAACCCATAGGGTACATTACATTAACTTACACTGATATTCTCAACCTTACGATAGGGGAACCAGGTCTATTCCAAAGATTAAATATTTTTAATTTATCTCTAAAGTCAATTAATTAACATTTGTCTAGGAAGGTGCCATAATTAGTTTGCTTGGTTAAATTCTTTCTTCTCTTAAATCAAGGATTAATCCCAACATGGTCAACCTTATACTTAGTTTTTTTTTCATTATCCTATTAGCTTTAATATCCCACATTTCATTAGTTTACTAAAACATACTAGGAGTTAGGAAAAAGACTTGCACACTAAGGTAATTAAATGACCCCATTCATTCATCTACACATACCCTTAAATTTTATTTAAACATCTATAAAATATATTCCAACCAAACAATAGTAGGGTTGATCCTAAACCCTTGGATTAAACCAATCTTATCCATTAGATCCTAGGGTTCCAACTAAACCTAGAAATCCTTATGAATTCTTATTAAAACATTTCTTTTATTCATTTCTTCTCATTTGGTCTATTTTCTTTTGTTAAAAATTACAGGTTGGAGAGAAGGAAGCCATGGGAGCAAGAGAGGAAGAAATATGGAGGATTTTCTTCAAGATCAAGTTTAGATTTGTTTAGATTGTAGTTTTATTTTTGTAATCTATTTCATTTAAGAATAGAAGGAGGGTTTCCTTTCCAAACTTTTTTTTATTTCAAGCCATTTGTAGTTGGGGTTCTCCATTTGGGGAAAACCCTTCTCCCATTAATATATATAAGATTTAGCACTTTTAGTTTTCCATTTTGAAGATTATATTGCTTAAACCATGAGATTTTTCATTGTTTGTTTGCTAGAGGTGTTCTTAGCTCATTTACATGCTTAAAATTTTAGTTATTACAAGTTAGAAATTGCACAAACGCGGAATTGGAAATTTCCACCATAAGTGATAGGACCGCCGCCTAGAGCAGGCCGAAGGTCCTAGGACCACCACCCCATTGGGTGAAAAACCATGAACCACCACCTTGCCTGAGTGGTGGTTACAAGACTGCCGCTTTACACAGGGCGGCGGTCCCATTTCATAGAAACAAAACCATCAAACCCGAGATTTTTCAAAAAACAAAAGTTGCACAAATGTTTAAAAATACATTCTGGACTTGATTTATATGCCTAGATTTTCCAGTTGTAATATTTATCTTCATTTATTCATTCTTAGTTAAAATTACTTATTTTGAAAGCATTTCTTGTTTAATAGAAGCAACAACAATGAATCATTTTGTTTAACTAATTTTCTTTAAATTCTTGGAGTGAAAAGATATAAATCTACTTTAGTATTGTTATTTTCCCTTACTACAATAATGTAATATTCCAACATAATAATATATTTCAAATTTGTAGTTCTTTTCCATTTTCATTACAACTTCTTAGCTCAAACAACTACTAACAACTTAACTCTACATACAAGTTTACTAAGCATGCATGTTTTAACATATTACAACTTTTATATTTCTTTTTTCTTATTTACAATGATACAAATTCACAATACAAGTAAAATTTCCTTCACAAGATCAATATAATGTCCTCCACTTGAAGTGGGAAATCATACAATATTACTAGCTAAAATGGAATACAATATTACAAGTTCTTCCACTCTAAGTGGGAATAACACAAAAGAAGTTTTATTACAAGAAGGATCTTCTTAGGGACTCCAAAAAAATTTCCAAGCTTCATTTGATCACAACAAAAAAGGGGGGAGAGGCAACACTCTCCACCCAACCAAGAATTCCAATGAGGAGGAGAAGCCATCCTCCTCATTGGCCTCTGAGCCCCAACCACATTGCAATGGAAAATGGATTCAACTCATGAAAAAAACAAGATTCCACAACACAACAATTGTTTCAAAACCATTCCAACCACATTTCAATCATCAACAACACAAGAATGAAAACCAACTAAACAACAAGTAAACAAGGCTTAAAATGAAAGCCACAAGAGAAAGACCTATGGGGAGGCCACTTATGCCGCCCAATGGGAATGGGTGCCCTCCTTAAGTCCTCTAATGTATATCTCAAATCCCCTACATACTCTTATGCCTCCCTCAAGTACCCGTTTTACCTCGCACATACTCTTATGCCTCTCTCAATCTCTTATGCCTCCCTCATAAAAGAACAAGTAAGAAAAGCAAGCATTCCTTATCCAAGGTGGGACACCCAACCCAAACTCCCTCCAAACAAGAAAGTACACTCTTATGCCTCCCTACAAGAAATATAAACTCTTATGCCTCCCACATGAAATCTCCCCATAGTCCCCTCCTACAGCACACTTAGGAAATCTACCCAAGCACTCAACAAGCATAGAAAAACACTCAAAACAAGCACATATGCATACAAAATTAAAAAAAGCATTTAACAAGAGCTTAGCTCCTACCTTTCCATGGTAGAGCTTGATCCAAGAGCATACCTCAAGCTTCTTCAAGCCCAATCAAACACCAAGAAGCTCCAATGAATCCACAAACACTTCCCAAAATCCTCCAACTCCCAAAAGCAAGAGCACACAAGAATGAAGTAACCCCCAATCAAGCAAAAGAACTTGATTAAATAGAAAAGGGAGAGAGGAGGGTGAGGTGGATCCAAGTAGGATGCCACATCACTCATCCTCAAGTCCACCTCAAAAGTAAAACTTCAAACTCCAAAGCACAATTAATAAGTGGGTGAATAAATGACATATTACTTGCACACACAAACCAAACCCACACCTCCTAAGGACAAAATTAATTACATGAAAGAAAGTGCACTCAACATTTTACCTTTTTATCTTCCCAAAAAACCTAATGGGTCTAATTTTGACCCCCCCAACCCATAGGAAGGGTTGGAATAGCAATTAAAGAGGTGTGGGACAAGTTTGAGTTGTCCCACAAGCTTCCAAAATTGGCCTCTAAGGCCAAATTCGAATTTCCATGAAGGGGTAGAGTGTACAACACTCAAGATCCCCAAGCACTCAACTTACAACACAAAATCCAAGAGAAATCTAGCCTAATAAATGAATTCCTTTGGTCACATCTATAATTTGTTTAGGACAAGATTAAATTATCTCTAATTAAGGCACTGCAACCCATTAATTAATACAATGAATTACATCACTAAAATCACATGCTAACATCAATAAAGGAAAAATAAATAAAATACAAAACATAACCTCTTGGTCACAATTTCCCCCTAACAAAAATTCCAACACTCACACAATTACATGTTTCCATAGTGACCCTTGTTGAATTCACATAGAATTCCAATGTGGTTAGTATTCAATCCCCCCATAGTTTTTCGTGATATGTTTTCTTATAAAACATGCAATAAGCCTCTGGCCTCATGGCCATATTAACGATATCGAAGTAATAAAACACTTACATCTAACTATCAATTTTTAAACATCAAAAATCAATATCCAATCATAATTATCCATTGTATTAAAGTCATGATAAAAATTAGTCCCAGTTGAATACATCATTGATTCTACCCATACAGAAAATCATGCAACGTAAAATCATACCAGACCAACTGGATCGTCAGATTGTTAGCTTATAATGATCACTCGTTGATAATTCTATCCAATCTCATGAAAATCAAATAAATTCCAGACACACACACAATTTGACACATCACAATACACACACACACACATTACACACACACATGATTCACACACACATCACACACACATTTATTTGACACACACACAATTTTTCTTCACACACATGAATTTATAGGTGGGGACTTTCCCTTCACCACCCATGTTAATCTCAAAATAGGTTCCATACTCAAAATGGCCATCCTGCAATACCACCTAAGACAATGTAAAGTCAACACACAATCTTGTCCTAATAATAGATTATGTATAATTAACTCCAGATCTAATATTATGTATTAGCTTGAAATCTACATGTCTCAGAGATCAGTCAAATTGTTCCCATAATAGCAATTTCATGAGATTCTTGATAGTCTTCAAGTCAAATTATGACAATGCATGCATTCTATACTCCAACCTATGTTTTAGCCTGTACATGAAAAATGGCTAGGGTCCAAAACTACGTCTTTATAGGGCACGAATCCTCAAGGAGATCAAATATGTGAAACATGGAGTCATCTTCCCACTCACCCCTTATTTCACGCCATTTTCATATGTGCATCTAATACTTAGTCAATATATTACCAGGGAAATATTACCCCACACTAATATCATTTCTGCCCCCAATAATCATGGGTACCCATACCTTAGTCTCTCCAAAGAAAAACTTAACAAAATGAAAGACATGTGTTCTGCTAAAACCTTGCCCTACGCACCTTCAACCCGTGTGCCCTTTTTCAAATAGGTCTCACGCGCCCATGCACCTTCTCGTACTTGGCCAATATTTCAGGGGCCAACATCACCCCACACTACGCCTATTCTCCATCCTCAGAAACACTTCTCTTCAAATAATAAAGCATAACGAGCTCCGAAATGGGGAAGAAAGAATGAAGGAATGAAGAATTGGGAGAAAGAATGAAAGAATGGGGAGAATAAAGAACAAATTCTATTTTTGAAGGAGGAGAGGGAAATCCTTCCCTATTTCTACCTCTAGCTTCTCCCAAGCATTAACCTTGTTCTGTGCTTGCTGACAGAGGTCTCCGACTAAGGTGCTCACCTCCTTAAAACTTAATTCCTCCCCTTTGGCACTCACGGTCTCAACAATACTTTCCAATTTTTTTCCCAAGTCCTCAAGTCCATCCATCTTGCGGGTAATCTGAGGGTACAACTCCTTTAACCAATTTTTCATACTCAACTATACGACATATAATCATTGTATTTGTTCTCTCCTTATTAAATGGAGCTTGTTTCTCCTCCTGAGAATCTATGTCCTCAACACTTGGAACATGTGCTTTGGTTCCCTCATACAACAGTAAATTTACTAACTTCTAAAAGTAGTGCAGTGTAAAGGGAAAGGTTCAAGATACCTTCTCTTCAAATTGCGGTCGTTCCTTCAATATTTCTTCTTCAATCCCCTTGGCCATTTCAAAAACAATATTTTCTTTGCACTTTTTTGTATCTCTTTCCCTTTTCAAGTGTTGAATTTCTTCATCCTTTTCTTTCTTTAGGATCTCCATCTCCTCTTTGTTGTCCTCTCAAAGTTTCCACCTCTTTTAAAAGTTCAAAAATTGAAAATTTTGAGTTTACACCCTTTAATGATGTTCTAGTGAAGTAGAAGAGTTCGAGGGAGATAAAGTGAAAATTCACATTTTTTGGAGTCATTTTAGTGATTTGTGGGTATGTTGGACATTTTTGTCCCTCATGTTCCAAGTCTGTCTGGAGCCTTCTGTTCCCTGATCAGGTAGCATTCCTCTGAAAATATTTTAACTTTCGGTTCTGTCAAAACTTTTCAATTTTTATGTTCCTAGTTCGTTCGAGATTTCTGTTCTCCTGATCTCCCGCATCGACCGAATCAGGCCCTTCATGTAATTTTTTCCCATTTGTCCCAAAAGCATATGTGCCTTCTCATCCATGATTTTCCCCGCATCACGTGCATTCAACCAAATCACGTCTGTCCTCGCATCCCTTGTGTTTCCAAGGTTCTGGACCGCCATGTGCTCATTTGGCCCGATTTTCCCACATCACCCACATCGGTCAGATCACATCTTCGCATCCCTCATGTCCCTAATGTACCAAAGACTATCTGGGCTAATTTTTTCTGCTCTTCCTGATTCTTGCCTTTTTAAGTCAATGCAATATGAATTTAATGTACATATAATGACCTTCTCTCTCCTTAAACGGCTATTTAATGAGACTACCCTCTATTCATTTGACACATTGCTCATCCATTGCATCATTTGCTCAAATCCCTGCAATTAAGCTCATCTACTTGTGCTCCTCTTTCCCTTTACATTTTTCGCTGTGGATTTGATCCTGTGAAGGTTTGTTTCTCTGTACGTTGACAAACATGAAAATTAAGTTCCAAGGTCAAGAACAAATTTCACCTCTTCGAGTCCTCTGTTCCTAATATTAGGGGATAGTGAGGTTTGGCACCTGGATTTTGGTGATTTCTAGAACAGATTGACTAGCCCTAATACTTCTCCTATGGCACAGATGATCAATGACAGCAGTGTTGCGTATGCAGTGGGATTCCCTCTCTCTATATAATGTGTCGACACTGTGCTCACCTATGGGCCTCACTTTAACCCAAACACCAAGGAGTTTTCTAATGTTCATGGGGAGTTAATTGCTAAACTGGATGATGCTACCATTACTATGCTTCTCTATGGATTCCAGAAGTTGAAGACTCCATTGTTATCATTTAGGCTCAAGCTGGGACTCTATTTGAGCAAGAATAGTGATAAAGATAAGGTGAGGATAGCAAAATTATGGTTGAAAAACCCTAAGAAGGGAGCAATCCCGAATTTCTGAGGCATAATTTAGAGCTGATTTCAATGAAGAGCTATATGATTTCATTATCTTGCTAGCTCATGTCATGGGATTGCCTTCTACCAATGAATTTCACTTTTGGATGTGCCCTCTCATCAACATCGTCTGTGAAGGTAGTCAGAACATAAATTGGGTAAAAATCATTTGCATGAATTTAACTGAGAAATTTTCCAATGTGCAATAGACTAAGAAGTCCTATATGACTTCTTATCTCATGTATTCCCTAGCAACATCATCTCGGTAGTGGTTTGGATTCACATAGATGGAGGGCCAAAAGGATGAACTCATTTATGCATACTGTCCCCCAATTCACTCTTAAAACTAGCAACCACCACTTTAGGAGTGTTAATGATTCCTTTACCATGTATATTGTGAGGCTCTTAGAAGACAATACTACCAGGAGATTTTTTGATGAGGCCATGAATCTGATAGCAAAGTATGGATCTTTCTTAATTCAGTTCAGGGGGTTTTTAATATATTAGGTTAGATGGTTATGAGAACATACCTCTTAAGCTCCCCATGTTTTGTAATGACAATATGGATTCTGATTGAAGTGTGTAGGCAATTGGATAAATTGCATAGAACCTACAGGGACAAGAAAATGTATGGTTTACATTTCCCTATTTCCTTGGGTAATTATACATGCAAAATAGCCTTTGACGCTTAAAATATAGAAAGGGCCCTTACTCCCATCACTATCCACTTTTTCAGGCCTAGTACCTATTTTTATTTGAAGAAGTTCATTGAGTAAAACCTTAGAATTGATTATCATCACAGGTTAGATACTGAGGACTATTGGGCTGATTGTGTAGATGAATTTGAAGCAAGGCGGAGGCATATATTGGCATATTCTCTTTATAGCTCATAAATGAGCTCAATCTCTACCAGAGTCCTCAAGGGTTCCAAGATGATAGTGAAGACTAGATATCTTATGAATATGAAACATTAATCAAACATACCCCTTTGGAGGATATTGACTGGTATAAGAAGGAGAAGGATGACTTGATTGAAATTTTAGCCCATTTCCTTGTAATAACCAAGGTTTGGTTTGACAGAAAGGTTCAAGAGCTTAGGAAGAATCAAAGTGGGTCTTCTTCTAAAGATACTTCAACACCAAGGAAGGAATCACATACACCCATCATAGAGGTACCTGCCCAAACCCCTGCCTGCTTCCTCAAATAAAGAACCTGAATCATCTACTCCCTCTTCTTCCACTCAAATATATAAAAAGAAGGTAAAAGAGACTAAACAAGAGCCAATTGAGGAAGAACCCCTTTCAGGGAATTCAGAAATACCTTTAGGATCTAAAGAACGTTAGTGTTCTTAGTGAAAGTGATGATGGTGAAGTGTAACTAGACACTACAGAAACTTCAGAAGTTACAATACAGAAAGTTAGAAGGAAGTGCCTAGCACTGAACCTCCAAGTACCACTGATTCCTCTGCTCAAGAATCCCTAGATGCCTCACTCACATCTCTGCTGGAAGTAACAATGGTGAATACATTTAAGTGCCTTGAGCTCAATTTCTCTTGGACCTCTTATTCCTTCTTGCTTCTCCCTCTACTTTTGCATGGGATGCAACCCCTGGTTGACAATAGGAAGTGGAAACCTTCTTCCCATTTATTAAGAACAAATTTTTTTGTTGTGGCAGCCTTCTCAGGCACTAGTCCTCCTCCTCTAGCAAAGAGAACCAAAGTAACTTCAAGAATAATGATAGATGCTCAAGGCCAAAAATTTCTAGAAGTTATAAATCCTAAAGTTGATAAAGCAGAGTAAGATCTATTAGCCTTTTACTTGGAGCTTTCTAGGATTCTAATGTGAGAATCCACTCCTGAGAGTGAGGTGCATAACCTCCAAGAAACAATAACAAAGGTTATTGAGAGAGTGGAGAAGTGTAAACAGACAATAGAATAGTTGGAAGAACAAAATCAAGTTCTTTCTAGCTTCCTCAAATCATGACTAAAGATAAAGTTTTGGATTCTTCTCCACTAACTGCCCTTCCACCTCCTATGATTCTTAGTCAGGATGAGGTTTAGAGTATCAAGGATATACATAGGTATTCCACTTATGCAAGGGCTATGGAAGCTATGGTTGATGACATGATCATTACAGGCTTGAATTTCATTGTAGAATCCTTCAAACTCAATGAGAAGGTAGCCAACCTGTAACAAAAACTCTCATCCTCTATTGGAACCATGGAAAAAGAACTGAGGCTTTGGAGTAGTTGCATCATAGATCTTCACCTAATGGAACAAGCTGATGAAAATATATTGATGGCCAATAAAGTTTTTGATGATGCCAAGGACAATTTTTCAAGGTCATGGGTTTTCAGTGTTGAATGGAAAATAAAAGTTCTGGAAGAAGCCTTGGGAGAATTGAGGAACAGTTGGCAAACGGTATAATCCTTCAAAACTTGTGTTGTGTCTTCCTTCAAATATATTCACTATCATCTTCATGATGAAACTTCAGATGTTTCTTTCTCTCTCTGAGAGATTAAAAATTAGTTCAGGGCATTTGTTAAGGAAAACCTGTTCAAGGAGGAATTAATTACCAAAGAGAAGATAAAAGAGATTTACTCTCTTCAATCTACTATTGAAGAGGCTAATAAATAATACCTTAAACATACCAAGTTTGATAAGGACATGGAGAAATGTCTAAGCACTTGGTCTCAAGCCACTACCAACACATCAATCCCACGAGGTAGAGAGATAGCTGAAGCATTGAAAAGATTCAGACAACTGATTCTCAAGTCAGTGGGCCCTCCTTAGCAATAAGCAGATGTTTTCTCTTCTAGCTTCTCCTCTCCTCCTTATTTTTATGAAATCGAGCTCATTGTAAACTAATTAAGGATCTTGTGTCAAGCACTTCCTTAATTAACATTTTAGTTACAAGAAACGGTTACCAAGTGTAACCAATTTGTAAGTTATATAATGGGCCCTCTGTGCCATTTTCAGGGGCTAGAACTCTGTTTATTTTTTAAAGTGTAAAGGAGTAAAAAAACGCTATCAATACAAGAAGATCTCTCTTACTTTTTCCATTTGCTCTTGTTCTTTTATTCCTATCTGTTAAAAATTATTGAATCATTAGTTTGTTTTACTTCAAGAAGCTTTGTGTTCTTGTAGATGTCATCTCTGGAACTTTGTGCCTGTGAAATAACATCTTATGGTTTTTAAATGCAAATGATTTTGTTCTATATGATTCCATTTTGGCATGCGTAAGGAGTTATTTTGTTATCTATATTTCCTTAGTGTGCTTTTCTGCATCATCCCATTCCTTAATTATTCTATCTTTTTGTATTGATGATTTGATATATCAAACACCTCCATGATACCAGAGTTCCTCATTAAGGCTAAATGTTGTACGTTTGTAAATAATTTTTTGCCTTTAAATAAGGGAACCTCTCCCATTAAAGAGGAGGGAATTTCTATCCCCTAACTGTTGCTTTCAATAAAGTCCTTATTTGAAAACCAACATAAGGCAAGTGGCTACCTTTCCATCATGAAGATATGTGTCAAATTTTATAGACATTATAAGGTTGATTCATATTTCTACCTAGGTGACAGTAGGTCAGGATCCTTTAAATTAATAGCACCTGTAATCATCTCAATCTTCTGGTGCAGCTCGCACACCCTTGCTTTCTCCTCTTTCAGTTCACGCCTTAACTGCATGCTGATAATATCTTATTGCTTTAAGTACTTGCTCTTCTCAGTGACCTCCTTCATCTTCTCCTCCAATTCTTCCTCCAGGAATCTCACTCTTTCATTCTTTCCTAACAGTCTGGCCTCAACCTCAAGTGAAACTTTGTTGAGCACATTGTAGACCTGCTCATCTGATAGTTGTTGAGTGTTCACCAAGGGATTTACTCCTTTTATTTCTGGCACCTTCACCAACACTCTCTAACTTACTTCAAACTCAAGTTCATCTACGTGAGACTTGAATGTCTAAGATAGCATCTTCTTGGTTAAGGGATTTGCACCGTCTTCATCAAATGATGACATAGCCAAGAGTTTCTCCCTTGGTATGGTGCTTTGGAAGAGTGTGCGTAACACCTTTCTAGGATCATTAATATACCCCATTCCCTACTCTTGTGCTATTACTATGCATTTCCCACCTATTCGCGTAACTTTTGGGAAGCTTACTACCAATTTGGGATCCCCACCCATGTTGTCATACTCCTTCCCAACACTTTCTTCTTCCATCTCTTTCAAAATTTCGTCTGTGCTCCAATCCAACTCTTATTCCACCAAATCCTTCATGATGCCCACCACTTCTCTCTCTGTGGATTTCTCCACTTGCTCCTTGGTGAGGCTTGGGGTTCCTTTATTTTTGGTGCTCACCTCTTCACTCACCCCCTTTCCTTGATCCTCTACTTCTTCCTCTTCATTCTCATCATCTTTCTCGTCATTCTTCTCTTCATCTCTCTCCTCCTCAGAATCATGTATATCATACACTAGATGGTCTTGCACCTCCTTAAGGCTTGTCATCATCCTTGTCTCTAATGTAGGCATCTAGGATCTCTTTCTCCTCTGAGTCTACCTCTTCTGTCACCTTTTGCTTCTTCCTAACTTGTGACTCCAGTATAGGAGATTCTTATTTCTCCTTCTCCTTTGCAGGAGACCTCTTCATTGGTGATTATTCATGTGTGAGGAGCTCTTCATGCTCTGGTGCCTCTTCTTCTAGGGTCTTTGCCTTGATTGGGGAATTATTTTTAAGCGTGTAAATGTTAGGCTTTGACTATTTTAGGTGCACCCATTGATTGTGCGGTCTACACACTTAGTGCCTTCTTCTCCTACACTTCTTCTCTTTCCCTCTTTTTTAGCGTGACTTTTTTCTGACCTGTGGGGTCTTTTGGGATGGAGACATCACTCTCCAGATAGGAACCTTTCTCAAAATTTGGTCTTATGTGAAGATATACCCTTGTTGTATCCCTTCCACCGATTGGCTGTGTTATCAGCTTCATCATTTGTACTTCATGGGAGACATACTGTCTCCACATATGCGTGCTTCTTAGGGTGCACGAGCTTTCGGTGCAGCTCGCGGCTGGTCTTGGTCCACTTCACTAAGGTCGAACCTTAGTATTTTGGCCTCCTTGAACATGTTGACCCCTACATGCAAGTATTGCGTGGTGAAGGAGAAGGGCATCTTACACCATGGGCTCTTAGTCCCATTTGTCAAAGTGAACCTACCAATGCATAAATGTTGGTAAACCGCAAAGTCTACTTCTCCATCCACGAGCACGGGAAACTACTCTGGGATCCTCCACTCTACCACAAATGCGTTAGGTATTCATTTATACCACTTCTCTAGGTGCACCTTGTGAGTGACCATCATGGTTTCACAATGTATTCTTCTCAAAAACCTTTTCGTGGGCGAGGAGTTATCTTTTGGATACTCCCAAACAAATTTCTCCAAACCATTTGGTACTCCAATCTCTAAAAAGATAATGGTGAGGGGGACGTTATCAAATAAGTATCTTTTCTAATTCTTGCATGTTGCTTATGATCTCATCCATAATAAAGACAATCAAGTTATAGATGGTCCCTTCTGATATTTTCCGACATACATTCAACCATGCCTTGTTCACTTGCATCCATATTTCTTGATCATTAAGCTTGGTGACCAAGTACGCGGCCATCCTCATAACAGGGTCTAGAATTTCTATGATGTCAAAGTACCACGAACCCTTTTTGTAGTCATAATTTGCTATTGTCTCCTTGATAGCCTCTTTGTCACTTAGATCATCATCTATGGATTCCCCTTCACAATTTAGGCCAGTGAACTTGGATATCAGTTGTGGTGTTATGTGCATCTTGTGGCCTACAAAGTAGAAATGGTCTTTGTGCATGTATGACATCAACCATTGATAAAGGTGCTTGGGCTTGCCAAAGTAAGGAAACTCATACAGTTGCAATAGCCCTGCCTTTTCTAGCTTTACCTTTACCTAATCGCTGTATATTGGCATTCCATCTGGTGTCCTCTTGTTAGTTGGATGTACCAGCTCCAGTGCCATTTATTTCTCTATAGTGCTCATGCGATGGTTATAATAACTCATGGTCATCTGTCTCAAGTGTGACACCCACTTTTTTCCCAACAACACTCCATCTAGGTACTACATTTCTACATACCATTCCTCATTAGAGCTTGTAACAGTAGAGGTTTGTTTTCCTTTTCCCTTGCCCTTTTATTTCTTTGGTGAAATGGTCACCTTCTTTGGTGTCATTCTTTCTGTCATTTTAAACTATAACACTCCTTACTCTGCTCTACTACTCTACTCAATCCTGAAACTCAACTCCTGGAAGAAATCCTTCTATCTCTATGCCTTAGCTGCCAATCCCTAACTAGGAAAACCTTCCACAAGATGACACACTTCAAACAAACTTTTCTCATGCCCATGTACTCCTTCCTCCTGGTTTGTAGATCCACTCTAGTTCACACACTTAGATTTCTAGGATTCTTTTTCCTTCACACAAATATTCTATGGATGCCCTAGTTTGTAAGAGCTCTTCAACTTCATAATAACAAGGTAGAATAATGAATTTACCGACCTCATATTTATAGTTTTTCTTCCCTCCAATAATAAATGGTATACCACCTACCAACATACTTTAACATTAAATGCATATTTTTCCACTAGGCCGACTTTAAGCACCCTTACCCACATGCCCAATCTTACACAAAAAAACTTCTACAACCTTCTGGTGTGCAAAAATCCAATCTGACCGAAGACTCTTATGCACGCGTCTAAAGCACTGAAGGCACTTCTTCTGTCCTTTACCTGATTTTTTCCCTCAGCTACCTCATGTTGTTCCTGTACTCTTCATCCTTTATACGTGGTATTTTTTACAACCTTCTTGACACCATAATTCATTATCCATTGTTTCCCCATGTGCTTTCTCAAACTTATGTGCTTCCTTCTACTAGGCCACTCAACTTGTATTACTTGCCTATACTTTGCTTTACATTACTCCACCCCACACTAAAATAGATGTGTGGTCCTTTAAGCATACACAACCTTAGAAAAATAATGTGGTTACCTGGTGCACAAGGCACAAAAACAAAACAAAAACAAAGGAACAAGCAAAGAGAAAGGGAAACACAAGAAAAGGCAAAGCAATAAAGGGAAATTCTAAGCTAACTGGAAATACTGCCTTATTTACAAACACCAAGAAGACTTATTTATAGTAGGGCTTCAGCCTACTCCCATTGAAATGACCTGGTAATCTCATCCCATCTAGTGCTTGTAACTGGTAAGTTCCTGAATCAAGGATGTATGAGATGATGTAGGGTCCCAACCAATGGACTTTCAACTTCCCAGGATGGCACATATACTTGGAATCATACAACAACACCATCTGACCAACCTCAAACTGATTGTTCTTGATATGATGATCATGCCATGATTTTTTTCTTACTTTTTCCATCTTCTAACTCCATCTAGCAAGTGATCACCTTTCGTGTAACTACATCAACTTATCAATCCTCTCTTCCAGCACTTGTTCATCATCCAACCCTCCTATGCACATTATATGCAATGATGGTAACATGAATTCAACTAGAAAAACAACCTCCATGCACCAAACACCAATTGAAATGGTGTGGCCTTGTTTAACCTCTTGTAGGTTGTCTTGTATGCCCATAGAATGAATGATACTTTTTCATCCCAATCTTGTCCTCCAACGTCACAGATCTTAGTCAATGTGTGACTTAGTATTTTGTTAAATGCCTCAGTAGTTCCATTCACATGTGGGTGATAGGGGGTAGTCTTGTGATGGGCCACCATAAATTATTCTAATAGAATCCTGAGTTTCATTGAGGAAATGTGTACCTCTATCACTTGTTAAGCTTAAAGGAAAACCATACCTATTGATTATGTTCTCCCATAAAAATCTAGTAGTTGTTGTTGGTGCAATCCTTCGTAGGTGTTGCCTCTTCCCATCGTGTCAAGTAATTAGTATAAGTAATGATATACCATGAACCAGTCCTTCGTGTGGCTAAAAAAATTAGCCCTACAAATTTGATTGCCCATTTTTCAAATGGTTCATCACTAGCTATTGGTCGCAAGTACATTTCATCCCTCTTCCCAGGTTTTCTAAGGTGCTGGAAATGGTCACAGGCCTTGCAAAACTCAATACAATCTTGGTAGATGGTTTCCCACCAAAGCCCTGCTAGTAAAATCTCCCACCCGGTAGCATTTCCTGCATAGTGTCCTCCTGGAATCCCACCATGCGCTTCCTCCATAATTTCCACGCGCTCATGTTCTAATACGCATCTTTTCAGAACCTCATCACATCCTAACTTATATAGGTCTCCACTAATCAACATGTAGGGTGCGACATGTATTGCTAACTACTTCCTCTCCAAGAGCCTTCATCCCTTCCGACGCCATACCTATTTTCAAGAACACTGTGATATCTTCCAAGTCTGAGGGTGCGCTCCGCAACCTAAACAGTTACACATCTGACATGGTATCCTCAATGCTTTACGCGTACTCCCCTGAGTTAATCCTTGATAAGTGGTTGGTCCTAAATTTTTTTCCTGGTTTTACAACCACTGTGAACTCTAACTCTTGGAATAATAGGACCCAACAGCATATGCACCCTTGTAAAACATGATTGTGGACTAAGTACTTCAATGCCATGTGGTCTGTGTAGAATATAAATGGTGTTGCCAATAGATACTTTCTTGAACTTATGCAACACATAGATCATAGAAAATTCTTCGTGCTCAATATTTGTGTAATTTTGTTCTGCTGGTGTCAACTTTCTACTAGAAAAATACAAGGGATGATCAACAATTCCCTCACCAGGTTGTGCTAGTACTACTCCCATAAATGTCCCCGAGGCATCAACATGCACATGGAAAGCTTATCCCAAGAAGTAAAATATAGTATGGGTGCCGAGACAAGCCTATCCTTCAAAGTGTCAAATGCCCTTTATTGTGCCTCTCCCCAATGAAAGGTGCTCTTGTGTTTTAGCAATTCCTCCAAGGGCACGGAAATCTTGGCATACCCCTTGATGAATTTCCTATAGTACCACATATAGCCAAGGAATCTGCACACAACGCTTTGACTAGTAGGCTCCCCTAATCCCATAATAACTACAAATTTGGCGAGATCCACTAGTAAGCCTTCTTTGCATATAATATGTCCTAACAGGGTCCCAAATGGAGTAGTAAAGACACATTTCTTAATGTTGAGGGATATCCTTAATTGCCAACATCTCTCAAACATCAACCTCAAATGGTCACAATGGTATTTTACCAATCCATACATAGTCCATTCATCCAGGTACACTTGAAGATATTTATAGATGAAGTCCTAAAATGATTGTACCATGATGCACGAGAACACAACATGTGCATTCTTCAATCCAAAAGGCATAACCGTGTAGGAAAAACTTCCCCATTTAATGGCAAAATTTTTCTTTCTCTGGTCTTCCTTTGCAATCCTAACTTGGTGATACCCTGAGAAACCATCCGTGAAAGAGTAGACTTTACACCCGACTACTCCCTCTAAAATATCTTCAGTAAAGGGGGTTAGAAAAGGATCGATGACACATATTACATTCAGATCCCTGTATCCCACACAGATCCTTATCCTCCCATCCTTCTTGATACTAATGACCATTGGGATTATCCATTCTGATTCTTCCACTACCTCAATGATACTGGATGCTATCATATTGTCTATTTCTTCCTTGACCTGTATGCGTAAATTCAAATTCATCTAATAAGGCCTCTTCCGAATCAGGCACACACCTTCCTTTAACTTGATCTTCATCTCCCCTAAGGAATGGTGGACACCTTTGAGTTCATGTTACCCACGAGGGAACAAATCCTAGAACTCACACAACAGATCAATGACCTTTGAAACTTATTTTTCTGACCAATAGTCCCCAATGATAGCTTCCTTAGGTTTTGTCTCTGTCCCAATGTTAACCTTCTTTGTTTTCAAGGGCTCATGGTAGGTGTGTGCTCACTCATCAACTTTATCTATGACTTCACGCGTACCTTTACAATGGTTAACATCCAAAGTTTCCATCTCTTCTTCATCTACTACATAGATCATTTTTCCTTTTTCCTTTGCCATGCATGCACGCTCAAGGTGTACATCCTCTGATTCTTATTCATTAAGGTGCATCTCCAAATAAGGCTCACCTAGTAACTCCAAGTAGCCTATCTTATGCCATAGCACTATCTCCCATCATAAGGCACTTGATTACTTACAATTCCTTATCCACTGATGGCTTTGTACTCCTATACTCGAAAGCTTGAATGAGATTAGTTGCCAACTCCTACCAATTACCTATTTGATGACCCATCTTTGAATGAATATACCATGCACATGCATAGCCTTGTAAGGTGGAATAAAACTTATGCACCCATAATGAAGGTGGTAAAGCTTCTGCACTTCCCATCCAGGCCTTCTCACACGCTTGGACATGAAATGGGGCATTCTCTTTACTATGGTAGTCTTGTATGACAGTGGGCACGTTTCTCCTGGAGAACCTTATAGAAAATGTTATTCTTACCTTGTGCCATTCTAGGAGGATCTATTGATGTGTATCCCACCAGCATGTTGTAGTTACTGAGTAGGTTATAATTGAGCATCCCCCTTCTCTCATCCTCATTCTTCCATTGAGCCTCCATTTCTCATAAGACAATTTTAGGGTATGCTCCTCTAGAGTAACTTGGAAAAGTCTTTCCTCCTAGGTGCTTGACTGAGTGTGCCTTCATTACCCTTGTTAGATATCCTCTCAACTATCACCCAATCAACTCATAAGTACCATGCGCCCAATTGTCACATGCCATGCTAGTGGTATCACTCAAGGATTGAGCATATTCAAACTGGATAACTCCCTCCGTGGGATGAATTATCTCTGGATCTCTGATGAAGTGTACATAGATTCTGTCAAGGAATTCCTCTCCTAAGGGATCAATATAGGGCACTGACTTAATCCCATCTGTTAAAGTGATAATCAACCTTTCTTCCTTGTTCTCAAAGCTAATATACCCCTTATTAAACCATAGGTCGACATTGTTCTTATAACACCAAGGGTGCCCAAGTAATGCTAGAAATTTTTCTACCTCGGCGAGCGCCAAGACTTCAAAATCTCCAGTGAACTTGGCCCCTTGAATAGTGATAACCAAATCCTTCAAGACTCCAATGGGCATTGCCTTTGTCATTTTTGTCATATACAACACATTCGAAGATGGTTGTAGTGTGTGCTTTCCCATTTGATGCCAAACATCTAAGGTAAGAACATTGACCTCCACTCCCATGTTGATGAGGATATTACTCAGAATCCATCCATCAACAACTATATTCAATGTAATCTCCTTATCATAGTGAAGGCTATGAGGAGGAAGGTTTGCATGCAAAACCTTCCGTTCACACTTTACTCTAACATGTGGTACCTTCTCCCTCAGCCATTCTCCTAGCAAAGGAATAATATTCTCTTGCTTTAACATCCTACATACTTCCTTGACCTCATCCAGGTCATCCTTTGGAGACTCAACATTATTCCCTTGCTCCAACTGTTTTGACTGCTCCTTTAGACATTGGATCTCCCCTTGCAAACTCTGAATCACATCCATAGTCTCTTGATACACCTCCTTTTGATTAGTAGGATCTAGATACTTCCCATGTATAACTTCTTCTCTTTAAACTAGTGTCCTTTGTCTTGGCATCTCCATAGCATGCGTGGCCTCTGCTCACATCATCACTAGTATAGGTTCTAGCCCTAACTCACACGCCACTCTTGGCATCCACTATGAATCGGATTTCTTGATGCTCACCATCCCAGTGCCTTTGTCGTTCTAGTGCTGCTGGTTCATATGCTCATAAAGCTCTAGACACTCTTCATTCTTATGTTTCTTCCCGCACCATGAGCATTGTAACAGATTAGGAAAATCATGTTTGTAATGCTTAGTAGATCCATAGTTATAAAAATTTCCTCATGGGAATTCACTTCATCCTCTGCTGCAATTACTGCAACCACGAAATCCTCTTCCATGCACTCCTCCATTTGTGCACCCTTCATAGCGATGATCATCATCCTTGGAACTACTTGCAAGACTATTCTAGTGCACACCAAGATCAATAACATCATGGATCTGATCAATCAGTTTACAATCCTTGGTATCATGGGTCATAGAGGTAAAAATATGACAATATCAAGAAACATTCTTACAGATTGCGCATTGTAGTAGAGGACACCTACCTACATCATGATCCCCATGGAAAATTTCACAATTTACCACCATAACATGTACCGATTTCTGAGGGAAACTATCCTTTGCATGCCCTTCCACTTCACAGTCTATACACCAAAGCCCACTACAAACCTCATGCACTGAGTTTACATAAATCTTCTCCAACTGCTTGGACATTGTAGCAATTTGAGCCTCCAGAAAAGGGCTAACACTAGTATCAATGCTCCCAATAGCCTCAGCATGCAGGGAAACTTTCAATGCCTCACATGGGTCTGTGAAAGTCTTGTGTGACAGATCCCTTCTAAACAGTGTTATCAATCCTCCAAAAAACCATTGAGCATGTTGAGAAGGGTGAATGTCATAGGATAGTTTTGACAAGAGAATTTTGAAACCACGTGTTGTACTCCTGCACACTCTCTACCATTCCTTGTTAGATCTCCTTCAGGGTACTGATGCTCTTCTGCTCAAATTATGGGATATGGAACTCTACTAGGAAGGCATTCTTTAATGAAGTGTAGTCCACCACCGTTTGATGGGGTTCATACTTCTGGTACCAACTGTGCACACACCCTTACAATGTTGTTGCAAACTAACTTGCCTTCCACTCCAGGGTAGTGATCCCTATCACACGCCATAGTAATTCACACTTATGCACATGCTCTGTAGCACCTTTAATAACCCTATAGTCCTATAAGTCCAAAGACATCTCGAAAAATACTTGTGGAGGTGGCTGAGGCCCTTATCCTCCTAATCCAGAGCCTTGGTTCCCTCCGGTGTTTCCTCCTCCACCAGATCCACTGGATCCACCAAGGTATCATTCCTCTTAACCCACTAGATCCTCTAGATCCACTAGATCCACCTCCTACAGCCAAAAAATGGCCTGAAGTGGTCACACTTAGTGTTCCCAACATCCCACTGAACTCCACACCGATGGTTTGTGATATTATCCCACTACTAGTTGTGTGTCTCATGCCACTCCCAGACACGATACCCAAACCTTGCATACTTTCACCTTGTCCAAAAATTCCTCCAAATACCAGAATGGTTTGCGTAGCCATGGATGTTCCAAACGAGAAATTATATCTCCTGGGCATAGATCGGTTACTCCCACTGATACCAACTTGGTTAATAATACTTCTCCCTTGATCTAGAAAACCAAGCACTAGGGGTTGGTCACTAGGTGGGTTCAAATGCATGTCGACAACTCTCCTTTCTCCATGTGATGAACTCTCATCAGAAGCTGAAGGGGCTTCTCTCCTGTGCTTTCCAAGATGGGGTAGCAAAGACTACTCATGTTCCACATCCTCTGCATCAACCTCAACTCCTTCCCGCAACACCTACCTCCATAGATCCATCACACTTACAACCCTATATTTCTAGTCATCTCCCTTTCATGAGCTTTTCTATACTTGAGTCGTCTCTCCTCCCTTTCCTTTTCATCCGCAATGTTTGCCATCTTCCTCCACCCTAGCTTCCTCACCCGAGCACTCAGAGAAGCTTAGCCAACCATGGTAAATGCCTCTAAACTTAGGGTAATGACCAATATTTTCATAGCCAAAGGAATAACATGCAAAAATGATCCTCTGGGCTCCCTCAAAAACTCAAACTCAACAACTTCTGGGAAAGAATACGTAGAAATATCATATTCTAGAGTATAACTGGTCAGCACTCCTTTCCACTAGTGATCAACATCACGTGTCCAAGTCAGATCTACATCCTGCAACCTCTGATAATCATCTTGGGTCCATACACATGATCTATAGTACCAGCTCGATCTGGATGCATATGCTAAAATCCATTCATATAGTTATACTAGAAAGCACCAGAAGAATGTCTCATACAACTCATGGTACATGTTCTCTTCTACCCATCTATGTGCATCAAACTTAGGTCCAGTAATGAATCTTTGAGAAAATTCATCCTCCGTGCTCTTGAACCATCCTTCAACACTTTCCAAGGTCACACGCTCTATCATCACACATCACAGGGACCAAGATGCATGCCATTTCTCACAACAACTTTGAAAATATGTCCCGGTAATGGAACCAAGATGTAGTCAATTTTTATACCCTTAGACAATAGTCTAATCCCATGCGCATTGGCCTATCACCTAGCGGGTGTTGGTTGCTCACCCGAGGCATGCGCAGGTGTTGAGCCCCTCCTTTATGTGAGTCTTGTTATAATACATTATCTATGATAGATACTTAAGTGCAAAAGAATGGAAAGGATAACCATGCGTTCATTCTGAGAACCTAGGATGAGTTATCATCTCATTGCATCCATAAAAGAGAAATAACAAACAACATATAAACTTGATTCATACACAAAGTAAATGCACTAGGATTATGCTCATGAACACAAATATGCTTTAGAACAAAACCTTCCATTCATATTAATGAGTGTAGTAACCACATTACATTCCTTGGGGCCATAACAGACCCATATAATCATGCAGAGAAAGGTCATGCATTAGAATCTACACCATGTCCTTCAAATTACAAGGATAAATATAGACCCAACCCTATAAATATGTTATCACTCCTATGTTTTCTCTAATCCCAACCCATAGAATCCTCCATGATATTTCTGTAGAGCTTCACCTCTTTTCCACTACCTTTTCTCTCTCTGAATCATCCCCTCTCATCCCCCTCCTTATACTATCCGTGCATCCTCTATATATATCTTTTCTACCTTCACCGACATGCCTTCTGAGGTAATAGATCATCTTCTAAGTGTCCAAGTGGTCCTCCAATAGAGCATGCCTCCTTTGATCCAATCTCTCCACTCTGTGCAATGATGTTCTTTAGGACCCTTCCATCATGCATGCATTCCATTTTTGATCCTACAGCTGTCAGGCTGATACCTTATCCACTCTGCATGCTAGACGGGTCACGATTTTCTCATGTGTTGTCTGGAAATCCAAATATGGCTAATTCCTAAAACTATCTTATCTTACACATGTGTCATGTGTTCTACTAAACTCTGCTAGAACCTTTCCCTATGTGCCTTCAACCTATACGCCCTTCTTCAAATAGGTCCCACCCACCCATGCACATTCTCATACTTAGCCAATATTCTGGGGCCCAACATATTTACTCACCTTGATGTATGGACCCATTTCTATCCACATGTCACTGATGACTACCTCAAGATTCATTTTTTTATAGATATAAGTCTTTGGCAATGATTCTCTAATATTTCCATGAATTTAATTATTTCTAGCATTTATATGTAATCCTATGTTATAGATTAGACCTTTAAGATCATTAAAATAGGTCTAATTTATTAATGTATCTTCAATTAATCCTAATTATGATTACATTTGGTTAGTTAGTGCATTTGTTATCTAATCAACCCACTTTATGCATTCACATTTTGGTGAATCCACACGTAGATTAAACACCCAACTTAGGGTTTTCCTTATTGAAAACCCCACTCATATAGTAGTCAACATAGTAGTTCACTTTGTATAAACTTTCCTTTGCTTGTTACATTCAAAAAATTTATCTTTCCTCTTTTTAATTATCATAGGGTTTGTTTTATTTATTCAAATATTTTATCCCTAGATATTGTGTATCATAGGTATTTTGTATTGTTTTTTTAGATGTTAAATATGTCATGCCATCTATGATTCCAAACTAACAAAGTGTTGCATAGGCTAAAATCTAATATAGTTGTCGATCATGTAGAAATTCCCTTGATTCCTTGTAGGCTTTATGCAAAAAATAGTATGGTTACTCCTAATGATCCCCACACTCATATTGGATTCATTAAATCCATTCCAACGTGATCTGAGACCCCTTTGGATGATAATAATTTGAAAGGTCCTCATATATCTATCGAAAGTCAAGGAAGTAAAGATAAAATAAAAAAAGTAAAGAGAAATAGGATTTTTTAGCATACCAAACCTGACTAAACAACTCAATTGATTTTAAATTACAATCTTAAATCACCCTAGTAAAATGGTCAACATGATTAGTCTAATAAGGTAAATTCAATTTCAAAAACAAGAACATGAACAATCACATAAATATAGTATTCAAGATGAGACTTATAGGATTACTCATGTATATCTTAATGCTAGCAATAATAAAAAAAAACCTATTGAGACATCTCTCTATATTATCATATCTAGGTTTTTATTCCTAAATATTTATTATTAACGACAAAAATATAGTTCAAAGTAGAAAATGTATAAATATATAGTCCTAAATTATGTATCGATAAATTCCACAAGATAATTTATTGATGTACAAGCATTTAGTTGACAATGGAAAATTTAGGTCAAAATAAACTAAGATAATGTGCTTAGAGAAATTGAAATTAGATGGGAGATTTTTTTAGACCATCATCAACTTGTGTGTAAGATATGTGAGACTAAAATTCTATGTACGATAGGTTTGTTTAGAAGGGGTCAAGTTTGCGGATAAACCTATCCATGGATATACAAATATGTGCTCTAGGGATATAAATTGTAATCTATGCTTCACTTGTGTTATGACATTTAGAATCTCATGATGATTGGGTGGTGACTAAATATTGTTTCTATTTGTTTTAAAAAACTTTATCTCTTCATTAGAGATCTAAAAAGGGGTTAGTAATTGGTTGAGTAAGACTACCTTAGAGCATCCCCATTATGAATACATATTTCGTACATATAATTAATCAAAAGAGGCCTCAGACCAATGTAGTTATCCCCTTAGTAGGTGTGTGAGAACACGTGACTAAAGTATGCAAACATACATGACATTCTCTTACACCAAATTAATACAAGCTATAAATAATAGTTCAAATTTATCAATGAAAGAGATGGATAGTTAGAGTACATATGCGAGAATTTATTTGATCAAATAGCCATGGGTAAGTTATTTTAATAGTCCACCATTTAAATATTTTTAAATTATTTACTTCTATGATGATCAATTTTGAATAAAGAAACTCATGGCACACAACTACTAAAAATACAAATTCAAAATTACTAAAAGGCCGACCCAAAAGAGATTTTTTTTTAAAGTTCAAGTCAAAATGAAGATGTGTCAAGTTTTTAGGTTTGGGTTAGCGTTGGCATGTTTTTATCATTGATGGAAAATTTATGAGTGTCCTTCTTGATGCCAAAGGATGATGTAAATATTGTTGAGTGAGTCAATGATGTCAAAAGAGATGTGCATCATGTGTGAAAGTTTATTGGAAATGAGTGAAAAAGAGAGAATTTGAAGACAGTATGAAGACAAAAGACGAAGGTCAATGTGAAGATGTTACTATGAAGGTATAATGATAATTAGGTCTAAAAGTGTTTTGTTGTGTTGTGATCAAGGTTGTAAAGGTGAAAACGTTTGAGTTCAGTTGCATTATGTCAAGTGTCAAGTGCTTGAGAAGCCTATTCATGGCCTACTCATCGCATGAAGAGGCCTTGTGAGAAGGTATGAGCATGGTAGTTTGGTGAATGGAGTGCACACATGTATAAGAGGTTGTACATCATTATTTAAGGTTGTGAACATGGTTTAGAATTCATTATCAAAGGTATGTAAGTAAATTTCAAGGCGTAGTGAGGCATGAAGACCAAGGAGTAGAGGACAAGGTGAAGAAAGCATGACCTAATGAGGTATGCATTTCAATTTTAAAGGATAGTATGCACATGTGAGAATTGTCAGAGGTGTGACATGTTTTTTCATGAATGTTTTTGAAATTTCAAATCATGATTTTTTGGTCTTATCTAGCTCACAGAATGGAGAATTCAAACCTGAGAAGAACTTTCAGGTGTTCATTGGCACATGTAACCTATGCATTAGAGCCTAATCTATTTAGGAGAGATAGGGAATCGTTATATATAATATTTCTAGGAATTGTTTTGGGGTTTGAGGTCCATACCTTTATGAACAATTGTTAACATCAAAACCACTCTTAAACCCTCCTAAAACCCTAATAAGGAACTAGTATGGAATATCTTTCTCAAACAGGATCATAAGGGATTGGAATTGTAAGTTTAATTATTTGAGCATGTAGTGGACTTTCCCTGGTATCTCTATGTGGCATTGAGTTGTCAGATGAGTGTGTGAAACCTACAAGAAAAGGCTTGTTTTTTAAGATGTTGATGTAGAAGTCAAAATTTGCATTGAACATACTAAGAAAATTAATGGAGGTTAAAGCTTGAGACTCATGTTTCATGTCCATGAAGTTTTCTATACTTTTTCTAGTGCTTAAGTACTCCAAATTGGTGATCCAAGTTAGATACTCATTAATAATCATAATGGAGAAAACCATGTTGACTTGAAGAAGAAGGATATAAATTCTTTGCATGATAGGATGATGAAACAAGAGCATAGAGTTGTTTTTCATGACCTAGAAGTCATTTTAATGCTTGGTAGAGACTTTGAAAGTGGTCATATAGGAATTGAAGATCAAGTTCTTTATGAAGTGGTTTTTGAGGTGAGTTGACAGTTTTAGTGATCATGGAGCATAGTTGTTCTTATTCCCTTATGCCATGAATTGAAGTGTATAATGCATGTGGTGATGTTTTTGAGGTCAGGGAGCATATGTATACACATTTCATTTTTCATGTTGAGTTGCTTTAGGGTGTTCAAGATTTATCTTTCAAGGCAAACTTTGTGAGGCTACATGCCTAATAAGGCAGTGTGTCCTAAAGATGGTTTCATGCTGTGAAATGAAGTTACAAAGCTAAATTAAGCATGGAGGATCTCTTAAGAAGTCATAGACAAAGAATTTGAAAAAAACATGTGTATTGGCGAAGGCTTTGTGGACCCAAGTAAGGCATGTTGTGTCATTATGAAGACATACCTAATGTATTAGGCCTTATTGAGACCTAATGAATGCAAATGAGCTAATTAGGTAATTACAAACTTAAAGTGGTTCATGTTGTGATTGATTCATGTTTGTTATATGCTATTTTAGATTTTGTATGGCTGAACTAAGTTAGTCCTAGATGTATGTAACTGACCTAGTTTATGTTTAATCATGAACATGTATATACATGCAAGAAAATTTAAGTACCAGGTTAGGTGTGTGTGGATGAGCTAGATATAGGGCTTGAGTGAGATCTAAGAGGTGTTAAATACCGTGATAAAAGAGACTATGTTGAATATATAAAGGTGGTTAGCCTATGAGGATTAATTTGTACATTCCTCCATAAAGTTGAAGAAGAGTTATGAGCGAGTAAGCATATCATGTTGTTTTGAGATGGATAAGAGAGAAGAGAGTTGAATAAGTGTCATCATTTATTGTTGAAGCAACAGGGATAAGAAGGTGACAAAATACATAGGTGGATGATTTGGTGTTGAGTCACTTAGGGAGTTGTTTCTTCCTTGCAAGTGTGTGCTTGCTAAAATCTTAGGGAGTTGGTGCTTCCTTACAAGTGGGTGCTTGGTACCTTTTGGGGAAATTTAGGGGTGCTCCATGTGGAGTTAATGCTTCACTAAATCTTGATTTTTGGTTAATACATAGATCAATGGGTTTTCTTCCCTTTAAGGTATTTCAACATATACTTATGTGTTTTATCTTGTGTGTCATGTTCATGTGAATAATTATTATGTTTCTAAATGATGGTTTTGTAAACTAACTGACATTGTCCATATATGATAATGGATCAATGAATTATTGAAGTAAATTTAAAAATTTATAAGGACATTGATTCACCACCCCTCTAAGTGATTGTACTTCCAAAATTTGGTATCGGAGCTTAGTCCTTTGGAACATTTTTAACATCTTAAAGGAAATCCTAGATGCACAGGTATGGCTAGTAATCAAGCTCAAGGAGGTTTCTCAACCAATAAGGATCCTCTCTTCAATGGGACTAATTATTCATTTTCGAGCATTAGAATGAAGACCTATCTAATTTCATTATGTTTTGACATATGTCAATCAAATTTTGTTGGAAATTTGTTTTTGTTGGATATACTATAGATGTTACACTCCCAACTGATGCAGAAGGAAAGAAGGCTATTGAAACCAACTCTAAAGCAACGAATGCTATCTTATGTGGTTTTTTAGAGGTATACTTTTTCAAGGTCATGCATTGTGATACAGTTAAAGGAATTTTGGAGAATTTTCAGACCATCTATGAAGGAGAAACCAAGGTCAATTTGGAAAAGTTACAAACCCACCGAAGACAATTTGAGAGTCTAATAATGAAGGAATATGATAACATTAATTATTATCTATTGAGAGTAGATGAAGTGGTAAATGTCATCAAAGGTTTATGAGAAAATATGGAAGAATCAATAGTTGTCCAAAATATATTGAGTATCTTCGACACCTAAGTTTGATTCTAAGGTCTCTGATGTGGAATAAATCAAGGATTTAAACACAATACAAATGGATGAGCTTCAGGGAATCTTGACTACATATGAGATGAGAAAAAATGATGGAAGACCTCCCAAGAAGTATGTTGCATTCAAATTTAAGAATTCACAAGGTAAGAAGCTCAAATATGAAAGTGATTCAAATTTTGATGATGAAAATATAGAGGCCATGTTTGTCAAAAAGATAAGGAAAGGCATAGGTAAGTTTCCATTTAAGTGTTTCAACTGTGGTAAGATTGGTCATTTTTCATCTAAATTTCCTAACAATAATAAGGATGAGTGTGATTAACATGATGATGAAGAAAATAAGTACTATAATCCTAACAATAGAAAAAAGAGGTTCAAGAAGTATGAAGGAAAGATCAAGAGAAATTTGTATACTAAAGAAGATAGTAGCTCCTATGATATAAGTGACAACAATACATCTGAAAATTATGATAACAGCTATTGCAATTAGACTTTATTCATGGACATAGAAACAGGTAATGAAGGATTCATGGAAGAGGAAGACTCCGAAGAAGAATAGGCAGAAGTGAATCTTGAGTAAAAACTTCTAAGTGATCTAGATGAGTTGACAATTTAAAGAAGGAAGAATCAGATCATTAATCATTAATAAAATAACATGAGGAACAAATGAATATCATGGCTAATGAACATGATGGGATCATAAAACAACTGAAAACTCAAGTTTATATTGTAACAACAAGTCTTCAAGACCAAGGAGAAAGAATGCACCAAGTTCAAGACATAGATGGAGTCCTTAAAGTTAGAATTAGATCAAACAACTAACAAGATGAAGACTTACAAGAAATTTGAAAAAGAGCACTGAGTATCTAAAGGAAATTTTCAGTAGTCAAAATTATGTCAATGATAAGGCAGGTATTGGTTTCAAAGAAGATCAAAAGAAGGAAGATATGAATGATCAGAAGTCTGGAATGAAAATTAAAGAAGAAACTTAAGAAAAGGAGAATGATAACATAAACAAGAAGTTTAACTTCAAGAGAAACAAAAGGAATAATCCTATACCTAATTTCATGAGGTATGCAAGTTAATTCAATGGTTACTATTTTACATGTAACCAATATCATCATAGAGTAAGAGAGTGTAGAAGGACCTCCAAGAATGAGTACTCATGGAGCTATGGAAGGAATCTAAGCTCGCATAAGTAAAGAGGTAAGAAGGGTGATGTTTTCTATAATTATCAAAATACTGGTCATATTGCAAGGGTTTTTAATTAGGGACCCTTAGTAAAAAAATAAAAGGATGTGCACCATGAATTCATATCTTGTAGATAAGTTAAAGGAGGAACAAAAGATAATCAAGCTTAGTCTTGATCATTCTACAAGCCAAGGTGGACTGTTTTTTCTAGAAGAACATAGTCCAGATGTTTAAGAGTTCCAAGAGTGTATAATATCATCTCAAATAGAAGAAAATATGGATGAAATTGACATCAACCCAGAAGTTCCAATCAAGACCAAGAGGATCATAAAGAAATACTATCATCCTCATGAGTGCAAGTTGACTGAGAAAGGAGTGGAGATATGAGAATCTCCTGAATTAATAATTTTCTAGAACTTTATGAAATGGGAGTGTCTCTATTAGGATTCATAGAGGCATTCATCACTCAATATAAGCAACATGGAGATTTGTTTTGCAAGGACATTAACATCACAGAAGCTATGTGGTGACTTGAGGCAGGTGTTAAAAGGAAAGTCACAATAAGTTGACAGAGTTGTTCATTGAGGTATTAAGCATGAAAATTTGAAGTGTTCTATGGGCATAGAGGACTAAGGAATATGTAGATAGTCTCATCTTGCATATCATGAAGAAGAAAATTATGACATAGGTATGTCATAGTGAAACTATGTAAGAGCTAGACATATATTGATATAAATGATGCAGGTAGCATTGTATTTAGATGCCAATATGGACATAGGGCAGCTTGCTATGATATGTGTGTTGAAGGATCAATGTATGAATAAACTAATGGATAATTAGTGTTTAATAGATCCATGAGAAGGTAAGTAGTGCCAAGAAGATATCCAAAGTCATGAAGACAGGTTGAAGGATGTTGATAGAGCTGGAAGTGTTAGTATATGAGAGGTAAAAAAAAGGTCTTTCCTTGTATTATAGCATATGTTGTGTTTGAGCTTGATTTATGTTGAGAAGTGGTATTGATATTCAGTGGCATTAGTGTGATGAATTTCAAAGATTTGTGCCTAAGTCATATCAGTCATGATCAAGGACAAGGCGAGTGATCTTGTGTATCTAAGTTCATTTGAGGATTCATGCATGGAGAAATGGGGAGCATGCTATGTTTGGTTGATGCTTGTATTCTATGTGTTAAGACCTAGGTCTGATTTGCAAGAATAGTGTGAATCAAGATGTTGTAAGTGAATGATCATGTTTATTTAATAAAATTACTAGTTCTGGGAGAATGTTTAGAATAGGGAATTGGTTGTCATCTAGTATCTTTGAGGAGATGCACCTTCTTAGGGAAAAATTTATAGCTCTATGCTATGAAGTGTCAAGTCAATGATAAAAGTGATGCAGTACAGTTTAAGTGTCCTAGAAGTTGTCTTAAATTGGTATGAGCCCAAGTGAATTCTTTGTCAAAAATTAGTGTTAGTATTTCATTGTGTTAGTGAAGTTCAGATCCAAGGATCCGATGGTAGTTTTTGTATCTTGTTTTGTTGAGATTTTTTTGCAAAAGGATTGTTTTTAGAAGTTACACGTATCCTTTTTCATTAATTTCAAAGGGAGAATGATATCTACTGTTTAGAATGAGGAGAGAAATACATGGTTTCTATAGTGTTTCATTGCGAGTTGTTTCCATCAATGAAAAAGGGGGAGATTATTGGCATGTTGTTTTCATTGATGTCAAATTTGATGATGTTGTGCATGGTTGATGTCAAAGGTGATTGATATGTCATCTTGAGTGAGACCTATAATTGATTTCAAAATGTTGCATCATGTGTGAATGTTCATTGACAATGAGTGAGAAAGAGGAATTTGAAGACAATGTGAAGACAAAAGAAAAATATCAATGTGAAGATGTTCTTGTGAAGGTATGATGACATAGTATGTCTAAAAGTGTGGTTGTTGTGTTGTGATCAAGGTTGCAAAGGTCAACATGGTTGAGTTCAGGTCATTATTTCAAGTGTCAAGTGTTTAAGAAGCATAGTCATGGCATGAAGAGACCCTATGAAAGGTATGTGCATGGTAGCTTAGTGAGTGGAGTTCACACAAGGCATGAGATATTGTACATCATTATTTGATATTTGGAACAAGGTTTAGAATGCATGAGAAGAGGTATGCAAGTCAGTTTCAAGGCCTAGTGAGGCATGAAGACCAAGGAGTAAAGGGAAAGGTGAAGAAAACATGACCTAATGAGGTATGCAGTTCAATTTTCAAGAAAGTATGACATGTGAGAATTTTTAGATGTGTGACAAAGTTGTCCCTAGTATGTTTTCATGAAGTTTGAGGTCATGGTTTGAAGGAAAAATCATGTAAAAAGTGTGTTTTTGGTCTTATCGAGCTCACATAATGGAGAATACAAACCAAAGAATCACTTTCAGATGTTCATTGGCATGTTAATCCTCTGCATGGGATCATGATATGTTAGGAGAGATGGGAAGGGATCTAGATAATATTTATTGGCATTAGTTTTGGATTTGAGGTCCATACCTTTATGAACAATTGTTAACACCAAAACAACTCTTAAACCCTCCTAAAACCCTAATACAGGACCCGGTATGGAAAATATTTCTCAAAAAGGTTCCAAATGGATTGGATTGATAATTTTGATGATTGGATCATGTAGTGGACTCTCCGAAGTATCTTGAAGTGACATTGAGTTGTTAGATGAGTGTGTGGACCCTACAGGAAAAGGATTGTTTCTGAAGATGTTGTTGTAGAATTAAAAATTTGCATTGGACATACTAAGAAAATTAATGGATTTTGAATCTTGAGACTCATGTTTCATGTCCATAAAGGTTTATGGACTGGTTCTAGTGCTTAAGTGCTTCAAATTGGTGATCCAAGTTCAGGTAGTCGCTAACATTTGTAATGGATAAAACTAGGATGACTTGAAGAAGAGGTTATAATGTATTTGCATGATAAGATGATGAAAAAAGTGCATGAAGTTGTTTTCCATGACCTATAAATCATGTTCATGCTTGGTAGATATTTTGAAATTGGTCATACGTGTGTTGAATATCACGTTCTTCATGACTATTTTTTGAGGTGAGTTGACAGTTTTAGTGATCATGGAGCAGAGTTTTTCTTGTGCCCTTATGCCCTGAATTGAAGTGTTTAATACAATGTGGTGATATTGTTTAGGTCATGGAGCATATCTATACATGTTTCTTTTGTCATGGTTGAGTTTCTTGAGGTGTTCAAGCTTCATCTTACAAGGCAGACTTTGTGAGGTATACAAACCTAATAGGGTAAGTGTGTCTAAAAGTGTTTTCATGGTGTGAAATGAAGTTGCAGATCTAAAAAACATGGAGGAGCTCAGAAGAAGGTCATAGACAAATAATTTGAAAGGATCTCATGTTTTTGTGAAGGATCATGTGGACTCAATAAAGGTCATATTGTGTCGTTATAAAGACATGCCTAATTTATTATGCCTTCTTGAGACCTAATGAAGGAGAATGAGATAATTAAGTTGTTGCATAGATTAAAAGAGGTTCAATGTTGTGATTGATTCATGTTTGTAATATGCTCTTTGAGATTTTGTATTTCTGACCTAATTGATTTAAGGCGTGTGTGACCATGACCTAGTTGATGTAATTATCATGAGTCATGTATATAAAGGCAAAACAGTTTAAGGCCTAGTTTAGGTGTGTGTGGATGAGAGAGCTATAGGGCTTGAGTGAGATATAAGAGGTCTTGTAGACCATGAGAAAAAGTCCTATGTTGAATAAATGAAGGTGGAAAACCTATGAAAGGATCATTTTTTTCATGCCAATGTCAAGTTTAAGAAGAGCGATGAGTGAGTAATTATATCATGTTGTTTTGAGAGGGATAAGAGAGGAGAGAGCTGAAAAATTGTCATCATTTTTTGTTGAAGCAACATGGATAAGAAGGTGACAAAATATAGAGGTGGCTGATTTGGTGCTGAGTCGCTTAGGGATTTTTTGCTTCCTTGAAAGTGGGTGCTTGTTAAAACATTAGGGAGTTGGTACTTCCTTACAAATGGGTGCTTGGAAATATGGGGTTGGTGCTCCATGTGGAGTTGGTGCTTCACTAAATACTGATTTTTGTTTACTACATATATCAATTGGTTTTCTTCCCTTTAAGGGTTTCCCACATATACATGTGTGTTCTCTCTTTTGTTTCATGTTCATGTGAATGATTGTTATGTTTCTTTGATGGTTTGCTAAACTAATTGAAATTTCTCATATATGATAATGGATCAATGAATGATTGAAGTAAAAGTAAAAGTTTATAAGGACACCGATTCACCCCCCATTGATTGTTCTTCCAACAATTATTTTTAGACGATGAACCAATCAACGACTACCAAACTTATTCTATACATATAAAAAATGACATATATTGAAATTTTTAGGGTGGGAATCCCCATAAAATTACATAAATATAATAATGAATATGAAACATTTATTTGGATAATGATACAAAATAAGTGGAGAGTCAAAGATAAAGGTAAGAGTGTCGATTAGTCCTTTTATCTCAACTAATGTACCACACACACAAAATTAATTAAAAGTCACAATAAAAGAGGATGTGCCAAACATGGGTATCTACAAATTGACCCTCTTTAATATATAATAAAAAATGTTGGTTTAAAAGGATAAGAAAATATAGCCAAGTTCTATTTTTGTGTTGTTAAGTAGGTGATCCAATGTGCTTCAAGTGACATAGAAATCTATAAAATTAGGAAAAAAACATTAGATTACCATTCTTGATGTGTGTGTGTGTGTGTGTGTGTGTGTGTGTGTGTGTGTGTGTGTGTGTGTGTGTGTGTGTGTGTGTGTGTGTGTGTGTGTGTGTGTGTGTGTGAGAGAGAGAGAGAGAGAGAGAGAGAGAGAGAGTGAGTGATAAAATTGATCATACTTTTGGAATGAAAAAATAAATAAATAAACCTTAATAAAATGTCATTCTTCAGTTGTTTTGGGCATTTCATGCTTGTTGAGGAGATTGATGATGTCATAGGTCTTAGTAACCACATCACATGAAGAAAAGGGGAATTCATCCCACTTGATTATTATCTAAATTAAAAAAATGATAATTCATCTAGAAAAATATTTCTACGTTGGCCTAGAGGCTTGCCAATGTCAATCCTACATTCGTCTTCTAGCTAGAAATATGAATAATAAATTTGGACCACTTGAAGACAACAATAGTATTGGGATACTATTGTTGTCTTCAAGGAGCTAGTTATTAGTATTTTTCTATCGAATGGATCAATTACCAGTCTTGAGCCATAAAAGGATCACAAAATTATTCCTTTAGTTGGGGTTTTTTGAGAAATATTTTTTTTCCCCTGCTTGTCATTGAGGTATCATGTCTTTATATGGATACTATGTGATTGAATATTTTATGCCTTTACTAGATATAACTTCATTTAGAATTTTGTGCATTTATGATAAGAATCTAATATGAATAATTGATAATTTTATTCCTTTAATAAGATAAGATATCATTTATGTTGTTCGCAATGGGTGTTTTTTTAACATCATTTTAAAAACTGGTGATTAGGATGCCCCCTATTTTTAGGTGGTGTAATATGTACTTGGTATGTTACCCACTTCAAAAGTAAATGAGTACATGTGCATCATGTTATACATATATAAATATATTATGGAGTCTTGGATTAAGCGATAGTCATAGACACAAGGTTATAAAATGAATGTTTTTTATATCCCTTGCAATAGACAAAAATCATACAAATAATATGAGATATTATTATAAATCTTGTAGATTGCTCTTGTAGGATGTTAGTGTAGTGACCATTTTCATATGGTACTATTTTGACCCAATTACATTATTATTGAATGTTTTGACGTACTCCCTATTGTTATGTTTTGTTTTAGCACGAAGTGTCTAGCTTTATTTTGTGTTCTAGGAGAACTAAATTAGACTGTAAAATATTATTACTAATATATATACACACACATATATACATACATAAATACATACATACATAGATATGTATGTATGTATGTATAACAATATTTTTTATTACATTGAGAGTGATCTTGATATTGTGTATAACAATTTAAATAAATAATGTGATTTCTATTATGTGTGTACACACACATTTGGGAATTTACACTTTACACTGTTGGTTTTGGCAATGCAATTTTGTTAAGATAAACACAACCATTATGTTCCTTCTTAGTACATTTTGAGGTCTCTTTTCTATATTTTTTATGATATGCTGACACATTTTGAGAGTGCAATGCATAGAATCCATATACAGGTCAACCCAATAGGATGCAAATTTCATTTAACATATTTTTCACCCTCGGTTAAGGCCATACATGTCAGTTACGAATTTATATCTAGTCTTGACCTATTTGTATGGTTTTGCAATGACAGATCTCACATATTTACTTTAAGTTACAAGTTCTCTGACGGGTCCTTTATTCCCTCTGGGTTAGAATTTCGTTGATAGCTCTTCATAACCCTATATAAGCAGGCTAACACTGCCTCATCTTCTAACCTATAAATCCTATGGCACTACATTGATACACTCACTTCCAACACTTGCAAAAGAAATCAAAGGATCCCTAAATATCACAAAGGCACATCCAACGTCATTAAGGCAATAATCACTACAAGTGTGAATCTTCTTAGAAGGTCAAAGAATCAATCTCTCTTATCCACAAGCACTCAAACATCTATTCCCCAAGTATTTTAGCATGAGCCAAATTTAACTCAAGCATTGCCAAATATATTACATGTTAGGTTGAGAATGATGTGCATTTTAAGGCCTTTTCATAGTAGTACCAATGTTGGTCGTGCACGGGGGTGCCAAAACCCAACTAATGTTTGTTTTGCAGGGTTTCCCATATAAGGTTATGGTTTGAGATCATGTTCATAATATTCAAAGAGCTTTACAACATGACTAAAAACTAGGGTTTGGTAGTGATAGGCATTTCTAGGATGGTGACAAGCTTAGGAAGTTATAGATCTAAAAACCAAGTAGGCCCAAGACTGTACAATAGGGTCAAAACCATATAGATGGTCCTAACAGAGTTATATGATCTTTCCCAAAGTCATTTTCTAACCATAGTTCCGAAAATGAAGCATCATCAAACTAAGATCTTCCTGTTTCAACAATGTACACTCCCATAGCTTCCTAGATCCATCTACAAACATCTAATTGCTCTCATCATCTTATGTTTTCAATTTTATATCTTGTTCCAGACATTAGTTGTAAGTATTAATGTGTTTTTATGATATTACATAATTAATTTTGGAAGTTAACCATTTATAATAACCTCATATAGCTCCCCTTACATCCTTTAGTGTACTCAATTCACTAATATTATATTTCACATAGTCAAATAAGGGTGTAAACAATGTGAAAATATTAAAAAACATAATTAATTAAGTTAAAAACTATAAGGGATAAATAATTTAAACTATTTTGAATAGGTTTGATACTGAATGGTAAAATTATTATTTTGATGTTATAACATTAATTGGATATGCAAATAATTATTGTCAATTCTCTCTAAATTGAATAAATTGGTTAACCCTCCTATATAATAGAATAAATACAAAACATATAATTTTTTGCAATATTGGATAAGTCTTGGATATGTCATGTATTGGAAATATGTGTGTAATATTTGGATCAAATTCACTAAGTATTATGATAATCTAATAATCGTAAATTTAAATAAGTTATGAATTGTTGATAATCTTGATTATTGCAATCATATTATAAGTATTGATAGAATCAAACTAGTTTGAATCTTTGTCAAATTATATTGTATGTCAACCTAATTATTAAATTACAGAGTGTCTAGGTGTAGAACATGATGTTGAAATCTTATGACTTATGAGGATGTTACTTTAAATGGATTAAATGGAATAATGTGTGCGATTTGTGTGTACGAATGTGGATGTAATGAAACCTCCTTAGATTATTACTTTTGTAAGTTTATTTCTCTCATATATGGTGCTAGGAGTATTATCAAGGCACTAGGTACCAATTTTGTATGTACAATATGTTAATCTAGGAATTTCAATACTACTTTTGTATGCATGTGAGATTTTCAGTGTTTTTTGGGGGCATGAGGTGCCTAACTGGCTATGCAACCTTGGGCATTATAATAGTGGTATGTTTTGTTTTTTAATATTTTTATGCAGTAGATGATTATAGTATTAAAACTTGGGGTTGATTTAATATTTGGTTAGTTAGTTTGTGGAAGTTGATATTTGTGACCCATTTAGTTGGATTTTTTATTTTGAATGTGAATGGATTTCTTGGATGACATATATCTTGTATTAGATTATTAATTTGTATGGATTTGATATGTTGTTTTGGATGTATTTAATGAGTGCGATGAGTATACAAGAGACATGTGAGACAAAGGTGACATGTGAGAGACTTAGTCATGTCACTTTCATTGGAAAATCAATCTAACAGTGACCATTGTTTAGTCCTCATATTTTATTATTTTTGTAGTTGAGTTGTGTTATTTTCCTCTTGTAAATGTGTTTGAAATGATTTATTTTCCTTGTTTTTTGTTATTCACCCACTCTTATGTTGGTTTCCAATCTCCCTTAATCCTAAAAAACGTTTTTAATCCTCTAATCATGTTAGTTAACTCCTTTCCCATGCAAACACTCATATTTTCTCTCAAAACTCAGATTTGTACTTTCAACCTCATTTTGGATGCGTGTTTGAAAATTTATATGCCATTTTTGACTTTAAACGAGGCCCTTGGTACTATACCAATAGGATGGGGAGATTTTTTTCAATTTTTTGGGGGATTTTAAAGGATCATTGAGCCACTGTACAAGGCCTTGAAAATGGCAACTCAAGTAAAGACATGTGAGGGTGTGAGATTTTAGGAATCCTAAATTTTCAAATGCAACTCATGTGACTTGTAAGTGGGAGTATGGTATGGTTGATTCTCTTCTTACTTATTATCCAATTTTGGGTTTGGGAGGGGATGGTGGTTTAATAATCTATATTTTTGGAGATATTTTTTGTTATAGTTATAAATTTTTAGATTAGAATACTTATTTATTGGGTAGATTTGATTTGGCCTTGGAGAACTTGTTGGATATTATTTAACCAAGAGAGATACTTTAGAGGTAAGATATTTTGTTTTCATTTCTTTGAGCTCATGTATGCATGTAAAAATGGAATTAGTAGCTTATGTACAATGGTGTATGGTTCTCCTTTTTGGTTACTTGATTTTTGGTTTCTTAGTTTTTTTTCTCTTTTATTCTTGTGTTATTAGCTTGGTCACTTTCTAGAAGTATTTTTCTCTCCCATCTCACTTATTGGGTTGAAGTTTAGGGTTGTATGGGAAGAGGGAATGAAATAAGCATCGTCCTTTGGTTTGTTGTTCAAGCTCTTCATTATTTCATTCTTACTATTTTCACTCCTCATAAACTTGATGATGGTGAGGTTGGTTGAGTTGCAAATGAAACCTCCTCATAGGTTGAAAACCCATTTTTCACTTGGGTGTTAGAAGATAAAAAGAGAAGTGTTTGATTTGGTAGACATGTTGACCTAATGGAAGAGAAAAGAACTATTTTATATTGTAGAGGGTATGTTGCTGTAGGATATTATTTTCCTCGTATTTAATTAATTGGAATAAGTCCTCACCCTTGGTGACTCATCTTATTTAGGTGTACTTGGCGTTATAAAAGTTAGTATGACATGTCTTACATGTCATAGTGTGTCATAGTATGTCATATGAGTTACATTCCTATTCCGGGAATGTAACTCCCCTTTCTATTCTGGGAATATTCTCTTGGAATAGTTACACAAAGATTTTATTTTTACTTTCTATCACTTGAGCTACTGCAATGGGAAATCTATTATTTTCTACACTTTGAGTTGTTTGTTAAGCACTATTCTTGATTCATGTGAGTTATCACCACATTACATATATTGTTTGTTATCTTTATTTCCACAACTACACGGTGCTTGTGTTGTTATCTAGAGATCCTCATGGATCCTCTAATATGCTATCAGAGGCTCACTAGTAAATTGCTTGTTTATTTATCATTAGTTGTGGAGCTATTCAAGTTTTCTTAATCTAACAAGTTTACATGCAATATTGTTGATTTCACTATGGGGGGTTTGTGAAAAAATTGGGTTTAAATTTTTTTAGGGGATTTTCTCGGATTATGTGCTTTTTGAATAGGGTGCTTTTTTTTATGTGTAGAAGACTTGACTAGATCATTTCCCAACTTTCCCCCACCTCAGTGAGTTGCATTAGCTATCTCTACTCTATCCTTATCTCGCTTACCCATCTCAACTATTACAAGAAAGATGACTTAACCATGGCCTAACTTAGCCTACACAACTCGGATCTTGGATCACCTTGGCCTTGTTTAACTCCATTGTAACCCTAGCTTGTAGGCACATTGAAGTTTGGCTCAGTTGCAGCCTACCTTCCTTTTTGGCTAACTTTGGCATTATCATGCTCGGTGTTTTTATAACTTATTGGGTTTCCTACTCCACCATCTCAAAACCCAAAGTGACAAGCATCCTCTACCTCATCGAATATATTATACTTTGGAAGGTTTCTGTGGAATTCATGGCATACTCATGGCCACAGCCAATATGCTCTCCACTTCATAGATCTATGTTTGGCTCTAGTTATACTGACCCTACTTTGTTGGTGACCTCCTCCGGTGATCTACATTGTGCTCTGCCTCACCTCAAGCACTCAACAAATCCATCACCACTCCGTTCTTACCATCCATTCCCCAACTTTCCAAATCCTCTACCAGCTCACCAAATCTACCCTAATTTATCTTATTTTTATCACTTCCAACTCTAGTCACCTTGACCAGTCAATAGGGTAAACTCATTAGAACTATTTTTCAGTAGATATATTAAACAAGGTAGCTCGTTGATTCTACACTAAAACCAAATAATATGGATGGGAGATTAAAACTAATATTTAGTAGATAGATTCAATAATTCTATTGATATAAATTTTATATAGTAGATTTAGATTGATGGGTTGGGATTGAGGTCCCTCCCAGTATCTGGCTAGAGATAGGTGGACTATAGATACAATTTGATACACTACGAATCAAGGAAATGGGATGGACCTTTACTAACTGGGGCCAATGTTGGGATAGATATCATTATGGAAATGATATAGGAACCATATATAATATTTGGGGACACCCTATATATAGAACTATATGGCGACGACCTACCCATAGTTCAAATTATGCATTCTAATTTCTTTTTGAAAATACACTCTAAATATGTAAATGGATTCTCATTCAGTGGTTTTAATTACTCCCTTGAACTATCATGAATGGAATACTTCCATGTCACTCACTTTATAATACAAGAAGCTCTATAGTATAATTATGGATTCCAAAATGAACCAACAATTATTGTAGAGAAAGAGAAATGGTTTGGCAAGTGTGATGAAGCCTATGGTTTCTTGCGCCTTTCTATGTCATCATATTTGCACTTTTATATAACTATCAACCTGCCTTAAAACCAAAGGAAGTATGGGAAACCTTAGAATAACTCTTTGGGAAATAGGATGAAATGAGAGGGCATGAACTAGAAATTGAGTTGATTAGTCTTAGCCCTAGAAATTTTGACATACTTCTGGACTACTTCACCAAGTTAAAATCAGTGAGAATGTAACTGAAAGAATGTGGAATTGAAAAAAAGGACTCATAACTTATCATTTATTTTCTTGCAAAACTAGGTCCTGACTATTTTGTCTCTACCTTCTATGCAACTAAAAGGGAACTTGGACAAAAATAGGAAATCCCCTCCTTTGATGAGTTTGTTGTCGAATTGACTCAGGAACAAGATAAATTGATTCGAATGGGTGAATAAATTCCACTAAATAACATGCTCTACTTAAATGGCATGACATACAAAAGGCTTCAAAAGAAAATAAAAAGAACAACATGGATCATGAGAGAAATAAGGATCAACCCACCACCAAACCAAATTCTATCACTTCCTCTTCCAATGTTAAGCCTAAAAAAGAGAAGATCAAATGTGGGTATTGTATAGGTAGGCATGATGAGATTAATTTTTTGAGGAAGTAGATTTACCTCCTCATGATTCATCTTGAGAAGAACAATATAGGTGCACATGATTATATCAAACCTTATTCATTAACTCGTGAATCCTCCAAGGAACATGATAATGGAAAGGGAAAGAGAAAGAATCAAGAAAGGAGACAAAAAGAGACATCTAGTTGCAGTGGTACCTTAAGGTCCTGTATGGGTTATTGATTCTAGTGCATCACATCATATGGAATCTTCACACTTTGATTTCACTTCCTTGGAGCTATGTGACATGTCTATTATTTAACTGGGTGACAACAATTCTACTCAGGTTTTTGGGAGATGGTCTGTTCAAGTGAGTGGTGGAACATTTAATAATTTTCTTGTAGTCATAAAATCATGCACTTTATACATTTATTTATCACAATCTCATACTACTATTTAGAATGTTCTTTAGTGAATAAAGTACTACTTAACCCCCATATTTTGCCCATCTTGTTTTATTTTATTTCATCATTAACAAAATCTTGCACCCATATGCCTAGTCAGATTTTTTCTTCTTGCATTATTTTATCCTCAACTGTGGCACCCAGATTAGTATTGGGGCACCTGTGGGTGCCCCTAGTCTAGGGGCGCCCAGATTAGTACTGGGGCACCCGTAGGGGCCGCTAGTCTAGGGGTGCCCCAGTCTTTTTTGCACTTTCCCACAAATTTTTGGGCCTCTTCTATCTGTTTGACATCTTTATCTTTCTTATGGTCAAACTTTTCAGGGTTAATTAAAAAATTAGACAAAGAGACCCCTATAAATATAAAGTTATGAGACCATAATGAGGGACCTAGCATTGGTTACTACTATCACTCCATTTAGAGTTGCATCCATCTAGTGCATTGGATATCACTTACATCCACATAGCTCCATCATCAAGGCACAATGATATGAAATTTGCATCACACTTCATAGAGGGAGGGATTCCATTGTATTGTATGCACATCTTCTACACATAGTTATTGCTAGCTGCTACACAAAGTGCGACTGAAACAAGAGCAACCTAGCGTATGTTCACACACACTTGCACATAAAACTACATCAGGGCTAAGATGTAGTGCATCACTTAGTAAGCAAGTCCACCATTGTGGCAGCTAAGGTCAGTCTGACCCCTTCATATGCATTCTTCTTTTTTTAGGGTTTAATGCTTGTTTTGGGGTCATGCAAGTCTTTCTTCCATCTTGATTCATTCGCAACATCTAACACATGACAATGAATTTTATGCGATAGAAAGTGATGGTTTCAGACCACCTTTCAGTCCTTTGAAGATCATATTCAGAGCTTTAATGTAGACCAAGGTACCCAGATTGCATACCAGAGTGCCCGCAGGTGCTCTAGTCCTCCTCCAGGCACTCCAGTCTAGCTTGATCCTCCATATGTACCCTTTTCAGGATTTCTACATAGTCGTTCCTTCTTCTGTATTTTCAAGTCATACCTGCAACACAATCTTGAAAATTCATTGAATCAACTGATTTCTTTCCTCACTCTCTTTTGAATATCAGGTTTAACATTTCCTTTTGCATAGTTTTTTAGCTTGCTTACATTTTTTATTAACTACATTTATCCACTTTATTGTAATTTTTCATAGCTTAGATTAACTATCCCCATACTACATAGTTATTAAATTTTTAGTTAATCATTTTATTGAACCCGAAGTGCAAATTTGTCTTCCTTCTTTTATTTTATGCCCATTACCCGTAGTGGTCTTTTTAGGTCTCTTCGCTACTGTGAGCTCCCTTCATTTACTCATCATACCCTAAGGCAATGGATGATACAAATACATATCTGGTAGAAAATTCTTTAGACACTTCTAGCCAGGTTCCCCTCCATGAGATAGAAGTACCTGATAGTGGAAATTCCTAGGATGAAGACAACAATGTTGAAAAAGACCAACTTAACACTATTACTGACTCTCACAAAGCATTATGTGAAAACACTACACATCTCCCTCATGTCTTACATGCTTTAATCACTCCTAAGAGAGCTCACAATGCTTCCAATTTCATCATTTCTTCTTCTTCTCCTATGGTCTCTACTCTACCTACCCATGTTCCTGCATCCATGGTATCTACCCATGTTTTGGCTCCTATAATATCTTCTCCCCCTACATATGTTTCCACTCCTATTGCTACAACTAATGCTCCAACAATTCACCATGGTGTTTATCATATCTACCTTATTTTTTTCTCAAATTCTCCAAATTGGACATCTTTATATCAAGACTTAAAAACACAAATTCGTCAGCTTCAATTAGCTACCTCACATGTCGAACCATCTCTAGATTCTACAATCTTGTTGCATACTTCTTTCGCGTATGCCATATCAACATATCCATTGCTACCTAATTTTGTCTCTCCTAAGATACCTATCTTTAAAGGTCATAGACACCCATAAGAACACCTTCGAGCATTTCATGTAGCATGACTTGACTATGCAGATGATCACATTATACTAGCTAATTTTTTTCCTCGTAGTTTACAAGACTATGCAATGTGTTGGTTTTATACCTACCTATACATTCGGTAGACCCTTTCATGCATTTGGCTGATGCCTTTCTCACTCACTTTTCTATAAACATTGGCTCGAAGATCTCCTAAGCCTAGCTAGCACAACTCAAGAAAGCATCTAATGAACATTTATTCGATTATGTCTTACAATACAAGAATAACTTAGCTAAGATGTCTAATGTACTCACAAATTCTGAACTCCAGGATTTATTTATTTAGTGTATATTACCACCTCTACAAGAGAGTGTTCTCTTTGAGACATCCCCTTTGTTTGATCAAATTTTTCATACTCTCAATATTCATGAGACAAAACTCTTAATCATAGTGTTGGCTTGGAAATTTTTCTAGGGGGAAAAATTGGTGGTTTCCAAAACAACACTATGGGAATCTAAGTCCCTCTACTTATAACAGTGCAGCTGATGTATTATGCATGAAAAAAAAGTGGATTCAATAGTGGTTTTTCAACCAAAGATCCATAGGGGCACTCCACTGACCCTATGGACAAATCCTTCAATTTCTTGCAAGGACAGAAAGTGGTCTTAGAGTGGGAAAGGGGAGTGGGAATGAAGGCAAGGAGATCAATGATGGAGGTAGAACATCAAAGGTCTACAAACATTGATCATAAAGTTTATAACATGCATTTAAATGCAAGAATAATACAAATTTACAAACCAGAGCTATAAGACTGAATAAAAAAACATTGGTCACAAAGTACCAATCGAATCCTCTATCAAAGGGGCATAAAATCCTTCTTTTCTTATTGCAGCTGAAGTAGAGACTTGTACAAGGAAAGGAAATGGAAGAAAAATACATAAAGAAGAAGCTTAGAAGAATGGTGACTATTGTTTTTGTCCTTTGTTCATGAAAATCATTTACAGTCTTCAAAAATAAAATGCCAACCATTACAATGACTTCCAAAAGCCATGAAATAGCTCGCACGAGGTAGTTACAAATTCCCAAATGACCAAGAAGCAGTTACAGTCGAGATCCAATCGTTTGGCACCATTTCAGATCCTTCTTTTACAGAAAAAATATTCATGGCAGGAAATGCCAGAGAATTTAATAATTAAAATGGTTACAAACTTTCCAGATTAAATGTGGGCCATTAGATTTATCTTTTACACCTTTAACTATGAGCCATCCACATGGCAGGAGAACATTGGAGCGGAGTCAGGTGAAACTTTTTGCATTTTTTGCATGCCAGAGACGTTTTCTTGATTTTCTCCCACAAAACTCCATCAAAATTTAAAATTGAAGTGTCCATCATGTGGATAATTTTACCAACTATCCATTGGTACCAAAAATGCAAAAATTTGAGCTCTACATCAAAAGATATGGCCTCTTGAAGATTGGGAATTTTTTCCCCAAAACTGGCAAAATTAGGGCAAATTCGGGTATGCTGAGCCAAAATTTGAACTTTTTTCCTCTTTTTTCGAATTGAGATATTCTTCCTCAAAATCCTCCGCACCCCTTCCTACCCAACGACACATGGCACCTTCTGCTTTGATGCGGAGATGCGGTCCAACATTTCACCTTTGAGTTTTTTAGCCAAAAGGCTAAGTGTCAAATTTCTCTCCTGTGCCTCCGCCAACCCACCAATTTCCTTGGAAAAATTTCCAAAGAAACCTTAACTCCACGGGGCCGCCTAGGGAAAATTTCCCCTCCAAACCCCGTTGAGCCATATCTTGCAAAATACAAGGAGTTAGGAGGACTTCCTTACCTTTCTAGAAAGGGGAAAGAATTCTCTATCTGATGAAGGTGTTTCCAAGAATCCTTGATCCCTTGGGAAGTTTCAGATTTCAAAATACTCAGATTGGACCATTTTCAAAGGGTAACAACTCAAAAATTTCAAAGTCTAGACTTGGAAAAAGAAGGAAAATTTTGAGGGGACAACAGTGGCTCTAGCTTGGGGACATGGCATGGATTGAATAGGGAGAAAACATGGCATGAGGATCCAGAATCTCAAGTTTTAAAACATATAACGTTGACCAGTGCCTTATCCATTGGGCCTTGCAGAGTCATGTACAACTTCTGAGGAAAGCAAGAAGGAAGAAGAGGACACACAAACCAAAAACACACCAAAACAGAAAAGGGAAAACAAAACACACAACAAAAGAGGGGAAAAACAAAACTATGCTACAAGGTGAGGGACAACTCACTTTCACTGATGATATAGCTTCAAATATTACCCACTTCTAGGCAATCCTAATGGAGTCCCATCCAAGTATGATAGGAGAAAAACATTCTCACCACAAGTTCCAATAATTTGAAAAGGTCCCAGCCACAAAGAATCAAATTTTCCATGACTTTCCCTTTGGTTCTCTTCTCTTGTCCCAAAGTAGGACAAAATCTCCAACTCTGAACTCTCTTTCCTTGGTCCTTTTGTCAAAGAGATTTTTCACTTTCAGCTAATGTTCTTTGATTTTATCAACCACCTGAGATCTACTTTCTTCCAACCTCTCAAGAAAAAGGATCCTTTTGTCAATGGAGTCTTTGTATTGGCCATCATCCACCGCTTGAAGCAATCTGAGAGCTAGCATTTCAATTGTGATGGGGATCTCTGCTTCAACTCCATACAACAGCTGAAAAGGTGAAGTACCAATGGCCTTCTTGGGAGTGATCCTATCCAGCCCACAATGCATCATACAATCTCTTGTGCCAATTCCTCTGATTCTCATCAACAAGCTTTTAGAAAATGGTCATAATGTTCTTGTTACTTGACTCAGCTTGACCATTTCCTTGTGGATAGTAGTTAGAAGAATGTGCTAGAGAGATTCCAAAACCATAACAGAACTCTGTCAATTCTCTTGAAGAGAAATAAGTGGCATTGTCCACAACAATCTTTTGAGGCACCCCAAAATAACAATGATGTATTCTTTGATGAAACTGCAAACTACTTCAGAACTAGCTTGTTTGGTTGGAATGGCTTCCACCCATTTGGTGAAGTAGTTCCATGGTAGTGAGCACATAAGTATGCCCAACACTTGAATGGGGATTCAACATGCCAATGAATTCCAACCCCCATTGTTGAAATGGTTCTTCAATAATCACAGGCCTGAGAGGAAATGCAGCTAACTGTGGTTTTCCAACAAATTGCTGGCATGCTTTGCATTTAGAAACCCAACTCTGAGTATCAGCAAAAAGAGAAGGCCAATAATATCTACCTCTAAGAATCTTGTGGGCAGTCACCATTGCTGAGAAGTTTCCACCACATGCTTGGTCGTGATAGGCTTTAAGCAACTTTCCTTGTTGCTCTTTATCAACACATCAAAGGAAGCAACCATCCATTCCTTTCTTATAAAGCGCATGATTCCAGATCACGTACTTAGTTACTTTCAGTTTGAGAGTCCTTCTTTGCTTGTAATCTAGATGAGAGGGACATTCTCCATAAGTAAGTAGAAAAGTGATGTCTACATACCACTCATCAGTAGTGGTTACAAAGAGAACTTGCGGGTAGTTTTTCTGGGCAAGTTAAACAAGTGTCATCTTCCTCTCTGTGCTGAACTTTGAGAGTTTCATCTTCAACAATTAACTTGCACAGACCGTTTCCTCTTACCAGATGGGAAGGCCAAATCTCCAGGTCATACTCTTGAGTTTTTGTGATCCAATTCCCACTTTTGACTCTGGGATCTTGTTGTGTCAAAATGGATTTGATTGCACTTCCAGGGACCATTACCACAGTATGAGAATTGAGAATGTAGAAGTGGAAATTTTTTACAACTTTGACCACTGCAAATGTGTGCTTTTTCAATTGATTGTACTTGAGCTCATGTTTCTTCAAAGGACAGCTCATGAAAGCAATGGGTGCTTCCAAATCTTCATCGTTCTTCTAGACAAGGATAGCAGATAGAGTGTGTTCTGAGGCATAACAATACATGATGAACTCTTTGTTAAAATCTGAGATACAAGAGTAGGAGCTTTGGCAATAGCTCTTTTTATCTCTTCAAATGCATTTTTCCCTTCATGGCTCCATTTGAAACTTGATTGAGGCCTCATCATAGAAGTGATGTGCTTTGTCAGTTCAACGAACTCAGGGACAAAGCGGCAAAGAAAGTTTACCTTCCCAAAGAATGAATGCACTCCTTTCTTGTTGGTGGGCAGAGATAGTGCTTGAATAGCTCTTACTCTTTCGGGGTCAATGTGTGCTCCATGTTTGTTCATGATGTGTCCCAGCAACTTGCCTTCTATGACTCCAAAGATGCATTTCTTGGGATTCAAAGATATACCGTGTTTTCTACACCTTGCAAGAACTTGTTCCAAATGACAGATGTGCTCTTCTCTTTTCTTCGAAAATACCATGAGATCATCTAGATATACAACAATGCAATGTTTCAGATCTCTAAAGGCCAAGTCCATTGCTCTTTGGAATGTTTCTCCCGCATTGATTAGGCCGAAAGGCATTCTTCTATAAGCAAAAGTGCCCCAAGGAGTTGTGAATGTTGTTTTGTTGCAGTCTTCCTCTGCCACTTTGATTTGGTTATACCCCGAAAACCCATCAAGTAGAGAGAGCATCTCAGATCCAGTGACTACTTGCAAAATGTGATCCATGATGGGCAGAGGATAGTTGTCTTTGAGTGAGGCTTGATTCAGATTTCTGAAATCAACACATATCCTTATCTCCCCATTCTTCTTTCTTACTGGCACAATGTTAGCCACCCACGTTGAGTGGTGGATGGGAAAAATGATTCTGGCATTCAGCATCTTGGTCACTTCTTCCTTGATGATATCAACAACCTTTGGATTATAGGGCCTTTTCTTTTTCCTGAAAGGCTTAGCACCTTGCTTCAAAGGAATGGAATGGTGCATTTCTTTTGGCTAGAATGACTTGAGTTCTTCATAAGAGTAAGCTAAAACATCATAATATTTCTTGAGTAGAGTAACAAACCTTCTCTTCTCTTCAGGCGAGCAGCATTTACCAATGTTTACCATTCTTGGATCTTCTGAAGTACCAATATTTTCTTTGTCAAAGTCAGATGGACACCGAGAAGATAACTTCTCCTTCTCTTGAATGAATCTATCATGTTTGTCAAACAGGTCTTCCAAAGAGACTAAGCCTTTGGGAATTTTGTTTCCTTTCAGTCTGATCATTCCCTCATCATCAACTTCATCAATTCCATCAGCTTCTTCCTCAGCAACAGCTTCTCTATGAGGATTGACACTTCCTTCAAAGAAGAGATTATTGAAATTATCTCTTTGCTCTAAGAAGCTCAAAATTTGATTGTCATCATTGAAGACTTTCCAATGATTAGCATTATCAGGTACACTCGGTCTGAAAACCATCTCAATGGTTATCTTATCTTTTCCAAAGGAAGGATGAGGTGTCAATAAGGAGGCTGACATAGCAAGAGAATCATCCCTTTCGTTTTGTGCCCTTAGAATGGCTTCAATAGAGAAAGCATCGAATGATTCAATACAATCCCAAACCTGATTTCTATAGTGTCTGAGCCTTGGGTTCTTCACTTGATATTGTTGGCGGATTTGTTTCACTATTACCTCTACATCACCAAGGCATCTCAGCTTCTTGATTCCCATATCTTCTGCAACACTCATGCCCAAAAGAAGAGCTTCGTATTCTACTGTATTGTTTGTGTTGTCAAACTGCAGTTTGTAAGCAAAAGGATGCATTTCCTTTGAAGGCGAATACAGAACAACACCAACTCCAGAACCTACCCTTGAATGACTGCCATCAAATTCCATCATCCAGATCTGATCTTCTTCTTCCTCCATGAGAAGTGGTAGGTTTTCATCTTTTTGTGATGTGAGGAAGTAATTTCCTAACTCATAATCTTGAAGAAGGATGTTAGCTCTTGGATCATTGGACTTCTTTACTGTGAACTTCATCTTTCTAACAGGTAAGTAACCTCTTCATTTCACCTTTGACTTAGGATAGTAGCAGATGACCAATCCATTTTAATTTCTCCACCTAGATCTCTGCAAAAACTTTTGCTCAGAATCATGCCAAAGGATGTTGGGATGTCTGCCACTAAAATAGTTAGAAGTGCCTTCTTGTCAAGGAAATCAGCCAAATCTACTTTTGCATCCTTTATTCTTCTAATCAGCAGCACTTGTTTAGATTCCATGGAATAACAAGCTCCATTTACTCTCATAAAAGTTAGGCCAAGGGCATTTGCAACTTTGAGCGACATTACATTATCAGAGGCTCCAGAATCAATGATACAATTGTTCAACTCAAATCCATTTATGAGGAGAGACAAATAGAAAGGCTCAACTCTATTTGTTTTGGAAGCACTGAGAGCTAACATATTTTGAGATGGAGGTGTGGATGGCATTGGAATAGGTCCTTTATAATTGGAACTTGAGGATATAGAGCTATTACCCTGGACTGCATTAATGAATCTGTCAAATTGGGCCAGGTGTGTTTGCAAGTACTCTAACTCTGAGAGTTGGACTTTGGTTTTGCTTGCGTGCTCTACAAAATCAAATGGGGAAATACTAGATGAGGAGGAGGCTCCTAGGATGAAAGAGGATTTACCTGGCAAGGGCTTTGAAGGAACCTTGGATATTTTGGATGAAGGATTTTCTCCTAAAGGTGAAATAGTCAGTTTAGCATAAGGAGAAGGTGTAGCCTTTGGCTGAACTATGGGTACTTTGGTAGAGATTCCAATGAAATTAGAAGTACTCTTAAAAACTGTAGGACTAGAAGAAGGAGCAAAATACTTACTTGGTATGACAGCATGATCCTTGACAGTGACCAAGTCTAGTTTTTCTTTAGCAGAATCCATGGAGGGCGGCAATGGAGAACCTTTGTTGATAATCCTCTTATGTGTGACCTCAGAAGTGGAAAATTCTTTAGTTTTCTTTTCCTTTGAAGTCACCGAGGATGGGGTGTTCTTCTAGGACTGTGTTCTGGTGAAAATGGTGCATGAAAAACTTGGCATTTCCTCCTCTTCTTATTCATCATCATCAATGAATTTGAACAAACAATTTTGCATGTCAACCTCCTCGACTTCTAGGTAGCTTTCATAGTTTTCTTCCTCATCTCGACTTCCAGGTAGCTCATCAACTTCAATTTCCTCTCTTATATCTTGGGTATCATAGGTAGCGTTGACTAGTGGTGCTTCAAGAGAAAGCTGGCGAGGAGGTGGTGCAATCCGCTGCCTATCATTAAATTTTGGTCTTCTTGGATTGTTCCTCATAGTGATTTGTGATAGTTGCTTCTTCAAGGCAACTAGATCATTGGCCATTTTTTAAAACATGGGGTCTATTGTGACTAAGAGTTTGAACTCTGACCATTTTTCTTTCCATTTGGGCCCTTTACCTTTCCAGAAAGAATTAAATCATCATCAGTCTCGATTGCAAGGTCTTGAGCTTCCCTCAATGTTCTTGGTTGATCTCTTCTGAGGAAGAAACCAACTTCTGATGGCAAGGCACTGATGAAGAACCTCTTCAAGTTATTTTCAGGAGGAACTACATCTTCAGGGATTCTTCTTGTCAATCTATCAAATCTTGCTACGAAATCTCTCATGGACTCAGAGACTTCTTTCTTCATTTTCACCAATTGAACTAGCAAGTCTTGGCCATCTTCTGTGCTCTTGAATCTACTTTCAAATGCACTCCTTATGTCCTCCCAGCCAATGATAGATCTTGGGGGAAGCATATAAAACCATTCAGAAGCTTTCTCTTGGAGTGACTCCACAAAAATTCTAACCAACACATCTTCATCTTCGACACCTAACACACCACAAGCAGTTATGAAAGCCACTACGTGTTCCTCAAGTAGTTGTGAGCCATCTCCTTTAAATTTAGGAAAGTTATTTCTTGAACCTCTTGGAAAATCATAGAGTATTTGTGGGAGAGAAAGTGGACCAGTATTTCTTCCCCATGGTACATTGGGTCTACATGCTTCACATTTATTATCCGCCATTCTATTTCTATGTTTCTAGCCTCTTCAACAGCTAGGGCTTCTTCTCTTTCCTCTGCCTCTCTTTGGAGTCTTTCAATCTCTTCAAGTTGAGCCCTAATCACTTCTTCCCTTTCAAGTTGAACTCTATCTGCTTCCTCTCTTTCTAGCTCGTGTTCTTCTTCCTTAAGCTCATCAAGAGTAGGATTAACAGGTCCTCCTAATCTCAACTGTCAGGTATACCTTCTGTCAGCCAACTTGAAGACTTATTGTCTTCTCTAGGGTGCCAAAATTTGTCTTCGTTCCTCCAACTTAGTAGCAAGTTCTTCTTCTTGATCCAAAATTCTTGAAGCAATAAAGTAATGGTCTACACTCTTCCTTTTACACCAAACAGCCTCCCTTAGGTCAGAAATGATATCTTCTTGAATGTGAAAGAGAAAGGTAGGTCTCTCAACAGGAGGATGTGTCAGAATTTCCATGATTGGTATCCACGTGGATCATAAGAAAATTCAAATTTTCAATGAAATCCAATGGTATTTAATGACCCTGTGGTGATTTCTAGGGTACAGATGCTGCAAAATCTGCCCCACGATGGGCGCCAAAACTATTGGCTTGGAAATTTGTCTTAGGGGAAAAATTGGTGGTTTCCAAAAATAGCACTATGGGAATCTAAGTCCCTCTATTTATAACGGTGCATCTTCTGTATTATGCATGAAAAACAATTGAATTTAATGGTGGTTTTTGAACCAGAGATCCATAAGGGCACTCCACTGACCCTATGGAAAAGCCTGCAATTAATTGTAAGGAAAAAAAGTGGTCTGAGAGTGGGAAAGGGGAGTGGGAATGAAGGAAATGAGATCAATGATGGAGGTAGAACATCAGAGGCCAACCTACAAACCTTGATAAATAAAAATTATGACATGCATTTACTTGGAAGAAGAATACAAATTCACAAACTAGAGCTACAAGACTAGAATAAAAATGCATTGGTCACAAATTACCAATCAAATCCTCTGTCAAAGGGGCAAAAAATCCTTCTTTTCTTATTAAAGCTGAAGTAAAAACTTGTACAATGAAAGGAAAATGGAAGAAATTTGTAAAAAGAAAAAGCTTGGAAGAATGACAACCATTGTTTTTTGTCCTCGAATCGTGAAAATCATTTACAATATTCAAAAAAATCAAATGTCAACCTCTACAATGACTTCTAAAATCCATGAAATAACTCGCACATGAGGCAGTTACAACTTCCCAAATGACAAAGAATTAGTTACAGTCGAGATCCAATCGCTTAGCACCGTTTCAAATCCTTCTTTTGCAGAAAAATGACCATGGCAGGAAATGCCAGAGAATTTAATAATTAAAATGGTTACAAACTTTCTAGATTTAATGTGGGCCATTAGATTTATCTTTTGCACCTTTAAATATGATTCATCCACGTGGTAGGAGAACATTGGAGCGAAGTCGAGGGAAACTTTTTGCATTTTTTGCATGCCAAAGACATTTTCTCGATTTATCCCACAAAACTCCATTAACTTTAAAATTGAATTGTCCATCGTGTGGATAATTTCACCAGTTTTTCATTGATACTGAAAATGCAAAAAATTGAGCTCTAGATTGAAAGATATGGCCTCTTGAAGATTTAGGGAAAAAATGGCAAAATTAGGGAAACATTCGGGTCTGCGGGCCAAAGTGTGACCTTTTTCCCTCTTTTTTCAAATTGGGAAATTTTTCCCCGAAATCTCTACGCCCCCGCCAATGTGACGAAATGTGGCACCTTCTAATTCGATGCAGAGATGTGGTCCAACATTTCACCTTTGAGTTTTTTTAGCCAAAAGGCTAAGTGTCGAATTTCTCTCCGCACCTCCACCAACCCGCCAATTTCCTTGGCAAAATTTCCTTCTTACCTCCACGGGCCCACCAAACTTTATCGAATCATATCTTGCAAAATACAAGGAGTTAGGAGGGCTTCCTTACCTTTCTGGAAAGGGGAAAGAATTCTCTATCTAATAAAGGTGTTACCAAGAATCCTTGATCCCTTGCAAAGTTCCAGATTTCAAAATGCTTAGACTGGACCATTTTCAAAGGGTAACAAATCAAAATTTTCAAATTCTAGACTTGGAAAAAGAAGGAAAATTTTGAGGGGACAACACATAGGCAAACTCAAATATCAAGAGCAAGCGCCATCATCCACCCGTTTTCAAGGTAAGAAAAAATTTAATACTTCTACAACTAAATCCATGGACACAAAAACTAATGTAAACATAATCTCTACTCCAAATTAACTTCAACCACAACCATGTAGGTGCACTTTTACTAAGTTTAGTACACCTATGAGAGTTTTGCTACCACAACTCATCGATAGTAATATTATTACCTTACCTTCTTCTCTACAACTTGATCCATCTTAGCCAAAAGGATGTAATTTCAATGAAAACTCTTATTCTGATTATCATCAATGTATATGACATCCCACTAATTATTGTTTCTAGCTACAACATATCATTCAAGATTTTCTTGACAATGGCCAAATTGAGATTACAGAGTCCAACACAACTCTGCCCACCAATGAAAATCATAAAATTAAGATCTTTAATAACCCATTACCAAAGCATAAAAAAAACCATAGATTCATACGCTAATTATATATCGCACACAATGTCTCTCACTCACTCCAGAGTTCTTGATTTCGTAGTTTCGAGCACTGATACTTCACCACCAATCATTTATTTTTCTAACATCGATTATCACGCTAAGTTTACATCTAATCATTTACACATCCATACATCTATTGGCTCAACCTCCATAAACAACACTAAGGTTGACCCATCATGGTCCATTAGCACATGTTCTATCTCACTCCTCAAGGCCATCGGGTATCCTCTATCCCAAATCAAATACCCTTCCACAAAACCCTTGAGGTTTGTTAAACTACATGTTATAGTTGGCCCTCTTACTATGCTTGTACCTTTCCTCATTGGAAACACAATTGAGGGATACGACATGCTTCTCAGTATCAATTGGATTCCTCTCTCATAATTTATTATTTTTATGAATCATTTGTAACTCAAATTTATTTACAAAAATCAGGTTATTTCTATTGATGGTGTCCCTCCATCTACTCCGTGGGCACCATACCCTCACCAAGTATCTTACACATCCCCTACTTCATCTAGCGCATCACATTCTATATTTCTTAAAGTATAATCTACTGCTAGTTTTCCTACTCATGTATCATCTACACGATCGCACCACTCCACTAGCCCTACACATAAGTATAGGCATATTCCTCGCGTAATTACTCCATCTTGGCATAGATCACCACCTTGTTTTATTCCACGTGGATATTATCACCTTCATATGCCACACATAGATCTCTGTCACTGACACATTTTGTGCCATCATGACCTTCTTCATACATTCATCTGTCACGTGCACATAGGATTCATTCACCACTACATCATTTGTATCCCATACCTCCACTATTAGAGCATGGCCATACATTTCTGCCTCCTACGTTAGATGAAGGTCCTCCATCCTTCACCATCATTAGATAGTTCATTCATTCACGCACACATGGGGGGAACAACACTTTACACCCCCCACCTTGTTTTAACATCTTTACCACATTTTTCAATATTCATTAAACATACTCATCATACATGCTAGTGTCATTACCCGATGACACACTTTTGTACTTTGGTTCACACTTGACTGTTGAGGGATTACTACCACACTAAACCCCACACACTCCACTATAGGCATTATACATTTCATTTCATCCCACATCATGGGCCATACATCATACATCATACTAGTCATCATTAGGCATATAGCATACTAGTGTTGCATGTTATTCACCATAATAGAAATTATACATATCACACACTTCTTATTGTTAGGTTGCATAAACATATCGCCTTTCATTCTACACATAGCATCTCTACACTGCATCTAGTGACATATGTTTTACATCATACATTGTGCATCTTTACCTCATAAATTTTCAACGTACTATACTAGTCTTCATCCAATATGAGTTTAACATCATTTCATCCTACATAATACATTCTTAGTCTACCTACATATATTACATCGCGCACTATACATTACATTTTATACATTCTACACATCTAGCACCGCATTCTACACACTGTGCCTTTACATATTCTATTCATCACATGGTCCTCTTTTATCATTGCATATACTACAGTCTTCTACGCACTACACTCACTACCCAATGACACAATTTAGTTCCTCGGTCCATACCCTACTACCGAGGGTTTACAAATCAAATGGACCTTATAATCATCACACATTTACTATTTGACCTTTCATCGTGCAAAATTTCCAACTTAGTGACATACACTTTAGGCTAAATCATCACTTATTCTATTATTTTGTAGTGGTATACACCTTAGGTTACATCATCACTCCCTCTTTTCATCTTGTAGTGATATATGTTTAGGGATAAATCATCACTCATCCATTCACTTTATAGTGATATACACTTAGGCCAAATTATCACTTATACATTCATCTGGTCATGATACACTTCGTGTTTAGGGTTCACACACACCTCGTCGCTAGGTCCCATTTCAGCACTACAACTACACATTCCTCACAACGCATTAGGCACAATCCACACTATCTGACCATTTCCTGATGATGAAACCTCGTTTACGGTTCATTCTTGACTGTTGAGGGGGAAAAATGAACCTCACTCCATACATTTCTATTCACTCAAGGGGCACGTGGCTTCTATCACTTCATTTTGCATTCCTTTTCATCCATCCACAACATACTGCATATTATGGTTTCTTGTACTCTTGCTTACTTTTGATTATTTATGGTTGCTTTATTACACATGCTAGTTATCTTATGTGTATGTCATTTATCTATATCATACACACATGTGTGTTCATAGGTTTTTCTAGTTGTGATCACAGATACATGTATCTTACACGTAGCATAGATGCTCTCCTTCTACCCTTCCTACACTGGTCATTGGGGGCATCCAAAAATTTCTCTCATAGGTGATATTGTTTCATTTTGTACTTACCACTTTACATTACTTTCTTATACACGCTTTTGAAATACTATTTATCTTTCTAACATGTTAATGGGTTCTTCATGTGCAACATTTCTTATGCAGGGATATTTTATTCCATACTTGTTTGTTATATTGTCTACTATTATTTGTTCTTGTATGTGGGCCTTACCCTATGTTTGGTGTGCACACTTGTTTTTTTTTGCAGCCATGATGGCCTTGCGTGTCTTGTGGCATCATGAGTGATATCCCATGTTTATAGCCCACTTTGTGCAAATTACTTGTATTCTTGCATGTTTTACATTATTGTGTTTGGTAGCATACACATTGTTTTCTACATACATGTTTGTTCACACTTGTTTTTTGCTATCCTTCTTGTTTGTGTGTGCCTTCGTTTTTACCAAGAAATTTCCAGTGTACATATGGTTGGTCCTCTTTTAGGGCCGAATTTATCCTATCAACAACATCACATGCACCCCTGAAAATGGGGGCATGATTTGGGGTTTTTACATACTAACACATAGATTCTACACCATTTTTGTTCATTTATATACAACGAGTAGGTTTAGACAAGTCTATGAACCATGTACACATTGCCTTTTATAAGGCATGGTTTCCTTTGCATGTTGGGAAGCATTTACATGCTTATAGGTTACAATGGGTGTGCCTCCCTACACTACCTCACCCAGTGGCGTCAGATCATCTAGAAAATAAGGATGATACAAATATATCTTCAAAAAAAATTAGGGAAGCAGTTAGATATTGGAGGACGTAAATAATTTCCTCCCTACACTTCTTCGGCCTATGTCATGAGATCAAATAAAAAAATCATAGTACAGGATATCCTTCTACACTCTTTCTCTCGACATGGATCAGGTGCACATGTTCCATTTACACTTTTTTCATTTGTGTACTTTACATCATATACATGCATTTTTTACAATGTGGTTTTACACATACATACATATATACATTTTTGACTAATTGATCTTTTTCTCCTTATAGGTCTGATCGTATGAGAAAAACATAGTGAAATGGGGGAACAACAACAACAACGAAAATGATAATGATAACAACACTATGTGACAACACACTATAACACACACATCACATTTTTATGCAGGTACACTACACTATGCAGAAGCTACACACACGCATTCCACCTTAAGGTTCACTCTCATCACTTTTTCTTTGTACATTTTTCATCTTTAGTTTCCACGCTCCTCCATATTTTTGTCATTCCACACTTTTTCTAATCCTTTAACACATTTCTACTACACTCTTCATGGACATCAGGTACGCATCTCTATCTACGTTATGTTACCGAGCTTTTCGCTCACCAATATTAAGTGGGGGAAAAATGTAGTCACAAAATCATGCACTTTAGACATTTATTTATCCCAGTCTCATACTACTATTTAAAAGGTTCTTGAGTGAATAAATAACTAATTAAACCCCGTCTTTTGGCCATCTTGTTTATTTTATTTCATAATTTGTGACCTATTGCACCCATGTGCCCAGCCACTTTCTGACATTCCTCGTAATTTTAGCCTTGACTTGAGGTGTCCAGATTTAGTACTGGGGCGCCCATGGCCACCCCAATCTCACTTGGGGACGCCCTGATCCTTCTAGCACTTTCCTGCCAATTTTTAGAACTCTTCTAGCCATATTTTTTATCTTTATCTTTCTTTTTTTCAGCCTTTTTGAGGTTAATTACAAAATTATAGCAAGATAACCCTATAAATATAAAGTTATGAGACCATAATGAGGGACCTAGCATCACTTACTACTATCACTCCATCTATATTTGCATCCATATATTGCATTGGCATCCACATAGATCCATCATCAAGGCACAAGATAGGACATTTGCATCACACTTCATAAGGGGAGGGATTCTATTCTATTCCATGCACACATTATATTACACTTTCTACATTTATCTATTGTTAGCTATTTCACAAAGTGTGACTACAACAAGAGCATCTAAAGCACGACATACACACACTCACCAGAACTACATCCAGGTCTGAAATGTAGTGTAGCACTCAATTAGTAATTATGTCATTGTTTTCAAATGATGATAGTCACAACCCCTTCAGTATGCATCTTTCATTTTTATTATTTGATGCTTCATCTTGGGGTTTTTTTGCAGGGATGTTCTTCCTCTGTAGGATTACATTTGAACATTTAGCTACAAATCAAAAAAATGTTAATGTAAAAAAGAGAATGACATGCAAAGGTTATTAGCGACATCTCCATAGGAGGGCCTGTGAAGGCTAGTTCTCCACACACCATGTTTTCCAAACGAGGGTGTCTCATTCTTACCAAAATGCCCTGTGGGTGCCCCAATCCTCTCCAGGTGCTCCAGCCCAACTAGCCACATCACCCAGATGTTATACTGGGATTTTTTGGGACATGTCGCTCCCTTCCTGATTTTTATGGTTCACATAGCAATGACATTGTCTGACAACACCTTCATGTTATAGATAAGCTCTTCCTAACCTCTTCTCTCTATTCATTAAGGTTTAGTATTTCTATTTTACATATTTAGTTAGATCATTGGGTCATATTTCTTTACTGCATTTATTGATACTTCAGAATAGTTGTTCATATATTAGATTAACTTATCCCCGCACTACTAGATTTTAGTTGATCATTTTTTGAATCAACATGTTTCTCTATGGTATATACCTTCCACTTCCAATGTCTTTTTCCTCTATTCATTATGGCTCAATAATTGTATCCCTCTTCACACCCACTAATTTATTTGTCATGTATAACCACTACTTGCTTCTCAATTTCATGCAAGTGTGTACTCAAATCCTCCTCACTTTGTAGATGCCTAGGGCTGAACTATCAATGTAGTAACTACTCGTAAATCCTAGGATGTCCTCATAGCATTCCTTTATTATCCCGATTTCATTGATTTGTTACGATTTTCCAACCACTTCTAAGGGCTATGACATTATTAAACAATTGAAAATTGGCTCTCACTATGCTAATATTTTCCTATCAACAATGAGTTATTATGTATTGTTGACATGTCTATCTAAATTACTACATTAGCATTGTTGTTCTATATTCATTGACATACAAAAGTGACAACATTTTAGTATACCTAATAGTGTTCATTAATTAGTAAATCCACATAGTCTTATGGAATAAAACTGATGTAGTGATATGTCATTATGTATATAGGAAAGGAAAACTATGTGTACCTTTGAAAGAGGTCACATATTATAGATTGTGCAAACCACTTATATTAGAGTGAATCTTACTAAATATTTTTGGAATAGGATAGCCCTCAAATTATGTTCATAATTTTTAAAGATTGTGGTTGGTATCAGTGATAATCTCATTAGGCCTTATCATGTAAGAATTCCACTGGAATCAACATGATTGGTAATGTCTTACCAGAGGTTGTTTGCCTATTACAAAACTATGTTACATTACATTTTTTGGGCCTAAACAATTGTTCTCAGCTAACCTTTCTTATATTAAGAACTTCATTAATCAATTACATATCAAAAGGATGGTAGACCTTGGATTCACATAATGAAGTATTCCATTTACTATTCATCAATGTGTGAAATTTTTACATGATGGTTATGAACATATTATAGTTGCAAATCCAAATTTCAAATACTATCACATAGATGCTAACATTGATATGATATCCTAGGAGAAAGTAAAAGTGTATTCCATATAGTAATATTGACACTTGACATTGGTCAATTAGTGTGCCTTCTTCTACCGCTACAAATGACTCCAGCTATTTCTACTCACATGGATGGAGTATTATATCTCATATAGTATCGGCACATCATCAGTATCTCCTCCACCTAGTACACAACCTAATATACATACCTTCGATTGCACCACATGCAGACATAATGGATGCCCGTACAAGAAATGATGATTTGAGGATTCTAGTTTGGTCAAATTTTGGACTCAGCAGGGTCAACTGGCCAATCAGACAGTGACATGTGTGAAAAAGTAGAATTGGACACCAAGGAAAAAAATTGGTCCTGCCATGCCGATCTTCGATGACTCGTTTTTTGACAGGACATTATTTCTTGGTTGATGAGCCCTCAGCCAATACAGTTGACAAAATCCATCCTTTATGGATGTGATACATTTACCAAGGATCGGTTAACAATTCAAAACTGATTCATCACAATTAACTAGCAAATTGCCATATGGTGGGCCCACCATGCTTTTCACATGTGGCCTACTCATCAAAAACTCCTTTTGGCATAATTTCAAGGTACGAGACACAACTCGTACTTGTTACATACTATTTTGAGTCACATGAGGGCTTAGCTAGACTTGGTTTAGACACTCGTGATCGACATCTTAACACCACTTCACCCACGAGTGAGCCAACATATTTATCATGGCTATGGGCACATTACGGTTGCTTATGGCCTTTGTGTGTTTCATTTGATGATATTTGTTTCCCATTCCCCTTGCAATTCTCCATTGACCATGTTGGGAAATATCCTAAGCCTTTAAAAAGGGTCAATCCCCATGACTATATTGGTGGTACTATAGATATTGATGTCCACACATAACTCCCCATTATTTTGGCAACTACCTATCCACATTATGCACTCGGTAAGTTTCAACATTATATAAGTGTGCACTCTGGAATGCTGGGTAAGCGGAGACGGCATTCTTAAAGGGTCAGTTCCAGTCACACTCCCACGTGGAGACTACACTTTCCTTCTCTAATAAAGAGGAGCCATGCAAATGGATAAGCCATTTATAGGCTGCATACTCTACGTGGACGTGGCATTATCCTTAAATATGCTAATTGGGAAATGTAATATGTAAGGAAGCACTGCATTATACTTGATTATGAGGAAAAGAATTGTCAAATGACTATTCTTACGCATGCATTATAATATGGTACCACGGCACATATAATTATTTTGGGATACTCATGCCCTAAACAAATGTAATACTTGTTTATCCAGTTATAAGAGATATGTGGGATCCATATCAAGGTCGCGTGCATTAAACTTTCCTTATAAGAGGGCCCTCTCCTAAGTCCTATTTTCTCCTATGATTCTACCCTCCACATGACTTTCACACCTTTTTATGTGCTAATAAGCAAATATGAGGCAAGGAGGAGTGAGGTAATGGTGAGGCCTTGTTAAAGGCATGATTTGTGAGAGTTACAGACCTATCAAAGTGTGCCAATAGGGAAACAAACCCTTGTAACCAACTAAATGTAACACGCGGTAGAATTTATTAACTCACCCATTTGATGAGGTCGGCTAGAGCTCACATTCACTCACGAGTTCATTTGGATTTTAGTGCAGGCCATGAGGAAAGTAGTTGAGAAGCTAGACACATTGAGTTATAGGATCTTCCATTGGTCATTAAGACCAGGTTTTGATTACTTGGTGGTCGTGAAGGATTTGATTTAGCATCTGACGACACTCTGACTTTCCACTGAGAGGTGTCAAGATTGGGAAATCAGGTTTGACTAGATTTCCAAGTGGATTTGGAACATCATTGTTGTTTCAACTGTTGGTTGAGTTTTTAGAGATATCGGCACATCCATTGTAAGCATCTGTAAGTGTAATTATACTTTGGGTAAGTGCAGGAAGTTGATGGACAAAATAGGGTCATCCGTGGACGTCATATTGCAAAAAACAGCAAAATCTCAACTTGTAGGGATTATTAGCTATACACGCACTCTAAATTAGAAAAAATTATATAAATATGAATCGTAGCATCCAGAATCTAGTTTCTAAAATACTAATTTTTGTAAAAAATGGACAAGTTTAGCTATATTAAACACTTAAAATTATATGACTTTTTTTTTTTTTTTGAAAAAACTTATAAGATTGTAGTCCGTTTGCCCGCATTTTGGATGACCAAATCTTGTTATTTTTTTTTTCCTTTGGTGAAAAGTTAGATGTAGTTGTCTATCTTGGGATGGATTTTATTTTATATTTTTTTTAGCAATATTTTTTTTTATGATTTTTTCCGTGAAAGTGGTCTGAAAATATTTAGAAAATGGAGCGCTTTCCGTTTGCCCGCCATAACTATATCAAAAAATATCGAAATCAATTTTTTTTTTTAACGTGTATAGAATTTGTCCACGCTTGGGATGGTATAAGTTTTATCATATTTTGATAAGCGAAACAAAAGTTACAGTCTTAAACGTAGACATGAACATTCATGGGAAAAAATGTCTTAAAGACCTATTGTTAGTAAGAAATTATAAAATGATATTTATCTTATTCTATTCACTTTAAAAACAATATTTCTACGAAGCTAAGAGTCTCCCCTACGTGATGGTACCATTTTTGTGAAATGTTTTCAGTTTTTTAGCATGGTTCAAGTCTTTGGAAGAGCAAATTTGAGGTTTTTTGACCTTTTACACTTCATAATGACCTTCCATAGCTTTGGTTGGGGAAAAACAAAGATTTTCCGAGGCTTAGGTTCGGCAGATAGATCCGCGATCACGGTTTTTTTTAACAATACCACGATTGCGCTTTATAAACCGTGATCACGGTTTATAAAGCGTGCTCGCGGTTCATAAATCATATTTACACACATCCCAATGTCTGAATTACCATGTGATTTTTACTCTCTGACCTTACCATATGAATTACTGTGAAATTCTATCTTTTTCCTGCACGTTTTTCTTATCACCGGAAGCAAAACATCATGGGAGACAAAAACGAAGTCAAAAAAGGAAGTCATTAAGTAAAAAAACACCAAACGAATTAGAGGCCAACAAAATTCAAAATGCTGAGCGAATGCGGAAACTTCGTGAATCTAGAAGAGGTTCATCTTCAATCCCAACTATTGTAAGCAATGAAGAACCAGGTAATGTTTCTACTGTCAATGTTGAAGTTGAATTAAATACTCGTGATGAAGAATTTTTTACTGTCAATGTTGAAGAAGAATTAAATACTCATGATGTAGCAAATGTTGAAATTGAAGGAGACAATGAAAATGTGAATAAGGAAATTCATGTTGAAACTGTAGACAAACAAAATTTGACAAAAACACCTCCTAGGATTTTACGTAAGAAACCTAATTTTTTTATTGAAATTGATGAAAACATTTTGAAACCAATGTCTGACAAACTTTCTGAATGACAAATCAGAAGAAAAGCCACTGAAATTTGGGATAATCATTTTGAAATTTTAAATGATTCCCAAAGATGTCAGTTGTTGGTTAGTTTGATGAAATTGATTAAAATGAGACCTACATTAAACACCTTAGGATTGACAACATCTAACATACATGGTCAAACCTCTACAATTGTTGAAAACCTTCATGATGCATATCACACTGTTGGTGTCAAGAGACGCACTAGGGATAGTAATATTGTGCGTCGTGTACTTGCTACTAGTGTTGTAAGTGAATCAATAAAAAAACAACGTTTGATTACGCAAACAAGTCGAATGTTGCAAGTTAATCGAAAAACTCTAATGAAAGCAATTGAAAGACGTAATATCCTTCAATCACTCAATAATGTCGATTTTTGGGCATTTTCTGCTAGAGCACCGCGTAAGGACAAAAATAATTCTGATGCTATAAGAGAAGTTGTTATTAAATTTTGGCATGATAACACTAGAGTTTCACCTAATACAAGAGATGTTATAAAACGGAGAGTTGGTTCTACTAATCGTGAACCACATCCAAAGCATTTCTTAGATATGACTCAAACTCAATTTTTTTCGTAAGTTTGAACAAGAGAATCTGGAAATTAAAATTAGTCAACGTTTTTTTGAAATGTTGAAACCATTATATGTGAAAATCAACCATGCTCGCACCACTTGTTGTTGTAGGCAACATGTTGAATTTGAGATGCATTATGCTAAATTTTTACGTATTCGTTCTAATTTTTCATTCTGAAACTATGTTATCTGAATGTGGTGTTCAAGTTCCACCAATATCTTCTAGGGATTTCATTCCTACTATATTTTTTGAAAAAGAAGTTGGACAATTTTTTTATAGTTAGGATTGTTTAGATGGAAGTTGTAGTACATGCGGCGGATTACCTAAATTAGAAAGTTACATCCATGAGCAAATTGGAAGGTACAATAGGACATAATTTAGTTGAATTTGATAAATATAAATCAGTTGCATACCAGTTGAAAGATGGAAAAGAGTCGAAACGGTGTGAGCTAGTTACAGAACAAATGCCCATTTTTCAATTTATGAGAAAATTTAAGGATGAAATTGTTTATGAGTATGTGAGGCATACACATAGAGCTCGATGGTTGGATGAACAATTCAAGCTATGCAAAGACACATTTCCTATTGGTACTATTGTTTCAGTGGTCGATTTTGTAGAGAATTACACATTGCAACCACAAATGGAGGTTCAATCGCAATATTACAACTTAGTACAAGTTGCCATTTTTGTGCATATAGCATTTCTACATTCTCTTGACAGTACAGAGAATGATAAAATTTTTTTAAGAGAGTACCACTTTTATATCAGTGATGATCGTACTCATTCTACTGAATTTGTGCAAGGGTGTTTCCAGTTATTTTATGGAAACTTGTCTGATAGGGACATCCACTTCAAACAACATTATATATGGTCAGATAATTACACGTCTCAGTTTAAGAATGCACGAATGTTTTATTGGATGAGCAGAATGCATGTCAAGATGGGTGTGCAACATATTTGGAGTTTCACTGAGGCTGGACATGGAAAAGGAGAGCATGACGGTGCAGGGGCATGTGTGAAAAGAGCTCTTGCAAGAGAAGAGTTGAAGTACAAAGATGGTGTTAAATTAAAAGATGTAAAGAGCATAGTGGAATGGTGTACTGACAACATGGCCCAAGGTTCTCAAGAAAATTCCACAGTTTGCAGATATTTTTGGTTGATAGAGGAAAAACATATTGCTAACTACGAGGATTGTATGACACTCACTGGGTCCAGTGATATGCACTCATTTTGTAGCTCAGACGCTACTTCGTGGGCTGTATGGACAAGAAAGTTGACATGTTTTTGTGCATCTTGTATCGAATTTGTCACTGCTGAGTGTGATTCACAAGAATGGGTGGAAGGATGGATTTGTAGGCCTCTAACTGCGCTTCCTAGTTATCAACCTCCATAAGCATTACAACTTGTTTCTGCAGATGAATTTACAACATCCAAGGACTTTGACAAAATTTCAATTTTGGTGCGACAAGGTATAGAATGGTTATTTATTTAATTTTTATATTGAGTTATGTCCATTGACATTTTAATATGTAATTTAAATTTAATTTTTTCAACCTTGGTTATTTTTTTATAGGACATATGTTTGCAGTAATTGCGACAAAAGACAATGAAGAAGGAATAGACTATTTCTTATGTCGTTGCATCAAGGAAAGAAAGAATTTGACTTCTCCTATTATAGATGGCGAAGAGATTGAGTATCCTACAGGGTCAGTGGTAGTTACTAGAACTTGGCTTCGACGGTATCCATTAAAAAACTCCTCTATTTGGGTGTTTGAAGCACTTCTGAGACACACAGGAAAATACTCTTATATTCACATCTAGTTCTAGTGACAAATATTCAGTTGTATAGATATCGAGGAAGGCCTAATAACAAGATTCTTTGGAAGGTTCGAGAGTCAGATCATGAAGCAATCTTGTTTTCAATTTAGAGTAGATCCTATCCTGATGGTTCATTGGAATGAATTGACAATGCATCATGTTTGGGATATATTTAATTTCTTTTCAATTTATATATATATATATATCATACATATATATATATAAATTTTTTAGTTTAAAGATCTAGATTTAAGTTTGAATATATTTTATTTTAAATTTGTGTATTTTGTGTACATGTATATAGATAGTATATGGTTTTGATTTGAAACTTAAATTTCTTTGACTAACAATTTTATGTTGAGGTTAGTGGTGCCAAAAAAGTTTCCACCTTCACGTGGTTGGAAAACTGTTAGTAGAGAATTTTAAATACCTTAAAGCTAAGAGAAGCTTTCATTGTTTGAAATAAGTTGTAAATTTTGAAAAAGTCATAGTAGGAATTCTGAAAATATTGTAAATTTTGCTAGGAACCAATTCTTGGATGTACTAATCATGGAGGATAGGGAGGCTAGGCTACTTAATGAGTTGATATCTACAGATCAAGGCATGATCTTGGTACAAATGAATATATTTCGAGGACTAGTCATCGCCAAAGGTTACACTTGGGTTTCTCTTATTTAGGCCTTCTATGGTTTAGGCTAAATACATAGGATCTATAAATGTTAGTACGAAGGCCATCTATCTTCATAATGAGTGATTGACTAAAGCTTTAGTTGTAGCAGGAGTTTCCAAGCTATCAACAAGGGAGAAAACCCATAGTGTTTGCACCCCTAACAAAGATGGGAGCATTTTACTCAACATCCCAATGGGTTCTTAGTTTTCTCAACAAAGATAACAGGAGTTTTTCCCATTGGTTTTTCTCATGTTCTTGGCTACATTGGTGCCAGTAGTTTCATTGATCCAACCCCAACAATAGCTCCATATGCCACCTGCAGTTTGAGCAACTGAAGCCCCACACCCAGTGCCCAAGAATATTTCTAGAAACCAACCCTTAGGGGTCTACATGTTCTTCAGAGGGGGATGTAGTTTCGTGTAGGTGATAGGACACCTCCATCACGTAATTTCATTTAACCCTTCGTGTAGCACATATTTCATGACTCATCTTGCCTCCATATGTTCTATTAGGTTTCATAGGAGTGGTGGACTTAGACTTTTTAGGAGTTATTTGTGTGGTGGTACTCCGAGACATGTAAGGGTACCAATGATGTTGTAAATTACATACATGGCTCAGTACACCAATCCAAATAAAACTTGGCATAATCCTACTAGAAAGGACGCATATATAGGTTGAGTATAAAGGGTACGAGAGTGATTTAACCTCATGTACATTTCTTCATCAATAATTATCAAACAAAGTGTAAAGAGATTTGTAACTAACTTGCGTAAAACTCATGTGAGGCGTGCCAGTAGCCTCAGTTCCCTGAGCAGATGATGACCCGCTAGGCTCCTGTGTATAAAAGAGAAAAATATTATTACATGTACAACATACACGTGAAACAAATTATAATGATAATCTAGTGCAATTAAATGATTTATTAAAAACGTAAGTTTGTACAACTTGAAACTTACGTTTTGAAACACGCCCAACTGTAGTAGCTAGCATGTCGACACCGGATGTTTCCTTCACCGACTCTTGCTATTTAAAATAAAATAAAAAATTAGTTTTTTACATGTATGTACATGACGTACAATCAAATATATATATATATATATATATATATCTCAAACATGTGAATTAAACTATTGTACATATATATATTATTTAAATTTATTTAAAATTTACCTGTGAAAGACAAATATCAGTGGCTCCAGTTCCAAAAACATTCCCCAGCATCTCATCTATAGAAAAGAAATCCTGTGAACCAACAAATGATGTCTCACCTGCAGTGCATACGGCACCACATGATCCACAGTGGTGTGGTGCACTAGAACTGTCACCTCCACCAACATCACCGGATGCAATTTGGGTGCTATGCTGGGTGAGAGTGTTAGTGAGCTCCCTCAATGCATGCAATGTATCAATCTCCACAACCTCCTTCACTGTAGGAGGGATAACTGAAGGCAGTGGGGGTTTTGGGGCATGGGGGATCCTAGGCTTACCTACGCGTGCACCAGGTCTGCTCTATGTAGAGCCACCTCCTCAACCAAAAAAGTCTGAAAAGTCAAAATAATTCGGGACCTCATTGAGCATGAACTCACAATATAATTTCTTCAAAAAGTAAAGAGGAACCTCATTGTTGTTGCATGGTGGATAATCAAAAACCATCCACCATCGGTCCCAAAAATTGTTTTTGATTCTATCATCATGGCACCAATGGATTGGGAACCGTTTGCAAGTAACTGCAGGGGGGGCATTGGTTCTAGGGTCGGTAAATAATGCACAAATGAGGTCTTTTCCAATTTTTTTGGTCTTTGATGGCAGCATGGGATAGTTTATCCGCATACCACCGCCTATAGTCACTTCTAAAGGTGTTCCATCTATGTATTTGGTTGGTTGCAGACTTGACTTCGCCAATTAATGTTTGCAATGTATTGGCTAAAGTCATGCGGGATGGATTTATAGCATGATTTTGTCTTATAGTTTGAATTAGGTTCTCAATGACAATTTTATTTTCTTGGATTCTTCCAATGATATTATCTTGCGTTCATGCTGGCTTAGTGGGGACAGAAGGAGCCACAAGAGGTGGATCTATGTTTGGAGAAGGGTTTTGAGGAATGTTCAGAGGGTTTTGAGGAATGTTCGGTGGGTTTTGAGGAATGTTTTGCATGATTTGCACGAGCCCGAGCTTGTCGACCAACTGATAAAACAAGAAAATTGTATACATAAACAAACATTTCAAAAAACCCATGAAAATGCCAAAAAAAACCTAAAATGCAAAAAAATGATTACAATCGGGGACTTACCTCCTCATCTTGGCGGCATGGTTAAATTTATCGCTATCCAGAAGTCCGATGAGCAATTTTGAGATAGTATTGAAAGCGCGAGTGAAAAATGTTTAGGAAAAGTCGCGGTTCAAAATGAAAAATGAAGAAAATAATGAGTTGCGGGACTGTTAAATTTTGTCTCAGAGTTCCGCGATCACGGTTTATAACCATGCTCGTGGTTATAAATCACGATCGCGGAATTTTAGGTTCGGTAATTACCGAACGTAGAATTCAATAACCGCGATCGCGGTTTTAGGACCGCGCTCGCGGTTTTAAAACCGTGATCACGGTACCTTTATTTCAAGTTTTTATGTCCACGGAATTGTCCACCAACTTCGTGCACTTACCCAGGTAGCAACTGACATTCTTCTTCCTCATCAGACATAGATGGATCACATAGGTGCAAGCTCTCACAATTTACTACTGAGTAAATTTGCATGAAGTGTGTAAAATCAATTCTGAAAGCATTTTCTCCAACTTGCTCCAGTATATTGAAGGATCAAAACTGTAGTGGCTTGAGTTTCCTTTATTGAACTTGTAGTATTTACTTGCTCAAGTACAACCAAACCTTGTCTCTAGTATGAAGTTTTTTCTCTCTATGATGTTGATCGTTTCTATCCTTGTACTTGTCTTAAGACTTATCCAATTGTTCTTTCACCTTGAGATGTATTTTTTGGATCCTCTCAATGAAATTTTCTGCTCTAGTCATTTTTGAATCATGTATCTCTCCTCCTTCCTGATGTCCAACTATAATATCGAGTGGATTAGTAGGTATACCCCAATCATGTTTCAAAAGGTGACTACATAATGCATGTATGTACTACCATATTGTAGGAATGTTAAATGTAGGCTAAGGAATCATCCCAACTTCATGAATATTTGTTATTATATCTGTAGACACTAATTTTCAATATTTGTCCCCCATCCCAATTTTTCTACCATTTGTCTTCATCTCACACATTGGTCCCTCCTTTCTCATTAAAACCTCAATTTCCCTCTCAAACCCCATTACCCCTCTTAATTCCTTTCATCATACCTTAGTCCCATTATTATTAACCCCTCCTTTATCATCCCTAAATCCCACCTAATTACCCATTTATTACTTTAATCACATTATTATTTATATATTTATTTGTCCCCCCATCCCTAATATTACTCACCTACCCTTACTCATCACCCCTTTTAACTCCCCCTTATTTCTTCCTATGTATTCGTGCATGCCTAAAACATCTTGTCGCCTTTATCCTTACCACTTAACCCTCATTTTTTGAAATCAAATCTGACCTCCACATACCAAATGTCTAGTCTGCTCCATTCATTGGTGACTCATGTGGGTTGATGCCAACCCTATTTATACACCTTCATCCCTCCTTGAAAAATGTGGGAAAATATTAGATTTCTGACTATCTTGTAAACTTGATATACTCATTCTTCTCCTCATGGTCAGTAGCCACCAACATGAATTTTCCTCATAAATATTTGCATGTTACCAATGGATATTTGATTTTTTTAAGTTTTTGGTATAGATCTCTATTTACTTTACCATCTTTGTTTTACACGTTTACAAATTATCCTAGAACTATTCCCATCCATCATCCTTATTTCAAGCCTTTGTAAGCCCATTTTTCCCATCCATTCAACTTGCCAACTCCCACATCATACTCCGATCACTGACCCACACTGTGTTAGCCCTATTCTCTATCTGCATCAATATATGCCTTTTGTTCCACATATTCCTCATCATCTTGAACACTCTATTTTTTCATTTGTCTACTTGATACCTCATATCTATTTTTCTTGGCCCTATTCATCATCGACCTAGCCTATTCTTCATTGATGCTACCAACTCCCTTATCAGATATTCCTTCATCATTTTCCATCACCATCCCTACATAAAATCCAACATCTCAGAATGAGTTCCAAATTTTTTATTCTTATCTTTCAGTTGGCTCTGAACCAATCACTTTTAATCGTACCAATCATTCTCGGGTCATCGCCAACCCACTCAGGTTCGGTTTTTCTTATCAACATTTCACATTACTATATCTCTATTTAAACATCACTAGCTTATATCACGTATCTACTTTAGATCATTATCTAGATCCTTTTATCAGTTATTATTTATCTATTTTTATCATCAAATTAGGTTGACATCCATCCTAGGAAGCTACCAAAATGCACCCATACATTAGCAAAGAAAATATCTTCAGCCTCATATGCCTTTACTGTCTTTTTACGTGCCATAAGAATACACATCTTACTAAATATATCAACCACAACATAGAAAGATTCATGGCCATGTTTAGACATAGGTAATCCTCCTACAAAATCTATAGAAATTTCCTCCCACGGATGAGTGGGTACTAGAAAATGCATATGTAAACCCTCCTTCCTAGTCTTAGGCTCGTTAGTACAACAAAGTTTACATCCACATATAAATTTTAATACTTCTTCTTTCCTATTGGGCCAATACATGTACCTTTGCAAGTGGGATAGGGTCTTACCAACACAAAAATGTCCCACTACTTTTGAGGTATGTGATTCCCTCATCAATAGAAGTCTTTCTTCTTTAGGAACACAAAGCTTCCCCCATCGGTAGAGTAGCCCGTCCTTGAGATAACAATCTTCAATCCCTATCACTTCAGTCCCATAGGACTGCAACTGCTAAAATGTCACCCCAAAGTTTATGTCCTAGGCATATGCCTCTCCGTAAGATCCCTTCGTGAAGGGATCAATCTGAGAGATAGTCGCCAAACAAGAAAAATTCTCCTGTGTGGGTGGCCTAGACAACATGTTTGCCACCAAATTTGTACTACCCTTCTTGTATTTGATCACCAGATGGAACTGTTGAAGGAACCCCATCCATTTATAGTGCCTTGTCTGCTGCAATTAATATTGTGCTTGCAAATACTAGAGAGGTTTGTGGTCAGTGTGCACAATATCTTCTTTACCCAACAAATAATGCTTCCTTTTTTTAATTACCTGAACTAGTGCATACATTTCCTTATCATATACTAAATATCCTTTACCAGCTGAAGTGAAAGTTTCATAATGATAACATACGGGTTTACCTCCTTGAAGTAACACTGAACCCATAGCGTAATCACTGGCATCTGTATCTACCTCAAAAGGCTGCTAAAAATTAGGAAGACCAAGTACTGGAGCATGAATAATCTTGTATTTCAATAAATCAAAGGATTTATCTTGTTCCTTACCCTAGTCAAAACCCTTACTCTTTGCTGCCATTGTGTGTAGACGTGTTGCAATCGTAGAGAATCCCGAAATGAACTTCCGCATGTACTGTACTGATCCCACAAAACTCCTAGTCTCTGTGGATCCTATTGGTGTTGTCCAATTAGTGATAGCTACCACCTTTTTTGGATCCACTTGTAGCTCTTCTCCTCCAACCACATGCCCAAGATAGACAAGTGACGGTTTGGAAAATTCACATTTCTTCATATTGCAAAGTAGTTGTTTCTCCTTGAGAACTTGCAATACTTGTTGTAAATGAGTTAGATGTTCTTCCCATGTGGCACTAAAAATCAAGATATCATCTAGATATACAATGACACATTAATCTATGAAATCCCATAATACATCATTCAACAATCTCATAAATGTAGTGGGTGTATTGCATAACCCAAAAGGAAGTACTAACCATTCATATAAACCTTATTTTATCTTGAAGGAAGTCTTCCACATATCCTCCTCCTTCATTCTGACTTGGTGATAACCAGACTTGAGATCCAACTTCATGAAAAATTTGGCATGCTGAAGCTGGTCCAAGAGATCATCTATGTGGGGAAGTGGATATTTGTTCTTTATGGTGATCTTTATTGAAAGAACGGTAGTCTATGCACATTCTCTAAGAACCATCCTTCTTTGGCACCATCACAATAGGTGAACCACATGGTGAGGTGATCGGATATATCATCCATTAGTTTAGAAGTTCCTGGAGTTATTTCTTTACTTCATTACTCTCAAGCAAGGATTTCCTATACAACCTGATGTTTGGTAGAGGGGACTCTGGAAATAGCTGAATCTCATGCTCTACTTCCCATTTTGGAGGTAACCCACTAGGAGCCTGAAATACTTCCTAAAAATATTGAATAATACTATCCAAATCATGCTTTCCCCTGGTTAGAAATATCTGAAACTTCTACCCCTTCTTTTTTATCCTTTAACAAAAGTAAACAAAAACGATTATGATTTTCCTGAATAAGTCATTTTTCTTGGTTAGCACTCACGATGGTAACCCGTGTCTTACATTGGTGTGCCCAAATGTTATAGTTGATCCCATCCTTGACCCATATGTACTAGTTTTTGCTTCTTATAAATATAACATCCCTTATATACAAGTAAGGACTACTAAATACAACATCAAAAGCGTCAAATGGGATAACGTCAACTTCCAAAACATCAATATACTGGGAATTTATCCCAAACTTGACCTTACATCTTCTTGTTACCTGAATTTCAACACCCTTCTTCACCCAACCCAAAGGATAAGGGTGTGAATGCTCGTAAGTCTCAAGACCAAGCTTCTTTACAATTGCTTCAAAAATCAAGTTAGACTGAGAACTGGTATCAACCTAAGCATTTACCTTAGTTCTCTTGATCTAGATTTTGATCTAGAATAGTCTACTCATCTCCTCTTCCTGGTTGTCCGTGTTGGTGGCCATACATCTAAGCCTTTCATCTACATCAGAGTCATATTCGATTTCCACCTCCCCTTCTATTTTTAAAGTTTTCATAGACTTCTTTGAGTCCTTGGTTTGGTTCTTTCGATGTAACTCCGGATGTAACTTCTAACATGTAGTGTCAGTATGATCGTTGATCTCACAATTCTTGTAAAAATTCTTGGGATCCTTATAAGTATTTAAAGTAGTGACAACTTGTTTATCTTTCCCTTTCCACTTACCCTTGTTACTTGTTTGCCCGTACTCTATTTTCTGCTGTTTTTTTTACTACTTTTTCCTTGGCTTTGCTTCTCCTTGATTCTTTTCATCATCTATGTATTATTCCTGTACACACACCTCGTTGACATATTTAGGATTTTTGGAGGTGACTTTTCTTCGAAGGTGAGTGTGAAATCCTCCCAAGTACTTAGTCAGAATATCCTCATCCTCCTAGTCCATGTTTAGCAACATGGACTGCCTCCAAAACTCCATAGTATAGTATTGCACACTTTAACCACTGCCTTGTCTAAAATATTTCCATTTAATAATTTGGTCAGTCTTGTGGCCAATAGGATAGAAGTTAGCTCTAAGTAATTCTTTAAATTATTACCAATATTTCATAATAGGATGCTTCTTCTTTTCACAAGTGGTTAGATGAGTTTCCCACCAAACCAGAGTGTGTCCCTCCATTTTGAGGTGTGAAAAGGTGATCCTATGTGCCTCAATGACATTATGGACGCTAAATTAAACTTCTAACTATTTTAACCATTTATCAAGAAAATATGCATCTACTTGTCCTTTAAAGCTTTTAATCACAACTTTTGTCTCAACTTTAAAGGGAGTATGATCAGATTTTACTTTTTCTCTTGCGTTTGAAGTCTCTTATCCATGCTCTTTCCCATAACTTTCTTCATGGTGGCTCCTTCCTATGCCATACTTTTCAACTAAGCCCCGAACCAATGATTCCATGGAGTCTTACTTGACATAAGTTTTCTTATGCAAATTTTCAAGCTCTTCTTTCATTCTAAAAATCCTATCCATCATGGTATCCAGCATCTTGATTCTACGAACCAATTTCTCTTCCTCCATTTTTCCATAAATTCTCTATTTCCACTTCTTTGTAGAAATTTCTAGATTGCAAATTAAAGCCTCGTCATCTTCAGATCTCGTCACTATCATACAAATCAAAGAAAAAATACCACAATCCTGGATATTTATTATCTCTGATACCAATATGATCTGTAAACTCTTCAACTTTGGAATTATCCATAGAATCAAAAAATAAACAATGTCGTTCTACTTTCTATTAGAAAATGATAGAGATAGCTAGTGAATGAATTATGCTTATGCTTAGAATCCACAATTCCATAGAAGGAAATAATTTAAGCTCATAAACACCAACAAATTTTATCCTGGAAAACCTCCAGAGGAAGAAAAACCAGTCGGGAAGGGAAATTTCTCTTTCTTCCCACTTTTATTGGCCAATTCAAAATAAAAAGTACATAATTTACAATAAGTATGAAAGAGAAGTAGATAATATCTCACATTTCCTCCCAAATACTTGTTTGCTTTGTCTCAACACTCCTTTCTTCTAAAAAACATAGTTCTAGCACTAAGAACTTCTTTCTCACTTTCCTCCATGCTTCGATGATCCTATTCTCTTTTAAAAACATGTATTTATAGCCTTTCTCATGTCCTCCTGTGCACTGGAGAATGGGAAAGGTCATGGAGGAGAAGAGACATAGAAAAATTTCAAAATTCTAGGTTGTTCAATTCATATTTTTGTTTTATGTCCGAAAGAGCCAATACTGCCACCCTGGTTGGGTGGAGGTTCTGTAACCACCACTCTACATAGGGTGGTGGCCCTGTTACTATAAAGATAGAACCTCCATGTATTATTTTTCCTTCTTCATGCTGATTGTTTTGATGAAGTAGAGTCATTTTGGATTCTTATGGATCACACATACAATTCATCCTTGGATTGATAATCCTCAATGAATTTCTACCTCATTTATTTTGATAGTAACTTTGTAACTACATCCTTAATTAATAATTTTTTCACAGTACTAGTAATAGCCATAACTAGATTATCTCAATATTAAGGTAAAGAACACAACAACATAATACATTTATCCTCTTCTTCCATTTCAATATCAACATATATCAAATGAGTTACCATATTATTAAATACATTCATATGTTCTATAAAATATTCACCATCATTCATTCTCAATGAATATAACTTATTTTAGAGAAACAAAATGTTCAATAGAGAATTTTTCTGATACAGAGTCGCCAACTTCTCCCATAACACCTGAGTAGATTTATCATTTGAAAAAAATAATATAATTGAATATTAAAGACACATTTTGATTGAACTCTTTTCCTTCCTATCAATATTTTCCTAGTCCTAAACATGACTCCTAACACAACAATCCACTGATCTCTATCTGTAAGAAGATATTCTATTTTGAGCTTCTGTAACTCAAAAAGTTTTGATATTAAATTTATTAATCTCAATCCTTTCACTTCCAATCATTTTCCTCTACTAAAAAATATTCATGCACGTGTAAATATCCACTGGAAGAAAATACTATCAATAGAGTCAAGAAAATATAACTCTTCACTCAAATCTATAACCTAGCTTTGATACCAAATGAAGAGAATTTGATCCAATAAGAAAATATGAGAGAAGAAATACTTAATGGAATATTTAAGATAAACAAAAATAGATAAATGATACACAAAAAATAACATAGTACACAAGACATACCTTAGAAAACCCTCTTGGGAAAAACCCCTATGCGGTAACATATATCCTTATTGTTTTAATTCAACCATTTTACTATACAATAATGTACTCTTAGTTTTTCTAAATCCTACTACATGTCTATCTTTATGTAAGAAAATCAGTAGGTAATTATCACAATATTATTACATAATAATGGGTACCAAAACCATGGTATAATAATAAAACTCATTATGACTTCCCACAAACACAAGTTATCTAACAATTCATAATTAACATAGGATAAAAAAACATATACTAGCCCAAAATCATATAGAGAGCACCCCAATTTTGGGGGGGGGGGGGGGGGGAGGGGGCAACCCTTGAATAGGAGGCACTATCCCCTAAACCCCCTAGCTGAGGCAATGTCCTAAACCCCCATAACCACATTGGATTGTATAGTGTAGAAGAGTGGAACTCATGGAAAACATACAATACATTTCCAACACACTTTCGAGAGGTTCATATTTGGATTTTTAATGAAACAACACATACATTATGAACATAATTAAATAGAATACCAAAACACAATTTAAAAATGCATGCCTGACTTATTAGATTATGATACATTAAAATTTATAATTGATGAAATATTTTTAGTATTTTTCATAATAATCAAATGTTATTCATGAAAATCCCAACATAGCCCCAACAAAAGACATTTATTCTCATGAACAATTGATCCTATGCAAATGTGTGTTTTTTTTCAATCTCTATATGAATCATGAGTGATTACCTAGGTCAAGAAGGAATCCAAAAAAAGTAACAGGATGTTTTCCATACCATCACTGAGTTTGGTGAAGCATATAATCCACCACATGGAGGATATGAAAATTATCTCAAGATATGTTGAGTAGTGGGTGGATACAACCAAACCAGTTACAAATTTGAGGAGTGAATGAACTCAAAGAGTGAACATAATCTCAAAACACATTAGAATCCATTATAGAGAGGATATATAGGGAAGGAGTCACAATGTAGATGGATAGGAGGATCTTGTGGGAGATGTTGGAAAAAATTCAGTGCCAAATGCAACCAACACAAAGGGAAATTTAAAAAAAAACACAAAACACACCAAAAATTATGTATTATAATCGATTTATGAATATTTTACAATCTTAGATTTTTTCCTCTATTTTTCTTCTATTACAAACACCAATGTTATACTACTACATTCTATATATTATTCTTTTGTATATTCTTCTTTCACTGTATTTTCCTTTTCTATATTTTTCTTCTTTCTTACTTGATTTGTTGCTCTCTTCTCTTTGTACTTTATACCTTTCTATTTCTTGTGTGCTACTACATGAATCATTTAAAATATATATATCCTCCAAATATATCTTTTTATCGTTCCCATATATAAAAATATATACTCCTTTGCTACTAAAAAAAATGTCCCAATAAATGGACCCAAACAAGATATAAAATGTCACATATAATAAAAAATATATTGGGCCTCCAAAAAGGTCACAAACCATAAAATAAACTAGAATCATAAATAATCCCTGGAGTTTCACATCCTCGAGAAGTTGGAGTGCTCTGGGAATGAAGACCTAGAACCAAAATCATGTCCAGCCAAAAACAAACCCAGAATAGAACCCGGGGCTTTCACTTTCGCGGGAAGCAGAAATGGAAGGAAGTCCATAGAGTTCCACATGGAAAATAAAAAGTGGGGGAAAAAACAAATAGTTCAATGACCAAACAAATACAACGGCCAAAATATTTAAGACCCTTCAGTGAGGTGGTTGGCGGATGGCGGAGTGGCAAAAAGCAAGTTTGAATTTTGTAAGAGGGGCTTGAGATTACAACTTGCAACAATTAATTCTTACACTCCCCCTTAATCTCGAGAAAAAAAAAACAATCTTTGGAGATAGGCAGTCCATTTATGATGTTCATATTTTCTCTCAAATGCTCAAACATTTCCTTTGACAGAGGTTTAGTAAAAATATCCGGTAGTTGCTACTCTAACTTACAAAATTTTAGCTCAATATTTCCTTTCTCAACCAATTCACAAATGAAATGATATCTGATTGCAAGATGCTTACTTCTGTAATGAAAAACATGAACCTATTAAACCCTCATTCACTCTCATATACACAGTCAAACATCAACCTCTTACTAAAATAGAGTATTCAAATTCCAAACCTCCATAAATTATTTAATGAGTTCCAAAATATCTCTAAATACCTTTGAAGAGGATCACTAAATGTTTATACCACCATCATTATACACAAAATTCTTGATGAAGAAGCAAAACACATGAAACCTTACAAAAACAGAGCTCTCATCATATTATATAAGTATCTCATACAAGTTTTCATAGTTATTTATAGTCTTCCTTTCCTCTATCCTCGTAGTTCTCAAGGAATCCCCAAAAAGCTAACTTTAATATGAATTTAATCCCATTACTTGACCCTTACACAACCCTAACCAACTTTCACAAGGCCTTCATGCCCATATATAGCAAATACATGCATGTTACATTATTTTTTTGGACCTTTTAATGACTTATACTTCCACTTATCACTTATTCCATTCCACCTAGACACCTCTACACACTTGAAACCAAACAAAACGATCTTTTACAAGAATTTTACAAGCCAAATTCCCCTTTTTAAGATTTTACAAATTCAAATCCCACTTTGGAGGGAAAATTACAACATGGATAAATTCATATTTATACACCTTTTCAACTACTTGAAATGACTCATATTGTCCTATTAATACCTCTAAGGATTTCCAAAAACTCAAAATCATGACTAGAAGGAGAATTAACAACATGATGCTTCTCATTCACTGATGTTCCTGTATCATACTCCCAAGGTGGAGAAAAGGAGTTATATACTACAAATTTTCTTCTTTTAGTGACTCTTGATCTTCTTGACTTGTTTTTGCTCTTGTACTCCTACTATCTTTTCTTATCTCACAACCACTTGGGTCCTATATAGTGTTCTTCTTTCTTGCATTTGGCTTGAACTTGCTTCTCTTCTTCCTGAATTCCATCTTTATCTTCTTCAAATTTAGCCTTCCATCACTTGTACCCACACAAATAACCACACTAACAAAAAAAATATAGTGTTCTTCATTTTTCTTCAAATATTTCATCCCAGTATTCTTTTCTTCTCATGTTTTCATCATTTAATTTTCTTGAAAGGGCTGAAAACTTCCCATCTTCCTCCTTTTCTTGCTTACATGCTTTTTCCTTCATGTTTATCATCATCTCAACTTGCTTTAGACTTGTACCTATACCTTCATATTCCTCGCTTGCATCTTCATTTTCCCAAGAATTCATCATTCTCTCAGTTGTACCTTCATCGTTTCTTCATTCGTCATACACAAAACATCTTGCAATAAATCATCCACCTTACCTATGAAAAATTGATCATCATGATTGGTGCAGGAACATCCTCCCTAATGATGTATATAGGACAGTTTAACCTCAATTTTGGTTTTATAACTTATTGGTAGGTTTAGGAGGTCCTAGGAGTCACCTAGGGTGATTGGTGTGGGTCAAGTGCTTCTCAAATTCAAATTTAGTATTTTCCCTCCAAATTGTGAATTTGAATTTGTAAGGAAAATTTGCAATATAATAGGAGTTAAATATGTCTTTAGGTCAGTTTAAAGGTGGTTAAACATGAAATAATACCTATAAAGGTCAAGCGGGGCTTAATAGTGTTAAATATTATGTTTTAGTAGTTATACCTAAACTCCAATGTTGATTTTAGAGCCAAACATGTGGTATTGGGGTGATACCTCAGTTATAACTGACTGAGAAAGGTACTTAAGTGATAATGTAACTGATTCGTACTCATTCCATTTGAATGAGAATAAGGAATAACTCTAAGCAAGATTTTGTAATTCATGTGTACAGTGTACATTGTGTTTGTGATACTTTTCAAGAATTTTGAGCATTTTGAAGATTCTAAAAACCTGGTGCATGCACTATTGATGGAAGTAATGAAATGAAGAAACTCTTTTTCTATACATAGTTATTGATTTGTGTATGTGATTGCATTATTTTATGTGTATATGTCAATCAGAAAAAATTGTGTAAACTGTACCATCATCTGGAAGGTTGTTTAAGTTATCCTCATCAATTTTGGAATGAGAAAGAGCCTAAGGGGAAGTGAATCTTAATTGATAATGAAGGCCAGGAAGGTTATCAACCAAGTAAAAAAGGTGATTATGCTTGTATCTTTCTTGTGAGTAAGATTTATGTTAAGTTTGGATGATGAAGAAATAAATACTCAATTTTTCTCTTGGTTTAAGAAAGCCACATTCCTAAGGAATATGTGATAGAGATCAAAGAAAGGAATATTATTCTTGGGAAGATATTTAATAGAATCCATAGATAACAAGGTAAGTGCTAAAGTTTTTATAACTGTGATTGGAGTGTGTTTATACATAATATTTCTAAAACTTGGTGTTCTCTATTAAGTAACGGTTTTGATCATTGTCAAAACATGTTTGAATCATTATTAGAAGTATTTCAATGAATAATAAGTGTTTAGAGAGTTTCTATAAGATGCTTTCATTCTTACAAAGCTTTGAGACTCGAGAAAAGATCAAGAACTAAACCAAAACCTTACAAAAATACCTCTCGGGTTTCATAAACTGTTAAAACCCTAGCTCTAGGGCATCGAGGGAAATAATTCATCAAAAATATGTTTCAACCATTATAAATTCCACAACATTTGTAGATAAATCCCTCTCAAAGTCTCCAAGAGGAATCAAAAAGAGATAAATGTAATCATTAATCCAGGAAGGAGGATTCTTTACCAGTTTTATGTTACAATTGTGGAGAATAAAGAAAGACAATGCTATTACAAAGGAAACCCTCATTTCACTAATTTCCAAGCCTTGAGACTTATGGCACATTTGGATAAGGTAAATGGATATTAGAAAATTATGAAGCTTGGTTTTGAAAGCATTTTCAAGAAGAATTAGCTCTGAAAGTTTGTTAACAAATACCTAGTTGGTTAAGACTAAAATGTATATTCAACAAGATGAACTTGAAAAGGTAAGTTTATGTCTTAGAACCTCTTCATTGTGGACAAAAATTCTTTACAAGTTAAAAGGGTGAGATATAAATTAATTTTATGGTTTGAATGGTTGAAGAGATCCTTTAATCATAAGAATTCTACTTGAATGTGAATAAATATTTCTCAATGAACACCTAACAATAACAACTCAGGAGTAAATAAGATATTGATACAAAATTCTAAGGAGTATATAGACCTTGGAAACCATTGCATTGAGCTCAGAAATTAATTGAGAGTGTGAGCTAGCACTTTTTTTTGGAAAGAAGCCTAAATAAGGACAATTTCTACACAATAAAGGTAAATTAACACTTTAATGCCCTTGTACTATTTTAAAGGTGGAATTTAACAATGATTGGACCAGTTTTTTGAGGATAATGAACAAGGAAGGGACTAATTTGAAGCTTATAGATAGTAGAAAAAATAGTTTGTTGTGCACCTATAAGGCCTAGTTTGGAGTTTTGATCATTTTAGCACTTGAAAATGATTGTGTTTGATATTGAATACATCATTTTTGGTATCAGGTCCTACAATTTACTCTTGGAAAAGTAATATATTTTCGTTAAGAGTGATTACAGGAAAAAGAAGAATATGGTACAAGTAAGAGCAAAGGGAAGAACATATTTGGAAGAGAAGATGGACCAGATGATGAATGTTATGATGAGAAGATTGAATAATATAGAGGAAAATCAAAGAGTTATGCGAGATGAGATGAGTATCATGCATAGGAGAGAGACAGGTAATAGATTCTAGTTTACAGGTAAATGTTACAATTTCCAAAAGTATGCGGGACACAAAGCATATTAATGCAAACAATTGAATACAAATGTGAGAAAGGAGGATGGATTTCTTGATCGGGTATCTCAAGACAAAGGTGAGTCATTTTTATGTAGAAGAGAAATTTTAAAACCATGTAAAGTTATGAATGAGGTCACTCAGAGAAGGAGTTTTTTTAAAACTTCATGTAAAATTAAAGGAAAAGTTTGTAAAGTGGTTATTGACAATGGGAGCACATAGAATCTTGTATCTTTTGAAATGGTAGAGAATATTGGATTGAAAACTACCATGCACCCCTAATCCATAGTAAGTCTCATGGATACATAAAGGAAACCATATTCTAGCTAGAGAATAGTGTCAAGTTGGATTTTAGATTAGAAGGTATAAAGATAAAGTTTTGTCTGACTTGGTTATAATGGATGTTTGTCACGTGTTGTTGGGAAGAATATGGTAGTATGATAGGAAGGCAGTACATGATGGAAATAAGAATACACACTATGTAGTTTTTTTTCTTTACTCAAACCCTATATGTGTTATCCCATCACTCAAACAGGTCTGAGTGCTCACCTGAAGGGTACAAAGGTACCAGGTCCCTATTTTATACCAACTTTGTCAAGGTGTTATCATGTTCATAACAAGCATTCTGTATTTATAATAGATATTTAAAGATATTATATAAGAATATCTAAACCACAACCCTAGTGCATACTTAATCAAACAAGGATCAAGATCATATTTACCATTCAATAACCAGGAACATATATATCAACAACCAACATCCACTCACAATGATCCATTATATTAATCAATCAAAACACAATAGCTGAATGCATAATATTAAAGATCAAAAAGTTATCTACGCAAAATCATACCAGCAACATAACTCTATAGCAATCCAGTCTCGGTATCTCAAACTGTGTAAATCAATACATATATATGTAGTGGGAACTTTCCCTTCACTACTCATGCACCTCTCATAATAGGTTGCATGCTAATAATAGCCATGTGTCACTAAAAAAGTAACCAAGTAGCATGAAAGCTTTGCATAATAATAGATTACTTATAATTAATTCTAGATTCGAACTCTACATGACTCTTCATCTTCCAATTTTCCCAAAATAGCTTGTGTATCCTCAAATTCTTGTATCCTCATCCCATGTGTGCTCAGTAATCAATTCATTCTTAGCCCGTGCATGCAAAAATGGCTAAGTCCTGAACTCTAACTTCCCTTGGTGCACCCTCTATCTGTTTCTCTTCTACGCATACCTTCGCGTCCACTTCTTTTGCACCCTGTTCTTATGCACCTCTATCACTTAGGCAATATTATGTGTTAGCATTTAAGGATTCTAATAAATATGGATTTAATCAACTTACATGTTAAATATTAACATAATATGTAATGTTACAATGAATAATTAAATAAACATTACATCACTTAACTATATAAATAATAAATAAAAATAATACTTACATAAAGTAAATAACACCAGATACAAGATTTATAGTGGAAAACCTGAAGGTTAAAAAACCATTGTAAAAAGTAACCTTTTATTACAGAGAACCCTTTTACATCAATACTAACCCTAATCACCAAGGTAAATTCCTTTGATATAAATATTTCAATATATCATATGAGGACCTGAAGTCCTATTCATATGAGGTGATCGGGTATATCTCCTGACTCACCTTTTCAACCACGTCAGTTGAAACATATACAAAGGTTTAGAGTATTTAATAATAGAAATATAACTATTTCTTATTATTAAATATTTAACCTAAAGTATATTCCTAGGTTTGAATATTTACTAATAGAAATAGAAATATTTCTTATTATTAAATATTTAACCTATAGTATAATGTTAGACCCATATTTAATTAAGGGGTGGCCAACCCACTTAACTATTATTTTCTAACAATCCCCCTTAATGTTAAGTGGGATAACATATGCCAATATATTACCTGTTTGTGGTACACTATAGGATTTACAATCCTTAAACCATAAAGGCTGTAGGCTAGTATATAGGTTGAAGAAATTATACCACCTTCATCATACTCAAGTTACCTTTTGATACAAAAGGATTTGGAATCCCAAAGATCATCCCATGATTAGTGGCTAAGTATGATTTTTTATTTTTACATGTTCGCCACAAGTTATCGTAAAATGTTACTTGAAACCAAGCATATAGGATCCTTTTATAACCAAGGACCTTCTTAACAATATGCTTACACCGGATGTTTACCAGTAAACTCAATAACACTAAAAATTTTACTGAATACTACCTTTAAGGTATTTCTACACTTCTTTCTAAAAAAGAATCCGAGGAGGTATACACATGCCTAAAGGTATTTTTACACATGCCTAAAGATCTTTTTACCCAAGCCCAATGATATTTTTACACATGCCCAAAGGTTTGCTATAATGCATTTTTCTTTTTACAAATACCAAGTTCCATTAGTAGGTGACATTTTCATGCACACTCCCCCTCAATGAAAACTCCGACAATCCAATTTTTTCATGAAAGTGACAAAAACTTTACAGCTCTCAGGGGATTTTGTGAAGATTTCAGCAACTTGTTCTTCAGTCGACACGAAATTGAGATCTATCTCACCGTTTAGCACCTTCTCATGGATGAAGTGTATATTTATCTCAATGTGATTCATCCTCTGATGTTGTACTAGATTATGTGCAAGACCTATGGTGTTCTAGTTGTTGTGAAACAAAGGAATACTGCCTTGATCCTTCATCTTTATCACGTCGAACAACTTCTTCAGCCATAGTGCCTCTTTTGTAGCTTCCATTGCACTTCTATACTCAGCTTCAATTAAAGAGATAGAAACAGTTGGCTACTTTTTACTGCACCAAGTAATGACACCTGCAACAAATTTGAACATATAACCAGAAGTAGATGTTTCTATCTAATACATCACCAGTATGATTAGAATCACAAAATCCATACAAGTTATCATTTTCATCCTCAGTATAATGTAACCCACAATTGATTTTACCTTTAATATATCTAAGAATTCTTTTTACAAGATTTCAATGATTGGTATAAGGTTCCTGCATAAACCTAGAAGCAATTCCTACTACATAGGAAATATCTGGTCTAGTTATAGTTAGATAAATAATACTACCAACAAACTACCTATATAAAGTAGGAACATCTTTTTCACGTGTAGGTTTAGGATTAAGTTTTATTCCAACTTCCATAGGTGTAGAAATCGATTTACAATCAATCATATTAAACTTTTTCAGTACATTGGTTGTATATTGTGCTTGAGAAACAACAATAGAATGATTATCTTGAAATAAATCCATGCCAAGAAAATGATGTAAGAGACCTAAATCATTCATTTCAAAGTATTGTTTCAATTTTTCTTTAATCCCATGAATTGAAGTAGGACTATCATCAGTTCATAAGCAAATCATCAACATATAGACATATAATGATAATGTGAGAACCTTCTTTCTTAATGAAAAAGATCATTATCAAAAGAACAATCAACAAAACCTAATATGCTTGTTGGGCCCCTAAATTATTGATTAAGTCCAAAAAGGTGCATGGGGCAAGACTAAGTTAAGAAAGGTGTGCAAGGCAAGGTTCTAGGAGGATCTTAGTAGAACCCGTGATGCACGCCCACAGGACAAGGTCTCGAGACTTAGCCATATTTGGCGTATTGGGTAGGACATGAGAAAAGCATGACCTGACTTTGCATGCGGAGTGGATAAGATGCCTACCTGGTGATAGGTTGGCCTAGGAAGGAATATGCCATGCGATGGAAGCTCCTAGAAGACCATCATGACAAGGAGTGGAGAGCTCAGGCCTAGAGGGGCATGCGCCCATGGAGGACCACATTCAGACACTTGGCATCTAGATATGAGGCTGTAGAAGGATGAGTTGGCACTTCAGGGATGCCTATATATACAAGCCACCATAGAAGAAAAGGGATATAGAGAGAGATGAAGAGAGAGTGGAGCTCTACAAGAAATGTTGTAAAGGAACTCTGTTTGGTTGGGTAGATAAAACATAGGAGATGGATGTATCAAGGGCTTGGATGCTTAAATTTTCATTTTGAGAGTTAAAGGATAGGAATCCAGTTATGATGCATGATTTCAGTCTACCTTTCTGTGATGCTCTATAATGAATCTAATGAATGTAATGAGGTTACCAGTTTATATGAATATGATCAGTAATTATTCTGGTGCATTTACATATCTTCATGGTTCTATGTTATGCATGTTTATGGAATGAGTTTGAATCCTTGTGCATTTCCCTTTATGTTTTGATTCAGTTCTTAATCTGTTAAGTACTTTTCTATCTGGAATGTCTGCACTAATCTAGAAGTTGTTCTAAGCTCTATGATGCTTGCATGTCTCTTTTCCACTCACTTCCTTTAAGTTTGGATCATAGATGATGTTTTCCCACTCAACTCACATAAAAGAGAGACTCGGTGCCCACGCGTGCCTTGGGTGAGTGCCCAGCACCCGCTGGGTGATAGGCCGGTGCCCATGGGGTTCCCTTGTTCTTGGTGGGTGTAAAAATGACTACATCTTGGTTCCATTGTTGCGGGACCTCTTTTCGAAGTTGTAATGGGAAATGGCATACATCATGATCTGGGTAATGAGTGATGATAGAGCATTTAACTTTGGAAAGTGTTGAATCATGGTTCAAGAGCACAGAGGAAGAATTTTCTCAAATATTCAGCACTGAACCTGATTTTGATGCACGTAGATGGGTAGAAGAGAACCTCTACCATGATTTGTATGAATTTTTTTTTTGTTGCTTCCCAGTAGAGCTGTATGAATGGCTCTCAGCATATGCATCTAGATCAATCTGGTATTATAGATACATGTGTGGACCCAAGAAGAATACCAGAGGTTATAGGATGTAGATCTGACATGGACTCATGTTGTGGATCATTGGTGGAAAGGTGTGTTGGCTAGCTACACTCTAGAGTATGCTATTTCTACATATTCTTGTTTGGAAGTCACTGAGTTTGAGTTTATGTGGGATCCCAAAGGATCAGTTTCTATGTGTTATCCCTCTGGTAATGAAGATCTTGATTGTTACCTTGAGTTTAGAGGCATCTCCAATGGCCAGCTAAACCATTTTGAGCACTGGGTGAGGAAGCTAGAGTGGAGGAAGATGGTAGACATTGTGACGGAGAAAGAAAGGGAGGAGAGATGGCTCAAGTATAGTGAAGCATGTGAAAGGGAGATTTCTAGACAACGTGAGGTTACAAGTGTGATGGATGTATGGAGGAAGATGTTACAGGAAGGATTTGAGGTTCACGCAGAGGATGTGAAACCTAAGCAGTCTATGCTACCCCATCTTGGCAAGTGTGTAAGAGAGACCCCTTCAGCTTCTGATGAGAGTTCATCGCATGGAGAGAGAAGATTCGTTGGCACACATCTAAACCCACCTAGTGACCAGACCCTGGCGCTTGGTTTTCCAGATCAAGGGAGGAGTATCGTTGACCTAGTTGGTATTGGTGGAAGTGATAGATCTGTGCCCAGGAGATACAATTTTTCATTTCCTACTTCTATGGCTACACAAACTATTCTAGTATTTGGAGGAATTTTTGGACAAGGAGAAAGTACACAAGGCATGGGTAACACATCAGGGAGTGGCGTGGGACACACATCTGGCAATGGCACAATCTCACAGACAGTTGGTGCATAGTTCTATGGGACATTGGGGACCCTAGGTGGGACTACTTCAGGCCCATTACTGGAGGCAGGAGGATCTGGAGGTGGAACTGGTGGATCCGGAGGCACAAGGACCTGGTGGATCTAGTGGATCTAGTGAAGGAGGAAACACCAGAGGAAACCAAGGGTCTGGACCAGGAGGACAGGGGCCTCAACCACCTCCTCAAGTTTTCTTTGAGATGTCTTTACATTTTCCAGATTATAGGGGTATTGAAGATGTTGCGGAGCATGTTCACAAGTGTGAATTATTATGGCGCGCGAAGGGGATCACAATCCCGGAGTGGAAGGCCAGTCAGTTTGCAATGACATTGCAAGGGCACGTGCATAGCTGGTATAGGAAGTATGACCCCCATCAGATGGTGGTAGATTACACCGCATTGAAAAATGCCTTCCTAGCAGAGTTCCACATCCTTGAGTTTGAGTAGAAGAGCATCAGTGCCCTTAAGGAGATTCAATAGGGAATGGCAGAGAGTGTGTGGGAGTATGACGTGCGGTTTAAGACTCTCCTGTCAAAATTTTCATATGACATTCACCCTTCAACATGCTCAATGGTTTGTTGGAGGGTTGATAACTCCATTTAGAAGAGATTTATCTCATAAAACTTTCACAAACTCACGTGAGGCATTAGAAGCCACCCTACGCGCTGAAGTTGTTGGCAGTGTTGACACTGGGGTTAGCCCGTTCCTAGAAGATCAAATCACTGTTATGGCTAAGTAGATGGAAAATTTATCTGTGAACTCAGCTCATGAGACTCGCAGTGGAATGTGGTGTACAGATTGTGAAGTAGAAGGGCATGCCAAAGATAGTTTCCCCTAGAAGACAGTACGTGATGTAGCAGTAGAGTGTGAGATTTGTCATGGGGACCATGATGCAAGTAGATGTCCCTTGTTACATGGTGTGCGCAATTCGGAAGAATGTATCTTGCTACTATAAAATCTACACCTCTACAACCCATGATACTAAGGATTGTAGGCTTATTGACCAGATCCATGAGGCCATTGATCATGGTGTGTGCCAAACCAACATTGCCAATAGTTCTAAGGGTGATGATCACCATTATGAGGAGTGCGTAGATGGAGGCACGCACGGAAGGGGATTTCATGTAGAGGATTCCATGGTCATGGTAACCGTGGAGGAGGAAGAAGTGATTTCCCATGTGGAACCTATTTTAATTGTGGGTCTATGGACCACTACAAGTGCGAGTTCCCAGATTTGTTGTAGTGTTCATGGTGCGGGAAGAAGCACAAGTATGAGGAGTGCCCTGAGTTGTTTGAGCATATGAATCAGTAGCACCTTGAAAGACAAGGGCACTGCAATGGTAAGCATTAAGAAGGTTGACACACAATGGATGCCATGAGTGACATGTGATGTAGGTTTGGAACCTATTATGGTAACAACAAGAGTAGAGGTTGCACATGTAAAGGAAATGCCATGGTAGAAGAACCTAGTTTCAAGGGAAGAAGTGGTACATAGGAAGTACCCAGACCCTGCGCATCAGAAGGAGGTATATCAAGAAACCATGGATGTCATTTGGAGTTTACAAGGAGAAATCCATAGTGTCTAAAGGAGTATTCAAGGAGGGAGGAGCAAAGAAGGAAGGTTGAGGTGCCAAAAGATGACCTAGATGAGGTCAAGGAAGTATGTAAAATGCTAAGGAAAGAGAATATTATTCCCTTGCTAGGAGCATGGTTGAGAGAGAAGGTACCACACACTAGAGAAGAGCATGAGAGGTAGGTATTACATGCAAACCTTCCCCCTCACAACCTTGACTATGATAGGGAGATCACGTTAAATGTGGTCGTGGATGGATGGCTCCTTAGTAATATCCTCATTGACATAGGTGTGGAGGTCAATGTTCTCACCTTGGATGCATGGCATCAGATGGGAAGACCTGCATTACAACCATCTTCAAATGTGTTGTATATGGAAAAAAAATGAAGGCAATTCCCATTGGTGTCTTAAAGGATGCAGCTATCACCATTCAGGGGGCTAAGTTTACTGGGGACTTTGAAGTCTTGTGCTCAACTGAGGTAGAACAATTTCCCAGCATTACTTGGGCACCCATGGTGCTATAAGAACAATGTGGATCTTCAGTTTAACAAGGGATACATAAGCTTTGAGAATGAGGAGGAATGGGTCATCATACCCCTGGCTGATGGAAAATCAACACCCTATACTAAACCTTTGGGAGAAGAGGTCCTGGATAGAATATATGTGCACTCAATCAAGGATCTAGAGACAATTCATCCCACAGAGGGAGTTATCTAGTTTGAGGATGCTCAGTCCCTAAGTGACACCACCAGTATAGCATGTGATAATTGGGTGCATGGGACCTATGAGTTAATCAGATGACATTTGAGGGGATCGGTAACAAAGGTGACAAAGGCAAGTACAGTCTGGTGCCTAGGGGGAAAGGAGCTACCTAAGTACTCAGGAGGAGCCTTCCCTGAGGTCTTTTTACAGGAGATGGAAGCTCAGTGGAAGAAGGAGAACAAATGAAGAGGGATGTTAAGTTACATCCTACTCAGAACTGTTGCGCACTAGTGGGCAACGCATCAGGATAATCTCTTGGAATGGCATGAGGTGAGAATTTCCTTCTCTGTAAGGTTTTGTAGGAGCAAATGTGCCCATGGCTATAAAAGACTACCATGGTAAAGAGACTACTTCCTTCCATATCCAAGCATGTGAGACATCTGGATGGGAAACACAGAAGCATTACCACCTTCATTATGGGTTCACAAGTTGTACTCCACCTTGCAAGGTTGTGCACGTGTGTGGTATATCCACTCAGAGATGCATCACCAAACTGGTAATTGGCAAGAATTAGTGGCTGACCTCATTCAAACATTTGAGTACCAGAGTACAGAGCCATCAGTACATAAGGCGTTGTAGGTTGTCAAGTGCCTTACAATAGGGGATAGTGCTATGGTAGAAGACAAAATACAAGAGTTGCTAGGAGAACCTGGCCTGGAAGTGCACTTTGAGGAGGAAGAAATAGAAGAGATACAATTTGAGCGTGGGTGTATAGAGAAAGAAAAGGGGAAAATGGTGTATGTTATTGATGGAGAAGAAGTGGAGAACTTGGATGTTAACCACTCTGTAGGGACACATGAAGTCATAGATAGTGTTGATGAATGGGCATGCGCACCTATCATGAACCTTTAAAGACAAATAAGGTTAACATCGGCTCAGAAGAAGAGCCTAAAGAGGAAATCATTGGAGACTATTGGTCAGAGAAAGAAGTCTCTAAGATCATTGATCTTTTACATGAGTTTGAGGATTTATTCCCGCATGGGTATCATGAGCTTAAAGGCATTCACAATTCCTTGGGGGAAATGAGGATAAAGCTGAAGGAAGGTGTGTGCCCAGTTAGGAAAAGACCATACCAGATGAATCCTAACCTACACTTGAGGGTCAAAGAATAAATAGATAAGATGATAGTGTCGGGCATCATTGAAGCTGTTGAAGAGTCAAAATGGATAAGTCCAATGGTGATTAGTATCAAGAAGGAAGGAAGGATAAGGATATGTGTTGATTACAGGACCTGAATGTAGTATGTATCATTGATCCTTTCCCAACCCCATTTACTGAAGAGATCTTAGTAGGAGTGGAAGGATGTAAGGTCTACTCTTTCACAGATGGATTCTCAGGCTATCACCAAGTAAGAATTACAAAGGAGGACCAGAGGAAGACAACTATTTGCCACTGAGTGGGGAATTTTTGCCTATACAGTCATGTCTTTTGGGTTGAATAATGCACCTGCTGTGTTCTCACGCATTGTGGTGCAAGCTTTCCATGACTTTATCCATAAATTTCTTCAAGTCTACCTAGATGATTGGATAGTATATGGGTTAGTAAAGGACCATTGTGACAATTTAAGGCTGATGTTTGAAAGGTGTTGGTAGTTGAGGATATCCCTCAACATTAAGAAATGTGTCTTTGCTACCCCATTTGGAACATTATTGGGACACATCATATGTAAGGAGGGCCTGCTAGTAGATCCCACAAAAGTTGCAGTAATTGTGGGATTGAGGGAACCTACTAGTCAAAGCGTAGTGCATGGATTTCTTGGGCATACAGGGTACTATAGGAAGTTCATCAAGGGATATGCCAAGATCGTCGTGCCCTTAGAAGAGTTTCTTAGACATAAAAGTTCCTTTCATTGGGGAGAGGCACAGCAGAAGGCATTCAACACTTTGAGGATAGGCTTGTCACCGCACCCATACTATGATTCCCTTCTTGGGATAAGCCCTTCCATGTTCATGTGGATGCTTCAGGAACCACCATTGGAGCAGTACTTGCATAGCCTGGTGAAGGGATTGTTGATCATCCTTTGTGCTTTGCGAGCAAGAAGTTGACACCAGTGGAGTAGAATTATACTACAACTGAGTGTGAGGCATTGTCAATGATCTATGCACTTCATAAATTCAGACAATATTTGTTGGCAACCCTTTTATATTTTACACTGACCATATGGCATTGAAATACTTGGTGAACAAGCCCATTCTACAAGGGTGCATATGTCGGTGGGTACTATTGTTCCAAGAATTTGAGTTCATGGTGGTTGTCAAACTAGGAAAAAGTAATTCCGGACCTGATCATTTGTCTAGGATTGATTTAGGGGAGGATGTGCAAAGCATTGAGGATACCATGCCAGATGCACAACTATTTAGGCTATGGCATGGTGCATGCCCTCAAACTTAGAAGATATTGCAGTATTTCTCAAAATGGGTGTGGCGCCAGTCAGAATGAAGGCCTTGGAGAAGAAGAAGTTGGCCATACGTGCCATGCCCTACATGCTAATTAGTGGAGATCTATACAAAATGGGTCATGATGAGGTTCTGCGCCTGATGCGTACTAGAACATGAGTGCATTGCAATTATGGAAGAGGCACATGGTGGGATTGCAGGAGGACACTATGTGGGAAATGCAACCGCGTGGAAGATTCTACTCACAGGGATTTGGTGGGAGACCATTTATCAAGATTGCATTGAGTTTTGTAAGGCCTGTGACCATTTCCAGCGCCTTGGAAAACCTAGAAAAAGGGATGAAATGCCCTTGTGACCAATAGCCAGCATGGAACCATTTGAGAAGTGGGCTATCAACTTTATTCAGACCAATCTCACCTAGTGGCATGAAGGACTGGTTCATGGTATATCCTCACTTGCACTAATTATTTGACAAGGTGGGCATCAGAGGCAGCACCTACAAAGGATTGTACAGTGGCTACTGCTGCTAGATTTTTATGGGAAAACATAATCAGCAGATATGGATGCCCATTGAGTTTAACAAGTGATAGAGGTACGCACTTCCTCAATGAAATGGTCAGGATTCTGCTATCAGAATTCATGGTGACCCATCACAAAACTACTCCCTATCACCCTCAAGAAAATGGAACTGCTGAGGCATTTAACAAAATACTTAGTCACACGTTGACTAAGATCTGTGATGTTGGTAGAAAGGATTGGGATGAAAAAGTATCAGTCATTCTTTGGGCATATAGGACAACCTACAAGAGGTTGAATAAGGCCACACCATTTCAATTGGTGTTTGGTGCATAGAGGCTATCCTACCAGTTGAATTCATGTTACCCTCTCTGCGTATAGTGCACACAGGAGGATTAGATGATGAACAAGCGCTAGAAGAAAGAATTGAAAAGTTAATGCAATTGGATGAAAGATGATCACTTAGCCAGGTGGAGCCAGATGACTGAAAAATAAAAACAAAAGGCATGGCATGATCATCACATTAAAAACAATAAGTTTGAGGTTGGGCAGATGGTCTTGCTATATGATTCAAAGTTTTTGCACCATCCTGGGAAGTTAAAATTCCATTGGTTGGGCCCCTACATCATCTCGTACATCCTTGATTCAGGCACGTGCCAGTTGCAAGTGCTAGATGGGACGAGATTGCCAAAGGACACTTCAATGGGAGTAGGTTGAAGCCCTACTATAAATAAGTCTTCTTGGTGTTTGTAATAAGGCAATATTGCCAGATAGTTCAGGATTTCCTTTATTACATGTTCCTTTTCTTGTGTTTCCCTTTCTCATTGTTGTTTTGTTTTGCACCTTGGGCACTGGTAACCTCGTTACTTTTTGAAGGTTGTGAATGCGCAAAGGACTATGCATCATTTTAGTGTGGGGTAGAGTAAGGTGGAAGAAAATGCAAAGTGTTAGTGCACCATGAAGTATTGCATCAGAAATCCCTGTTGAATGGCCCTATGAAGGAAGTGCATGCAAGGAAAGGTGAAAAAGGATGGTTGGTGTCAGGGTAAGGCTACATTGTGGATCCACGTACAAGAGAGGAAGAAGTGCAAATGCAACATGAGGTAGGTGAGAGAAAAAATCATGACAGAAGAAGTGCCTTTGGCACTGGTTATGCATGTGCGCAAGAGTCTCCTATCAAGAAGGATTGGTTGTGCACCAGAAGGTTGGGGAATTGTCCGTGCAGAATTGGGTGCGTGAGTGAAAGCACTAAAGTTAGGTCTTGTTGAAAAATCCACATTAAGTGTTGAAGTACGGTGGTAGGTAAGGTAGCATTTAATGTTACAAAGTGGGAAAAACTATAAATAGAAGGTTGGACACTTCATCATTTTACTTTGTGAATACGAGAAGGAAGAGCTTTTGTGAACTAGGGTTTCCAGAGTTGATCCGTGTGAAGAAAAATTGGAAATATTTAAACCATGAGTGACTAGTTTGGATCTGTAAACTAGAAGGGAAGTAGTTCATGGGCATAGAGAAGGTTGTGGAGAAGCATCATCTTGTGAAAGGGATATTCCAGTTAGGGTTTGGCAGCTAGGGCACAGGTTGGAAAGGATTTTCTTCACAAGTTTGAGATTTGAACTTGGAAAAGATAGAAGAGCAGAGCTAGGAAGAGAAGTTGAAGTGATAACCCAAGACAATGGCACCTAAGAAACCAGCAGTAACACCTAAGAAGGGAAAGGGCAAGGGAAAACAACAAGAGATTACCTGCAAGTACCAACAAGGAATGGTATGCAGAAATGCAGTACCCAGATGGGGTTTTTCTCAGGATGGAATGGGAATCCCACTTAAGAAAAATGACAGTAAGTGACTACAATCATCACATGAATGTGATTGAAAAGGAAATGGCGCTAGAGTTAGTGCCCGACTAACCAAGAACACCTTGAGGGGTTACCAATTTATAGCGACAAAGTCAAGGTGAAGTTAGAGAAGGTGAGGATTATTACAACTCTATGAGTTTCCCTACTTCAGAAAGCCAGAGTGCCTCTATCAGTGGCTAATGGTGCATACATGAAGACCACTTTCACTTCGTGGGGTGCAAGATGTGCATAACCCCTCAGCTAATTTCAAGATTCACAGGCCTTATCTGTGAGGGAGAAAGCTTAGAGGATGACCTGTGTGACAAGGAAGCAATTAAGGAAACAGTGGCCACGTATGCATACAAGAAGGGGTCAAGGTACTTTGATATCATGGATATCCAAGACCTAGTGATGAGAATGGCCGCATGCCTGATAACAAAACTCAACACACAAGAAATATGGACACAGGTAAACAAGTCCTAGTTGAATGTTTGTAGAAGAATATCAGAGGGCACCATCTATAATCTGTCTGCATACATTACAGATGAAATTATCACTAGCGCATGGGAAGGAGACAAGATTCTCTTTGGTAATGTCCTCTTAACCATTGTGTTCTCAGAGATCAGAGTACTAGATGCAGTAGACAATTTTGTTTGGGAGTACCCAGAGGAAGACCCCTTGCCTGCAAAAATATTTGAGAAATACACTTGTGATAGCATGACATCCCGTTCACAAGGTGCATCTTGAAAAGTGGTATACGCATTTAAGGAATGTGTTTGGGGTAGAATGGAGAATACCAGAACAACTACCAGTGCTTACAGTAGGAGAAGCTAAGTTCGTTGTATACCAACACTTTTGTATTGGTAGGTTCAAGTTGACTGATGAAACCATGAGCCCATGGTGCAAGCTCCCATTCACCTTCACAGCCCAATACTTCCAGGTGGGAGTTAATAGATTCAAGGAGTCCAAGAAGTTAAATTTTGACCTTAGTGAGGTGGACTTGGGACCACAGGGAGATGCAAGGATGTTGGTCTACCCCAACAAGCGCGCATACATGGAAAATTACGTGTTGCATGAAGTCAAAATGGTGAAACCCCTGACTCTTCCCATTGCAGGGAGGTCCACAAGCAAGTATACCTTCGCATAATGGCCCAAGTTTGAGAAGGGAATTTATCTTGAAAGAGAAGTATCTATACCTAAGGACCCAATAGGTAGGAAGAATCCCACACCCAGACAGAAGGAAAAATAAATGTAGAAAAAGGCACCAAGTGCCCAAGTTACACAGGCAATAGGTGCCCCAGGAACAAGCACTAGAACAAGTACTTACATGCACAAGAAGAGGTCACCAGTCAGAGAGGAGGCGCCAGAACAAGGAAATCTTATCGCAGAGGAGAAATCACTGGAGGAGGAACAAGAGAAAGCAGAATCTCCTATACTAGAATCCCCAGTTAGGAAGAAATAGAAGGTGATGGAGGAGGCTGATTCGGAAGACACAAGAGAGCTTGGAGAAATACATGGGTGAGAGGGATGATGATGAAGAAGATGAACCTGAAGGAGGCTGGGAACCACTTGTTTTCAGCGTGCATGATTCAGAAGAAGAGGGCAGAGAAGAAGACAATGAGTTCCTTTTCATGTGGTGCAAGGGTAGCCAGGAGGAGGAAGGCACCCAGAACATGGGAAGAAGTGAAGAGGTTGGCACACAGGATCAGAGAACTCCAAGCCTCATGAAGGAGAAAATAAATGAGGTGGCAGAAAGAGAAGCAACAAAAATCATCGAGGCCTTAGTGGAGCAAGAGTTGGAGCGCAACGCTAAAATTGTCATGAAATGAAGATAAGGAAGAAAGCATAGGGAAAGATCATGGTAGTGTGGGAGGCCCCAGTCTATCGGTAACTATTCCTAAGGGCATGCACACAAGGGGAAAGCACATGGAGATCCAGAGGCAAGGAATGAGCTACATTGATGATCCCAACAAGGTGTTGTGCACGTGCTTCCAAAGCATAGTCCCAACAGATCAAATCTTGGCAATGAAGTCATTTGATGAAGAAGGTGCATACCCTTGGATGAGGAAGATGCTCTCTTGGGAAATTGAGTCCCACATCGACGAGCCAGAGTTTGAGGTAAGCCAGGGGGCACTAATGGAAATGCCTGGGTCAAAAGGAGACAACCCCTTGGTAAATGCTCAACAAGCTTTTCAGATGAGCAGTTATGTAACACGCTCAACAAGGTCTCAGTTGAGGTTGAAGCTAGGCTCTTTGGAAGAAATGACAGGGTAAAATTTCTAGAAGCAGAACTAGAAAAGAGAGAGGAAGAGCTAGAAGAGAGAGGCCAAGGATTTAAAGCAAGAGGAGTTAATTAGCGCTCAGCTAAAGCGTGAACTAAGGGAAGAAAAGGAAAGGGTGCATGAAGTACATAAGAAGGTAGAATCCATCACAGATGCCATTGTTTTGAAGCATCCAGACCTAGCACCACCCACAAAAGTATGGATCTTCCCTTGAGTGCCTTGAAGACTTAACACGCATCCTCACCATGGAGAGGCAACCTCTGGCTTTAGAATCCATGGAAGAAGTAGCAAGCACGTGCCTAGAGAAGGAGGAAAAATTAAAGGTAGTAGTAATCATGGCTGAATAAAGCAAAGTCCTTGCTGATGTAAAGATTGTTGCCCATACCGTTGAGGCCACATATGACAACTGCGTAGACAGAGATAAAGTGGTGAGTATTCTGGTCACCAACTATGAAGCAGAGCTTAAAGAGTTCTAAGAAAAGAACAAAGGGAACATAGACAGAGTGGGATAGAATCCTGGCCGAGGTTGAAAAGAAGTCAGAAGCCTATTGAGGCCCTAAGGGGTACAATCAAGAACCGGATAAAGGAGCTATACCCACATATTACTAGAAGGATGGACGCGCTTAAGGACGTGGGCAAGGAGTTGGAAAAAATTGTTGACACTATGAATGCTCAAGGAGATGGACTGAGCTTTGGGGAGGTAAGCACCCTAGTTGGTGACCTCTTACTAGAGAGTGCAAAATGAAGTCAATGCCTGGAACAAGTTGGAGGCCAACTTGCAAAAATATTTTCCTATCTTGTTGCAATAATGCCATCACTTCCCCATTCTTTCTTCTTTCCCAAATTCTTCATTCCCTTATTCTTTTCCCAAGACGGTAAGTCTATTATGATTCTTTATTCATTGGAGAAGTGTTCCCACTGGGTGGAGAATAGGTAAAGTGTGGGGTGATGTTGGGCCCCTAAAATATTGACTAAGTCCAAAAAGGTGCATGGGCGCGCAAGACTGAAGTTAAGAAATGGGCACGCAAGGAGAAGGCGCACAAGGCAAGGTTCTAGGAGGATCTTAGTAGAACCTGTGATGCACGCGCCTGTAGGAAAAGGTCTCAGGACTTAGCCATATTTGGCATATCGGGAAGGACACAAGAAAAGTGTGACCGACTGCACATGCGGAGTGGATAAGGTGCCATCCTGGTGACAGGTTGGCCTAGGAAGGAATATGCCATGCGATGGAAGCTCCTAGAAGACCATCATGACAAGGAGTGGAGAGCTTAGGCCTGGAGGGGCATGCACCCATGGAGGACCACATTTAGACACTTGGTACTAGATCTGAGGCCGCAGAAGGATGAGTTGGCACTTTCAGGATGCCTATATATACAAGTGCCCACAGAAGAAAAGATATATAGAGAGATGAAGAGAGAGCGGAGCTCTACAGAAATGCTGTAAAGGAATTCTGTTTGGGTTGGGTAGATAAAACATAGGAGATGGATGTATCAAGGGCTTGGATGTTTAAATTTTTTTTTTGAGAGTTAAAGGATAGGAATCCAGTTATGATGCATGACTTCGGTCTGCCTTTCTGCGATGCTCTGTAATGAATCTAATGAATGTAATGAGGTTACCAGTTTATATGAATATGATTAGTAATGATTCTAGTGCATTTACATATCTTCATGGTTCTATTTTATGCATGTTTATGGAATGAGTCTGAATCCTTGCGCATTTCCCTTTCTATTTTGATTCAGTTTTTAATCTATTAAGTAATTTTCTATCTGGAATGACTGCACTGATCTAGAAGCCATTCTGAGCTCTATGATGCTTGCATGTCTCATTTCCACTCACTTCCTTTAATTTTGGATCATAGATGATGTTTTCCCACTCAACTCACATAAAAGAGAGACTCCACACCCATGCATGCCTCAGGTGAGCGCCCAGCACCCGCTGGGTGCTAGGCCAACATGCATGAGGTTCTATTGTTCTTGGTGGGTTTAAAAATAACTACAATGCATGAATCATCTTGGTGAATTCATAAATAAATGTCACAACATATATAAAGAACCATTTGACAAAGCTACTTCAATAGGTTCTATAGCATCACTACGAACAAATTCCAGTGGTGAAGAGGAACTCTCCATACAAGCTTTGATCTTTGACATGTCCTAACCTTTCATGCCATAGTTTTGAATTATTCAAACTTTGATATACAAAACAAGATGTAGAAGAAAAAACATCAAAAATATAGAGACCATTTTTTTGAATTCCTTCAAAACTTATATTATTGTTACTATCCTTGATGTACTAAGTATCCTTCAAAATTTGAATAAACAAACCATCATGAGTTAGTTGTGAACATGAAAAAAGATTCTTTTTAAGTTTAGGAACAAATAAAGCATTATTCAAAACATGATTTGTAATTTTTACTTTTCCTTTCTCTATTTCTTCTAAAGATGAGTTATCACCAAGATACACACATTGATTTATTTTCGTAACATCAAATAATAAATTTTAAATACCAGTCATATGATTTGAAGCACCTAAAGCTAGAATCCATTCAGAATTAGAGGAAGATTCTAATGCAGCATATAATGCAACATATTTAGGAGCATCATTAAAACTATCCTTTTTCCTTAAATTTTATTTAGATGAGACAGACTGTTTTTTAGTTTTATGGATAGGTTTCATATATTTACACTCTTCCTTTTTAGGCTGAAAATTTCTACATTTGTGACATTTACCATTAAATCTTACATGGCAAATGTTTAGAAAGAAAAATATTTTTTATCAACAAATGAATATTTAGTATTAGATCTAAACTTCTGCTCAAGATAGGGCTTGCAAGACTTGAACTTCAAATTCAAAGAAAGAAGTGCATGTGAGGAATTCTCCTTAGCAGTCGATGTTCTTCATCACTTTCTCTTCCTATATCAGAAGAGAGATCAAATTATTTAAATCAAGTAATTTGTCTTCATTATGATATTTAGAATTAAAGATATAAATAAAATTCCTAAATTTTTCATGTATATTCAACTGAAAAAAAGTAGATTAATTTTTCACCATTTAAGTCATAATTGCATCCACTCGAATTGTGCTTTGATATTTCTAAATTTGGCTAAGAAATTAACTATTTTTTCATCTCCTTTCATATGAGTTGTAAGAAATTCTAAAAATAATTTAATAATCTTAGACACGCACATAGCCTCATGCATATATTATAATTGTATCCATACCTCTTTAAGATGTTCGATATTACCAATGTGTAGAAGATATTCATCATTCATATTGCACAGAATCATCGAAATGGCTTCCTGTGTACCTTGTTAAAATGCATTCATATTTTCCGTAGTCGTTTGACAAACGATGGGAGCAAGATTAGTTCTTGAAACAATCGTCCATATTTTCCTCTCCATAAGTTCTAATTTGACTCTAATCTTCCAAATATTGTAATTGGCTCCACTTAGGATCTGATATTTATCGAGGCAAAAGTAACTGGACGCCATTATCTTTCAAATTTCTTGAACCTGAAAAGCATATCCCATTATGATATAATGCAACACTGAATTAAAAGTATATTAATAAAAAATATTCAAAATAACCATATTTTATTATTAAAAAAAGGTATTATTTCATTAAAAAATCACGTATTATAAATAATATTAATAGAACTAGATCTAAGGAAACTATTTGACCATAACTAATTCTGTCATAAAATTGCATTCTAATTAACTTCACATAATCAAATAATGACTCGCATTATAAAAGGCATTGCATTATACCCCCATACTTATCATAAAAAAAATCTCAACCATATAAACAAGAAGATGAAACCCCTAGGAATGTACAACTTCAAAATTATGAAAAACGTTAATGTAGATAAATATCTGGCCATCTTAAATTTTACTGTCTAAATTATTGTAAGTATGTCTTATTATTGGTGTGACGTGATAGTCATGTGACCGTCAATTTTAACACAATGAAAAATTCCTAGATTTGGTTGCCTAAATTTTGACGTCTAAATGACCATCATTCTGCCTCATTTTTGGGTTGTTGTGACAGTTATTTGATCATAAAATTTAACAAAGTAAAAATTTCCTGTGTATTTCTAGAATATGAAATTTTCTTACTTCTGAAAGGTTCTGTCTAAATTTTATAATAAATTATAAAGAGCTATGATAATATATAATATATATATATGTATGTATGTATGTATGTATGTATGTATGTATGTATGTATACCTATATATGTGTATAATATATATGTATGTATGTATGTATATATACATACATATATATGTGTATAATATATATGTATGTATATACATACATACATATATGTGTGTGTGTGTGTGTGTGTGTGTGTGTGTATGTATATACATATATATATACATACATACATACATATATAATATATATGTGTATGTATGTATGTATGTATTATACATACATATACATATACCATATACATATACATATACATATATGTATATGTATATGTATATATATGTATACTTACATACATACATATATATCAACATAGTTTAAAAACAATGTATAGTTTAAACTTATGTAACACTATAGACATTGGATTTAAATTTTTTTAACAATATAGTTGAAAACTAATTAGAATAGGGTAAGGGGTCACAGCAGAGGAAAAAATTAAACTTGGAGTAAATTATATTTAGCTCCATTCCCATGGGTCTTCACCACACCTAATAAAAAAATTAATTTTCCTACATCCGTGGAAGATGTTTCCCCCTATGAGACCCTTGTTTTTACTCAAAACAAATGTTTGAAGTATTTGTAAATTATTTAAACCATACCTATGTATGAAGAGGAGAAGAATTCTAACTTCCACCAATTAAGTTATTTTTCCAATTTTTCATTTTTTACACGGATTTGTAAATTTATTAGTAAAAAAATAAAAAATTTAATATCAAATTAACTTTGTAAATATTTTTTAGAGGGGAAAAAGTATTTGAGAGGGTGTTTTACCAACACGGAAGGGCAAGATATTTGATGTTTCCAATGAAAAAAATTGAACGTAAAATTTCTATTTTCATGGTGGGTTGTCTCCATCCTCGGAGACCTAAATTTTTCCTTTGGATAATTTTTACCCGCCACAAATTAAAAAAAAAAAGGAAAAACATTTCTAATATCATATGTATTAAACAAACTCTTACCTATGTAAGAAGACTATGAAGAGTGGGTCCCGCATAAGCTATAGTTCTTAATATAATTTTTTACTCTATAAGATTAACCTTTAGTTTATAGGTTTAAATTTAAACAATAGTGTAAATATTTTAAACTATAGTTTTTCAAATTCAAATGTAACCCTGTTATTTAAAGGGGTAGCAAGGACATAATTTTTTATCTTCTATTAAAAATTAGATGAAAAAGAAAATAATTACACAAAGGTTAGAAGGGGTCTAACTAGGTCACCGGGGACATGAAATTAGACTTTAGCCAATAAGAAAAATTGAATTCTTACTTTCATGGATTTGTGTCTCCCTGTAACTTGATTTTATTTTCACTTGCAAACATCATAGAAACTATAGAAAAATAATAATATATTTTAAATAGATTTAATCTTTACCTTAAAGTCCATGTCCTGGTAATTCTTCCACACTGGATTTCATGAAGGTAAATATTATTCTAGATCCCCTTTCACTTGTGCACACTCTAATCTAAAATAAAACATTAATTCCTCACAGAACATTTTACATTGCACAAAAAATTGGGAAACAAGGGACCTAATATTTTTAAATACCCTTCCAGGTTAGTTGAAAAACCCGCTATAAATTAAATAAATTAAATACAAACATTTGATCTTAATTTATTTAATTCACCTCGCTTTGATACCATTGTTAGAATTTGAGGTTTCTAATAAAATACGGATTTAATCAACATTAAAAGGAAAATATTAACGTATTATGTATTGTTACAATGAATAATTAAATAAAAATTACATCACTTAACTATATAACAAATAAAGATAGAAAGTAAATAACACAAGACACAAGATTGTATAGTGGAAAACACAAAGGTAAAAAACAACTATCAAAAATTAACCTTTTATTACAGAGAACCCTTTTACATCCAATAAATCACCTCCTCCTTAATAACCCTAATCACAAGGGTAAAAACATTTGATATATATATTTCAATATATCAAATGAGGACCCAAAGTCCTATTTAAATGAGGTGATCAGGTATGTCCTCCCCAACTCACCTTTTCAACCCATGTTGGTTGACACATATACAAAGGTTTAGAATATTTAATAATAGAAATTTAATTATTTCTTATTCCTAGGTTTGAATATTTAGTAATAGAAATTTGAATACTTCTTATTATTAAATATTTAACCTATAGTATAATGTTAGACCCCATATTTAATTAAGGGGTGGTCAGCCCCACTTAACCATTATGTTCTAACATTATGTACAGTAAACATTACCCCACTCTAACTTCATTTCCGCCCCTGACAATGCGTAACCAAGACTTGCTTCTCCAAGAATAAAGAATAAGGAATAAAAGAATGGTTGTACTCAAAGAATGAAGATATACCAAAAATAATATATGGGTGTTCTATTCCTCCGAAGGTAGCAGTAACTTAGGGTATTCATTATTGATTTCTTCCTCTAACTCATTCCAATCACCAAGTGCCTTCTTTTTCTTTTCAGGGATGTCTGCAAGTACTCTATCCATCTCATCAAAGGTCATATTTCCTCCCTCATTCTATAGTACTCTAAGGAAGTTTTCCAAACTTGAAACCATTATGTCCATTACATCCATATGTCGGGCTATAAGTTTCTCGATTTCCTTTCTCTTCTCCTTGTGAGGATCACAGGATGTTGTGAGTGCATCACACTTCTCTGCCAATAATGTCAGCCTCTCCTCATGCCCAAGAGTTTCAGTTTTTATTCAAGGAAAAAATGTCATTTTCCTCAGCCAAAGTCCTTGTCTTAATGATTTATTTTGGGTCTACACACATATGTAACATCGATTGTGCATTCTTCATTTCATCCTTCATTGTATGAAGAAGAGATTCATACCCAACTATTCTATGCATTATTGTAGCCTTGGCTCTTTCCTTCTGAGATGTAATATCATCCTCTTTCTGTGTAGTTGTCTTTGTGGTCTCTCATAGCGTGCCCAACTACTTTTGATTAATAATTGCACAAAGTCTTGTAAGAAGTGTAGAGAGGACTGATAAGTCTAGTTGGTCTGTTCATCAACATTTGAATGTGTGTCTATGATCTCCTTCCCCAACTATGCCGTAAAATCTAGAATATTCTTTTGTTTCTATTTATCCTTTTTCCACCCTTCAGAAAGTCATTCTAATTGTTCTTTCAAGCTCTTATTTTCTTCCAAGAGAGCTCTTAATGCTGTTGATTTGTCTATATTCCTATGTTCTACCTTAATTTCCATTTTATTCAATGCATTACTCGCCTACTTATTGATCAACTTTGTAGGCCTTACTGTCCAATGTGTGGATTGGTATTTCTTCTTCATTTTCCTCTTAATGCATACATCTTATTTTATATCAAATTTGGGCTCATCAATATGAGTCTGTATACTCTAAGAAAGTTGTTTTCTAGTGTGCACATTTTCTAGGGTCCATCACCTCCCATCCATAAATCTCCTCAGGATCCAAATTGATTTGAAACCTAGCGCGAATGATCTTTATGGGATAATTGACATACCCAGCTGTGGGAGTTAGATATATCTCTCCTTTGTCTCTACCTGAGCACCTAAATTTAGGTACATGCACCCCTTCATACAAAGTTAGACCTTCCCTCGCAACACCTATTTGTTCATTCGCAAGCTCATTAGAAGGTCCACCCATATATTTCTCTTCATCTCCACCTACATCTTTGCACTCCTTGAAGAGCTCTATATCATACTTCACCCCTTCCTCTCGAGTTTCTTATATATCTAGCTCAATGATAGGTGGTTTTATCTCTACGCGTTTGCTTCCATCCAACTCCTCCTCCTCACCCTATCTTGCTATGCAATTCTGTCATTTCTTATTCTATTGCATAGGCTTAGTGTGAGAGATATTAGGCTTCTCAGGATGTGAGGGGCATGTGCTCTTACTTTTGCCTGGGGTCCTTGTTCTTCTCATCCCCCTCCTTAATGTTTGCTCCTTGACACCTCCAACATCCATCCTTATCTCCTCAGTTCCTGTCTTCTCTCCTACTTCCTCTTCTTTCTAAGTGGGAGGAGTTACCTCACACATTTTATTTACTCTAGATGTTGGCTACCTTCATGAGCCATGGTCCGAACCGCCACTATCTTCCTTTAATTATTCTTCTTCTTTTAATACTACGGGCTCTTCATCTTGCATCGTACCTACCTTGTGTTTTTCCTTGGGAAGTTCAAGAATCCTAAACTCATTTTCAATATATTTTCCATTTTCTAACTTGGGCTTAAGGTAGAGGTATACCTTAGATACGTAAAGATTCCCAACTTACGAACTCATTGAGTTAATGCTTATATCATCTAAGATCATTTTCTATATGTAAGAAAACATACATGGGTATACATATGTCCTTCCTCAGTGTATGATAATCGTAGTCTACCTTATCTGCATCAAGAACCAATCTGTACACGTTTGAAAATCTATGTACTAATTCCTGGAAGTAACGCATAGTGAATGCATAAGGCATTTTACACCAGGGGCTCCACTTTACATCCTTCATCCCAAATCTACCTATGCAAAAATGTTGGTATACAGTGAACTATGCCTTATTATCTAATACCGAAGGGAGGTCCTTGGGTATTCTCCCTTCATATTCAAAGGATTCACGCAAACTCTTATACCAAAGCTCCAACCTTTTCTTATAAGGACCACTCGTAGATCCATCACATGTATATTTAACAAACCTATTTGTAAGGGAATTTTTTCTCTTCAAGAAACTACCAAATATTCTCCTTAGGCCATCGGGCACCCCCAATTTCTACAACCACAAAAGAAAATAAAATAGCACCAAAATTTATCTTATCCCCATGGCATGCTTCTTCAATAATGGTCTCATTAATGAAAGAGGGACAAATTATATACAACTCCCTCTGCCAATTTTTTGGCGATATGGAGCCATCTTTTTTTTATGTGGCTCCAGTGCTCCCAGTTATTCAACTTAGTGAGGAGGTGTGTGGCTTCCTTAATCAGAGGGTATTTTTCTAGCTTGATAATGTCCATCGCGTGCCCTCCTTTACATAAGACAATACAATCCTTGTAGCCTCCATGTCATTATCATCAGTGAGGAAATTGTTAATCTCATTGCCCAAGCTCCATAATCCTGTCAATTGACCAATCAAGAGTGTGGTAAGTCACATTCACCGCCTTGCAAAATAAAATAACTCCTCATGTACACGAGACTTCAAACATTGATATAATTTCTCGAGTTCCCAAAGTATAAAAGCTCATACAACTGTCTAACTCCAACACCCACCAACAACTTCGAACCTACATTTTCATAGATGGCCATGTCATTCTCTATCCTCAAATTTGTTTTCAACACCAACTATTTGTCTAACTTATCCCTTTTATCCTTAGTTTAATTATTATAGTCGTTTACTTTACTACATCTGATATGGGATTCCCAATCCAATCCCACTATAACTCCTTCTGGATACTAAATTTTTGAAAACCTACTTTCGGAGGTGTCGTCTACTTCCATTTCCACTTATTTTTTCTTCCTTCCCCTTGTGGTCGCTCTAGGTGCTCGTTTAGGTGCCCATTGCAATAATAAAAAATTATTCTTGCAGTAAATTCAAGCTCTACAACTTAAAACACACATGCCCTAGCTTCTCCTCGAACCCTAAATTTTATATTTTCTCCCCACACACATGTGTTTTGCTCAAAACCCCTCTCTGATGGAGCTCCAAAAAATGTTGTGCACAAATCATGTTGGTTTGATGTCTATATTCACTCTTTCACATACTCCTATTATCAACTTGCTCTTCAACTCGCTTGAACAATTCACTTCATAATTCAAGGTAAAAATGATATAGCAACCCCTCCTTATATAAATTTTTCAAATTTCCTTACATTGATTGCACTTCACAAACCACCATACTCAACATTATTTATGCCTTCTTGATTTTTTCACACTTTTTGTTGATTTTACACACCCCATTTGTAGCCTTTTGGCAAGCCCCTACTTCTCCGGCTACAAACATCCTCTCACGCACCTCCATGTGTTAAAGTACCTATCCACTGCGCCTCATACCCAGTAGTTTTTCATTCCTCTCCCTACCTCATGTTACACTATGCGTCCATCCATCTACGTCTGGTCTTCATCTATGAGTAATTTTCCTTAATTTGCACCTTTACCTCAAGAACATGCACCATATTTATTTTATGCATACCCATCCTCCAGAGATCATTAAATCTTGTCCCATTTATCATGTATCTACTCCACCCTACACTAAAGGCATGCACGGGTCCTCTGTGCATGAAATCACTTATATAGTAATCAACTACTGGTGCACAAGCGCGCTTATTACAACAAAACACTAAAACCAAATTGAAAAAGCATAGAGACAATGAAAGGAAACACATATAAAGATAATGCATTAAAGGAAAACCTAATCTAATTGGCACCAATGCCTTATTACAAACACAAAGAAGACTTATTTATAGTAGGAATTTAGCCTACTCCCATTGAAATAACCAGGAAACTATGTTCCATCTAGATCCCATAACTAATAAGTGTCTGAATCAAGTATATATGTCACCACATATGGTCCCTAAACCAATGCACCCTTAAATTTTCCAGGGTGATAAGAAAACTTGGATTCATAAATCAGAACCATCTGTCTAACTTCAAAATTCTTATTATTTAATATTCCTATCATGGCATGCCTTATGTCTAGCCTTCTCTGTCTTCTGTATCCAACATGCAACTGCATGCCTCTCATCCAACTGCATCAGTTTTTCTATACGCTCTTCAAGTATTTTTTCATCATCCAAATTACCTACGCATGCAATATGCAGGGAGGGAAACATGAATTTGATTGGTAAAACAACCTCTATGCCAAACACCAACTGAAAGGGTATGGCTTTTTTCAAATGTTTGTAAGTAGTCATGTATCTACAAAGGTACAACAAAGACTTTATCATCCTAGTCTTTCCTTCCAATATCACAGATCTTTGTCAATGTATGTCCCAATATCTTCTTGAAATCCTTAGCGGTTCCCATTAACTTGTGGGTGATAAGGTGTTGTCTTATGGTGTGCCACCATAAACTCAACCAATAATATTATGATAGTCTCATTTAGAAAAGTATGTGCCCCTATCACTTGTCAAGATCAATAGATATCCATACCTGTCGATAATTTTTTCCCATAATAACCTTGTTGTTGTAGATTCCATGCAATCCTTTGTAGGTGATGCTTCTTCCCACCTAGTCAAATAATTTGTACATGTAATAATATAGCGTGAGCTAGTCCTACATGCAGGTGGGGAAATAGGATCGATAAAGTCAATTTCCCATTTCTCAAAAGGTTCTTCACTCGCTATTGGTCTCAAAGGTATTTCATCTCTATGCCCAAGCTTCCCAAGGTGCTAACAATGATCACATGCCATGGAATGCTCTTTACAATCCTTATATAGTGTTTCCCACCAAAGGATAGCCAGTTAAATCTTGTGTGTGGTAGCATTTACTACATAATGTCCACCTACAATTACACCATGATATTTCTCCATTATATCTTCATGCTTATGTTTAGGTACACACCGGTGTAAAAACCTCATCACGACATAACTTGAATAAATCCCCACTGATCAACATATAAGGTGTGGCGTGTATGACAAGTTGTTTTCCTTCCAAGCTCTTCATCCCTTCAGGCGCCACACTAGCATGAAAAAAGGACAATAATATCTTCTAAATCAGAGGGCGCATAGTTCAATCTGAACACCTATATGTCCAACATTATGTCTTTAATGTTATGTGCATTTTCGCTTGAGTTAATCATTCATAAAATGATCCAGTCTGGAATTACTCTTCCCTAGTTTTAAACCCATTGTAAAGTCAAATTCTTGAAAAAAGAGAATCCACCAGTATATGAGCCCCTGCAAAATTGGATTATTAACTAGGTAATTAAGTGTCATATGATATGTATAAAATATAAAGGTAGTTTTCATAAAATACTATATAAACTTGTGTAATGCATAAATCATTGACAATGCTTCGCATTTTGTAGTTGTATAATTTTTCTCATCTGGGGTCAACTTCCTACTCACAAAATAGATAGGATGATCAACAATCCCATCACTAGGTTGTGTTAACACTGCACCAATGGCCATGCCAGAGGCATCCACATGTACATGAAACAATTTATCCCAAGAAGGAAAGTGTAGAATGGGTGCAAAAATAAGTGTTTCCTTTAATGTCTCAAATTCTATCTGCTTCACCTCATCCCAATGAAACTTTCCTTTACCCTTCCAAACTCCTCCAAGGATGCAAAAATCTTACATATCGTGTAATGAACTTCCTGTAGTATCATGTGTGTCCTAAGAACCCATACACCTCACTCTGATTGGTATGCTCCTCTAAGCCCAAGATAACAACAACCTTAGTAAGATCTACTAACAGACATTCCTTACATATAATATGTCCTAACAAAGTTTGAAAGGGCGTTATAAAGATACACTTATTAATGTTCAAGGAGATGCTTAACTACACACACATCTCAAACATAAGTCTCAAGTTATCACAATGATATTTTTCCAGCCCATACACAACCCAATCATCCAAATGAACTTGTAAAAACTTGTGTATAAAGTCTTCAAATGCTTGTACCACAATGCATGAAAAGACTGCAAGCACATTTTTTAACCTAAAGGGCATAACTGTGTATGCAAAACTTCCCCACTCAGTGGTTAAAGTTATATTTTCTTGATATTCTTTAGACATCTGGACCTGATGGTAACCATATATTTTGTCAATGAAGGAGTAAATCTCAAGCCCTACAACGCCTTCCAATATCTCCTTTGTAAATGATGTAGGAAAAGTCTCTATGATACAAGCAGCATTCAATTCTCTATAATTAACATAGATCCTTATCCTACCATATTTATTTATGTTAATCACCATGGGGATAACCCACTTTGACTCCTCAATAGGCTCAATAATTCTAAATTTCAACATCTTATCAATTGTGTCCTTAACTTTGATGTGTAGATTAGGATTACATTCCTTCCTTTAACTTTATATTCATCTCACCCAAAGAGTGATGCACTCTCTTCGAATCTTGATAGCCTCATGGCAATAATTCTTAGAAATAACACAACATCTAAATAATATTTGCCACCCTCTTGTTCAGACCAATATGCTCTAATAATAGCCTCTTTAGGTTTTATATCTATCCCAATTTCGACCTTCTTAGTTTTCATATGCTCATGATATGCGTCACCTTTTCATCAGCACTATCCAAGACTTTGTGCATAGCCATAGTGTGATCAACATCCAGATTCTCTACTTATTCATCATCAATCATATAAAATAGCTTACCCTTTTCTTTGTCCAGGAAAGCGCACCCCAATTTTTTCCTCTTCTATCTCTTCTTCTTTAAAGTGTGCCTCCAAATATAACTCCCCAAACGTATATAATAGGAGTTCATGTTATCCACTTTTACACGCATGGAAAAATTGGACAATGGGGTCCTGTTGAATTTTAGTTCTTCACATAAGAACTTGGGGTCTACAGGAAAAAAATTGTTCTTCGAGAATGTTTACAGTGTTCTAGGATGGTTCAGGATCATTTTTGAACTATTTTCTCATGGCCTGGGTTCTAGAGGCCCAAGGTTTTCTCAAGTAAAGGATATTGGCACTTGCGGGTCCATCTCCAATAGACGAGAGCATAGATGATCATAATCGGATCACACCTAAAAAAGGCCCTATTGTCATTACATAATCTTCACGGTTCATGGGAATGGTGGAAATTCATAATTTTTGAGGTCAAGTGTGAAAATGCCCAGGAGAGAGGCTTTGAGCTCAAATGGCTTTCCAAGCTAAAGGACAAGTTGTAAGTTTTCAAGATACATTGGTAGCTTAGTTTGAGCTCACGGTTTATAATATGTTACCGAGGTAGGAATTGGGAAAAATACTTAACGAGCTTGGGACATAAACATGTGTAAATTCCCATGAAGATAGGTTCATCATACAATAATGTGGAGGATCATTTTGATAAGGGTCTCGGCGTTGGATGACGTTAGCTCGGTCAACATGTACACCAGTGGGCTCGGCTGGAAGATCACAATGTGAATATGGATTATTATTGCTATACATGTAGAGTGAGTCATTATCAAAGGGTCATGGCGTTGAAGAGACAAAGGAGTTGAGGGAAAGTTATGGGGATTTCCTCAGAACTAGTGTTTGGGATACTTCACAGGAAATGGATCGATGAGCCATGCGAGATTGGATGGTAAGTGGTAGCTCATAATCGAGCTTGGCAATGGCAGGTTGGTCGTCTTGATTGTGAACAGTTAATATAACATGGGAACCCCGTGTTTGGAGCACAGAGAGCTCATCGTATGGCTCAGGTGGTGAGTTCTAATCTAACATTGACTGGCTCAGACATCAAGAATGGGGCAAGTTTGAATAGATAAGGTGCTCACAGGTATCGACATCATCAAGTTAGGTTGAATGGAGGCAATGTTTCAGACGATGCATGTAGCTCATCATCGAAAATATTGAATTAGGCTTATTATGTTTGACGTTGCAGCAAGCTGAAGCTGAGTCATATTTTTCAGGTGTGAAGCTCGAACAGATGTTCAAGAAAGTTTTAAGGATCACAGAGAGCTCGTGGGGATTGTGGAGATTGAAAACCAAATTTCTGAGCTTTGAAATAACATAGTTCATTGGGGATTTCAAGGGGCCTGCGACCATGGTGGAAATGTCAAAATGGTAGGCCAAGCTAATAACTTTGCACATTGGAGTTTCAGGAAAACATGACCAATATGGGAAGCGAGGGGAGTTTCAGGAAATTTTGGGATCATTTCCCAGTCGAGTGGGCAAACTGGCGCATGAATTCCACACTTCCAACAACAACAAATGGGGAGTTTGATCTGACACAATTGTAGTGGAGATTATGTCATGACAAACCATGATAAGAATCTCCATCATCGGGTAATTTGAAGTCTACAGCCATGGTGGAGAATTGAGGAAATTTTTCTAAGTCATCAAGAGAGCTCGGGTCCACTGAGGGGCTCCGCCAAGTTGTGGAAAATATGATATTAAATCCCAGAAGAAATAATCAGTCAATATACAACATGGTCAACATGAGGGAGTCCATTATGTTTCATAGTGAGTGGAGTGCCTAATTGGTCACTGAGTTACTAGCAATCCGGTGGATCTGTTTTCGGAGGTGGGCTAACCACTTAGAGCGAACCAAGGCAACATTAAAGGAGTCAGTCAAGAAGAGTTGTAGAGGCTGAGTTAAGTCAGTATTTCCACAAAACTCACAACATCAAGTCAAAATGTGGGTGCGAAGAATTAAAGATTGATTTTAATTTAACACAGCTTGTTTGAAGGCTATAAGTAGATCATGGAGTGTAGAGGAATGGGCAAGACATTTTACAATAACACCAAGGCAACGAGCCTCAGGAGAACTTGGTGGTCACACAAGTCAAGCCAAGTTTAGAGTTTAAGGTATCTCAGTAAGAATAGACAGGGCTTAGTGGAAAGTTATTTGGAAATGGAGAATACACAGGAAACTTGGTTGAGGTAGAGGGTAGTTATTGAATGTTGACAAGGGAGCTCATTCAAGATAAAATAAAGTGTGAATCTACATGCTGAAATCACCTATGGAAACAACATGAAACTCGGTGCAAATCTTAGAGGAAGTGCTCAGTGTGGCCAAATACCATGACATAGAGAATTATGCAATTGGCAAGTGTTAGATACAATGTCGCTAGTGAATGTCATCTGAGCTCGCTAGACAGAGGCTACAGAAAGTTCACAAATGATACGGGTAGAACTAGATTGATTTCAGGTGTCAATGCGGAGCATTAGGAGTTCGGTTGTGATAGGATTGGCTCATTTTACTCGATCCCATTGTAATGGGTCAGTCTTGGAATTAGCTCATTCACAATAATATGGCGAAGCTCTCTCGGCATATAGTCTTGATTTGGTGCTCAATGATGAGAATGGAACTTGACGCGCATGGAAAGGAGAGGTTTTCTAAGGACTAGGTGAGTCAGTGGCAAGCTCAATGTTGACACAAATCACTTGGTGGACATAAGAAGTTGTGCTTGAGTCATGGATAGAAATCTCGATGGTGAGCTTCATCTAGAGCTAAATTGGAATCAAGATCAAGTTTGCCCGAGTTAGTGGAGAGTCAAGCGACGCATGAATATCTAGCTTGAGTGTAGAATAATTTAGTAACTCACCCACTGAGTCAGAATGAGATAGGTGTAAAAATTTCCTAAACCACTCATCAAATTTAAAGGTGATAAGCTCAATTCAATCTTAGTTTCAAGCATATCAAAGACAGCTCGGCCTCGATTCAAGCCGAGCTAGGTAATGATGTGGGGAACTCGGCAACTGTGGTGGATCAACTCAGTTTTGGGCTCATTCTAGAGTTGGGATCTGAGTCACATTTGGCATGGAGTTGGTGAGTTCTCACACGGCGCAAGGTGGTCATTTTAACAGGGTCGAGCTCACTATAACAAAAGTGAAAAGCTCCCAATGAGCCAATGCATGGTTAGGTGTTTGAACCGAGTCACCAAAAAATGAGAAAGCTCAATTGACTCAACTGTGTCAACATGGTGAGTCAATTCATGGAGGTTGAACTCGGTAGGATTTAGCTCGTTCAGTGGAGCCAAACCAAATAAATGAGATCGGTGCGGTTACAAAGGTGAGCTCGATTCTTGTAAATGATTTCAGTGGTGAGTTCATGTAGAGTAGTGTTTGGGCTTGTCAGTTTTGATTCGTGGCAATATAGAGGAGCTCATTGCCTAGCTTGGTGAGTTGGCTCGACAAGCCAACCACCAAGTTGGGATCTTTTTTGGCCTTTTCTTCATGACCCCTCCCTCTTCGAGTCAAACCGGTCAACGCGGGGTCCCACCATTAGTTGTTAATTAAATTAATATTTTTATTTTTAATATTTTAATAATAATATTTATTACTATTATTTAAATATTTTATATAAATATTCTTTTAATTAATTGAGAAGACTAGGTCAACTGGGTATTGATGACATGTGATGGAACCTTCTAAGTGGTTCAACTAATTATAATAAATACATCGTGTGCCTTCAATTTAGGAATGTAATTATGACCTTTACTCTTATCTCTCACATATTATTCTATAAATCTAAGTTGGAAGCTCATTCCAAGGGGTTCCAATAGGTCAAATAGGTTGGACAGTTAGACATCTTAGGCAAGTGTGTGTTTTTCAAGAGTCCTCTTTCTTCTACAAGTTGTTCTTGTATGTTGAGGGAACTTTCAAGCCTCCTTTTCAATACTATAATGGAAACCATTGCCTCTTCTGAATGTATGATGCATTGTGCATGTTATCGAAGTAATAAAAGTGTGTGTTTTGTGACTAATCTCGGTTCTTTCATCCTTTTATACTTCTTTGTGCCTTTTCTCATGCTTACAGGTACACTATGCAAGTTCACATTTCTATTGCAAGTTCTTGGAGATCTGTGCTTATCAAGTGGTGGAGTATTACATGTAGTTGATTTATGGTGCTTGTTCACCCTTCTCAAGTTCATCCTTCTTCACTAGAAGACTGATAACTTGTTTGTCTGATCGAGTTTAACAAAGGGAATGCTTGCTTCCTAGTATGTGGTATTCTATACCCTCTCTAAGTTGTAGTAGGTGAAGTTGACCTGTGGTGCATATACCCTCTTCAAATTAACCATTCTTGAGTCTAGAAATGCCCTTTATTTGGTACATCACCATCCCTAGTATAGTTTCATTTCTGCAAATCTCTTTCCCTAAAACCCATGAAATGTTAGCATAGGACTAGATAGCCATTTTATTACACTAAAAGTAGTACAACACTTAGTTTAGGAAGAGGGATTTTTCCTTCTCTTGAGGTTCACCTCGATCCCAAGTCCCACATCTTAAGAGGTGATCCCATGTGTCCCAATCACACCAAACATCATGTTCACATTCTTTCTATTCAGAGGGTGCAGTGATTTGGCGACAAAAGCTTCAATTCATAGTCAAGATGATGACCCAAGTTGGAGAATGGATCAAGAAAAGGGATGTTCATGAATGTGATGTTAGTCAATCTTGTCAATGGGAGGGGCCCTACATTACCACCTTATAACCCTCTTTCCATGTCTCCATCCATATAGTTTCAAGTTGGAGCACATGATCCTAACCTTCCAGTTGTTAACCCTACGGTGGAATTCACTTCTTCATCTTCAATTCCATCATGAATCTTTCATGCCTCATTCTTCTAAATTTCCTTCTTTTCTACGAAGGTCACCAAGACAAGAATCCGAATCTCTTCCACTTCCTCAAATGGTGAGTAAATCAATTGAATCCCAATTTGTCTCTTTTCTAGTAGTCCCAAACCCATTTTGGGAGGAGTGTCATCAAGAAATGAGAAAAAGGGAGGAGTATATGATTGAGGAGACTAGAAAAGGAGAGTATGTAAAGAATTTGAAGGATCGAGCTGCAAAACTTAACATCAAGTAAACTTCATTTCTTACTAAACCTTCTGCAGAAGTTGAGGCTAAAGAACAAGTGGAACAAACTAGTTTTGTACCACAAACAAATCTAGAGCTGAATGAGGAAGACCATATTCATAATGCAATATTCAAATTGGCTCCATATCTTCAGAGGAGGTTGAATCAGCTTGAGTGAAAAAACCTGTTGTACAAAAACAAGAGCCAACTCTGAATCTGCCAGGAGAAGATCATGTGCAAGTTGAAAGACTCTCAAGTATACTAGCCGATTCTAATGAGTGTAATTATCCTGATTTCCATGCATGTCAAGAACTTACAGCTCTTCTTGGAAGGTGGTAGCATCTTTTCGAAGTCATCATTAGATGTTACAATCAGCCACAAAACGTTTCATGAGACCAAGACATATTTAGATATTGAGAACGTTGATGAGACCATACAGAGGATTCCAAATCCTTCCCTTTCTTCATTCTTACAAAACTCTGATCTCCTTGATGAATTTGATCTTTCCAATTTCATGTTTGAGGATGAGGACAATCAGGGTGAACAAAATTCCAATCCAAAGAATACCATGGTGGAGGAATTTAAATATTTTGCCACAACCAGAGAATGGAAAAACAAGCTATTTGTCAGATGTGGAGGTATTGAATCTTTCATGTGGTTTGATGAATGAAATAAAAGAGGAGCACATGAGAAAGACTAATTCAGATTTTGAATTTGACGAAGATGATGTCATCGAGAATTTCTTGCTCTCAATTGGGGAATCTAACGTAGTTGATGAACCAATGATGAAGGAAGGTTTTATGTTGAATGGGGGAATTGATAGTGAAGGTCAATTAAAGGAGGAGGAATTTTTAGATGAGCAACACATTTTAAGCATTTTCAGTGGTTCAACATTGGAAACCACAAACAATCCAAAGGAGTTGCATGTTACAAAAGAGATCCTTGTTGCTAAGGAGGAAAATGGGTACAAAGAGGAAATCACTTCAACACCATTTATCCAAGAATGTCTACAGGACTTTATTATCAAAGTTGAATCTTGGGGCAATGGGAAAATTCAAAGGATGTGACCATGTCCCATCAGGTACCTGGCTTCATTGAAGCCAGAAGAGAAGCCAGAACCAATCACATTCATTCCAGAATGTGAGGATGAGTTCCACAATTTTGAGGATCAACTGCAATGCCTCTACAGGAAAAATGCAGAGCAACTAAAAGAGGATTTATTTCTCTTTCTAGTTGATATCTCGGTGGACCAAGTGGAGAATTGGGCTTGTTTCAGTTTTTCACTCTCATTTTCAGCCATGTCCATTGTCAAATCATCCGCATGGAAATCCATTGTGAGGAAAGGGATTTATTTTGTACAACCAGTTGCAGGGTTTGTTTAACTCACATGTTCCTCCAGTTAGCATAGAGTAGGAATAGGGTTTTTTTCAGCAAAATAAGTGCCTTGCACACCCTGCATGTTTCAATTGGGGCATGTATGGTTTTTAGTTTCAATGTGTTTTGTTTTTCGTTGTCACTCTTGTGTTGTTCTACACACATGTTTCATCATTGGAGGTTTTTCAAGGAGGAGAAAGGTTCAAATTTTCAAATAAATTTTCAAGATATCCCCTAATTCCTTAGCTACTTCATTCAAAAGTTTTGCAGTATGCTCATAGATGCCAAGTGTTCATCAGATTCTATATACTTCATGCTTAGCATTCTAGGGAGGTCTAAGATCAGCAATGCTCAAAGGAGATCTAGGGATCCATTGCAATGGATCAAATTAGTTTCAGGATTCTAATATTGACTCCATGCCCAATGGACGACTTAAAGGCTACTGGAATCATGCTTAGCAAGGCAATCATCCCGAGAGGTTGCCAAAAATGTTATCCATTTTTGTCCCTTGGGAAAAAATGGACAACGGGAGTGAATTGGACCCATAAAACATGAGAAGAATTCATGGGACATTTCAAGATAATTTTGTGTTTAAAGAATATTCATGGAGCCTGAGAATTTAAGGTTTTCTTGGAACAAAAATTTGGCCCTGAAGGGCCCACATCCACTTAAAATAGGAAAAAAATGTAAAAAATGTGTAACCAGCCCAAAGACACTACATTTGAACCCCCATGGATCACTAACCCCAAAAATTATAAGGAAATTACAAAAAAAAATGGGAGAAACTATACAAAAAGGGGTCAAATGGGCAATTGAGCTAACCATCTCGCCCCACCAGCTCATCGAGCTGGTATGCGAGATGGTTGGTAATTACAACAGAACAACTCAATGGCTCGATGAGAGATTCTCTTGAAAGGTAAGTAAGCTCATAGAAAATATGGACTCGGTCAATACATATGTTAGTGACATAGCTCAAGCTCTATGCGATGGCTTAGCCAATGCAACCGATGAGTCAAAATTTCAGAGCTCACTTTACTGAGCTCTTTGTTTTTGATGCGAAGGATGTCGGTGTATCGAATCATGGTAAAAAAAATTGGTCAACTGAGTGGGGAAAATTATCCAAAGTGAGCTCATGCATGACTTAATGCGTGGTAATAGCTCGGTTAGGTGAGTTTCATTGTGTCCTCAGGTGAATCAACTCGGGAAATAAAATGGAGCTCATTTGGTCATAACATCAACATTGAACTGGATTGTGAGCATATCGGGAATTTCGATACAGCAGAAGAAATGATTTCGGGCTCACATGGGGCTAAGTTCGAAGCTCAAAAATCCTAATTCAATGATAATACAAAATCGGTTTAGTGGGAAATGTTCGAGTTGGAACCAACTTGAGTTTTCAGTAGTGGCAAACAAAAGTAAAATTCCCGCTCTCATTGGAATTACGGAGATTAGTGACCAAATGGCCAAATGGAACTTTGACTATGGATAAACAAGAAAAATGTCCCGCAATGCGGAGATTCATGCGAGCATGGCTGGGGGGATTTTGATGATGTCAAGCTAAGTCGATATTTTTGCAAGTGGGAGAAATTTAACCAATCGCCATGGTGGAAATTTCATAATGGCAAGCCATCATGGGGCTTCCACGCAAATAATAAGTCTGAGTTAGTTACCGATTCACCAAGAGAGTCATCAGGAGAATTGAATGCAAGAGAGAGTGGTGTGAAGCAGTTAAGGTGGCACCATGGGATTTGTTTTAAGAAGGATCTGGGGTGGAACACTGTGGATGACCAACATTGGCAGTTTCGTAAAGCATACAAACAATGCACAAGATTGATTCTAAGCTCATCCAAGTGAAGATGTTTTTCGAACAGGAAGGGAGGATCGATTTTGGAAAAACTGAGACGCAAGTTATACATAAGCCAACTTGGGCACCATCGCATGGGCAAGGAATACAGTGATCTATATACTTAGGTATCAAACTGTTATGGAATCTACCATATTGGTTGCCGAAACGAGCTTATAGGGGCATGCCTGACTACGGCCAAGACCGAGCATCCATCATGTCAACCGAGCTCACTAGACAAAGATTTGAAGGGCTTAGATTTCAAGCTTTTAGAATCATGTCGTCAAGGCAGGAGTCATGTGGATGCAAAACGAGTAGGAGATCAAGTTAGTCAGTCCAATGTTGAAACTTGGGAAGAATACATTACTGATAATACACAGGAGAATCTCGTATTGCAAAGTTTAATTGACCACTCAAGATGAAGATCGCAGAACTGGATGGCTTGATATCCATGAGAAGGTTGCTCAACACAGGAACATCAGTGGTGAGTCATATCATCAACGGGTGAACATGACGAGCTCAATCATCCATGGAGAATAGTGTGGTGAATTGGCTTGATGTTGAATTCATGGGATATGGACAGGAGATAGCTCATGTCATCGAGTAACATAGAATGAAAATCAATCGATTATGACCCAAATGATTAGTAATGGAAGGATTTAGCAATGGTCAAAACATAATGTGAGCTCAATTGGTGAACTTAGGTTACAGTTAAGGATTTATGAGAAAATCACTAAAGACAAGCTCAAGTCTCATAAGGAGTTACCTTATTAGGTACGCCAAGTTGATCTTGAATGTTTGTGTGGCGATCATCCATGAGGATTATCAAAAGGATAAGGAATGACTCATTGGGAAGCTGATTCAGCTCAATCATTGAGCTTCTCAGAGCAACAATGTGAGGAAGATGAAACTGGGTAGCAAAGGGGAAATTTCACCAAATCAATGAATCAACTATTGAAATGAAGACAGGGTAAGTTCACCTTGACAAGCTTAGTGCAGATCATATAAACAATGAATGCAAATTTTGGGAAAAATCTTTTCAATCATGTCGCGATGGGGAGCTTGTCATGATAGAAAAGTGAGCTCATAGGAATTTAGATGAGAGAGGTTCATCATGGATCGGTCTTGGTATTATTGATACAGCTTTCAGAAAAAAATGACATGCAGACCGAGGTAATGAAGTCTCACCCGTGAAGAGCTAACACAAGTGTTGGAGTGAGGAAATCAGAACGAAAGTGCGCATGGCAACTTAGATGTGGTGGTTTAAGAGGTCATTTGGTGGTGAGCTTGAAAATGTTGACGACATCACTCGGGATAATGTGAGAAGTGGAGTCAAGTTGTGCATAGAGTAGTTCATAGGATCAATTATCAATGACCAAGAAGCTAACGAGTTGGGAACGAGATCGTTGTATAGCTGATTGGTGAGTTTGAAAGGTGCGAGGAGGAGCTACCAAACACATAGATGAAAAAGGCATCTCGGCTTAGTGACTTGCTGTGGTGGGAACTCACCTTGGCTGAACTAGGAGATGGTCAAGAATTCATTGGTTCCCTGATTTGGGCTCAGGACATGAAAGAATAAAGGAGCTTAGCCATGCTTGAAAAGTGAGTTTCACATAGGAAAGGATAACCAATCGCTAAAGTAGTTGAAGCGGCTCATGCATTCCAAGTAGAAAACTGTGGTGATCTGATTCATGAGTAGCTGAGGCTCAATGGAACTTGTGAGTTCAATGAGGAACATGTGGTTAGCCAAAGGGAAAGCTTTGTATGGATGAATCAACTCATTGACTGAGAAAATTGGTAAGTGCCAATGTGAAGCTCAGTGATTTGGCCGGAAGAGCTATCAACATAAAGGAAATTTCAGGATGCTCATTTTGGGAGCTCAAAGGCGATGAGTTCAATGCGTGTGAGCCATCATCGGTGGATGATTTCCCGGTGAAGTCAAGAAGAGCTCCAATGCATTAAGGAATGTGAGCACAGAATGGGACAATGTGATGATGAGGATCTGAGCCTCAACTCGGTGAGTTGGCTCAAGCAAGCCAACCACCGAGTTGGTTGTTTTTGGCTCATTCCACATAGACCCCCCCTTCAAGTGAAAAACCAAGTCAACAAGAGGGGGTCCACCAGCTAATTTAAAAATTAGATTAAGATTTTTATTTAAATATTTTAGTTAATAATATTTATTATTACTTTATTTATCTTTGATTTAAATATTATGTTTAATTAATTAAGAAGATTTCTAGGTCAATGCGGGTATTAATGGCACATGATGGAAGCTTCTCAAGGTGGTTCAACCAACTATGTAATAAATACATCATGTGCCTTCAATTTAGGAAGGGAATTTATGACTCCTTCTCTACTCTCTCACATATTCTTCTATAAATGTAAGTTGGAAGCTCATTCCAAGGGGTTCCAACAGGTCAGATAGGTTGGACAATTAGACATCTTAGACAAGTGCACATGTTTTTCAAGAGTCCTCCTTCTTTTGCAAGTTATCCTTGTATGTTGAGGGAACTTTCAAGCCTCCTTTTCAAGACTGTAATGGAAACCATTTCCTCTTCTAAATGTATGATGCATTGTGCACATTATTGAAGTAATAAAAGTGTGTGTTTTGTGACTAATCTCAGTCCTTTCATCCTTCTATACTTCTTTGTGCCTTTTCTCATGCTTGTAGGTACATTGTGCAAGTTCACATTTCTATTGCAGGTTCTTGGAGATCTATGCTTATCAAGTGGTAGAGTATTGCATGCAGTTGAGTTGTGGTGCTTGTTCACCCTTCTCAATTTCATCCTTCTTCATTGGAATACTGATAACTTGTTTGTCTGATTGATTTTAACAAAGGGAATGTATGCTTCCTATTCTATGGTATTATATACCCTCTCTAAGTTGTAGTAGGTGAAGTTGACTTGTGGTGCACACACCCTCTTCAAATTAACCCTTAATAAGTCTGGAAACACCCTTTATTTGGTGCATCACCATCCCTAGTATATTTTCATTTCTTGTAAATCTCTTTCCCTAAAACCCATGAAAATGTTAGCATAGGACTAGATAGCCATTTTATTACACTAGGAGTAGTACAACACTTAGTTTAGGAAGAGGAAGTTGGCCTTCTCTAGAGGTTCACCTCAAGCCCAAGTCCCACATCTTGAGAGGTGATCCCATGTGCCCCAATCACATCAAACGTCATGTTCACATTTTGGCAATTCAAAGGGTGCAGTGATTTGGAGACAATAGTTTTTGGCACGCCCAGTGGGACAATAGTTGGTACTTCTCTTCTCACTTTCACAATTCAAAGTACCTGGTGACTCTATATCTCTGGATTCCAAATCTTAGTGCGTTAACTTATGCGAAGAATTCAAGCAAGAGATTCTTCAAAGAAAGGAAATCATCAGCATATCGAACTTTCCTTGTCTCCTTTAAGGAGAAGGAAAAGAGGCATCTCAACATCACCCATTGTAACATTACTTCATTTCATTAATTTGTTGTGCTCTTAGTGAAATTTCATCCTTACGAGGCATACCCAAGCACAACTGGCGACTCCATTGGTCAAAGTGACCCATTCTCTATGTTGCATTGTACTTTTAGTTAGTATTCAGTTTCACCCATTTCCATCTAGTTTTATTCATGACATATTTCCATTCATGAAGCAGTGCTATTATGGCTTCATTTCCATAGTGGGATTCCCACTTGCAGCAATGGTTCTTTCCATCTTCAGGCTATACAATCCCTCCAAACTAATTTCATGATGAATATCAGTTTGAGCATGCATGTCCACATGAGAAAGATGCAGATCAATTCAGTTACCCACCAAACTAGGGGGATACTGAAGAACAATGGCATGCAGATTCTAGAATCTATTCGGACACCTGAAGAAGACCACTTGCAGAAGAAGGTTCAAGAGTTGGAGTATAACATGGTGTAAATAAGGACCAATAAAATGATAAAGGAATCCCATATTGGCTTCAAAATTCCATACCCATGGACTGGCCCTATACCATGTGAGCTTAATCCTCAACAAAAGCTTCAATTCATAATCAATACAATGACTCAAGTTGGAGAATGGATCAAGAAGAGGGACGTTCATGAATATAATGTTAGTCAATCCTGTCAATGGGAGGTCCCTGCATTACCACCTTACAACCCTCTTTCCATGTCTCCATCCATGTAGTTTCAACTTGAAGCACATGATCCTAACCTTCCATTTGCTACTCCCTACGGTGGAATTCGATACTTCATCTTCTATTCCTCCATTCCATCATGAATCTTCCATGCCTCGTGCTTCTAAATTTCCTTCTTTTCTACAAAGGCCACCAAGACAAGAATATGAATCTCTTCCACTTCCTCAAATGGTGATTAAATCAGTTGAATCCAAATTCGTCCCTCATCTAGTAGTCCCAAACCCATTTTGGGAGGAGCATCTTCAAGAAATGAGAAAAAGGGAGGAGTATATGGTTGAGGATACTAGAAAAGGAGAGCATGCAAAGAATTTGAAGAAATGGGCTGCAAAACTTAACATCAAGAAAACTTCATTCCTAACTAAACCTCCTATAGAAGTTTGAGCTCGAGAACAGACAGAACAAACTAGTTTTGTACAAGAAACAAATCCAGAGCTGAATGAGGAAGACCAACAATCTACCTATTCAGAATGCAGTATTCATATTGGCTTCCATATCTTCAGAGGAGGTTGAATCACCACAAGTGAAAAAACCAGTTATAGAAAAGCAATAGCCAAATCCAAATCCGACCAGGGGAAGATCATGTGCCATTTGAAGAAGAAGGACTCTCAAGTGTACAAGGTAGTTCTAGTGAGATGTAATGATCCTAATTTCCATGCATGTCAAGAACTTTTATCAGCACTTTTGGAAGATGGTAGCAGCTTTCCAAGGTCATCATTAGATGTTACAATCAGCCACAAGGAGTTTCATGAGACTAAGGTAGATTCAATAGTCATTAACGTGTAGATGATACCATGCAGAGGCTTTCAAATCCTTTTTCTTCTCTACCTTCTCAAAAATCTGATTTCTTAGATGAATTTGATCTTTCTAATTTCATGTTTGAAAATGAAGAATATCAAGGTGAAGGAGGTTCTAGTTCAGAGGATACTCAGATTGGAGAGAAACTTTTTACACAGTCAAAGAATGAAGAAGTAGATTATCTATCTGATTATCTATCAGAATGAATAATGAGAATGTTTTGATGGACAAGAGCCTATGGAACTTGAAAAATTTTCTATTCCATCACTTATTTTCCAAAGCAAAGTGTCAAGTGTTGTGGAGGGACGTGCTCAAGAATAACTCATTATTCATAACTGTCCTTTTGCAATCAAAATTGGGGGATTTGATTCTTCCATATCCCTCATCACACGTAAAGGAGGAATACACATGAGAAGATTGGACCAATGATAGAAGCATTGAATGAATATTATGTCATGGAGAGGAGATTGTTTTCAGTTACGGAACTTGTTTTGGTTAATCAAATTTATGATAGAGGAAAGTATTCTTGAAGATTTTTTATTCCGATAACACATCTTCAAAAGTTGCAAATAAGAGGGTTTGACATTTCAAATTCAATGTCAAATGAGGGATATGTCACTGCAATACCATCCATCCAGGTGAAAGATCAGTTATTTGTAAATGGGCAACAAGAGGGAAATCAGGTCTTGAATAACCATATTTTTCCAGGATGTCTTTAGCAATTCTTTCTTGCTAAAATTGAAGTTCAGACAAAGCAAGAATATTCAATGGGTTAGACCATGTCCATCAGGTACCTGGCTTCATTGAATCCATAAGAGAAGCTAGAACCAATCACATTCATTCCAGAATGTGAGGATGAGTTTCACAATTCTAAGGATCAGCTTGTAATGCCTCTACAGGACAAATGTAGAGAAACTAAAAGAGGAATTATTTCTCTTTCCACTTGATACCTCAGTGGACCAAGTGGATAATTGGGATGCATTTCAGTTTTTCACTCTCATTTTCAGCCATGTCCATTATCACATCATCTTCATGGATACCCATTGTAAGGACAGGAAGATATTTTACACAACCAGTTGTAGGGTTTGTTTAACTCACCTGTGCCTTCAATTAGTGTAGAGTAGAAATAGGTTTTCTTTCAGTAGAATAAGTGCATTGCACAATCTGCATGTTTCAATTGAGGCATGTATGGTTTTCAGTTTTAGTGTGTTTTTGTTTTCTGTTGTCGCTCTTGTGTTGTTCTATAGCATTATTTCATCATTGGATTTTTTTAAAGGAGGAGAACGAAGGATAAAAATATTCCATAAAAGTTTCATGATGTTTCTTTGAATTAAATTTTTTTGGTATACAATAGATGCCAAGTATTCATCAGATTTAATATACTTCATGCTTAACATTCCAGGGATGTCCAAGTTCAGTAATGTTCAAGAAGATTTCTAGGATCGTATCACAAGAAATTCAAATCACATTTCAGGGTTCCAATATTGACTCCATGCCCAATGGATGACTTAAGGCTAGTAGAATCATGCTTAGCAGACAATCATCCCCGAGAGGTCACCAAAAATGTTATCCAATTTTACACGCATGGAAAAATTGGACAACGGGGTCCTGTTGAATTTTAGTTCTTCACATAATAACTTGGGGCCTACAGGAAAAATTTTGTGCTTCAAGAATTTTTACGGTGTTCTAGGATGCTTCAAGATCATTTTTGAACTATTTTCTCATTTCCCAAGTTTTGGAGGCCCAAGGTTTTCTCAGGGAAAGGAGATTGGCACTTGTGGACCCATCTCTAACTGACGAGGGCATAGATGATCATAATCGGATCACACCTAAAAAGGCCCTATTTTCATTTCATAATCTTCACGGTTCAAGGGAATGGTGGAAATTTAGAAGTTTTGAGGTCAAGTGTGAAAATTCCTAGGAGGGAGGCTTCGAGCTCAAATGGCTTGCCAAGCTAAAGGATGAGTTGTAAGTTTTCAAGATACATTGGTAGCTTGTTTTGAGCTCATGGTTTATAACATGTTATCGAGGTATGCAATGAAACAAATACTTAACAAGATCGAGACATAAACATGTGAAAATTCCCACAAAGATAGCCTCGTTGTACAGAAATTTGGAGGATTGTTTTGACAAGGGTCTTAGCATTGGCTATGGTTGGCTTGGTCAACATGTACACGAGTGGGCTCAGCTGGAAGATCATAGTGTGAATATGGATGATTCTTGCTATACATGTAGAGTGAGCCGTTATCAAAGGGTCATGGCATTGAAGAGACGAAGGAGTTAAGGGAAAGCTATGGGGATTTCCTCAGGCCTAGTGTTCAGGATTCTTCATAGGAAATGGATCGGCGAGCCATGTGAAATTAGATGGTAGGTGGTAGCTCGTAATCGAGCTTGGCAATGGTAGGTTGGTCATCTTGATAGTGAACGATCAATATAACATGGGAACCTGACATTTTGAGCATGGAGATCTCATCTTATGGCTCAGGTGGTGAGTTCTAATCTGACATTGAATTAGGATTATTGTGTTTGACGTTACAGTAAGGTGAAGCTGAGTCATATTTATCAGGTGTAAAGCTCGAACAGATGTTCAGGAAAGTTTTAAGGATCACAGAGAGCTCGTGGGGATTGTGGATATTGAAAACCAAATTTTCGAGCTTTGAAATAACATAGTTCGTTTGGGATTTCAAGGGGCCTGCGGCCATGGTGGAAAAGTTGAAATGGCAGGCCAAGCCAATAACTCCATGCAAGGCAGTTTTGGGTAATCTTGACTAAGATGGGAAGCAAGGGGAGTTTTAGGAAATTTTGGGATCATTTCCCAATCGAGTGGGCAAACTAGCGCATGAATTTCATGCTTCCAACATCAAAATGGGGAGTTTGATCTGACGTGGTTGTAGTGGAGATTATGCCATGACAAACCATCATAAGAATCTTCGTGATCAGGTAATTTGAAGTCTACAGCCATTGTGGAGAATTGAGGAAATTTTTCTAAGTCATCAAGAGAGCTCAGGTCCACTGAGGTGCTCTGCCAAGTTGTGGAAAATATGATATTAAATCCTGGAAGAAAGAATCAGTCAATATACAACATGGTCGACATGAGGGAGTCCATTATGTTTTAGAGTGAGTGGAGTGTCTAATTGGTCACCGAGTTACTAGAAATCAAGTGGGTCTATTTTTGGATGTAAGCTAACCACTTAGAGTGAACCAAGGCAACATTAAAGGAGTCAGTCGAGAAGAGTTATAGGGCTGAATTAAGTTGGTTTTTCCACAGAACTCGCAACAGCAAGTCAAAAGGTGGGTGCAAAGCATTGAAGATTGATTTGAATTTAACACAACTTGTTTGAAGGTTACAAGAAGCTCATGGAGTGTAGAGGAACACGTAAGACATTTTACAGTAACACCAAGGCAATGAGCCTTAGGAGAACTTGGTGGTCATACACGTCAAGCCAGGTTTAGAGTTTAAGGTAGCTCGGTAAGAACAGACAAGGCTTGGTGGAAAGTTATTTGCAAATGGTGAATACATGGGAAACTTGGTCAAGGTAGATGGAAATTATCGAATGTTGACAAGGGAGCTCATTTAGGATAAAATAAAGCATGAATCTACATGCCAAAATTGCCTATGGAAACAACATGAAACTCAGTGCAAATCTTCGAGGAAGTGCTCGATGCGGCTAACTACCATGACATAGAGAATTATGTAGTTGGCAGGTGTCGGATACAATGTGGCCCGTGAATGTTAGCCAAGCTCACTAGACAGAGGCTAAGGCGAGTTCACAGATGATACAAGAATAACTAAATTGATTTCAGGTGTAAATGAAAAGCGTTGGGAGTTTGGTTGCGAGAGGAGTGGCTCATTTTACTCGAGCCCGTTGCAATAGATCAATCTTGGAATTAGCTCGCTCACAGCAATATGGAGAGCTTGCTTGGCATCGAGTCTTGATTCAGCACTTGGTGACAAGAATGGAACTCAATGTGTATGGCAAGGAGAGGTGTTCTAAGGACTATGTGAATCGGCAATGATCTCAATGTTGACACAGATTGCTCAGTGGATGTAGGAAGTTGTGCTCGGGTCATGGATAGAAAGCTCGATGGCGAGCTTAGTATAGAGCTAAATGGGAATTAAGACCAAGTTGGCCCGAGTTAGTGGAGATTCAAGTGACACACAAAGATCTAGCTCGAGTGCTGAATAATTTAGTAACTCACCCACTAAGTTGGAACGAGAGAGGTGCGAAAATTTCCTAAACCACTCAGAAAATTCAAAGGTGATAAGCTCGATTCGAGCTTAGTTTCAAGAAAATCGAAGAGAGCTCAACCTCGGTTTAAGATGAGCTAGGAAATGATGTGGATAAATCAGCATCTTTGGTGGATCAACTCATTTTTGGGCTCATTGCAGAGTTGGGAGATGATTCGCATTCGGCATGGCGTTGGTGAGTTCTCACATGGCATAGGGTAGTCATTTTAACAAGGTCAAGCTCGCTACAACAAAGGTGAAATATCTCCCAGTGAGCCAATGCCTAGTTAGGTGTTTGAACTGAGTCACGGAAAAGTGAGCAAGCTCAAATGACTCAACAATGTGGACATGGTGAGTCAATTCATGGAGGTTGAACTTGGCAGGAGTAAGCTCACTCAATCAAGCCAAACCAAATAAAGGAGATCGGTGCAGTTACAAAGGTGAGCTTGATTCTTGTAAAGGAGTTTAGCGGTGAGTTCATACATAGTAGTCTTTGGGCTTGTCAGTTTTGATGTGTCAATAGAAGTAGCTAATTCGTGGTGGTATGGAGGAGCTCATTGTGCAGCTCGGTGAGCCAACCACCGAGTTGGATCTTTTTTGGTCTTTTCTTCATGACCCCTCCCTCTTCGAGTCAAACCGGTCAACGCGGGGTCCCACCATTAGTTGTTAATTAAATTAATATTTTTATTTTTAATATTTTAATAATAATATTTATTACTATTATTTAAATATTTTATATAAATATTTTTTTAATTAATTGAGAAGACTATGTCAACTGGGTATTAATGACACATGATGGAACCTTCTAAGTAGTTCAACTAATTATAATAAATACATCATGGGCTTTCAATTTAGGAATGTAATTATGACCATTTCCTCTTCTTTCTCACATATTCTTCTATAAATATAAGTTGGAAGCTCATTTCAAAGGGTTCCAACAGTTCAGACAAGTTGGACAGTTAGATATCTCAGGCGAGTATATGCTTTTCAAGAGTCCTCTCTCTTCTACAAGTTGTTCTTGTGTGTTGAGAGAACTCTCAAGCCTCCTCTTCAAGACTGTAATGGCAACTATTGCCTCTTCTGAATGTATGATGCATTGTGCATGTTATTGAAGCAATAAAAGTGTGTGTTTTGTGACTAATCTCGGTCCTTTCATCCTTCTATGCTTCTTTGTGCCTTTCTTGTACTTGCAGGTACACTATGCAAGTTTAAGTTTCTATTGCAGGTTCTTGGAGTTCTGTGCTTATCGAGTGGTGGAGTATTGCATGCAGTTGAGTTGTGGTGTCTATTCACCCTTCTTGAGTTCATCCTTCTTCACTGGGAAATTGGTATACTTCTCGGTCTGATAAAATTTAACAAGGGGAATGCATGTCTCTTAGTTTGTGGTATCTGTACCCTCTCTAAGTTGCAGTAGGTGAGGTTGACCTGTGGTGCACACACCCTCTTCAAATTAACCCTTCTTGAGTCTAGAAATACCCTTTATTTGGTGCATCACCATCCCTAGTATAGTTTCATTTATGTAAATCTCTTTCCCTAAAACCCTATGAAAATGTTAGCATAGGATTAGATAATCATTTTTGTTACACTAGGAGTAGTACAGCACTTAGTTTAGGAAGAGGAAGTCGGCCTTCTCTGAAGGTTCACCTCGAGCCCAAGTCCCACAACTTGAGAGGTGATCCCATGTGTCCCAATCACACCGTTCACATTTTGGTCATTCCTATTCACATCCTCAGGCCATTTGGAGGGTGATAATATTTAATTCTTAGTGATTTGGCGACAACACATACCTGAGGTCATCTCCCACCAATTCATTGTTTCTCTTATTAATTCAGCATGAACATGCCATGTATGCACACAGCCGTTCAAAGTGGAATAGAACTTATACACTCAAAGTGCATGGTGGAAAGTGCCTCCTACCCCTCCATCTAGAGTCTCTCACACTTCTGAACATGATGTGAAGTAGAATCCTTCCAATGAAATTTGCATATCTCTGAAGGTACATTTTTCCTTAAAAACCTAGTGGAGAAAGTGATTCTCACCTCTCGCCACTCTAAAAGTTTATCTCTATGTGTAGTCCACCAACATGCAGTTGTCCTGGATAGGGTATAAGTCAACATATTTCTTCTATCACCCACATTCATCCATAAGGATTCCATGGTGCACATAAATACATTGGGGTTTCCTTCACGAATATACCGAGGTACCTTTTTATGACCCAAATGATGAATAATGTGTGGCCTAACCATACATGTAACTTAGTTCTTAATCTCTCGCCCAACCATCTCATAAGTTTTATACACCCAATTATCATAGGAAATATTGGTTATATCACTCATAGACTAAGCATCATTCCACTGAATAACACCTTTCTTAGAAGGATCAAGCACTTCATGATCCCTAAATTTTTATGCATATATCTTGTTTAGATCCTCTTCACTCAAGGGTTCTACATAAGGTGCAACCTTCCCATCTGTCAAAGGAATAATGATGTGCTCCTCTTTACTCTCAAAACTGATATAACCTTTATTAAAGCACACATCAACATTAGTCACGTAACACCAAGGTTGCACAAGAAATGCTGGAAAACTATCCGCTTCTACAAGCACGAAGATCTCAAAATCCCTAGTAAACATGGCTCCTTTTATAGTAATAGTGGTGTCTTTCAATACTCTAATGGGTGTGACTCTAGTCTTGTTCGCCATGTACAACACATTCGAAGAGGGATATAATGGTGGTCTCCTCGTCTAATTCCATGTATCCAAAGTGACTACATTTACTTCTACACCTATATTAATCAATATGTTACTCAACAACTACCCCATCAACAAGTACGTTCAAGGTTATCTCTTTATCATACTCAATGTTGTGAGGAGGTGAGTTTACATGTAATATTTGTCTTTTGCGCTTAGATCCAACATGCGTTACCTTCTCCCTTAGCCATTCCCCTATAAAAAGAATGATATTTTCTTGTCGCACCATCTTATAATCTTCCTTCAATTCACCAACATCTGTCTTAGGAATTTCAACTTCCTTAGCCTGCTCCAGCTTCCACGACTGCTCCTTCAAACACATTATTTCACACTATAATTTTCTGATAACTTCCATATTCGCTTGATATACTTCTTTCTTATGGGAAGGGTCTGGATACTTTGTATTTATCACCTTTTGCTTCATAATAATAGGCTTCTACTTCGTAACCTCGTGAGCATGTGCAACCTTAGTGCAAGTAATTACTAACATAAGCAACATCTTAGGATCAGGCACAATCTTTGACATCCACTAATCTTCCACAACATGCTACACTTTAATCATCCCTACACCCTTATCATTCTTCTTATAGTTCTTACGCATGTGTTCATATAACTCAGGACATTCTTCAAACTTTTTTTATTTCCTGCGCCATGAGTAGAATATGTTCTGAGGTCATTCATGCTTATAATGATCAAGGGATCCGTATGTAAAATAGGTTTTGTGAGGGAATTCATCTCTTCCACCAGTATGACCATGGCCTTTGTATCCCCCACAATAACCTTTACCTCTTCCACCTCCATTAGAGTTCCCTTCATTGTGGTTATGGTTATGATGTTCACCTTACTCCTTAGAATTGTTCGCAACACTGGTCTAACATACACCAGTTTCAATAGTTTCATGAATCTAATCAATCAATCCATAAGTATTTGTATCATGAGTGGAATACATACAAATATTATAGTAACAAGATATGTTCTTCTGGATCACGAGCTACAATAACAGGTAGCTACTCGAATGATGATCCAAGTGATAAATCTCATAGTCTAGTAACATGGCGCGCACTAATTTATGAGTGTAGTTATCCTTAGCATGTATTTCTACCTTGCAATCAGTACACCATATCCTACTACGCATTTCATGTGCTATATTATCTTATAAATCTTCCAATTTATTTGCAATAGATGTAATCTATGCTTCCAAAAACGGGTTAACTCCAATGTCCATGCTTCCAACTAGCTTAGCACGTAGAGCTTCTTCTAAATCCTAGCATGGATCATTAAAATTATTATGAGAAATCAGCCTTCTAAAGATGTGATCAAACAATCAACAAAGCACCGTGCATGCTGGATCATGTGAATATCATAAGACAACTTTGATAACAAATTTTTAAATTGTGCATCATACTCCCTTACACTCTCAGTCTTCCGCTTGCTTAATCTCCTTCAGTGCTCTAATACTTTTTTGTTCAAATTCAAGTATATGAAACTCATCTAAGAAGGCAAGATGTAGTGCATTGTAATCTACAGCAGTTTGGTTCGGATCATACTTCTTATACCAAATATGTGTGTGCCCTTGCAAAGTAATAGCAAAATGACTTGCCTTATGCTCAGGAGTTGTGATTCCCTTTGTGCCCCATAGTATTTCACACATGTGTATGTGTAAAGTACCATCCTCAATACCTTTGTACTTGGGTAGGTGAAGGGACATCTCATAAATAACTTGCTACTGTTGGTATGGACCATGCCCACCAATTCCAGAACTTTTATTACCTCCAGTATTCCCTCCACCTCCAGAACCACCAAATCCACTAGATCCTGAACCTCCATATCCTCCCCCCTATAGTAGGTACTAGGCCAAAGGATGAGATACTTTATGTTCAAAATTTTGTACTAAATTGAACTCCTAGAGTCTATAAATGTTTACTACTTCCAGATGTATTACCAACGTTATGTGTGCACACACTCTATCTTGATGATGCGCCAAAAAATATACCACCAACCACTCCTCTAAATAGTAAATATGTTATCACCTATGATTAAATTTATGTTGTTTGTTACACTCTTGTATTCAATGGGAACTAAAATCTAGCTTTCACTACTCTATCACCAATACTAGCCCTGCTTCTCAATAACTATTTCAGGAACTGTAACACCAAGCACAAGGGTAAGGTCACCAGGTGGGATTAGATGGGCAGCCACATTCTTTAATATTTCTTCATCAAACACACTCTCATCAGAAGAAAGAAGGGATTCTATAATGCACTTTCCTAAGTGGGGGTATAGAATGATGCTCTGTCTCCAAGTCTTCCATGTGAGCCTAAAATCCTTTATGAGAAATCATCCTCTGCAACTACACAGACTCCTTAATATCACACTTCTTCACAGATTCCCTCTTCTGAGCCTCATTATACTTAAGCCACCTTTCTTCTCATTGCCTTTTTGTCACTAGGCCTTCCATATTTCACCACACCTGCTCATGCTCCCACATGCGGTGTGGTTTAGCTAGCCATAGGTCATTCTTCTAAATCTATAGTTATAATCAAGATCTTAATTAGTAATAGGATAACACGTAAATAATATCCTCTAGGTTTACGTAAGAATTGAATCTCAGCAACCTCTGAAAAGGAATGAATAGAAACAACGTACTCCGATGTTTTAAACAGGAAAAACACCACTCCACTAATGATCTACAACATGTTTCCAAGTTAAATCAGCATCATACAGATTATGGTAGTTATTTTGTGTCAAAACAATTGTTCTATATCTCCAATTCCACTTTTATGCATATGCTACTAACCACTCATACAACTCTATAGTAAAATAGGAAAAGGAAATCTCTTAGAGTTTATAATATATATTTTCTTCAACCCACACATGAGCATCAAAATCAGGTCCAGTATTATATCTGTGAGGAAACTGTTCTTCTAAATCCTCAACCCAACTCTCAATGCTGGCTAAATTCAATCGATACGTCTTCATCATGCAACATCCTTGCAACAACTTAAAAAAAGGTCTTGGAAATGGAACCAAAATTTAGTCTTTTTTCTTTACTCAAACCCTAGATGTGCTGGCCCATCACTCAAACAGGTCTTAGCACTCACCTGAAGCATGCAAAGGTATCAAGTCCCTCTTTTTTACTAGCTTTTTCAAGGTGTTAGCATGATCATAATGGCATTCCAAATTCATAACAAACAATTAAATATATGATATAACAAGATCTAAACCACAACCATAATGCATACTGAATCAAACAAGGATCAAGATCATATTTACCATGCAATAACCACAAATAGATATATCAACAACCAACATCCACTCACAATGATCAATTATAATAATTCATAAAAACATAATAGATGAAAACATCTTAGTAAAGATCACAAATTCATGTGCACAAAAATCATACCAAGCAACATAACTCTGTAACAATCCAATCTCAGTCTCTCAACCCATGCAAATCAATAGATATATATAGGTAGTGGGGAATTTCCCTTCACTACTCATGTACTCTTAAAATATACATTCATGCTAATAATATCCATGCACTACTATAAAAGTAACCAAAAATCATGCAAGCTTCTCCTAATAATAGATTACCCACAATTAATTCTAGAGCTAATCATTTTATTAGTTCAAACTCTGCATAGTGCTTCATCTTCCACTTGTCCCAAAATAGCTTAGTGTAGCCTCCAAGTCTTTTATTCTCATCCCATGTGTGCTTAGCACTTAATCCATTCTTATCCCATGCATGAAAAAATGGCTAAGTCTTGAACTCTAACTTCCCTCATCATGCCCTCTATTTGTTGATCTTCTATGCGTACCTTCACGTTCAGTTCCTTTGTACCCTATTCTTATGTGCCTCTATCACTTAGGAAATATTTTTTATAGTCAACAGTAGCACCAACAGGGATTAGCCATACGCTTTTAACTATCAAAGGAGAACAAGAACCACACAAAAAAAAAAATACATGATGCAAACAAAAGAGGTATGTGAAAAGGTAATGATGAAGGTTGTTAAGCCTTACAAATTTGATTTGATAACTTATTTTTTAGGTTTGAAACATGAAGAAAAATTTCAGTTTTGTGACAAGGCAAGAAATTTTGAAGAGGAAAAGGTTTTTGGGGTTAGTGAGGAGAATGAGAGAGAGCATCAAAAAAGGAAAAAGTAGTGGTATGAAGGGAATGAACAAGAGGATGAAACATCCCTAGAAGAAACATTAGATTTGTTTCTACAAACATGTGATGGAAAGCATATTGTAGTGCACAAAGAAGCACTCAAAGAGAAGAACACAAATAGAAATAAGGAAGATGGTATAGAGAAACAAGAGAAAAGGGAAATAGTGAGAAGGGAAGCACACAATGAAGTGCTTGAGAAACTAAAAGGACAAGTGAATGATGAACTAGTGAATACAAATGCAAAGTGTGAAGAGAAAATTGAGGTGGAGATAAGCATAGTGAATATGATGAATGGAGAATAAATGAGAGATAAGGAGCAATAACAAGCTATAAAGGATAAAGAAGAGGCATACAAGCCTCCAAATTTTACCTCTAGCTATGTCTTGACTTTTGAATGTGCAAGTATGGAAGAATTGAATGAAGAAGTGGACTATTTTCTAAGAAGCATGAGGAAGATGGAATATTATTGGCATAGGAAAGTGAGTATAGAAGTTCACAAAAGAGGATTTCCAGATCAGAAAGAGGGAGAAGACCAAGAAGATATCTTGAGACCATAGTTTTCAAGAAAAAACACATCAAGGAATAAAATATGAAGCAATATGGAAGCATTCATATCAAGGAAAGAGAAAAAACAGTCTTAGGGAGCATAAGCATACATTCCAAAAGACAAGCAAACCTAATTTTGATAGTGAAATCAGTCAAGGAGAATATAAAAAGTATGGTATGAACAAAGTGATAGTCAAGAATGATGAAGATACATCATATGTGAGCATGACACAAGTGGATATCTCCAAGCTCAAGATGAATAAGATAACCTATAAACTTTGGAACAACATTTTACTTAAGTATATGGCTATTTTAGAGACAATACAACTTTTGAGAATTATGAAGGAATTCATGAAGATTTGGGAGGCATGTTGAGTAGTTAAAAGGAACTTCAAGAGGATCATCATTAGTTGGAAGCAAAGGAACAAGAGAGAAACAATTTTGTAAACACCAACTTTATGGATACTTCTTCTTTCCCCTGGGAGTATTATGTAGGAGCATCCTCCTTGATGATGTATATAGGACATGTTAACCTCACTTTTTGTTTTATAACTTGTTGGTAGGTTTAGGAGGTCCTAGAAGTCACCTAGGGTGATTGGTGTGGGTCAAGTCCTTCTCAAATTCAAATTTAGTAGTTTCCCTCAAAATTATGAATTTGAATATGTAAGGAAAAATTTGGCATGAAATAGGAGTTAAATATGTTTTTATGTCTCTTAAAGGTGGTTAAACATGAAATAATACCTATAAAGGTCTAGGGGGATTAGTAGTTTTAATTATTATGTTTTTGTAGTTATACCTAAACTGTAATGTTGATTTTATAGCCAAACATGTGGTATTGGGGTGATACATCAGTTATAAATAGTTGAGAAAGGTACCTAAGTGATAATGTAATTGATTCCTCCTTATTCCATTTGAATGAGAATCGAGAATAACTCTAAGCAATATTTTGTAATTCTTATGTACAATGTGTTTGTGATAGTTTTTAAGCATTTTGAGCATTTTGAAGATTCTAAAACCTAGTGTATGCACTATTGATGGAAGTTATGGAATGAAGGAAGTATTTTTCTATACATCTATACTGATTTTATATTTGATTACATTATTGTATGTGTAGATGTCATTTGGAACAATTGTGTAAATTGTACCAGCCTGTGGATGGTTGTTTAAGTTATCTTCATCAACTTTGGAATGAGAAATATCCTAAGGGGAAGTGAATCTTAATTGAAAATAATGGCCAAAAGGTTATCATACAAGTAGAAAATGTGATTATGCTTGTAGCTTTGTTGTGAGGAAGATTTATGTTAAGTTTGGATGATGAAGACATCGATACTTTGTTTTTCCCTTGGTTTAAGAAACCCACGGCCCTAAGGAATACATGCTAGAGATCAAAGAAATAAATACTATGCTTGGGAAGAGATTCCATATCATTCATAGATAACAAGGTAAGTGATAAAGGCTTTATAACTATGATTGGAGTGTTCTTATGTAAGAGCTCTACAAAATTTTTGTTCTCTGTCAAGTAACTATTTTGATCACTGTCAAAATGTATTTGAATCACTATTAGAATTTGTTCAAGGAAGAATAATTGTTTGGATAGTTTCTATAATATTTTTTCATCCTTCCAAAGCACTGAGACTCAAGCAAAGATCAACAACTAAATAAAAACCTTATAAAAATACCTCTCAGGTTTCATAGTCTATTAAAACTCTGGTTCTAGGGTATCGAGGAAAATAATTAATCAAACATACATTTCAACCATTATAAATTCCTCAAATATTGTAGATAAATCTGTCTTCGAGTTTCCATGGGGATTCTAAAAGAGAGAAGTGTAATCACTCATCGAGAGAAGAAAATTCTTTGCCTGTTTTCTGTTATAGTCATGGAGAATAAATAAAGATAGTGTCATTACAACGGAAACCCACTTTTCACTAACTATCAAACCATAAGAATTCTAGCACAGTTGGATAAGGGAAATGGGTAGTAGAAAACCATGAATTTTTGTTTTGAAAGTATTTGCAAGAAGCATTAACTCCGACAGTGTGTTAATAAGGACCTAGTTGGCCAAGATTGAACTGTTGATCAACAAGATGAATTTTATAAGGTAATTTTATGCCCTAGAATCATCTTCATTGTGGACTACACAATTTTAGAAGGTAGGAAGGGTGATATATAAATCAATTTTATGGTTTGAATGGTTGAAGAACTCCTTTAATAAGTGAAATTATACTTGAATCTTCTTGGGGCAATGTAAGTTAGTCTCTCAAAGACACAAGATTAAATAAGATAGGAAAATCCAATTCTTCCCTTACATTATTATTTTTGAGGCATTTTTTGGACTAAAGGGACTGTGACTGGTAGAAGTTAACAAGGCAGAGTTGAAGGTTAGTAAGGTTACTAGGATACAGGAGGGAGTATTGACCATTTCTTAGAAGTCCATAATAGGTGGTGAGTCCTTTATGACCTTTAATTCATTATGGAGGGTATCAATATAGAGTTGAGTCTATACTTCCTATATCTCAAGGAGTGAATAGTTGAATACGATCAAACTTGATTCTAAAGGAGGCATTTTGGACCTAGGAATAGGGAACTTATAAACAAGGAGAGTACTGGTTTGGAAACTTGGTCAAGATATATTTGTTGTGGGATTGACTTGATTACCAAGTATTCATCAATTGGTATCAGAGCTTGTAATTGATATTTGGAATATATATATATATATATATATAGCCTTGAGAATTAACTACATGAAGAAGAAGATGGTGCAAGTAAGAACACATTGAAGACCATATTTGGAAGAGAATATGGATCAGATGATGAATGTTCTAATGAGGAGGTTGAATGATATAGAGGAAAATCATAGAAAAATGAGAGCTGAGTTGAGTCTCAAACAAGAAAGAGAGAGAGAGTAGTAACAAGGTACCATTTGGAGGAAGATGCTACAAATGTAAAAAATATGCAGGACACAAGGCTTATGAATGCAATGAGGTGAATGTAAGAATGAAAGATATGGATAGAGCTATTGATAAGGTATTTCAAGATAGAGGTAAGTCATTGTTATGTAGAAGAGTAATTTTAAAACCAAGTAAAATGATACATGATGTAACCCAGAGGAGATGTTTGTTTAGAACTGCATGTAAGGCTAAAGGAAAAGTTTGTAAAGTGGTTATTGATAGTGGAAACACTGAAAATATTGTTTCATTTGAGATGGTAGAGAAGTTTGGATTAAAAACTACCATGTACCCTAATCCATATCAATTCTCATGGATGCAGAAAGGACATCATATTCTGGTTACGGAACAATGTCAGGTAAAGTTTCAGATTGGGAGGTATATAGACAATGTTTTGTGTGATTTGGTTCTAATGGATGTTTTTCATGTGTTGTTGGGAATACCATGACAGTATGACAAGAAATCAGTGCATGATGGAAATAATAACACCTACACTATTATAGCACTAACAGGGGTTAGCCACACACTTTTACCTATCAAAAAAGAATAGTAAACACAAGCAGGGTTAGTGATGATGTTATCAAAACAAGATACTTGGTGTAAACGAAAGAGGACGTGAAAAGGAAATGATGAAGGTTTTTAAGCCTTACAAATTTGATTTGATAACTATTTTTTAGGTATGAAACATGAAGTAAATTTTTCAGTTTTGTGAAAATGCAATAAAGTTTAAAGAGGAAGAGTTTTGTGAGGTTGGTGAGGAGAATGAGAGAGATAAACAAAAAATAATGCAATAGAGGTGTAAAAGTAATGAACAAGAGGATGAAAAAGTCCTAGAAGAAGTATTAGAGTTGTTTCTATAAACTTGTGATGATAATCCTGGTGTAGTGCATAAAGAAGCACTCAAAGAGAAGAGTGAAGATAGAACTAAGGAAGATGATATAGAGAAACAAGAGAAAAGGGAAAGAGTGATAAGGGAAGCACACATTGAAGTGCTTGAGAAACCAAAATAAGGACAAGTCAATGATGGACTAGTGAATGAGAATGCAAAATGTGAAGAGAAGAGTGAGGTGGACATGAGCATAGTGAATGTGATGAATGGAGAATCTATGAGAGAGAAGGAGCAAGAAAAATATATAAAGGAGAAAGAAGAGGCATGCAAGCCTCCAAATTTTACCTCTAACTATGTCTTGACTTTTGAATGTGCAGGTATGGAAGAATTGAATGAAGAAGTGGATTATTTTCTAAGAAGAATAAGGAAGATGGAAGATTATTGACACAGGAAAGTGAGTATAAAAGTTGACAAACGAGGATTTACAAATCAACATGAGGGAGAAGACCAAGAAAGGATCTTGACAACACAGTTTTCAAGTAAAACATAGCAAGGAATAAAATATGAAGTAGTATGGAAGCATTAAGATCAATAAAAGAGAGGAAATAGTCTTGGAGAGCATGAACAAATAGTCCAAAAGACAAGCAAGCCTAATTTTGAGAATAAAATCAGTCAAATAAAATAGAAAAAGGATGGTGTAAACAGAGTGACTGCTAAGAATTATGAATATTCATCATATGTGAGAATGACACTGGTGTATAATCTCTAAGCACAAGGTGGATTTGATAACCTACAAACTTGGAAAAAATATTTTACTTAAGTATATGGACATTTTAGAGACAAGAAAAACTGTGAGAAGTGTGAAGGAAATCATGAGGATTAAGGAGGCATGGCATGTAGTTAAAGGGAACTTCAAGAGGATCATCGTCAGTTGGAAGCAAAGGAAGAAGAGAGAAGTAAGTTTGCAAACATCAACTTTGGGGAGACTTATTCTTTCCCTTGGGAGTATGATGTAGGAGAATCCTCCTTGATTTGTAAATAGGGTCAATTAGCATAAATTTTATTTTGAAAACATGTTTTTAGGTTTAGGAGGTCATATAGGAGTCATTAGTATGGTTATTTTAGTTTAAATCCTTCACAAATTCAAGTTTTGTAGTTTCCCTCCAAAAATGCATATTTGAATGTTGAAGGCTATTGTGGTTTAGATTAGATGTTTTGGGGTGGTTTAGTGGTCATTATTAGGTTTTAAAGCATGTTTTGAAATTTTAATAAGACCTTTAGATCTCTTAGAGTTATAGTTGAGTCATATATTAGAATTTTGGGGTTCTAATCAAAGTAACTTATAGGTTTGCCAAGAGTCCGCCATGTGACCAAAAGGAAAATAGGATAAAAATTTAGTTAAAAATATTTGTGAATGTATAAAAACTCCAATGTAACTATCTTGATCTCATTCCATTTGAATGAGAATCACTAATATAACTCTGAGAAAGGATTATATTTTTTGTGTGCACTTTGTTTTGTAGTAGTTTTCAAGTTATCTTTTATGCATTTTGTGGATCATAGAAACTAAAGCCTACAATATTAAAGGAGACCATGAAAGGAAGGAAGTTCTTGATCAAAAATCTATACTGATTTGTGTATGATTTCATTCTTTCTTATGAAGGAATAAGTTAGGGCTAACTATGTGCATTATAACAGTTTGTGGAGGATCAAATCTATTCATGATTACTAACAATGGAATGTAATAAGTCCAAGAGGAAGTGAATTGAAATGGAAATGAGGGTTTGAAGGTTTATTAACCCAGTGTGAAAGGAAGTTATGCTTGTAGCTTTGTTAAGCCAAGATTGTTAGATGAAAATATGAATACCCCGCCTTCTTTAGTCTGAGAAATCTATATTTTGTGGAATACATGACAAAGATGTAAGAAAAGAAGGAACATGTTTGGAAAGAGTCTCCATAGTATGAAAAGAGTACAAGGTAAGTGCTAAATTCTCTATAACTATGATTGGAGTGTTCTTATGTAAAATCCCTGGAAAACTTGGTGTTCTCTATTAAGTGAGTGACTTGATCATCGTAAAAAAGTGTTTTGAATCACTTGTGGAAGTTGTTCAAGAAATAGTAAGTGTTAGGGGAGTTTCTATAAGGTTTTTCCATCCTTCTCAAGTTTTAAGATTTGAGTAAAGATAAAAAATTGAGCCAAAAGCTTTCAAAAGCACCTCTCGGGTAACACAGTCTGTTAAACCCTGGTTCTAGGGCATCGAAGGAGAGAAATTGATGAAACACACATTTTTACTGTTAGAAATTCCTCAAATATTGTAGATAACTCTATTTTTGAGTTGCTAAGGGGATTCCAAAAGAGAGAAGTGTAATCACTTATCGAGAGAAGAGAATTCTCTATCGGTTTTCTCTTACAGTCGTGGAGAATAAATAAAGACAGTGCAATTACAAGGGAAACCATCTTTTCACTAACTTTCAAGATTTGATACTTATAGCACATTTGGATACGGGAAATGGGTAGTAGAAAACCATGAAGTTTGGTTTTTAAAGTATTTGCAAGAAGCATTAACTCTTACAACGTGTTAATAACGACCTAGTTGGCCAAGATTGAATTGTTGATCAACAAGATGAATTTGATAAGGTAAGTTTATACCCTAGAATCCTCTTCATTGTGGACAACAGACCTTTAGAAGGTTAGAAGGGTGATATATAAATCAATTTTTTTGGTTTGAATGGTTGAAGAGTTTCTTTATTCAAAGGAATTCAACCTGAATGTGGTTGAAGTTTTCTCAATGGACACCTAAAAATAACTTCTCAGGAGTAAAGAACAGAATTTAAAAAAAAAATTCAGGAGTATATAGACCTTGGAAACCATTGCATTGAGCCAGGAAGTATTTGAGAGTGTGAGATAGTACTCTATTTTGGAAAGAATCCTAAATAATGACATTTTCTACATAATAAAGGTAAAGTAACACTTTAATTCCCTTGTACCATTTTAAATGTGGATTGTAACAATGATTGGACCAATGTTTTGAGGAGAATGAACAAGGAAGGGACTAATTTGAAGCTTATAGATAGTAAAGAAAATAGCTTGTTGTGGGTCTAGAAGGCCTAGTTTGGAGTTTTTGATCATTATAGCACTTGAAAAGGATTGTGTTTGATATTGACTACATCATTTTTTAATTAGATCTTGCAATCGATTCTTGGAAAAGGAAGATATTGTCTTGAATAATGATTACAAGAAAAAGAAGAAGATGGTACAAGTAAGAGCATAGGGAAGACCATATTTGGAAGAGAAGATGGATCAAATGATGAATGTTCTAATGAGAAGATTGAATAATTGGGAGGAAAATCATAGGGTTATGAGAGTTGAGATGAGTATCATGTAGAGGAGAGAGACAAGTAATAGAGTCTAGTTTACAAGTAAATTTTGCAAGTGTCAAAAATATGAAGGAAACAGAGCATATGAATGTAAAGAATTGAATACAAATCTAAGAGAAGAGGATGAAGTTGATGATCAGGGATCTCAAGATAAAGGTGAGTCATTTTCATGCAGAAGATTGATTTTAAAACCAAGTAAAGTTGTGAATGAGGTCACTCAGAGAAGGTGTTTGTTTAGAACTGCATGTAAGACTAAAGAAAAAGTTTGTAAAGTGGTTACTAAAGTGGGAGCACATAGAATCTTGTGTCTTTTAAAATGGTGGAGAAGCTTGGATTGAAAACTACCATGCAACATTATCCATAGTAAGTCTCGTGGATTCAAAAAGGAAGCCATATTATGGTTAGAGAACAATGTCAAGTTGAATTTCAGATTGGAAGGTTTAAAGAAAAAAATTTGTGTGACTTAGTTTCAATAGATGTTTGTTCATGTGTTTTTGGGTAGACCATGGTAGTATGATAGGAAGGCAGTGTATGATTGAAAGAACAATACCTACACTATTGTAGCACCAATAGGGATTAGCCATACACTTTTACCTATCAAAGGAAAACATGAACCACAAGCATGGTTGGTGATGATGCTATTAGTAAAAATATACTTAATGCAAAAAAAGAGGCATGTGAAAAGGCAATGATGAAGTTTGTTGAGCCTTACAAATTTTATTTGATAACTGATTTTTTAGGTATGAAACATGAATAAAAAATTAGTTTTGTGCTGAGGAAAAAATGTTTAAAGAGGAAGAGTTTTGTGGGGTTATTGAGGAGAATGAGAGAGATTAGAACAAAGGATAGAGCAAGGATATGAAGGGAATGAACGAGAGGATGAAAAATTCCTAGAAGAAGCATTAGAGCTGTTTCTAAAAACATGTGATGGCAAGCATGTTGTAGTGCACAAAGAAGCACTCAAAGAGAAGAATGAAGGTAGAACTAAGTAAGATGATATAAAGAAATAAGAAAAGGGAAATAGTTAGAAGGGAAGTGTTATCCATTTTTACCCCTAGAAAAAATGGACAACTTGGAAAAAATTGGATCCAAGCAGTTGATGGGACTTCAATGTTGAATATGGAAATTTCAAGTAAATTCTCTTATTTTGGACGCTTTTAGTTGATTTTGAGGCATTTGTGATCATTTGGATGCATTTCCCCCTTGTTTCAATTCATTACTTATCCAATTTGGGTAAAAAATGGATAAAACTAGATAAAATTAGCTTTGAGGCACCTCATTTGTATTTTCCTAACTCCTCATCCAAGGAAAAATCTAAAGGGTTAGTGAAAAAGTTGAAAAAAATGGAAAAAATGCCCATTTCTAGTTTAATGCGGGAAAATCATACATTTGGGGTACATGAGTAAACTTATGCTTTGGGGTCGTGAGTTCCCCGGGGTGACCAAATTTTCTACATTACAATAAAGGAAGACCGGGTCCTTTGTATTGCGGCGGCAGGATGAGTTGTGGGTACTGGAAGCCCGCATGGAATAATTTCTCTATGGGGATGAATTCTCTGACATGGCCATTGATCCACGTAACAAAGGTGGGGGGCATGAAGCATTGAGTGTGGAAAAAATCAGCCATTATAGGCCCGTAAGACCCTTGTTCTCGTGTATCTCTTGGGACCCAAAAACCCAAAATTCCCACAATGCAAAGGAAATAAAGCCCAAGACTATTACAGGATGTGAAGGAGTTAGGAGAACAACCCAGAAAACTGTGTTTTGGGTGAAAAATAGACCCCCAACCTGCACCAACATAACTCAAGCTCCCATGGACCAAATTTAATGGATGGACTTGGAATTTAATGTATTACAACATGGAGATCAGAAATAAGGATATTACGTGGAGTAGATGGGCTAAAAACATGAAAAAAAAACTCTAGATTTAAATGATCACCTATATGCCATTCTGGGGCATTAAATGAGGATATGGACATTTTCCTTCTTCCACAAGTTAAAGTACACTAGGGAATGGATTTTCAGAGGTACCCATACTCTTTTCATAGAAATTAATTTATATTGTTCATGAGTGGGAGCATAACTCTAGGATTCTCTTTATGTCTTCTCTCATTCACTTCTATATATTATAAACACTTCTCATTTGAGAAGGGGGGATGTTCTAGGAATGGGGAAACTCTTACATTTTTTTCTCAAAACATTTGAGCAGAAATCCTTCTCTTGGGCATGGAAAGTGTATTTGTGCCTCTATCTCAACAATGTAATGGACTGTGCATATTCTAAGAGCAATAAATTCTATGTTTGCGGTGTTCCTTCAACAATTGCATTGTTTTTGTTGTATCTCCTTGCCTCTCTATTTCTGCTGTTTTTTTTTTGCATGTATTTCTCATTTGCAAGTGTAGGGTGGTGTGTTTCATGGATATTTGATGGTGAATTAAGACATGGGATTGTGTCATTATTTTCTAGCCTTTTTCAACTGCATTTTCCTTCTTTATTCTCCCTCAAGAAGGATATTCCACCCCTTTTCTTGGTGTTATCACCACCCTTAGCTTATGATTTCCCTTTCATGCATATTTCTTACCATGTCTCTCTCTCCCTAGTCCCTTGGAATGTTTAGGATAGGATTAGTTAGCCGCATTTTCCCTTCTAGGAGTATTTTTAGCATTAGATTAGGTAGAGGAAGTCGTCCTTCCCTAGAGGCCCATCTCAAGTCGTAAGTACCAAAACTTGAGATATGGTCCCATATTAGAAAAAAGTAAGGATTTATCATTGACATATATCAAGGTGCTAATTTTTTGACATAACATTTCTAGCACGCCTGGTGGGAGAGAGTATTGAAAGCTATATATTTCATAGGTGTTCCATTAGCCACCATACTACCTCCACTACTTGATAACAATTTTGGCACGCCCAGTGGGATAGGTTTGAAGCACCTTACAACTTCATTTCATCAATTTTGTTGTTTTTTTGATAAAATTTAGCCTATGGAGGTATTACCCAGGCACAACTAGTGATTCCATTTATCCAAACAACCCATTTTATGATTTGGAGACCTTTCTTTCCACCCATTTCCATCCATTTTTCTTTCTATACCTTTCATTTTCCTTCATCCATGAATTTGTGCAATCATGACTTCATTCCTATCATGGAATTCTCACTTATAGCAGAATAACCAGTTCAATTCACCTCGAGAACAATTTTATGATGAAAATCAATAATATGCATATCCATGTGAGCAAGATCCAAGTTAATTTGGCCATCCACCAAACTATGGAGCAATTCAAAGGAAAGGATATATATATATTGGAGGTAATATTACACCTGGAGATGATGACTTGCAGATAAAAATTCAAATAATGGAGACAAATATGGTACAAACCAGGGCTGCAATTCAATTGAAAGCATTCAAGATTGGTTTCAAGGTCCTTTATCCATGGTTTGGCCCTATGCCAAGACACTACAACCCTCAACAGAAGCTAGATTTCATGGTTGAGGTGCTACCACAACTTACAAGGTGGATTAAGGAGATAGAGGCTTATGAATCTAATTCTAGACAATCATGTCAATGGGAAACTCTTGCATTACTATATCATAACCCTCTTCTTATTCCTCAACCTACATCATCTCAACCTAGGTTTAAATTCCCTTGATTTTCTTGTGCTTCCCCCATTGTGGATTCCATTTCTTCACCTTCTTCCCTTCCATACCACCTTCTATCTTCTACCTTTTTCACTTCTAAAACCCCTTCCCCTCCAAAAAAAACAAGAAATTTCACCTCTTCCACCAACTCAAAAATTGTAAGAACTAGTTGAATCCCAACCCACCCATCCACTTGTGGTTATAAACCCATTTTAGAAAGAAGAACATCAAGAAATCAATTAATGAGGGAATAAAAATGAAGAGCCTATCAAAGAATAATTAGCACAAAATTTGAGACATTAGGCTGTCAAGTTCAGCATTTCTCAAATGTCATTGATGAATAAGATTTCTGAAGAGGTTGGAGTTTAAGAATAGGTGGTGAAGACTGATTTTGTAGCAGCAGTAAAATAATAATAGGAAAATGATGACCAGCAATCCATTTTCTCTAAGTGCAACATTCATGTTGGCCCTATCTTTTTAGAAATTTTTGATCCATAACCAGTTACAAAATCAGTTAAAGAGGAAATTCGGACTCCAAATCCACAAGAAGAGGAGAATTTTCAAGCAAAGGAAGAGAAGATCCCAAGTGTGTAAGGTATCTCAATGGAATGTATTGATACTCATTGTCATGCATGTCTTGAGCTTGATGCTTTGTAGGGAAGTTGCATTAACCCACCAAAATCATCTTCAAATGTTGCAATAAGTCACATGGAGCTCCCTACCATGGAGGAAGACAATCCAGATTCAAAGGTCTTGAGTAAGGAGTAGGTCATAGAGGTAAATTCATATTCTTCTTCCACTTTATCCTTCTAAAAGGCTGAATTTTTGAATGAGTTTAAACTCTCAAAAATTATGTTTGAGGATGAAGAGTACCATGGTGAAAAAATTACAAATTCAGAAGCTACTGTGGAGGAAAAAGAACCATTGGCACAACTAAACAATGAAGAGGTTGATTTTCTATTAGACTTGGAGGATAACATTGGTGAAGAGAGACCCAATGGACTCATTAAATTTGTTGCCCCGTCATCTATCCTTCAACATGGAAAGCTTTTTTCCATAGAAGAGAGTGTTCAAATAGAACCTGATACCCACAATGGTCCTCTTGAGATAGACATGGGGGAATTTGACCTCGCAGACTTCATGGTGGATGATGAAGGGAAGGAGGGGGGATAAAATCCAAATCTACGAGAAGAGAAGCACACTGATGAAACCAAATCAGATTCAGAAGCTCTAGATGAAGATGACATCATTGAAGGTTTTTTTTCTTTTAGTTAAGGAGTCTAATTTTGTTGATGAATTTTCCATAAACAAGGGAGAGGAGAACATTGATGATAAAAATATTGAACGACTCATCAAGGTAGAGAGTGAGTTTTTTGTAGAGGCACCACAAGATCCAAATCAACTTACAAATAGTCACCTTTTCTAGGAAGCTCCCACAAGAAGACTTCATTCTAGGAATTGGGATTTAGAGCAATGGGAAAACTCACGGATCATGAATTACATAATCAGATATATGGATTTTTTAGAGAAACATTTAGGGTTTCCACTAGTCATATTCACTTCCGAGCATGAGGATGAGTTTCAGAGTACCAAGGATCAGCTACAATGCCTCTTCAAACCAAATACAGAGCAACTAAAAGAGGTATTTGATTTTATTCTATTTAATACCTTGATGATTTGGGTGGGATATCGGATCCTAGACAATTTTTCAATCATGTACATGACCAAGTTCATTGCCAAATTAGTCACATGGTCATAATTTTATGAGGAAGGGAAGCTACTTCTCCTTACCAGTGTTAGGATTTGTTTGAGTTCTCCATTCCTCGAGTTAGAGTAGGGTAGGTAGGTTTATTTTTAGTAGAAGAAGTGCTTGTGCACACTCTGCATGCTTCACTTGGGGCATGTGTGATCTTTTCATCTTTTTTACATATTTTTTGCTTTGTCGTTTCTCCTGCATAGTTCATTATAAGTGCCAGTGTTCATGAGGGAAACTAGTTTTAACAATAGTTCCAAGTGTATGCTCAAATCAACATGTACTTCCAAACTTCTGCATGTTCATTCTTGCCAAGGAATCATAATTTTCAGTCCATACTTGACAAAAAATCAAATTTTGGGGTAGTTTTATCCTTGTCTCAATAGATCAGTTTGTATAAAGAAAAGAAAATTCCAGGTTCAAAACAATTTTCCACTCAATCTAATTTTCAATATTTTCTTATAAAAGTTAGAAAATTTGAGAAAATAGAATATTAACTCTAGGTTCATTAGTGTTTCAGTGGTTCAGGGACAAATTTTAGAGTTTTAGATCAATTTCATGCTCACCAGGATGACTCCATTCCGAATGGATGTTTCAAGGCCACTTGTCAACTCATCTAGTAGATAGATGTCCTCGTGAGTCACTAAATTATTATCCATTTTTACTCCCTAGAAAAATGGACAACATGGAAAAAAATGGACCCAGGAAAATGATGGGACTTCAAAGTTGAATCTAGAACTTTCAGGTAAATTTGATGATTTTGGACACTTATTGATTTTGGGGCACTTGGGATCATTTGGATGCATTTCCCCCCTTGTTTCAGTTAATTACTTAGCCAATTTGGGGTCAAAAATGGATAAAAATCGATAAAATTGGCTTTGGGACACATCATATGTATTTTCCTAACTCCTTGTCCAAGGAAAAATCTGAGTTAGTGAAAATGTTGAAAATTTTGGGAAAAATGTCAATTTCTAGTGTAATGCAAGAAAAAATGACATTTGGGGTATAGGAGGAACTTGTGTTTTTGGGGTTGCCAGTTCTCGAGGTGGCTAAATTTTTAGCATTGCACTAAATGGAGATTGGGTCCTTTGTATTGTGAAGTCAAGGTAAGTTGCGGGTATTGGAGGCCCACAGGGATTAGTTCTTCGACGAGGCCATTGATCCACATAACAAAGGCAGGGGGGATGAAGCATGGAGTGCGGGAAAATTGGAGAAAGCGGGCCCAGAGGGCCTAGAATGACACAAGGGCAATGGGTATGTGTGTTCCTCGTGGGCACGAGATACCCACAAAACAAAGGAAGGTGTCGAGAGAGTTATTTGTGGCTAGATCGTTGATGCGGACCCATGAGGCCCAAAAGACCCTTGTTCCCATGTATCTCCTGGGACCCCAAAAACCTGGAATTCCTGTAAAGCTAAGGAAATTGAGCCCAAGACCATTGTGGACTATGAAGGAGTTAGGAGAGTAACCCGAAAAACTAAATTTTTGGTGAAATATAGACCCCCGACCAGCACCATCATTACTTGATCTCTCGTGGACCAAATTTAATGTATGGACTCAAAATTTAATGTAATAAAACATGGAGACAAGAAATTAAGAGATTAGGTGGAGTAGGCGGGCTAAAAACAAGAAAAACATCTCTAGATTTAAATGATCACCTATAAGCCATACTGGGGGCATTAAAAGAGGACATGGAAATTTTCATTCTTCCTCAATGTAAAGTACATTGGGGAACAGATTTTTATAGGCCACCCATTGATGAACCCCATTTTGTTATGTTTAAGCCATGTTTAGTTGTATATCATTTTGATGTCATATTGCACAATAAACAATGTTAACTTCCTATATTTAATACTTTACTAAGATTATGACAGAATTATTGTGCATATGTTTATTTTTTTTACCTTGTTAATTCTTCTTCAGAAATGGATTAAATAGATCTGTTGTGAAACATTAACTACATTTTTGGAATAATATGTGTTGAGTTATCATAGGGAGTGCAATACTTAATTCATGCACTGACACATGACTCTAATTAACATGATGGCACAAGAATCATCTCTGTGTTAATAAGGAACTCAAAATACCACATCCAGATCATCTAGGTCATCAACTATGACTCTCCAAATCAGGAAATTTAGATATGCATGTAGATTATTCAAATTAATTGGAATCATAGCTGGTAGCACCATATCTTGGACATAAGTGGCACCATTAACCTCAAAATACATTCTGCCCAACTTTGAGGATGAATGAACTAGAGATTTGTTATCACTGAAATTCTCTCAATTAATTATGAGATGAGGAATCTTCCATCAATGATTGACTCCTTCAAGGGAGCCAATCACAAATTTCCTTTTCAATTTTCATGAATTATTCCAATTCAAATACTTCCAGGACTAACCCTCTCATTAATGTATTTCCCAAAATAGATAGTCACCCACTTTAGTTAGCATTTAGTTAAGTAGACTTACTCATTTGGAATAACTAGTTCTCTCCTAACAAAACTAGAACATCTCTTGTATAAAAGAGATCATGTACTCAGATCTAGTGGTTCAATTATTAGTCATTTGATTCATTGTAAAACTTCATTTTTAATTCAATAAAGATAGTAGGTTTAGGGGAATTTTTTTTGTTTGAGTTCAAGTGTTAAACCTGATCCAAGGGAAGGAGCAAGGGTCAGTCCTAACCAACAAAAAGGGATTTTACATTTATTTCTCTTCTATCTTTTTGAATGTATTTTATTTTCGCAACATTTATTTCATTACTTTGATGCACTTATGTTTTCATGATCTGTAATTTTCCAATTCTATATTTCATTTTAGTTTTCCTTTCAAGAGTGTTATTTTGTAATCATGATCACTTCAACAATTTATTAGTTTCTATTACTAAATTACATACTGCAATGTCGTTCCTATTGTTCTCTTTGTTGTAAATAGTTGTGGACACTGCCCTGTATTGATAGAATAACATGATTAAACTAGCATTAATAACACTCGTCACCGATACTCTTTTCAAGGAAATTAATCTATATTTTTTGTAGGTGGGATAAGAATTTCGGGTTTCTCTTCTCTAATTCACTTCTATTTATCGTAAACAATTTTCATTTGAGAAGGGGGAATGTTCTAGGAATGGGGAAACTCTGCCATTTATTTTTCTATAAATATTTGAGCAGCAAGCCTTCTCTTGGACCTAGAAAGTGTATTTGTGCCTCTATCTCAACAATGTAATAAACTGTGCATATTCCAAGAGCAATAAAATATATGTTTGTGGTGTTCATTAAACTCTTGCATGGGTTTTTTTTTGTATCTCCTTGCGTCTCTATTTCTGTTGTTTTTTTGTGCATGTATTTCTCATTTACAGGTGTAAGGTGTTGTGTTTCATGGAGATTTGATGGTGAATAAATACCTGGAACTGTGTCACCATTGTCTAGCCTTTTTCAGCTGCCATTTTCCTTCTCTATTCTCCCTCAAGAATGATATTTCACCCCTTTTCCTTGGTGTTATCATCACCCTTAGCTTAATATTTCCCTTTCATGCATCTTTCTAACCCTATCTCTCTCCCTGGTCCCTTTTAATGTTTGTGATAGGATTATTTAGCTTCATTTTCCATTCTAGGAGTAGTTTTAGTATTAGATTAGGTAGAGGAATCCGGCCTTCTCCGGAGGTCCATCTCAAGCTGCAAGTCCCACAACTTGAGAGATGGTCCCATGTTAGAAAAAAGTAAGGATCTTTCATTACCATATCCCATGGTGATACTTTTTTGACATAACAGTTCTAGCACACCTGGTATTAGAAAATTACGAAACTTGGTTTTGAAAGCATTTACAAGAAGAATTAACTATGACAGTGTGTTAACAAAGATCTATTTGGTCAAGACTGAACTATAGACTCAACAAGATGAACTTGATAAGTTAAGTCTATGTCCTAGAACCTCTTCATTGTGGACAATAGACTTTTAGAAGGTTAAAAGGGTGAGATATAAATCAATTTTATGGTTTGAATGGTTGAAGAGATCATTTAATTGGGTGAATTCTACCTGAATGTGGTTGAATATTTCTTAACGAACACCTAACAATAACTCTTCAAGAGTAAATAAGAGATTGATATAGACCTTCTAAGGATTATATAGACATTGGAAACCCATTACATTGAGCCTAGGAAGTACTTGAGAGTGTGAGCTAGTACTTTGTTATGGAAAGAAGCCTAAATAAGGATAGTTTCTACACAATAAAGGTAAAGTAACACTTAAATGCCCTTGTACCATTTTAAAGGTGGAATTAAAAAATAATTGGACCAGTGTTTTTGAGGAGAATGAACAAGGAAGTGACTAATTTGAATATTGTAGATAGTAGAGCAAATAGCTTGTTATGGACCTAGAAGGCCTAGTTTGGAGTTTTGATCATTCCAACACTTGAATAGTAATATGTTTGATATTAGCTACATCAATTTTCATCACTCAAATTTATCTTTCTTATCCCATTCTCTTTTTTTCTCTCCAAATTCATTTATGGATTCATTTTCCACAATTTCTAAGAATTCGCCTAAAGAAACATCAATCTCAGTTATCAAATAAGCAAGTTTTGAGTCAATTTTGTTTACCTTTCCTTCCTCAAGTGCATGCATAACTTATTTTAACCTATTTTTTCCAACTCTTCTTAATGTAAAATTAGCTCATTCAAATTGGTTTCCTTCTTTTCCACATGAGAAAACAAATAATCACGAACTCCCATTTCTTCCTTGAGCTTAAACTCATCCCATTTTTTTGTTATCTTCATCATATATAGGGCCTATCAAATTTTATTTCCTATTCTTTTTTGTATATTTACAAACATAAAAACTTCAATAGGTATATAATTTGATCCACATAACTCATTATCATTTTGATCGGCTATAACTACATCTTCTTCTTTTTATTGACTTTCCTCTTCTATCTCATCCATGTCTTCAAGTAGTTCACCTTCTTTAGGGTAGTAATAGATCACCTCTTCATCTCTAAATTATTTTCCTTCTTCTTCACTTTCCCATTCATACTTTTCTTTTGCATCTACATCTTCTTATTCCATACTCAATATCAATTCTTCAAACTTTGCTACATTTTTCTTAAGCTCTCTCAATTATTTATCAATCAACATATTTATCTTTCTAGCTTCATATTTCCTCTTGTCATTTTATCTCTTCTTTCTCCCATCTTGAATCTTCTTCCTGTGGCTTAACATCCTCACTAACTCTTTCACCTAGCTCTTCTTTTTCCATCTATTTATTTTCTTCTCTCACAACCTCACCTAGGATTCAAACCTAGTTTGTTGGTGTCTTCTCTCTCTTCTTTTTCTTTCACTCTTTCACTCTTCTTAGCCTCTTCACTTCACTTCTTCTCAACTCATTACCTGCACATGTTGATCTCAATCACACACTCACAATACATTATTAGCTACACACATTATTCATTCCTTAATCTCTAATACCATATGAGGCAGAGGAACTATACATTTCAATTCACATTCAAATTAATCACCAAGGTATAGACAACTTCATTCATCCATTTCCCTCTTGATGATCTTCTCAAGTAGCTTTGATCGAGTCAAACAAACATAACTTGACCTAAATCACCTTATAAATCCTTCAAAATTCACTGCAAATTGTCGCATTCAGCCCTAGCAATGTCATATTGTCCTTCACAAGGATTCACAACTTAAGAACTAAATAACTTATCTTGTTACCCCTAAATTGTCCTTAATGCTCTTCAACTTATACTAGGTAACATAAAGAAAATTTTATCATTTTGATCTTAACTGATACCTACCTCAATGTCACATTTCATCATGTTTATCCTACGGAAAAAATAAAATTCATAGTGATCAATAGCTAAGAAAAAATTCATTTATCTCCAAACTTGTCAAAACTAGGTCTTAAGAGCAATGCTCTTGAAAGTTTCATGATTGGGGCAATCCAAGCATGCCCAGAACCAAATAAAACCTACTTCAAATACCATTTTTCTTTCTATGGTGTGTGTTAAATTTCTTATTCACACTCTTTATAATTTTACCTTAAACTCACTTCGCTCATTTCTATCTTGTTTAGTCTTACCAGCGCTGCTAATTTGGTTTTCTAAGCATATTGTCTGATTTTGAGAGGATCAAAACATAATCAAGGTGGATCTTGACAATGTAATATTCTGGAAACCCTTCATATTATCAAATGAAGAAGTTGCAATGTTTATAGACATTGAATAGTTATAACAACATCCACGAAAAGTGGATCAAATATACTAACTATAGAAAATATGCAGAAATAGCATATTGCTCCTAACTAATCACATCCGGGAACATTTCAAAGTAGTAAACTAGCAATAGTATAGCCCCCACTAATCTAGGGATGTGACAACTAGATAATAGATAACTAATAACTAACTAAGTTAAAGTATTAAAATTTAATTACTTTAACATTACAATTTAGTAAATTATGAATTAACCTAAGTTTATTCCTAACAGTGGATTTAAGCACTCATTATAAAATTCTAGTGATTTCCAAATCTTATTGATGTAGGTACATTACTCCAATTAAACCTGGTAGAAAAGGTGATTCTCACTTATCATCATTCCAAAAGGCCATCTCTATGTGTTTCCCACCATCACGTTGTTGTCCCCCCGCAAAGTATAGACCAGTATGTTTCTTTTATCCCCTTCATTATACCACTGAGTCTCCATTACACGCAATAATGTATCATGGATTCCCTTCACCATTATACCTTGGTACCTGAGATAATCCCATCTACCTCACCATGCGTGACCTGATCATCCTAGTGACTCACCATTTAAATTCGCTCCCAATTAGTTCATATGTGTTATGGGCCTAGTTATCACAAGAAACACTATTAGTGCCACTTATTGAATACGTGCATCCTTCCACTGAAAAATAGCCTTCTTTTTGATGGTTTTATATTTTCTGGATCATGCTTTTTCTGAGCATATATTATTATTAAGTTATTCTTCACTCAGGGGCTTAACATAATTCCTTTTCCTTATTTTCAAACAGATTTATAATCAATCACGCAGTTCATCTTTGTTCTCAAAACTGATTTATCTCTTTTTAAAGTGCACATATCAGAATTGTTTGCATAGAACTAGGGTCTCCCAAGTAATGTTCTGGATACTTTTCTTCTTCTGCAAGCTCCAACGGTTCAAAGTCTCCCAGTAAAATTAGCTCTCTGAATTATAATAGATGCATCCTTTAGAACCCCAAATAGGCATTGCATTAGTTTTGTTTCTTCCATGTATAACACATTCGAATATGGATGCAATGTAGGTATTTCCCATCTCATTACATGTTTCAAGAGTGAGTACACATTTACCTCAGCACTTGTATCTATTAAGATATTGCTTACTAACCCAACCATTAATTATTGCATCCAAGTTTGATTTCTTTGTCAAATTTATGTTTCTTGTGGTGATAGATTTATATGAAGTATCTTCCTCTCACTGCTCTAAATCTAGCATGTGGTACCTTCTCTCGAAGCCATTCCCCTAACAAATGGGATTATATTTTCTTGGCATAGAATTTTACAAACCTCCTTTATATCATCCAAGTCCTTTTGCGGAAGCTCAACATTATTTATATGCTCTCTTGCACACATCTTATTCCTTTAAGAATTATATTTCACCCTGGAGATCTCTAATGACTCCCATCAGTCTCCTAGATAGACTTCCTTATGATGTGCCATATCTAGATACATAACATGTATCACTTCTTCCCTCATAACAAGTGGCTTGAACTTCATAGGCTCGTATGCATGTGTTTTCCTCAACGTGCATCGTTGTAAACCATAGCATGGGTTGTAACTTTGGATGAGTATTCTTAGGCATCCATTAATCAGCATTCACATGTTGTACCTTCATCATCTCGAAGTTCTTATCTTTTTTCTTGTTTTTACTCATGTGTTCATATAAATTCGAGAAATCCTCCTCCAACTTACGCAGCTTCCCATAACATGAACATGCTTGCATTTTGAGGGCAATCTGTGCTAGTAATGATCAGGTGATGCATAAGTGTTTAACAAGTTCCTCTAGTAAACCTACCTCTACTACCATCATGACCTCAGATCACAATATCCTCCTCGAGAAACCTCCATTCCATATTATCTCCATGGTTGTTTCCTTCATTGTACGTTATCCTTATTTCTCCTTAGATCAACTCACCTAGACTATTCCGGCGCACTCCTATCTCAATGGCTTCATGGATATGATCAATTAATCTACAGCCATTTGGTATCATGAGTATGTGAACTTGTAAATCTTACAGTACAGGGGACACCTTCTTCTGGAATCACGCACTTTACAAATATAGGGAAATCCCAGAACATCATGGTTCAGATGACAAACTTCACAATCTAGTAATAACACGTGCACTAACTTATGTGGGTAATTATCCTTCGTATGTCCCTCTAATTCATAATTATGTTCACCATATTCCACTGTGTGCATCTCATGTGCTAAGTTGTTTAGAAAGCTTCTCTAACTATTGTTTCACCATGGCTGTAATACACGCTTCTAAGAATGTGCTCAATCTAGTATCAACACTTACAAACATCCTCATCGTGCAGAGCTGCTTCCAAATCCTCGTGCATAGATTCACATATGTATTCTAGAGAGAGTGTCTCTATAAAATGGAGTCAACAATCCCCCAATGAACCATTGTCCATGCTAACTAGGATGAATTTCATCAGATAAATTAGATAACATGTTCTTAAAACATGTGCCACACTCCCTCACGCTTTTAAAAAAACCCCTTCTTTATATCTTTGAGCACGTTGATGCTCTACTAATCAAACTCTATAATGTGAAACTTTTTCAAAAAATTAGTAGAATGCAAAGAATTCCAATGAACCATAGTACAATATGGGTCATACTTCTTGTACTAGTTATGTGTGTGCCCTTGTAGCATAGTAGCAAATTGACTAGCATTCCTATCTAAAGGTAGTGATTCCGCTTAGTGCACACAATAGTAGTTCACACTTATGCACATGGCTCTGATTACATATTCAATCCCTCTATACTTTGGTAAGTGGAGACACATATCATAGTACACCTGAGGTCTCGATCTGTAATCAGTTATTGAGGTTGATGTAGGGGTTGTTAGTGGATATAGGACTTGTCCTACTAAATCTAGATCCAAAACCTCCACTAGGAGTTCCTCCTCCTTATCCGCCAAAATCCTCTTGATCTTCCTATAGCCTTTTGTGAGCTGCAGTCCAGTTGACATACTTCACTTATGTTCTTAATGGTGGTACTAGACTGGAACACCAAAATGGTCTGCGTTGTCGCATAGTGCTACTATTGTAGTACTTCCAATGGTCTACACACTCAACATTTATGGTCCTGATGACACACCTAAAAACAATCCTTGTCCATTAAATTTCTGAACAATGGACATTGATTGTGATGCCATGGGTGCACTGCTAACTTTATCTCCTCAATTCAATAAAAAGTGATATATACTCGTCTCTTCTTGCTTTACCTGCACTAGCCTACTTCTCAATGACTGCCTCTAGAATTTGGAACACTCATGCGTAAAGGATAGGTGGCTAGGTGGGTTTTAGATGCAGTGCCTACTGGTCCTCATTTCTCTTCTTTAACATGCTCTAATATCATCTGAAGCTGAAAGGGGATTCTCTATTATGCTTGCCTAAAGTTAGGAGAGCCTAATGATGTGGCTCCTCGTCTTCTATTAGAGCTTCAAAACGTTCATGATCCATCATCCTCCTCAACTCTAGCACCTCTTGAATCTCTCGTCCATGTGTCATGTTCCTCTCTCGTGCTTCATTAAAATTGAGTCGTATTTCTTGTCTCTACCTTTTTGCCACCAATTCCACCATCTTTCTCCATGCCTGCTCATGTCCCTAAGCACGGTGGGAGTTTAGCTAGCCATGGGTAAGCACTCTAAATCCAATTCTACTATCAAAATATTGATCGATAATGGTATAGTGCACAAGTACGATCCTCTAGGCTCATCTAAGAATCTGAACTTAGCTTCCTCTGAGCACAAATAAGTAGCAATAGTGTACTCCAATGTGTAATTACGCAACACTCTAGCCCACCAATGATCTACATCTCTAGTCCACTCCACATCAGCATTAGCAAGAGTATGTAATCCTTTTACGTCTAAAGTCTTAGTCTATATTCCCAACACTTCCCTAATGCATATGGTGTCATCCACTCATACAATTTTACTGGAAAGAAGTAAATAATGTCTCATAGAGCTCATAATAAGTATTATCTTCCACCCAACGATGTGCATTGAAATCAGGTCTAGTGTTATATCTCTAGGAAAACTAATTATAACCATTCTCTACCCAACTTTCAATGCTCTCCACAATCAATTTATATGCCATCTGCAAACAGCAATCGATATGTCATCTGCAAGCAACATCCTGGAAGATAGTTTGAAAAGAGGTTCTCGTGATCAGAACCAAAATGTAGTCTCTTATTTCTACCTAACAGTTATGTGCATTGGCACCTCATTGAGATAGATCTGAATGCTCACCGAAGCATGCAGCTACTAGGTCCCTCCTTTTTGATGTTTGTTAAGATGTTAGGATGCATAATCAGAGTGATAATTGATCAATTCCTTATCCATACATACTAATTCATTACATGTGCATTCAATTGGTAACACACATCATAAGGAACATATTAGATCACCATGACTAATATCAAATGTAGGAACACATCTCCATATTTAGACACATCAATGATCATAATCCAACCATATTTATCCATTAATTCATAGAGATGAAGTTGATGCATAACATCCAAAACATGTGTCCATAGAGCCATGCGTGACATTATAATAATTAGCATAACACTACTACATCATGGGTGTCCACTAAAATGAATTCTAACCATTATATATTGGGGTGGGGACTTTCCCTTCACTTCCCATGCACCTTCCTAAAAATAGGCGTGTTCAAAATAGACACATGCATGTTTTTGTACATCATCTAATAAGAGAAGGATCATATAAATAAGACTTGATTTAATCCCTATTATTAGCCCTACATGCATGTGTTTGAACTACATGTTCATTTTCCAAAAAAATCCAATGCTTGATTACCAAGGTATCCCTTTGTGTATTGAGCACTCCAAGTCTAGTTTTAGCCTGCCCTTGGAAAAAGGCTAAGTTCTCAACTGGTTTATCTTCATATGCAGTTCTGCATGCAACCCTACTCAACCTTACGTGTGCTCTTATTTATCATGTGCACACACACTCTTAGTTCTTCCAACACTTAGTCATTTTCCCCATTCCAACACCAACCTAATAATACAACCATGATAATGCAAACACAGACCTCAAGATCAAAAACTCCCATACTTCAAAGACAACGAGACTAAGATCTTGACATTCTCTACATGAACAACCATATTAAACAATAAGAACATGCTCTTGAAGGACATACCTTGACATCATAAAGGAGACACACACACAGACTTGGACATCTCCCCCTTACTCCAATGCTTCATTTGAACCAATACACTTCTAAGAAGCCTAGTATAGGTATATGTCATTATGGAGGATCTAGAAGAGAGACCTAAGAAGATCCCAAACATTTTTTTGGCTCTTTGATGGACTCATTATTTTTATATTCTTCATTTAACATAGTAGACTTACTTTCTTGATCAATCAAACATTTTATATCCTCTTGAACACCTTGGCTAACCTCTTTATCCTTCTTGCACTCCTGTACTTGTGGATTAGATCCTTGATTCCCTTTCTTATTGTCATGATTATTCATGGTTCTAGATCCTTTCTTCAACTGTCATGCATCATATAACCTTGTAATGTTCCCTATCTTGTGACACCTAAAACATTCCATTTGTCTCCTCTTACATTCATTTTCATTATGTCCAAAACCATTGAAAGTAAAGTAATATCCATGATTGATTGATTTTTCATTCTTGCAATACTTTGCAATATGTCCCTTTAGATGGCAAAGGTAACATTCTGCACCATATATCTTACCTACCTTTTTCTCCTTCTTGCCTTGACATTATTCTTCATTCTTTCCTTCACAATTATGCCTCTAAACTTGTTTATTGCAGTCATCCTTCATCTCAAACTTTGGACTACACATACTATCTCTATGTCTATAAACACCGCTCTTATATCAGTTACCGTGAAAAAACTTCATACCTATATGCATTTGGTTGTTTGATAGTTGATCTTCCATGTGATAAAAGTTTTGAATTATCTCACTTGCTTGGATGTCTTCTATCATTAGATCCTTGACTTGATTCTTCCTTAGTTTTCTCTAATTTGACGTATCCTTCCTTGAAGCCTAGACTTGTTCTATCACCATATGCCTTTTGTTTTTCTAATTGCTTATACAAACTATCTGAACTTTCATGAAAATATGATGACTTGCTTGTAATGGTAGATAAATATTTCTTTAGATCTTATTTCTCAACCTCATGTTTGAGACACTCTTCCCTCTTGATCATTAACTCAGCTAGGGCCTCCTTAATTTTATCCTTTAATACCCTAATGACTTCCTTGTGAGATACACACAATGTGTCCAACTACTCTTTACAAAAATCTACTTCATACCTTAAGTGATAAAGATCCCCCACCTTATCACCAAATATCTCCCTCTATCTTTTTAGGCTACTTCCAAGGGCCTACTCTGATACCAATTGTTGGAATTGACAATAACTGGAGGGTGCATCATTCACCAATAAAAACCTTTACTCTTATACTTCAAACATCAAACACACATCCTCATGAAACACATACATTAATGACTAATCACAATCAAATATACTTCGCCATGAAACATATTCCATAAAAGTAAGGATTCATGCATACATATCCATAATAAAACAAGATATACTCAAAACCTTTCTTTATTGATATTCAAATCATATCACAACAATTATTGCCTTCAGCAATATGACAACAAGATACAATCAAGAGATATCAAATCAATCAACTATGCCTCTTTAATACACAAGGGTATATTCCTATTTTGCAAAAGACTTCAACTCTTCGTCAGACCTGTAATTACTTCACAGACCTGGTAAAGACATCAACATGCTCTGAATTTAACATTCAAAACACATGACACAAACTCTACCCTCCTTCATCAACTCACCATCAAGGAAACTTCACCATATTTTGCTTCACTTAAATCCACCTCATGAAAATACCACCATGTACTAAACTAGAATGTAATTATAGAGGTTTTGGGCTAGGCCCAAGGGGGTTTTCTTTGTAGCAAGAGTTTTTCAAAAGAAGATAAAAGAATTTCTAAAAGATTAACATCATAGCACCCAAAACCTCACATTTATAGCATCTTCTTGATTTAAATTCAAAATATATTAGTTTCCCTCCTTTATCTCAACCATACCAACTTAAAAACATCCCATATTAATCACTAGAACATTAACAATTGACCCATATAGGCCGGTCATTCCAAAACCTTCATCCATGCACCAAAAATCCTAAAAAACCCCAACCAATGGAAAAAATTCCCTCATGTAAAAACTATTTTTATTCAAGCTCTAAAAATAACAACACATGATGAATATTTCATTTAAAAATCATCCATGGTCACAATTAACATTAACCAATCAGATTATTTCATTTAATGGGTCGACTAGCTCATTACCTTCACATAACACTTGTTTCTAACACCCTGATTTTACCTTTGGTCCTCAAGACCCCTCAAGATGAACTCAAATACGGCATGTAAAAAACTAAATGGAAATTCTAGAACATGTATAAAACTTTTAAGTTATACATCATGAAACGTTCACATAATCAAACCACAGCTACTTTTTTCTTCACTAAAAACAAGCTGCCTAAAAACATGTTTTACAAATCCAGCTAGTTAACACCATTTTTAGACACGTTAAAGACCTCAAAATTTATTAATTGGATGAAAACTTAATCCCTCTTCACATTCTAATTGGTAGCAAGCATCAAATCAACCAACTCATTCTTTCAACAAAAGAAGTCATGTCCTGAAAAGAGAGAAATGTTCTTACTCACAAATTGACCTAGAAACCACATCAAATCAACTAATCATGAAACCAAGCTTATAACATTGGAAATATATATGAATCCTCTTTCCATAAAATATTGTAAATCATTCCAAATCTAAGTGGAAGGTCTTCAACCAAACTGATCTCTGCAACCTACTTGAAACTATCCAAAGATTGCTCTTTGACTAGTCAACATAAACGAAGCATACTAAACCATGTACTTGCATCACCATGACCTAAAATCATCATGGACCAGTAAGAAAAATTCATATAATTTCCATCATGACTATTTATTTTGTAACTCCTTTGGAAAACCTTTTTCCCAAATTGAACTTCTTCTTAAACTGACATGTTTGAGTGGGATCCACTCATCACCACAACCTCTATCATACCTTTATAGAAACCTAGAGGATTCCTCTACATTATCCAATCATCATCAATGTGCTAGAAATAAATTATGGCCACTTAAGATCATTTTCTCTCCTAACTTTTTTGAGTTAGAGTTTCAACTCATACAAAGTCGTTTACCTTCTTAACATTCGTTTGTAAAAATGTGATGATGAAATGACATCATTATTTTTTTGAAACCTTATATACTCAATGTAGAAACATATCTAAAAATCCACAAGGTCCCATGTAAATCAAACAATTCAAGGTGAGCATCAGAAGATTCAATTCGAGTTGGAAATGACCTTGTTCTTTACACCCTGTTTCACCAAAACTGACATAACATGCAAAATAATCATCATGGAAACCTATAATTTTTCCCACAACACAATTACAAACCCTAAATACATCTCCAATCATCACCATGTCACAAATATCTCTCCATATTATCTCATTTTCATAGTTATCCCTTAGGGTTTTATACTATAAATGATAGGGTCGACTGAAATAACATCATAACACATCATAGAAACTCTCTAAAAGGTCCTAACATACTTGGTACATCATAAATAAACTACCTATATGCATTCATGAGCTCATATATCTCCACAACTCAATATCATGCATTCTAATAACCATACCTGATCCAAATGAGCACCTGAAACATGGTCACCAACCTGTATATGTACCTTAAAGCTCATATGAATTCCTGAGATCTCTCCAAGCATGCTCTACATCGTGCTAAAATTCTTCTCAAATTACAAAGAAGCTCCAACCTCCATACAACATCACCTAGACTAGCTAGGTCACCTGAATAGGTTTGTAAGAATAAGAAATCCTCACCGAATCAACCTATACAACCAAGAACACCTTCGAATCTTCATGACATTATCATCCTCAGCATGTTATGACCCTTCTCCATCTTCCAATTTTTTCATTAATTAGGTTTTTCATTAATGAAAAAACCTAAACCACAACATGCTAACAAACTAAGTCTTATCCACCTCCCAATCATGAACCATTGCACTTTACACATAATGTTAAACCACATGATGTCTTGTGTGCTTTACTTGATAAAAAGTTAATATGTCTCCCTTCTAAAAATCATCACCCAACTCATCAGTTACATCGCCATCATGATCATCCTTTCTATAATTTCCACTGCATCAATGGCCATCGTGATAATGACTACTATGATATCCATGACCGCCTGCAACAATTAGATGGCAAAGGTGTCATTGTTTTCTACCCTCACTCTTGTGAGCGTTCTCTCTCTCCTATTCCACATAAGTAACCGTCTTCCACTTTTCACTTGACTCCTTCACCTCCTAAGATTATAATATACCCACCTCTTAAGGTCATCATACATCCACATCCTCCAGCTAATCCTCCTATAGTTACATCCTCTCATCCCTCACACATTTGTACCACATCTCATTGGCTTCCTAAGCAACATGTTTTCGCACTTCTTCTCACAACACCTCCTATCATTGGATCCATTTCCTCTAACATCTAGTTTGGCACTTATTCTCATGTCATTAGTGCTTCACATGCTCCCTTCATGCCTCATAGGCCTCTTCATCTCTAGTAGATGGCATCCATATTTTATCTCATTACCCAATGATTATCTCATTTTCTTAAGTTTCATGCATGACTGTTGAGGTAATTATTACTAAAATTAACCTCATTTTCACACTAGGGGGCAGTTTCTCATCTTTCCCCCATCATCTTAATCACATGCACTTATGCACGTTCTTTTACATCTCACTATACAATTATCAATACATCATTATTTTTATCTTTTATCTTCTCTAAGTCACATTGCCACTATTATTTATCTATCACATTACATCACATACATACATTTCTATCTCTCATATGATTTACCACTCATTTCTATTCACATACATTTTTTATATAATTTACTACTTAGCTACTCTTTCCACATCATACTACATCCCAACATTCATTAATCACAATAATCATTTCAACAATGCACATACAATTTATCAATTTACACAATTGATACCATTTACATATCATAATCATCACACAGTATACAATGCACACCAACAACAAATGCAACATCAACATCCATCTATACATATATAATCCAAAATCATAAGTTTCAAAATATAATCACTAGGGGCCAATCCCCCATGTGTCGATACCTCATATACAATACATCATCTATCATCCTCGCTAATGTTGTATACAATCATGAGAGCTCTAGAATTAGAGGCATTACCACTCACTCTATATCACTGATCTCAGCCTCTATACCTCTCTACCTAAATTTTTAAAAAAGAAAGCTATGTATTCTACTCTGCATATTGACCCTGTGGCTCCACATATCACACAAAAATTTCCTTAACTATACCTCCTCCACCTACAACCTCTCTCACTCTCTCTAGCTCTTCATGTCATCACGCTCACTCAACAAAATCATGCACATCACCATTGTTATAGCCACTTTCTCAAACAAATAGGAATGCTCATCTGCAATAGCATCAACCCACTCTAGCATACCTCCTCTCATGAGCACATCTGGGGGCACGTTTCTAGTCAACTTGTGTATGGAAGTTTCCATGATCATGAACCAATAAGCATCACCTATAATCCCACAAAAACCATTAATTAGAGCACATATTTTTGTTCATACATTCTATCCATCCACAAAAAACAAATCTTATACAACAATCACTTTTCTCTTATCATTGCTAAATCATCTACATCAAGGGCAAGTGCCTGACAATCTGATCCTCCTACTACAAGTCCATCAGTCGCATCCACTACTATTGGAAATAACAACACCCATATTTGTGTCTCCCACCACTAACTATATGCCTTAGTACACCTCGTGTCATCAACCCATATAGGTTTTATAGCCACATCCACCTCATCTGGACCTGGATGCACTACTTGTGCTCCAGTCAGGCCCGACCTCACCCCTAGTTGTCTAGTTTCCCTCATAGATTGACACCATATATATGGCTCTAGGGGCACATCCTTGGCCATGCCAAACTACCTCGATACTTGCTGACCTTGGAATAACCCAGTCACCCATAAAAAGTGATCCTGTGACCACATGGTGTGCCAAATGCATTGCAACTCCACACTATCATCCAACGATTCTCCATAGTCTTTTTACAACCTCCAAATAATGGCCTCAAGTCCCATCTAATCTTACATCGACCTATATGTGGTCATGCCCATCCTCCTACTATGAGTACCCACCCACCTTGCAGAAAAAACCTTGGGTCGAGCCCAATCGGCTCTTGGCCCACTAAGTGGTTTCAATATCGTAATATGCTCATATGCACACACATGCAACAATGTATTAGCTCCTATTCCACCTGCATGATCCTCCTAAGTGAATCTATACAAGTGCATGTACAAATGGGCCTATACATACCGTACTTGGGCATATCTAGTACCATTCTCCTCTATCATGTAACAAATATCATGCATCTGATACAAAATACCCACTCCACCACCCTCCACTACCACTGATGAAGCCATAATCACACCAATAAATTTCACAATCATAGAACCCTAGATCTCAAAATAGCATTCAAACTAATATATGTATCTCTGCCTATACTTGTGTCCCTATAAATACATTCATGCTACCTTCATCTGACTACAGGCATCTAATAGATGCATGATCTGTACTCTCTCACCAATTATAGGTAACCACAGTATCCTATATACATCCTCTAAGGTCACTGTCATCTCGCCCATCGGTAACCAGAATGTACATGTCTATGCGCACCATCTCTCATATAAAGCCATCAACATAGGCATATTATGAGGAATTTCCCCCAATCAAGCAACATGTCGCAAGCTGGCATGGCCCAATATATCCCACTCAGCATCTAATAGCCCCAAAGGAAGCAATGTTCTCAAATGAAAACCCACGTGAAACTCTCTAAAATGTACATCCCTCTGTATAACACAAAATGCAACTAAATTCCTATATTAACACATCATACATATTGAAAAATCATTCATCGTAATATTAAATCACTCAGAATTCAAGCATTTCACAAAATAGTGCCAAAACCCTGCCCTAAGATATCAGTGCCCAGGAGCAGGTCACTCGTGTCCAACCCAGGTCACTAGCACCTAGAACTGGGTGCTAGTGTCCCACAAGATAAAAACACCCTGACTGCCTCCGTCTAGGTTAGAAACGCTCAAAAATACACAAATGTAATTTTTTATAAAAAATAATAAAACAAAAACTATTATATTTGCCCAAAAAAAATGACAATAATCATACATACCAACTCATCATTAATCTGAGCAGCCACCCGTCTCTACTCTCTCAAATCTTAGAAAACTCATTGCCCTAACATGCGGCATCTCCATCATTCAAATCTCATATCTCAAGCACTCTAGGTATAAATGAAATCATTATTCTCCTTTTTACTATTACTATATATAGTAATCCCACTTTATCATCTATTATAGTTACTATTTACCTCAATTTTTTCTATGTGATGCACATTACATAGTTTCACTCATATCTTAAGCCTCATAACTTTGTTTGTCTTGTCATTTATGACATACGGATCATAATCTCCTCTAGCATTTTCATGTATAACTCTCAACATCTCATATTCAAATCTGGCACATGTACTAATCAATATATCCTCATGCTTTGACAATACTACTACTATTATCTCTCATTTACTACTACAACATCTCATATGTCTTCCTTTCGGCTCAGTGCTCATTTCTCCACCCTTCACCCTTTCATCAAAAGGGGGGCATATAATTGGTATCATCTTATAATCCCTCTCAGATATACCTATCACATTACGATCACACTTTTCTCTGATCTTATTCGAACAAAGGAACAATTATTCTATATGACAATAAGTACTTTCTACTATCACAAATATACTCCCCTAAATGACCTAATCTGGGAGCAAAACAAAAATATATAAGTGAGAAAATCTACTACGTACACATTATTTCAAACATATCTCTTATCACTCAAATCAAGTCAATCAATCGGTACAATAATCACATTCATTATCTCACCCAGATGACCTAGCTTGGGAGTCACATTACATTACCACTGCTTCCAGAAGACCTAAGTTCAAATCCATCTAGCACTATTCAATCGGAACACTCGTTATTTTAGGAGTGGGGGAAATGAGATGTTGTTGCTTTTCCTATACTACTCTTATGTGGATTCTTCAATCAGAAAAAATTATTTTTCAATCGGAACTAATCATGAACTAAATTTGGTCTCTTTCCATCTGTAGCGGTTGGACCTTTTAGGGGTGCAGTCATGGTGTTTCATCATTCTCTTTGTGGATTTAAAGAAATAGATAAGGGTATAGGCCAAGGATGAATACTTGTTGTGATGGTCGGTTGGAGGCTATGCGCGTGTTCTAACTTCTTGATTCAATGTTGATTGTGTGAGCTTACTCTTGGCTAGGAGGAACTACCTAAAATGTAAAACAAGACCACAAAATAGAGTTAAACAATATATGCCAGTGGGCTGCCTAGCGTGTGCTAGATCTAGGAAGTGTGGTACTTCCTTGGTGGCAGTCAACTAACTATTTAATATAACTTAACGTAAGAAATGACCTAAATAAATAATGTCCTACTGTAGTTGATATGATTTGGATATCTCATCCAAATATAATATAACAGGCTAGGTTAAATGATCAGATCTAGAAGTAGGGTAGGTAGTCAAGATGTTAGAGCAGGTCAGGGTCAAGTACTGGGTAGCTTGGGTTTACTTGAATGTAGGTTATTAGGTTTCTATACTTGGCAGGATTACCAAATACAGAGACTAACATCGGTTAGGTGTGACCGATGACAGTTAAGGCGGGATGGTAGAAATTTAATAAACTAGGTTTTAGCGGGTTTGTCTGAGATTGAACAGAGATAGTAAGGGGAATAGTTAGGTCTGTGGAGGTGTTGGGAGTACTCAGAGGTATTCAAGAAACAAGTATAGTTGATTAAATGATTGTGGGTGATGGAATGGTTGGGTGCACATGAAGGTAACAGAGGTGGGATGAAAAATGCAAATAGATGTTGATAAACAGAGATGAAGAAACTTTGTAATCTAGATAAGTATCAAATGATGCAGGTTAAAGATACACTTACTAGTGTTTGCAGATTTGATGGTTGGATGATGGTGATGGTTGATTTGTGGAATGTTGTTCAATGCTAGAGCAGTGCTTCCTGAAATACTACTGTGAGTGCAAATACCTTCAAAGCCATCTTAGTGCTAGTTATGGATGCCTGGATGTGTAAAAGGGCTCTGGTTCTTGCTTGTATGTAGATCTCCTTCGTTCCAAAAATTGAGAATGTGGCCAACCTTCCAAACAAGGTTACCAAAGTGAATATATGGTAACCAATGATAGTTTAGGGTGACCGGCATTCGGTTTTTGGTTGACCGGCGTCGGTTAAGGTTGGAAATCCTAGGTTTACTAAAAATGACAGATCTTGACAATCTTTTGGGCCAGCTCTGTCTATTCTCGTGGGTCAAAACAGAACATTGCATTTTAATAAATGGGAATGTGGTTAGAGGGAGAATAGGCATGTGATTTTAGGTTTAAACTAAGTCTTAGTTAATTAAGGTAGGTAGGACTAAGTCTTAGTTAGTTATGGTGAGTGAATGTTGAGTCCTAGTAAAGGGGAAATATGCTAAAAATTGGTTTATGATGAGGTGTCTAGGTGAGGTGGTGGGCTGAGGTGTCTAGGTAAGGTGGAAATTATTTTTAATTAAGGTAATTTAATAATGAGTATTGTGAGCATGGGTATTAATGTAATTGTAAATAATTAAATTAATATTAATGTGGGGTAAAAGGGTCTTGGTTAGGTGAATATGTTTAAGTTTAGCTATTCAAAAAGGGACCAAGGGAAGTGTGACCCAATTTTTGTGTCTACATTTTGCCCCTTTTTATTATGTAGCTTGTATTGGTAAGTGACGCTGAAAAAAATAGGAAGTGATTGCCCCATGTGTGGGTGAAAGTGATCCCCCTCAAACCAGCCACTGATGAGGTATAATACGGAATTGGTGAGTGGTTTGATAAATGCGTAGTGGATGAAGATAGGTGTGGATGGGTATGAGTACTATGGGATAGGGTGATGGTCAACTCGGGTAATAGGGAAGGGTTGGGGTCAAAATCAGGTCATGGGTAATGGCAATCAAATGCATGCACATGTATAGATTGCAACACAGTACCATGTTTAAGAGCTTGCAAACTCTACATTATCCAAGGTCGATAGGTTTATCCAAACAAGGGTAAGGTGATTCAGCTATCCAAGGTATAAGATATGGTATGGAAACACAACGTAGGTCAAGTGTAGGAACGTTTAGGTATGTTCTAGTACACCAAAGGTTTGGTCAGGATAAACGGCACGGCAATAGGCAAGGTATGGTTGTTAGGCTAAAACAACATTGATGAGGCCATAAATTGGTCATAAATTACCATTAATTTTTCCTTCCAAGTTATCTTTGAAAGTGGATCTAAATGTAATCTAGGAACTTATAGTTTGCTTAAGATAGAATATAGGATATATATCTTGTTCATTCTTTAGAAATCTTTTGTTATCTATTTTTTTGACTAATCCTATTGATTATTTGGGAAAATATGCAAAGTCTTGTGTATGCAGGCCATAAAGGAAAGATAATGCTAGTATTGGAAAAAGTGGAATTGATCATGGATGGTATATCTAAACTCAAATCTAATTTCATATTTATATTCCTCTTGAAAAATTATGCAAGTTCAAAAAAAGAATCATCTCAATCCGAGAAAGGTATTTGGTCAAAATCATATTTTGAGGAAAATCCTCCTTCCAATAATGTAGAGGAATAAAATCATTATGATTATTTTTACTAAAAAGCAAGGAGAAGATTTGGGAGAAAATCTTCCTAAAATAAGTGAGATAAGACTTTGACTCCAATAATATATCTCTCTCCATATTTTTGTGGAGATGGAGATCTTAGTTGTTAGGATTAGAATAAAGATAAGATCAGATTGTATCTCCCAAAATAAGGAGTTGGTTGGACGCATAAATTATAAATGCAACCTTCCACACTTAGATATGTAATTCCTTTCTCTCAAGAAATAAAGATTTGTTCTTTCTTTCCAATCTTTTAAAGTAAAGTAATTCTGCAAGTTTTGAATTACAAGTATGAATTAATTCATCTTCCAAGGAATGAGCTGGCCACTCATTCCAAGGAAGATGGATCAATGTGTTAATGTTTGTTTCTTTATTTTTGCATTTTTTCTTTTGTTGTAAACTTCTGATTTCATGTTATGTTATCCTTCTTCGGTACAATTTTTACTATGAACCTGTAGGTGTCTTTTTATCTTTTAGTTATTTTTAATTTAGCAATTTCATTTATGCAAGTTTCATTTCTTTTATACAAGCTTTATTTATGCAAGTGTGATTTCCTTTATGCAAGCATGCCTTTATATTCCTGCAAGTGTGATTTCCTTTATGCAAGTGTGTTTACATTTCTGCAAGTGTGCCTTTAAATTTTTTCATGTGTGATTTTTTTATGTAAGTTTGGTTTGTGTTTAAAGGAGTTGTTTTCCAAGATCTTCTTCTCTTAATGCATACAACCTTTACAAACCAACCTGGATTGACATTATTAATGGCGAGGATTGACGACCCTCATCAAACATAGGTAACAACATCACAAGGTATAGCAAATACATAAGGTCAATGGTCACACCAAGTAGGCCAGGTCCAAGTAAATAGGTCATGGCATGGGTAAGGCCAAGGTATAGGTGAAATAACAAATCCCAAGATGTAAGAAAGGAAATGTAGGGATAGTGTGGGGTCATAGGTATGGTTCCATAGGTGTCTAATGATAAAAATTGTGTGATCACTAATGGTTACAGGTAAAAGGAATCTTAGCAAGGCCAAATAGTTATAAGGGTTGACCGATGTCGGTTATAGGGTGACCAACATCAGTTGGCTAGGGCACAAATGTGACCAATGTCAGTCAGGTCAGGTTGGGTTTATAAAATAAATTTTTTGTATTTTACGAAAGCATTGTTGTGTTGTGACTTTAGAGAAAATGATAGAGCCATTTGACCTTTTGTACCTTTTCGAGAAAGAAGGACAAGGCATTATACCGGGATGAGGTGGAGATTACAAGTTGGTGACAGGAGCTAGTAGACGGGTCCACGAGAGTAGTGTGGTCGATTGTGATTGGTTGGAGGTGAGAAGTGGATTGGGACATGGTAGAGGTAGGAGAGGGCTTGAGTGGGCCACTGGTATAGTGGTCAGATGTACCACCATGCTGACAGAACCAAGATGAGGTGAGATTCAATCCCAGTTGACACTTGTTAGTTGAAATAGTTTGTAGAAATTGGTTTGGGTAGAAACGGTTTCGAGTAAGAATTAAATTTGAATTTGGAAGTAGAATTGATGAAATAGGAAGGTTAGGAAGTATAATGTGGGTCAAATATGGGTAGGGGGAAAGCTATTGGAGGTTTGGGTAGCTTGATAGATTAATATGGTCAAATTTAAAAAAAATGGGGGAGGGTTTTGGGGGTTTGGTCGGCATGACAGTGACCGATGTCAGTCAAGGGTAGCCGACATCGGTTAACCATACCCGACATCGGTCAAAATAGTAGGTGACTGATGTCAGTCATGATGGATCAATGTCAGTCACCAATGACCGATGTTGGTTGGCTTTTGAGGAAAAATAGGTCAAGAAAGGGTTATGGTGGGAGTTAAAGAGAAACCGAGGTAGTGAGGTATAAATTTAAGTGTGTTGAGAATAGGTAGGGTAAAAAGGTATATATGATACGAGTTGAGGCATGGGAAAGTGGGATGGGGGAAAGGGGGAGGTCGTTAGGGTTGCAGGGAAATAAATAATAAGCATTTTAGGAATAGGTTAGTCAGGTAAGTGATACGTTAAGTGTGGTCAAGATGTAATAATAGTGTGGTGTGTTGGGTGTAGGATAGGGACCAGGTGCAAATGAGAGATAGTACCGCCTCTATTATCAATGGTATGAGGGAGCATGATGGTAGAGGAGTGGTGGTACATTACAGATGTTGGCCTTATTGGGGTTAGATGATACATGCACATAGTTTGAGATCCGAGCTTGATGGTCACACTCATCAACAGATGGGATTCAGTGACCAACACATTTCATCTGTCGACGAGTGAGATCATAATTACCCTAGAGGATGTGTACAGGATCTTGCGGTTATCGATAGTAGGGACACAGGTTTATTCTATTTCTTTTGAGGCATCGAAGGAGCTGATGTTGGTGGTGCTTGGAGAGGGGATGGCAGAGATGAGGTTCCAAAGCACAAGCCTGAGCTATAGAGAGATGTACACGGCCCATCCTGAGGAGATGAGGCTAGTAGTCCTTATTATGGAGGCAGTGTGTTGTTTTGCACTACCATATGTGGAGGGTGGGAGATTCCCATGGGCACTGATGGGGGTTCTCCATGACATGATGGAGGATAGAAATTGGTTTTCTTGGGCACCAACATACTTAGTGGAGATATACAGGGAGTTATGGGCCTAGGGGCGGTTATGGAGGTTGATTTTTTGTTGTACCTTTCTTCTTCACTATTGGGCATATGAGCACATCGTATGTGTGCTTCCAATTAGTATGCCCTGACTGGATGCATTCGAGGTGGGCTTTGTTTGAGTTGGGTATAGGCATTGGGTTCTTTTTGTTGGAGAGCGTAGGGCTACCAAGGCTACTCATAGTGTGGAATATTATAGGTGGGTGCTTGGAGGGGTTATTTGTAGTGGACATCATTTGGAGGCCATAAATTGGCTTCCCCTCATACAGGTAGATGGCAGTGGAGTTGGATGAGTTATAACTACTGAGGTGGATAGAGGGGCACTGCACCAGAGAGCATGAGATGATACCTGTAGATAGCGTCAAGTGGTAGTTTGGGCTGCCCTAGGATGTGCCACCACCGTTCCCTCAGTATAGGAGAGATGACATGGAGAGGCCTATGGCTCTACCACAGCCGATAGTGCCGATAGGGTAGGAGGGGCAGGTGGTGGACCGGCAGATTGATTATGCCAAAATTACAGATAGATACAGGCAGTGGTGGGAAGTCCAACTATGAGTAGCACCACCTAAGCCAAGGTAGCAAGACTTGGCTACCCTCACAGTTCAGAGGGATACACTGTAGGGATAGGTGGCTACCTTAAAGGCCTAGATTATAAGTTTACAAGGGTAGTTAGCAAGGTCACAGGTGTAGGTTTCCACTTTACAGGAACATGTAGCAGGTTTACAGGGTCAATTGGCCACCGTGTAGGCACAAATTATGACCTTACAGGCACAGGTCACAACACAGGTAGCACCTCAGGCTCCGAAGCAAGGTCCCGTGGTACAGGGAGGAGGGCAGGGTACATAGGTATAGGGGCCGAGACCACAGTGGCAGGGTAGGGATCACAGGTACAGGGGTTGATACCCATGGCACTGCTGCAGATAATGTCGATGGCCAGATTCAAGGATGCCCTAAATGAGGTCAGGTACTAACAAGATTATTTGAGTGTTGTTAGGATAGACGTCTCTTCCTATGCTGAGTATAGGGTACAGTAAGCCTCGAGTGAGAGGACTAGATCTCACACACATAGTACAGAGAGTACAGGGGGCCGGTGAGCCAATAAATAGGGCCAGGGAGAGGCAGCTAGCTCACAGAGGTTGGGCCCAGCTACAGGCCAGGTAGAGGCAAGGGCTAAACCCTTAGAGGGCAAAGAGATGGTGCAAGGAGTTGGGCTAGAGGAGAGGAGGAGGAGACAGATGAGATCGGCATGGATATCAAGTGGGGTAATGATTAGTCACCATATATATTTAGGATATAGATTTTTGTATATATTTTTTATTTATACCGGCATGCGTGCCAAAGATAGCGAGGATGTACATTAGGGGCATATGTATTGATTATGCTTCTGTGCACATATGTATGCACACATAGATTCAAATGATTTATATAGATATGGTGATATTTATGGTATGATGTTGTGTTTATGTTGTAAAATTTTCATTGTTATATGCATATGGGTGGAAACCAAGTGGATTAGGCATGGTGGAGTCAGGTCAGTTTAGGCATGATGGAGTCAGGTTGGTTTAGGCATGATGGAGTCAGGTTGGTTTAGGCATGATGGAGTCAAGTCAGTTTAGGCATGATGGAGTCAAGTCAGTTTAGGCATGATGGAGTCAGGTCAATTTAGGCATGATGGAGTTAGGTCGGTTTAGGCATGATGGAGTCTTTTTTTTAATTTTGATTTTATGTCCAAGTTGTTGGTAACATGGGAGACAAATGGTAATGTATATGCATTTTATGGTTTAAATTTCCAAATATTTGCTATGGTGGCAATATAAAAATGATAAATGAATAATTTGATGATGTGGTAAAAATATTTGTTAATTGGTGCTTGTTTTGTTTAATTTCCAATTGTTGATATAAAATAGCAACTAACTGAGGTGGAATGTGAATAGGAAAATAAAGGGGAAATTGGTTAGGGTAAAGGGTGGCTGAGCTAACCTCCAAGGGCCCCACGCCCTCAGAGTGCTACTTACATAGCCTCAGTAAAAAGGGGCCTCAGGCTTATGTAGTTCTCCCATAAGCTAGGGAAGAATATGATGAGGTAGAGGAATGGGTTGGTACGTTTTAGGTATGATTGAGTCTTGGTCATAGGCATGGTTGAGTCTTAGGTGATAGGCATGGTGGGATCTTAGGTGATAGGCATGTTGGGGTCTTAGGTGATAGTGGAAAGCTTTTAAAATGTAGGTGTCGATGGTCTCATCCTGTATAAGGTGATCAATAAGTAATGAAGAAGGTGAATGGTAAGAGGTGGTAAATATCCGCTTAATTGATAAGAACCTTAATAATTCTACCATACCCAAAATGGGCTTATGAATGTAAGACCCTAAAGGCATTGAATAATGGGCTATTCTAAGGGTGAAGAAAGTCACATGATCACGAAATGTCGTAGTTATGGCAAGTCCCTTGAGTAAATAGACAATTAGAGTGAAAAGGAAATGAGGTGAAAATGGGTGGTTTAGCATAACCTAGTGTATGACAGTGTTGGCGAGAAAATTTGTCGAGTGGACAAACTTGTGGATTTCTTGCCAATGCTCTGGGAATCTAAGTCCCTCTACTTAACTGGTGTAGCTGCCGTATGTGCATGCGCAAGAAAGTGTGGATTTTTGTGGTGGTCTTTCGACTGGGGATCCAACAGGGGCACTCCACTGACCCTGCAGCAAAGCTTGTTGATACCTGCAAGAGAGGAATTTGTCTAAAAGTGGGAAAGGGAGTGATAAAAGAGGTAGGGGAACTAATGCTACATGTAGATAATTAGATTCCTGCACACACACTAGTTAGAAACTTTAACAGATGCATTCATGAGAAGAAACAACTATGTAAATAAAAACACGACCAAATAGAATTTATCAATCACAAAGTATCAAGAAACCCCTTAGTCAAAGAAATATGGAAAATCCTTCTTCTTGTATTGATTGGTCAACCCAAAGTTGTACATAATGGAGAAATAGAGGAAATTTGAGAATGAGGGGAATGGAAGAATTTTCCTATCTCCTTTGTTCTCTCAAGGTACAATATACTCTTGAGTTTACAAGATCAATCGCCAACCCTTTGCAATGGGAATGACGTTACAATTTATAGAATGAGAGGTGACTCTTCATCTATCTCATGACCCTCCATATGCCTTAATATGACTTAAGATTTTTCATATTCCATTTTAAATATTTAAGTCCCTTTTATAATAGCAAGGCGACTTAATTTATATTATGTTTCTAAAGTCACTTTTAAGTGACTTAAAGGCATATCAAAAAGTGCAAACCCCAATGAAGAATTAGAACATTTGAAAGTGAGAGAAATTTGGGGAAAGAGGAGAGGGAAAGAGAGAGAGAAGAAGAAGAGGAAATCTCATTGGTCCTATGAAGCCCATTGGTCCCTATTCATGGAAATCTCTGATGCGGCAAAGTTCTAAATATCCCATTATGCCAAAACTGTTCTTTGAGCGTGGCTTACTATTTTTGGTAAGCACCATATAGGGAGATTTACTATTTTTAGTAAGAGGTGGTCCTTGCTTCTTCTTGATCATCTTGATGTGATGAAAATATTCATCTAATCCTACGCACATTGCCTTTGCTTTGACCACTTCTTGGGGTAACTTACTATTTTTGGTAAACACCCATATAGGGAACTTACTATTTTTAGTAAGTGTTCATTTCCACTATTTTCTACTATGAACACTCATTTGGGATCTCTCGTAATCTTCAATGCATGTTTCCTTTGTCTCAGCTACTTTTGATGATGACTTTCCAAGCATAGCAAGTTTGTATAGGAAAAATTACTATTTTTAGAAAGGGTGTTTCCAATGCCTGATTTGTGATGGAACATACTTTTTTGGACTCTCCTTTTCATTATGATCAGACCGTCCAAATTTTACATAGTTTTTCCAACTAGAAAGCGTGGAAATAAATTTTGAAATTTTAGCCTGGCAGTGGCTTCAGGCACGGAGCTGCCATGGCAGCCATTAATGGAGCTCAAAATATTTAGGTCTGGTTTTTTGTCTCCGTTTGCAATGAAAACAACTCCATTGCAATAGGTTTTTCATTTAGAGCTTGTGTGCAAATTTTTATCTTGTTTCCATTGCCGGAATGATGGGAAATCCAATGAATGTGAACCGGTGCACGAAGAGAGGGTTTTGTTGGAGCAAATGATTCTGGGCACCATTTGACCTCTTGTTTATTGCATCTTGATCACCTTGAAAAATTAGGAAATCTGCAAAGGATGGCATCACGATCCAACTTGTATCTTGTGAGATATGAAGATTTTTCGATCAAGTGACTTCATGATTATCTGGCAAAAAACCTTCATTTTCTCCCCGTTCTTCATCATTTCACTCCATTTTTATCTGATACCTACATATTTCTATTTATTCATGGTGTGGAGAGTTTATGTGGCCATGGAGGAGCTGGTTTGGAGTAACAATGGTGGACCGGGTGTCTAGACAATCATGCAAGAAGCCATGACAAGGTATGAAGTTGTGGAGGAGAAATGAGAGGAAGAAAATGATTGAGTGTTGGATTTAAACTCTAAAAACATGCACATGGAGGGGCTGGGCACATTTTTATGTCCCTAATGTCCCTGACATTAGGGATGTGAGGGACATTAATTTCCATGGTGGTCAAGGCGATGTCATGTGTCCTAGATCCGACGGCAGGGAATTTGCTTGAAAAATGCACCTAGGGGCTAAAAGTCAGTCACGTGGGTGTCCAAATGACTCCCCATAGGGGTTGGGAGCATTTTCCATGTCTTATTTCCCCCACCTCATGTACATAAGGGACATCAGTTTCCACGGTGGTCTTGGAGGTGACACGTGGCGCCCGATCCAACGGCAAGGAATGGATGCTCCAAAAATGCACCTAGGGGCTGAACTGTCAAGTCTGGAGGTCACATGAGGGTCCAAGAGGTCATATGAGGGCTGAGATGGCTTCAAGGGGGTTGGGATAACTTTTCCAACCTTTTATGTCCCTGACCTTGGGGGACGTGAGGGACACAAAATCCTACCAGGCTCCTGGTACTGACACGTGTCCTCCCAAAAATTTGGCTAAGTCCTGAACTTGTAACAGTGATAACTTGAGCTCCTGATGGAATTTTTTGGAAACATTTTATATGATCCTGACTAGAAATTGCCTCTTGAATCTAATGGTGGGGGTATAATGTCTTTATTATTCCATTTTATCCCTAAAAAATCAGATTTTTGATTTTGTACTCCACCTATGCCTGAGAAAAACTGCCTGCACGCATGATGCGCCAAAGTGTTGTGAAAAATATTATTTCACCATAATTTAGGCCTTAGAATCCTATTTTTGGATATATGTTTTTTTTGCTCCTAACTCTATCCAGAGCTCCTGGAATCTTCTTCTGAAGCCCAACAGTTGTTTTAGGCCTGTGTACCGCCTAGACTTGTGAACCCTGTTTTTTACTCAGACTACTCCAAGTCTTGCAAAACTTCCCCAGACCTTCCAAAATCATTTCCATGATGTTCCAAGGTATTCCATTCACCTCCATGTTGATTTTTGTCCTTTTTTTCTGCTCCAGGGGTTGATTCATTCCTGGGAAGGCCAACAATAGCCCTTCCCAATACTGCCAGAAGATAGTATCTTTTCAGAACTCCCTAAAATCACCTAGGAGTAATGAATAGACTTACCTAAATCACCTAGGGGGATGAGATAACATTATTCAAGAGGTCATTTGGACTGATTGGATAGACCTGAGGTGTCTTGGAATGATGTGACTTAAAAAAATTAACACTGGGGTATCATTGTCATGCTTGGAAATTGTCAATTTCCCTGTTGCATATTTGCATGACAACATATAGCATGATTATCTAGCAAGAATCCCATGATCTAAAATAGGAAATTCCATTATGAAAATTTATCATTTTTTTAATTATGTGTTTTTTTTTTTGATAGACTGATCGATGCAGGAAGTCTATATGGGATGAGTATATTATCTCCTTGAGGTCTTCGTGAAGTTGATTGATGCGGGAAGCTTCAGAACATTTTATTATTTTTTTCAATGATTGTACATAACTATCCTTCAAGAGATCATTCTATCTATAGTAGCGAGGTAGAGAGAAGATATGTCCTTTTAGAGGGAGTCACATTTTTGCTGGAAGTTTGACTCAAGGAGTTGAATCCCATTTTGCTTTTGGATGTTTTTAAGTCATGGAAAATACTATAGAAGAAGATTAGGTTCTTGTTTAGAATACAAAACCATAGTACACAGAGGTTAACTATGAAAGAGGTAGTTTCAAGTGACGAATGACCATGGGATTCCATCTTTGAAAAAAGATGAAAAGTATCAATGAGAATCATGCTATGAGTAGAGTCGTGGTACTCATATTGAAGATAAGGCTGAAAGGTGATGGGTAATCACATTATTCTTGTTTAGTCATTGATCCTCTAGACGGGTAATATGGAAGGTGAACAGCGCTCAAGGGACGAGTGGTTAATTGACAAAAGGTGATATAGGACTTGATGTCAACAATAAAATTCTCTAAGATGTAAGGCATTGAAGGGCTCAAGTTCAGGTTTACCTTCAAGTGAAGGACAAACGATAAGCACCTGATCCATATGCATGAGTAACCATATAGGGTCCAAGCCAATTAGGAGAAAATTTACCCCATTTACTTTTCTCTTATTTGGTTACATGTTGATTTTTCCTTTAGGACGAGGTCACCGACCTGAAAGGGTCGTTCATGGACATGTTTTGCATAGGCACACTTGATACGTTTTTAGTAGATTTGGAGATGGTCAAGAGCATTGATACGATGTACATCTAACAACTCAAGTTTTGCTAAATGGTCCTCGAGAAAGTCATCGCCATTGAGCATATCTTGTAGTGAGATGCAAAGAGATGGAATTTGGACTTCGAGAGGAAAGACAGCATCGGTACCATAGACCAGAGAGAAAGGTATGGCAGCAGTTGAAGTGCGAATACTATTGCAGTAGGCCCACAAGGTGAAGAGAATGTGTGTATGCCAATCCTTCCCAGTATCGTCAACAACTTTCATAAGAATTTTGTTCAAGGTTTTATTGGTTGATTCTGCTTTGGCCATTTGTTTGTGGGTAATAAGGTGATGAGAAACTGAGTTGAATGCCAAAAGTTTCACACAACTTTCGTAGGGTTTTGTAATTAGGATAGGCCCATTGAACCTTGAAAAAATCCAACACCTTGGACAACACCACTTGAGAAAAGGGACAAGAGATGAGGAGGCGGTTGACACTTTCCCCCTCTTTTTTATAAAGAACATGCCTGTTGGGGAGGAGCATGCCAAGTTTCCTCAAATTGTTCATAGTGAGGATTTTTTTTCTGAGCAGCCAACCATAGGAAAATGTTAACTTTAGGTAGAAGGTCTTTTACCCAAAGTTTACTCCAATAATCTTTTTGGCTATAATTCTTAAAGTTTAGGAGGTATGTTAGATTTAATAGAGAAATTTTCAGAATCCTCTTCCTTCCAAATAATAGAATCCTTGTTTTTTTGGAAGAGTGGAATATAAATATTCTTTAACTTTGAGTTGAGGTCATCAAAAAGTTGAGTTTCCCCAATGAAGTTTGGAGGGGGAAGCACCTTCTCCCAAAGAACAAGATTGTTGGAGAAGCTCCAATAGTCCCCTAACCCAAACTTTACCATTGTCTTCAAAGAATTGTGCCACAGTTCTCCCATGATATTCCTCCACTAGAGGTTTATCAGAGATCCAACAGTCCCTCCAAAAGTGAATTCTATCTCCTTTCCCAATATTCCATTTAATACCCCTACTTAGGATCTCCCTAGAAGAGAGAAAAGAATTCCAAAAAAATGATCCCTTAGGGATATTGTCCTGCAGAAAGAAAGTCTCTATTCTACCAATATTCCTTAAATATTTCATTTTGATGATATTAATCCATAGGCCTTCTTCCTTTATCGCTCTCCAACCAAATTTAGCCACAAAAGCTTCATTCATGAGTCTCATATTATTTAATCCCAGCCCCCCACAATCCTTAGGCTTGGTCACTTTTTCCCAAGCCACAAGAGGAAATTTGAACTTCTCCTCAGAAACCAGTGCACAAGAACCTTTTTTGAATTTTTTCAAGAGCTTCCAAAATATTACCCGGGAACTGAAAAAGGGTCATGATATAGATTGGAACACCTTGAAGAGAGCTTTGGAGGTGTTGAATTTTTCCATCTTGAGATAGGAGAATCCCCTTCCAAGAAGACAACTTATTGGAAACTCTCTTTAAGTAGAGTGTTCCAAATGGAATGATTTAGTTTTTTGTGAATGAGGGGCATTCTCAAATAGCATTCTGGAAAATTATTTTATCTTAGCAGCCAAAAATTTGGGCCAGTCTCTCTTGAAAATTCTCTTCCACATTTATGAAGAAAATAACACTTTTGAGGAAGTTGACCAGCTGGCTAGAGACCTCCTCATACTCATTCAGAACCTCTTTGAAGATATATGATTCTTGTATAGATGCCTTCCCCATCAAGAAATTTTCATCACAAATTGGTTGAGGCAGGTAGGTTGAAGGCCATTAGAAATTTTGAGACCTTGCAAGAGGTTAAGGGAAACCACCTAGTTGTAGAGTCTGCTTAAAGTTTCTGCCACAATCATATAGAGGAAGGGGGAGAGGGAATCTCCCTATCTAAGACCTCTACCAGCTTGAAAGAAGCCTTTTGGTTTACCATTGATCATAACTGAGAAACTGTATGAAGAAATACAGACCATAACCATGTTGAGGAAGAAGGCATCAAACCCCAACTTGGTCAGAATAGAACGGAGAAGGGCCCACGAAACTCTGTCATAAGCTTTGTGCATATCCAACTTGACAAACATGGTGGATCTTCCTTAAATTTAGACAGAGTGAATGGCTTCTTGGATGACCACAATGCTATCAAGAATTTGTCTCCCAAGAACAAAAGCCCCTTGATTAAGAGAGATAAAATTTGGCCAGCACTTTCCTAATCCTAAAAGCGATAATTTTGGAAATCAATTTGTAGTTGGTGTTGCATAGACTGATGGGTATAAAATATTTCACATCCTTGGCCCCTATCATCTTGGTAATAAGGACCAGGAAAGTGTTGTTGATCTGTTTGAGAATCTAAGCATTACTGAAGAAAGTCTGGATCATCTCAATGACCTCATTCTTGACCACTTCCCAAAACTGTTGGAAGAAGAAATTCGGGAACCCATTTGGTCTAGGAGATTTATCTAGTTCCATGTCAAAAATGGCATATCAGATTTCTTCCTCCCCAGGAATGAGCATGAGATCTCTATTTTCCTATTGTGAAATGACATTCTAGAAGAGTCCAAGGGCCTTCTCCCAAGAAGTTCTATTTGGATCAGCCCCAGGGAGAAAGAGATCCTTAAAATATTTGAAAATAACTTCATTGATTTCTTTTTCATCTTCTATGAGAGTACCATCATTTTTCCTGATTTCCTTGATCTTAAGATGATTTGTCTTGGAGGTGGTAGATAAATGGAAGAATTTAGTGTTATTATCACCCTCCTTTATCCATTTAACTCTAGATTTTTGCTTCTAGTAGACTTCCTCCTTGGCCAAGATATCATGGTATTCAATGAGGAGAGCATGCTCTTGACTTTATAAGTGCTTAAATTGAGCCCATCTTCCTCAATCAGTTCCTCAATAGTCCTTAAGTCTTCCTCTATTCGGCTCTTAGACTGAAAAATGTTCCCAAAAATTTCCTTATTCCAAGTTTTCAGATTTCGTTTAACATGCTTCAACTTAAAACTTAATTTGTACATTAGTACCCACCATGGACCGTGATCCCCCCACCAATTTGAATTCTCAAGAGGATGTTAAGATGTTGGAGCCACATTTTTTCAAATCTGAAAAGGTCTAGCTTTTTTAGATATAGACCCATACCCAGCTTGAGAATAATCAGATTCCTGGTCAGATCCAATTTTGGGCAAGGTGGAAAGGGAGTAGAGTTGATTAATCATGCAATAATGACTCACTACAAATATTTCCAGGTCTAATCTGTATACAGTTCATGTCCGATTCTTCTGTTAGCCCAAGTAAATTTGGATCCTCCAAGCTTGAGGTCCACAAGATCATTATATACTAAAAAATAGCTAACTCATCCATGTTATCCATATAGGAAATGGATCCACCTTTTTTTTTCCAGGGAAAGAGGGGTATTGAAGTATCCTCCAACAATCCCATCATCATCTTTAAAATAGGGACCTGCCCTTAGTAATTTCTCCCCAAAGATTCCTTCTACCAACCACAGAGTTGGGGGCATAAATATTATAAATAATCTAGGACTTGTTTGAAATTAAATCAATAAAACCCATGGTTAGGTGGTTGGTCGATGACAGGAACACCAAGCCATTAACCAAGAGGGGATTCCCATTGGGTGACAATGCCTCTTGAAGCCCCTTCTGAGCTTACCCCAGCCTAAAGAGCATTCTTTCCAGACCATCTTTCCCACTTCTTTGAATCTTTCTATACTCATCTTTGTTTTTTGTATCAACAATATATCAGGTTTGTATTTGTTCCTAAAGATCCTTCATAATTATTTTCTTACTGTGGTTATTCAACCCTCTAATATTCCAAGAGAGTAAGATCATTTAATTCTTTGATTGAGGAAACCTAAGAGGTTTATACATCCCTTTATCCATATCTTTCTTTACCAAGGTCTCCCTCTTCTCCTTGTTAGATTTTCTCCCTTTTGGAGTTAGGCCTTTACCGACATCAACTCTGAAATTAATTCTAGTAATAGGCTTGGACCCTATTATAGGAGTGACAAGGGAGGACACTGGATCAACAGAATCCTAGAACAATACCTCCCATCAAGAGGTCAAAATCATTTTGAAGTCAAGATGCCTTCCTCCTATCTTTGGCCAAAAGAGCTTTGTCCAATTGAGGGATAGATCTTCCAGGGGAAACTTCCCTGAGCCCACTTTCAGTGCATAGTTCCCTTCTGAATCAAAAAAATACTCAGCTTCCTTTCGTTTTAGAGTTTGGGGAAAAGTCCTCTTCACTCATCTTATTGTTTTCTACTTTACCCCATTCAACCTTATTCTTTGATTGTCCACTTCGAGCTTCGGCTTCAGCCTCAGCCTCAACTTGTGTTTCTACAAACTATAGTCTCCTTTTGAACCTCTTGATCCCTTTTAGGGTCCTACCTGAAGGTTTTCTTCCATTTTTCCCCAACCTTTCTCCATTTTGTGTTATCTTTATTAGGAGCCATAGAATGAAATATTAGACCTGATTCATGCTTCTTCTTCTGTGTTGGGCACTTTCGAGGATCATGCCCCACATATTTACATTTGTAACAAACAAAAGGGGACAGAACATACTCAAATATTTGTACCCAATCCCCAAACTTTGAGATAAAATTGATAGTTTCTTCTAGCACAGCTTCTTCTTTCATATTAATGCAAAACCTCACATGCATAATCCTAGTTCTAGATTTAGTAACAGGATCAATTGCTATCGGGGTTCCCAGACTTTTGGCTATACCAATCAAGACCTAAGGTTCCTAGAACTCAAGAGGTAAGCCAGGGAGATTCACCCAGATAGGATATTCAAAGACGTTTTTTTCAAAGGGGTTGGAAGTTGGTTCCCATTATTATGCAACCACATGGGACTTACTAATGAACCAAGGCCCTCTAGATATAATTCTTAAGACATGGTCTTTACTAGGAAGAGAAATTAAGAAAAAACCATTCGCATATGCAGTTACCTCAATAGATCTATTTTACGCCCATCTTCTCTTGGCCCAACTACGGAAAAAATCAATGTTGGGTCGAGATCCCAAACATTTGGTGAATAAATCTCCTTCCATATTTTCCTTGGCTCGCTCTAAGAGAGAGTTAGGAATTTTAAGGGCTGGAAGGCCTTTATCTTTAGAAGGCTCAAATCCTTCTAAGGCATTTTTGTCTAGATTTTTCTCGACCAATATTTTCGCCCACATAGATTCCACCACTGGCTCCACTCTATTGTCCGTACCTGGGACAAGCATGTGCTCTTGCAACGACCCATGAGGCTTCTCAGATTCCGCATAAGGGCTTCCATCACTCCCGCTTCCAACATTCAAACTAGGGTTTCTCACTTCTGCTGGATTCAAAATTCCATTTCCCGCTCCCGCTCCTACTTCTCTTGAATATATATATCATAAATTTACTAATGATTTATCTTTTAAGGAAAAGCATATAACTTTTACATTTGATGAACTTCCTTGTCAAGTTATCTTAGATAGTGTTCCCCCTCTTTATATCCATGTTTGTACCAATAATGTGGGGGTTAAAAGAGCTTTAGTTGATAATGGGTTTGGGCTTAATATCTGTAATCTAGTGTTCCTTTACCAAACCAGATTTTCCAAAGCCTCCTTGATTCATTCTTCTATCTCTATTTATGGATTTGATAACATTCCTAAACATGTATTAGGTACCATCACACTTCCCGTTACTATTTGTCCATGCACTTTACCCACCCCTTCTAGGGTGGCCTTGGATCCATGTCATGCATGCAATCCCTTTCACTCTTCATAAGCATCTTAAATTCCTATATCATGGTGTTTTCTATGATGCCCCAGTCAACCCATATCCATTCACCTTTTATAATACAATTGAACATTCACTAGCTAACCCCATTTCCTCTTCATATCAACCTCATTTCTCTCAATATAGTCTTAGTTATCAATATCTGCCTCGTTATGGATTTTCTGGTACTAGGTTAGGCCAGCATGGTCAAGGAGTCACGGAACCCTTGTCACTTCCCACTCAATCTACCCAAGTTTGGCCTCAAATATTGTCCCCCATCTACTTCTTTAAGTCCTACCAGATCCTCCCTCGAGGTTTGCAATATCTCCCATACATCTACACTTCCACTCATATACCCAGAGCTCATTAGTGATCATGCTTCCCCCGATTGGCTTGATTGATTTAACAAAAATGGAATTTAAGTTGTTAAACCCTAGATATTATAGAGTCACGTATGATAAAAAATGCTAAAGTACATATTATATGCAAGAAATAAGCTAATGAAATATGAAACTCTAAGTGCAAGAGAGAGAGAGAGTAAAATACTTAGTTGATTTCACACTTGATCCCAAAGTATGTTGGATTGAAAAATTGATGAACAAGAAAGGTAAACTATTGCAATTACCTCTGTAAAATTTAGGAGCTATCGGATAAGCTTGAACCAGGGTGTTTGGAACAAGGCTAGGGTTCTTAGGTTCTAGAGACCTCTACTAGGCTCCTGTGATTACGTACGAGCTCAGAACCTTGTGTTTCTGGTGTTGTACAAGTGTCATTGGTAGTTGTTATTAGTTTCCTGTATATTGCACCTTATTCGCAGAAGTCGCCTGTAACCTGCAAAGAGATGTTTGCCTGAAAACCCTCAAACTAAATCAAATCCTAAAAATAAAATATTTAATATGGAGACTGACCGAGTGAACTTATGACTGAGAAGTGCACTACATCTCAGACTCCATGTAGTTCTTGTGTGTGTACGTGAAAGAATTGTGCCCTAGGAAGCCCTTGTGCAAGTGCACTTGATAGTGGGCGATAACTACATGTATCAATGTAAATAGATGTGTGGATGGAAAAATGAACTTCCCCTTTATATGAATTGTATGCAAAAAATGTAGTCCCTTGTCCCTTGAATGGATGCTAGATGGATGCCTTTAGTGCTCTTAGATGCCTTTGGATTAAATCTTAGGTGATGATAATAGATGCTTAGAGTTTGATCACATAACATTGTATTTATATGATTCCCTTGGTTGAATTTCATAATTGACAACTGGAAGGATGACACATAAGAAAATGAGATGCTCAAATGATAAAAGATGCCCAAAATAGGTGGGTAAGATAGAAAGAGGTCAGGGGTGCCCAGAGGGGATGAGGGTGCTTAGGCATTGGCGGCATGGTTGGGTGTTAGTGTCTGGAGTCATAAAAGATAAAGTAGTAAAGTATAGATTGTGTTGTAGGGTGTCAAAGACCAGAAAGAAGACAAGAAACAAAGCAAAGAGGCCAAATATAGTTGTCAATTACTAGTTTTCTTACTTAGGAATCATATGAATGCAAGTATGTTATTAGGAAATAGAAATTTACCCAAGTGCATGATTTTGTGTCTACATTTGCCCCCACTTTATGTTCTTGAGTAAATAATTGATAACATAAAGTAGATAAGAGATGTGTACCTGATAATCATGTAGAGTGTGATGGTGTTAGTGTGGCGAAGAGATAAGTGAAAGTGTGAAGTGATAAAAATGAGGCATGGAAATTGAGAAAGAGGAAGTGACCCTAAGGGTGAAGCGTAGGCATTTTATTGTGTTGTACCTATAGTTTTACTTGATGTAGGGTTTCTTCTTATTGTGTATTAAGGATGGACTTGCAAAATAAGAGCAAAAGAGTAGTCAAAGTCATGAATTATGAAAACTCTTGTAAAATTATATAAAAACATGTAAATGTGAAAAGGTAGTAAAAGGAAAGTGTACACCTGATGAACATGAGTGTAAAAGGATAGAATTATGTCTTGAAAATGTTGTAGAATAACAATTTTTTTGGGTGATCTCATGCCAAGAGAGAGTTTTTTGGGCCATCTCATGCCAAGAACAAGTTTTTTGGGCGATCTCACGCCAAGTGTGATTTTTTTAGGCAATCTCACGCTATGACAAAAGAGTGTTTGGGAAAGTGGTATAGTGTTACTCTCCTTCCATGACTAATTCCCAGCTATACACCATTGAATATGGTGTGATCATATTTTTTTCTATGTTTAGTTTCATATTTTTTCCAAGTAGAAAAGGAGATAGAATGCATCTTGATTTCTGGAGGATTGTGCCTATACTTTAAAGACTACTATAGAAACTACTATGAACCATACCGATTTGAGAAAGTTTCTATAACTGCACCTAGTCATAGGTGCCAAAGAAAGTTCAGGAGCACGCAGGTGATATTGTTTGTATCTGGGCACTGGTGTCTTTCCTGAATTGAGGACCCAAGCTAGAATATGGGTCATTTTGTAATGTGGTTGTATCTTTGTTCTGCTACTTCCTATTATAGTATAGGAATGTGTTATAACTCTTAGCTATTTGTATTGGGGTAACGGATTCACCCAATGTATGCACCCTCGTCATTTGAGGTGCATATAATGTTGAGAGGAAGTGTGCAGGCCCAAAGGAGAGGACCCGAAAACTGATCTGAACCATACCCCTATAATGGTGAGGGGGAATATGCATGATAGAAACTAAGGAAAATGCAAAAAAAGTGGCTAGAATACATGTGTTAGTAGAGAAATCAAGGATAAGTATGCATATAAAGAAAAAGTGCTATGTAAGTAAGAAAGATGACAATATAAACCGTGAGAAAGTTGGTTTCTAACATGGGTCATCTGCTCATTATGTCATAAGAACAATTAGGCTGAAGCAACAACAAAAGCGTACATATAGTGTGCATATAATACAAAGGGCATAGCTTAAAAACAATGGCATATATAATGGCAAACAATGTCAAGAAATAGAGTGTAACAGACAACCACGGTGGAAAAATAGTTCCCGCAAAGAAAATGCTACACATGGAGCAACCTGTTAGCATGTTAGAAAGATCAATGGAAAGTAATGTAAAAGCATGTATAGACCAATGGAATAGTAGTGTGCTAGTAGGATTATGAAGTATTAATAGCACATGAAACAGATAGCACCTGTGTTTTGTGAGTAAATGTAGATGCCCTTAGGAGCCTTGGTGGGATTAGTAAAAGGTACTGTGACCTAACATCATTACTGCATGTCAATATCTTTAGAAATTATGCATTCATAACTAGAGATACAAAGTGAATGCGTGCATGTGTATGTGGAAAAGATAATGACATACTAAATATCTGACTAACATGGAATAAGTAAAGTTTGTTCATGTGAGTATAAGTAATCAAGAATATGTGGAACCAAGATATGTAGTATGGATATTCAAATGAGTGGAGTGTGATGGAATGATAATGCAATGTGAATATGATAGGAGTAGCAGTGTTCCCTTGAGTAGATTTGTATGAGTGTGAGATGAGGCTCACTTCTAAAATACCCCTTGATAGTCAAGAATGAACCATAGACCATCAAGTGTGTATCATCAGTGAAATGGTTGGAATGTATGTACACTAGAAAGATAGATCATTGAAGCATAAAGCATAAAGAGTGAATTGTGGTGAGGTTCATTTCAAATTGAGACCCTAAGATAGTCTAGTATGAACCGTGGAACTATAGTCGAGTCATAGGTTAGTGAAATGCAATTTATTCATAATATCATTTAATATTCATTACACTTAAGTGGGTTTATTAAGTGGCTTACCGAGGAGAGTGCTTAGGAAATAGAGGCCACCCCCAAGCTTGTTTGTGATGACATAAGGACCTAGCTAGTTAGGTTTGAATTTTCCATTTAGGGTGAGCTTTGATGCATTTTTGTTTTTTTTAGTTTTATTTTTATAATGAGATTACCCAATATTTGAATTTGTGAGGGCGAGTTTTGCTGATTATATGCTTGGGTGATGTGGGATTGATAGACTCGAAGATGTTTAAAGAGCTTGGACATGAAAAGATTAAAGTATTTCAATCTCATGTAGGTGGGCTTCTGTGATATTCATTATCGTTGAGACTATACCTATAAGTGAGACCCTTGTAATGAGATCTATTTATAGTTCTAGTTGAATGATGACCTTGGTTCTAAAAAACTAGCAAGAATGGTGTGGCATTTGTAGGAGTACGTACACTAGTGCTGTAAGCCCAGAGAGCATATATGATCTGATTATGCCAATCATCACCATTAGTATCAACAGAGTTGCGTAATATTTTCATAATGGATTGATTGGTGACCTCTACTTGGCCATTTCCATGTCGGAAATAAGGAGTGGAGAATTATTGTTTAATCTTGAATTTTACACAAAGTCGTTTAACATAATTTTTCTTGAAAAAAGAACCATTATTCAATAATAATAGCAGAAGGAATATCTGAATCACGTAATGATTTGAGTGGTGATGAAATGAAACCGATATCAAGATTAGTGGTAGTTTTCAATGGTCTCGACGTCGACCTATTTAGTAAAATACTCTCCATAGAAGTAATAATTATACTTGTGTCCATCACCTGATTCATGATTTATCATTTCCAATGAGATCAAAAACCCACAAGGAAAAGGGCCATAATGGAGTAACTCAACTGGAGATCATAGGTAGAAGGCACATAGATGAATATTATTATGTATTTGGAATATATCACAGCATTATAACATATTCTAGTAAATCTTGTTCTATGGTAGACTAATAGTAGCCCTGGAATAAGAAGCTTATGCATGATATAGATTTTACAGTGAAGTGACCATCGTTTAGAATATAATTTACTTGAGAAATAGCCATGGGGATGTCTTCTGAGTCCTAAAAATCGCATAGAATATGGCCATTGAATGATCATTTAAATAATTGTAGCACCAATGATGATATATCACATTGACTCTCATCGTATAAAACAGAGATTCATGAGTTTGAAAGGCTATTAAGAAAGGTTTATTGATAAAGGAAGTTATATATGGGAGTGAACCTTTCAAGAATGGTTAGTACTATATGTGATGACACAAGCTTCAAGAGTTGCAAACTATCTAGTAAAAGAATATCATAAGTGTCTAGATGAGGAAGGTGACGTGTTCATCATTTATATCTTGTGGGATGAAAAATGTCCACATTAGGCTGTAGTAGCTGCATGACAGATTGTCTTTGTGGGGGATGGTGGTGAGAGAATAACACTCAAATGTAGCTAAAAGAGTTTTAACAAGGATTATTATATAGACACTACATGATCCTCTTTAGTATGATATGATATTATTAGCTTGATTTAATAATGATTTGTGAATCATCATGTTTATGTTTTATGTTATGAATAAGGATCTTGTGCGAGAAGTAATGAGGTTAAGAATGAGAGATTCATACCCAGTGATGTTGTTAGTGCATGAGAACCCTAAGTGATACACAAAGGGGAGATAATCACCATATGAAGTAATAAAAACTGATCTTGGCCATGGCAATTTTAAAGTGGAAATAAGACCCATCAAAAGTAAACGTGGTCCAAGTATAAGTGTTAATGGTCTATGGAGTAAAGTCATCTCGGAAAGTCATCATACATTTGTGATGCATCTAAAAGAGGGAACTTCAGCTAGTTGATTGGTGATGATTTGGCCTTTGATTTATTTCTATGGGACAAATTTGATATCAAAATCGGTGAGTAACATTACCCATCATCCAAGGTCAACATAAAATATGCGTTTGAGATAATAGATAGACATAGAGGGTTATAATTTGGTAATTATGTGTACCTTGTTATTAATAAGGTAGGTGTCACAACTTTTTCTGCAAAAAAGACTAGGCTTGAGGTATAACTTTTCATTGTAGTCTATAATTGCATTCATAGGAGAGAAAAGTGTGGCTAATGTAATATATGACCCTATAACGTTGAGAATCATCATTTTGAGCTAAGGAGGGACCCCCTAATGCATGTAATTTGGCTGAGATGTACAATAGAAAGGGGTCGGTTGGTAATATGAGAAGCACAAGAAAAGGATGTATTTAATAAATAGGATTTTAATAGCCTCAAATGCTTGTTAGAAATAATCATTCTAAATAAATATTGTATCATTTTTCATTAGATGTGTGAATGGATGAGTCTTATAAACAAACCATTTACAATAAAGCATCAAATGGCTTGGATTTTTCCTTGTAGTGATTGTAATTGATGAAAATTATGAGGAGGAGGCATATCAACAATGGCCTTGAATATTTTTGGGGTCTATTTCGATGCCTCACTGGGAGATAATGTAACCAAGGATCTTGTTGGTTGTAATGCCAAAAATACACTTTTTAGGATTTAGTTGTACCTTTTATTTTTCGTAAAGTGCTTCAAAGAGTGTTTGGAGATCCTAAGCATGGAGTGGAATGTTTAAATGATTTATCAAGTCTATCATCAACATAGTATTCAAGGATTTTATTAATATGTATTCACAAAAGATGTATGTAACATTTCTCCGTTGGTAAGTGACCTCTGTAATTTTTAAGACCGAATGACATAATAATCTAGAAAAATGTACCCCATGGTGTCGTAAATGAAGTCTTTTCTTAGATCTTATAGGGTCGATCTTGATTTTATTATAGCCGGAAAATCCTTCCATAAAAAATAGTATGTCATATCCCACGGTGGACTCAAAAATAACATAAATGTGTCACAATGGAAAAATTCTTCTTAGGGATAAGATTTATTGATGATCATGAAAGTCTGTGCAACAACACACTCTTTCATCTGATTTTATAGTGGGTACAATGTTAGAGACCCATTTAGGATAATCCATAGCACAAATAAATCCAAAATACAATAGGTTTGTTGTATATATTCATTTAAATCGAAGGGTGATCCTTTGTATGCATTTTATAGATATTTTGTATGGAATTGGTTTAGTCACCAAGATCAAGGACGATTTGTTGTGCATGGCCATGGAAGGATATATACCATGAATATCAATATAATCCCATGTACATATGTATGATATTTCCTGATAGGACTTGTTGAATATCATGCTACTCATTAGACGAAAGAGAAGTGGACAAATAAAACCATGCATGGATTGGAATCGGTTCTGAGGTTATATTGAATAGTCCTCATTTAAAAGAGTCGACTGGTCCTCTATGTACGAATCAGTAGGGATGGTGTCAAGAGCATCAATGTTTTCATTAGTTATATCTGACTCACCAAAGCAAACATAAAAACAAATTGGATTTTTTTCTTGTGATGGAAAAAAGGGAGATGATTATAATCCCCTGTGTATTCTAAGAGAGAATCATCGGCAACGTAATTGTCCAAATAAGGCCAATCAGTAGAAGCAGAACCACTAATGAGCTCTAGATGTAAGAGGGGAAATGAAGAAGTATGTAAAACATCATAATCCTCTGAAGAATATGAAAGATGATATCTAAGGCCAAGTTTATTAGATTGAGTGGGGAGAGCCAACATTTCTAGGACTTCTTGACCTTGTTGGCCTAAACTAGCACCAAAGAAACCATAACGAAGTAGATATTTATAGCCAAGACCATATTTGGAGAAATGCGGATTAGAAGCATAAGAGATGGGGGTTTCTGTGGAACGCTTGATAGAATTACAAAATGTGAAGGGAGATGTATCTGTTAAGACTTCATAAACAACTCCTTGATAAAGGAATTTAAGTCGTGTATGAAGGGTGGAAGAAACCACATGCAGGGCATATATCTAAGGTTGCCTAAGAAAAATATTACAATTAAGATTATTGGGCATCACATGGCATGGAGTAGGTAGAGTACATGGCCCAATAGTAATGGGTGAGGTAACGGTACCTAAGACCAGATTGGGAATATTTTCAAAACCACAGATAGAAATAAAGGAGGGAGATAAAGAGGCCTCGGAGAGGCCAATTTGGTGGAGGAATGCTAGATTACAAATGTTAAGTCCTAATCCATTGTCAATTAATGCACATTTAACCCCAACATTATTGATGCAAACATGAATATAAAGAGGGAGATCATGTTCTAACATGGCTTGAGAAGGAACTCATCTAACGTGAAAGTAATGTGCTCTTCATTAAAAGATAAAGCTGAAGTAAACTTATGGTACACATAGTTAGGAAAAGTATGAGGATGAATGTAAGTATTAGCCAAATGAGATCTGATTTTATTTACATAATCAGGATGATCCTACAAAAAGGCATGAATTGAGGCATCCATGATGAGAGGATCATAGGATAATGATACAAGGAATGAAGGAGGATCTAAGAGTATTCGAAACGACGGGTTCACCAAAATTATTTAACAAAAATGGAATTTAAAATGTTAAACCCTAGATATTGCAGAGTCGCGTATGTAAACTACGATAAGTAATTGCTAGATACGAGATGACACAAGAAATAAGCTAGATAAATATGAAACCCTAAGTGCAAGAGAAGGAAAGGGTGACTTAGTTGATTAGCACTTAATCCTAAACTGATGCAAATTGAAAAACTAGTGAACATGAAGGGCATATTATCGCAACTGTGCTTAGTAAATTCTGGAATTGTCAGGTGAGGCTGGACCAGGTCACCTAGAATGGGGCAAGGGTGCCTAGGCCCTAGAGACCTCTGATAGGCACCTGTGACCATGTAGGATCTCGGAACCTGGTTTTTTTGGTGTCGCACAAGTGTCATTGGAAGTCAGTGTTGGTCACTTGTATGTCACATCTTATTCACGGAAGTCACCTGTAACTTGTAAAGATATGTTCACTTGTAAAACCCTCAAACTACATCAAATCTTAAAAAGAAAATATGTAATATGGGGACTCAAACTAACCCCAATGATCACTTGATTAAGTGTTGCACTACATCTCAAAATCCATATAATTCTTGCGAGTGTGTGAAATAATCATGCCCTAAGAAGCCCTTGTGTAAGTTCACTTGATAGCGGGTGATAACTAGATGTATCAATGTAAATAGATGTGTAGATATAAAAATGAAATTCCCCTTTCTATGAAGTGTATGCAAAAAATGTAGTCCCTTATCCCTCGAATGGATGTTAAATGGATGCCTTTAGTGATCTTAGATGCCTTTGGATGCACACTTAGGTGATGATAATAGATGTTTAGAGCTTGGTACCATGATTTGATCACATACAATTGTATTTATATGATTCCCTTGGTTGAATTTCATAATTGGAATCTCGAAGACATGCCCATAAGAAAATAAGATGCACAAAAGATAAAAGATTCCCAAAAGAGGTGAGTAAGATAGAAAGAGGTCGGAGTATCTAGAGGGGACAAGGGCACCTAGGTGTTGGTGTCCGGAGTCATAAAAGATAAAGCAGTTTAGTACTGACTGGGATGTAGGGTATGAAAGACTAGAAAGAATACAAGAGATAAAAAGAAAGAGGCCAAAGATAGCTGTCAATTACTAGTTTTCTCGCTTAGGAATTATATGAATGTAAGTATGTTGTTAGGATCTAGAAATGTGTCCAAGTGCATGATTTTGTGTCTACATTGATCTGTACACTTTCGCTACTGATGATTATCTTTTAGAATACATGGGGACATGTGATAGCCTTCCCTCTTATCATCACAAAAATGATTTCCATTTGTTCTTCCTACTACTGCTTACTTTGGTGAGTCTAATACTCATAATGTCAATATGGACACTCCATATACCATTCCTACCGATCTGCACATCGAATACTGGTCCACTCTTTTAAATGAGGATACTATTCAATACAATCTTGACACTATTGACAACCCTCATATGATTTTATTAGTTGCTTCACTCACGCCTTTCGAATAGGCTAGCATTAAAAGAGTGCTTCATGAATTTTCTGACATTTTGCTTAGGACTATAGTGATATGCCTAGTATAGATCCTTCCATCACTATGCACAACATTTTTCTCAACCTTGGTGCTAAACCAGTCCAACAAAAATTTCAAAAAATGCATCCTAAGGTCACTTTACTAGTTAAGGAAGAAATCTAATGACTTTTAGATGTTGTCTTTATCCGCGTTGTCGACTACCCCGAATGGGTGTCTAATATTGTGCATGTTATGAAACTAGATGACAAAGCTCATTGTTGTACTGATTATTGTGACCTTAATAAGGTTTTCCCTCAAGACAGTTTTCCATAACTGCATATCGACACCATAGTCTATTTTATTGTTGGATATGACATTCTATAAAAATGAAACCAACACCTAGTAGCTTCAAAACAAAGTAAATCTAACGATAAACATCATGATTAAATATTAATGGAAACTAGCTAATAAATGCAAGAACATGAAGGAAATATTCTAATTTCTAACTATTCCTACTAAAATGTATGATTACTCTAAAATATGAGCCTCTTTAGATAATGATTAATCAAATTTGTGTGTTTGATTACCAAAGAGAGGGAAGGATCTCACTAAAGAAATGGCTACAAGGCCAAGCTTGGATCATTCCTTTCTACTTAAAAATGGTAGAATAGATGCACAAGGTGAATTAGCTATTCCAAATAATGAATAAGGCTATTGATCATATGTCTTATATGAAATACTAGCAAAATTATGATGTTTGTAAAGGTGTAAGGTGTGAAGGATGTAGAAGAGTCCTTTATATAACTTTCCTACTTGGGAGAAGCTTGAATCACAATGAATGTGAGATAAATGATAAAGTATATTTAGAATTGTTAAGCTTGATTCGAGGAATTAAAAAATGATTAGCAACTCATGGGAGTTTAAGATGCTTTAATTAATCAACTAAGATTAATTAATAGGCTAGAATAAGATTTTTAAACTATTGGAGGTGATTTAGGAGGAATTTGATATGATTTGAAGTCATTTGAAAGAGAGATTTAGCCAATAAAAGATTTTATCGATTAAATACATTGTTAAAAAGGCTTAATTAACTCATAATAGTTAATTAATCAATTCAGAAGAGGATTATAACTAACGAAGTGTCGTTAATTGGCATCCGGAATGTGATAAAGGCTAGTTAATTAACAAAGTGTTGTTAATTGACCAAAATAGAGGGAAACATTAGTTAATTAGTGGGAAATCACTAATTATAATGTAAATGATAGAAAAGATGATAGTTAGTATAATTTTAGCAATAAAACTACGTAAGTGGATTTTAGGTGTCTACATTTGCCCCTCTTTGGGGTGGCGTAAGCGACGCCACTTCAAAGATAGTAGATAATTACAAACAAGTAAATTTCGAAGATAAATTAGTAGAATGAAGGATGCCCCCTCGAGCTGTCAATGGGGTGATAGAAGAGGTCGATCGACGATTAAAAATATGAAGGAAACATATAGAAGAAACAAGGTGGGGGAGGGAGGGATAAAAATGATCCCTATCGCCCAGGTGTTTTGGAAGAAAAATTGATAGTGATAAGACATGATAGTGAACAATATGGAAATAGATTTTGCATCCATACTCATTCAATAAACAACTTTGTTTCATCACTTTGTTCATATGATCTACATCATCAGCTCTTATTAAAATATACACATACAACAAAAGTGTAAAATAACATGAAAAATTATAATACTAACATTTTTTCATTGCTAAAACACTAACTCAATGCAACATACATAACGTAATGCAATACGAGAAAGTAAACAAGCTAACTTGATAGGGAAACAAGTACAAACACACATACTCAAACAAATAACGTTCAAGACAGTTGCACCAATGTTTTTGTTATCAAGCTTCAAGTTCCCAAATGTTTGATTTAATGACAAGGGTTAAAAATGGTGCCCCAAGCAAGGATACATGCGAGGGGAATAACATGGAGGACACAGGGGTCATATGAAAAATAAATCGTGCACTATGAAACAGTACCCAACAACTCGTTGTGCCAAAGAGTACAAACATAGTAAGCAAACCAGCTTTGTTAATGGAGATAGTCTAGATGATTCTGCGAGTCATTTTGCGAGAACAAATGAGGACCAAAGAAAGATGTTTTGTAGGACGAATTATGATGTTTGACCCAATGATGTGTAAGCCAAATGAGTAAATGCTTACCAATTTTTGAAAAAGCTTAAATTTTGTGGATTTTTTGAATTTTGCATGATTTTCTAACGACTTTTGGCGAGAACAAATGAGTACCGAAGAAGAATGTCAATTTTTGGGAAAAAATCGCTTTAAGCAAATGATGCCCCAGGTAGTGAAAGGGTCACTAAAAAGAAAAAACATGCCTCGAAATAGTGACAATGATAGAAAAATGATTATTTAATAAAATTTGAATTTTATGAATTAGAAGAATCATTGGTACCAATTTTTTTGGAGGTTTTTTGACAAATTTTATGCGCCAAACAAACAACTAAATTTGCAAATACTTTTGATTTTTTACAATTTTGAAATGTTTTGTGATTTTCAAAAGTTATACGAATGTTTTTGTTTTTTGGAGAAGTTTTTTGAAGCTATGTACAAGAAAATGAAGAAAAGTGGATTCCCCCAGTGATAGATGATGATGTACAAAGGCAAAATGCCATGCTACATGTGCAAGAAAGTGAAGATGCAAAAGATGCCCCCAACGTTAGATGGGAATGTACAAAGGAAAAATCTCCATATATATACAAGAGGAAGATAATATGGATCAAGGCCAAGATAGATAGGTTCAACGTGATGATGAACGTGCAAGCCAATGAAGAGCTAATAAGGAGTGAGCATGCCCCCAGTGCAAGTTGGCCAAAAAACACATGATAGAAAAGAAGGACAATATTGTTTTATTGAAAGAAGGGACAAAATATTCCCTCAAACATGGTAAAAAGGAAATATTATACACATGGATGTTCTGAACGAAGTAGAAGAACAATTAATGTTATGGAAAGGATATGGAAAATGTAGCTAGAATGACTCATGATGAAAAAGTGATTAGCCAAAGGCACAAAATCGTGAGACAAGATACAGGACTAAAGTAAGAGTCTGAACAAGGTCTAAACAACACTTGGTAACATACTAATCTTGTTTTCTCATCGAGATCCAGTGTGTGCATGTGGAAATTAATTACTTCTTGAAGTGAATATTTGATAGGTAATAAGTGAAGACAAACTAGCCAATGTGTAGGAATGATTTATTTTGAAAGGTGATTTGTGAATGGAGGGTGGAAGGAGAGTCGTACATTGCTTTGCTGCCAACCAAGACATTCCATATCCCTGATGGATATGTATTTGATTCTAGTCGCAACATTTCTCTACTGGCCAGCTATAAGCGTCCATAGCCCCGATAGAGATATTGGAAATACTCACAATGAGAGAGTATATATACTTTGTTTGCTTTTGATTTTTTGACTGATTTTTTTTACTTTCTGAAAACTTATTTCACCTCTCTCAATTGTTTTGATAAGGGGTTAAGAACCACAAATGGCTTGATGGAAGGATGTGGAAGTGATTGTGATGACGACATTGGCTAGTGTTGACAAATACGCCCAAAATTTATTCAGAACAATTTTATTAGATGTAGATAGTGATAGGATCTCTAAGAGGTCAGTCATTCTTTAATTTACCAAGGTGATAAAAGACCAAGGTTAAATAGGTACTATAGAGATAAATGTCACACAATGAGTTGCGAATAGACTAACCAAAAGATCACCTAAGGGATGAAAATGATGAGAGAACTTGCAGAAGAAGAATATGAAAGAAAGGGAAGAAAGAACATCCATGTGTATGCAATACCTAATTGCAATGTTTGATCTTTGTACCTTTTATTGGTAGAGTTTTCTTTTTTTTTTGTATTTTAATATTTTTCTAATTTGTTTTGTCATTTTTAGATTTTTGATAGTTTTATGAAGGGAAAACCATGAAGGGAGAAAATGATGAAGATGAATGATTGGGAAGTTAGGACCAACAATGTCATCCACGTGATAGGATCCTGAACAACAATGTTTTCTGATTTATTTAATTAGGGATACTAGGAATTGTTTTCTTATCAAGAGTGATATTATCTCCAATCTTGATGATCGTAGTGAGATCATATTGTGATAAGTGACTGTGACTTATCTTTCAACATGGATTTTGTATGTGGGAGCTTGAGTTCCCTATCCATAGGTTTATGCACTTTGCACCATATTTGCACATTTGTTGGTGTGCATTCTTGAATCACATTTGATTTTTATATTTATGGTTGTTGGACTTGCTGGGAGCTTTGGAGATATTCAGAGTTTTGATCTTAGATTCATGAAGAAACTGTTTATGTTTCATATAATACTAATGTGTGATTTTGTCCTGATCCTGAGAAGTGGGAGAAGAAAGTGGATGTTTAGGATTGATGATAAGAATCTGGTTTAGGAATGATGGTGGGCTTTCCATAGTTGTTTATAGAAGGATGATATGATACTGAAGAGGATATGGTCCAAAAATTGAAGAGGATGGGCTATCAAGAGGTGAGTCATAGATAGAAGATGAAGGGCTACTAGGATGTGGTCTCCCAAGAGATGAGCCATAAATAGAAGATGAAGGTTTGCTAATCTCTTGTTAATTATAGATATAAAATGGGCTACTTTGGAGGTGTCCCATTAATAGAACGATACAGGTGTTACCTATGTGACAGTAGTTTTGCATGATTATAGAATATGAAGTTTATACTAGGAACTGGCTGTAGATTTTATGGGGATTGTTAGATCTGTATTTGCATGTTTTACCACAAATAGATTTTGTAGGGCTTGTAAGATGTTTCCACATAGATCCATCCCCAACAACCCTGATAGAGATCCTTGGAAATGACCCTAAGGATAGATTGTGATATATTAGGAATTTTGATATGTAAGGAATGATTGGTTGATGAGAATATAGGTCATGGATTCATGCTAGACTCTCAAGCGTTTATCCATGTAATGGAGAATGTGAAAACCAAAGAACAAGATGGAGGATCAAGTGATGATGATCTTAGGATATTCCTCTAGTTTTCTAACAAAAGGAATCAAAGATCTTCCCCAAATTATATGTATGAACGTGATCGAGATCTAAAGAGAATCCTTGCTCGTGATCCTCTAGAGGAATGTCATTGTGTAGTCCCATGAATTCTCAAATCGATACTTCATTTAGAGATAAATGTCACATCAGTATGAGTGCGAATAGACTAACCAACTATAGTAGATCACTGGAAGACAAGGGATCAAAAAGTGGTGAAGATTGATTTATACAAGAAGATGAGTCAAGAAAGGGAAGTAGATTTGAAAATCCATACTTGTATGCAATGCCTGGATTGAAGATGTTGGATCTTTGAATACCTTTGATATTCTTTTTCTTTTTCTAGATGTTTTACATAGTTCTCTTTTTTTTTGTATTTTTGATCGATTGGGACCAACACTAGTCACATTGGCGACGATATGAGTCCAACTTGGACAACTGTTTGTGAGGAACTTTGATAATGGAGACTAGGAGTGTTTGACTTATCAAGAGGTCATATTATCTCCAATGATCAATGATTGTGGTCAACTCATACTCAAAAATGACTGTGAGTTATCTGTGAAACATGGATTTTCGTATGTGGGAGCTCGAGTTCCCTATCCATAAGAATTCATGCACTTCACACAAATACTTAGATGGTTGTATTGGTGTTCATTCTTAAATAGTTGTTTAATTCCTTTGACTTTATGGTTGATTGGACTGAGTCTCAGGAGACTTAAGGAGAATGTGAATCAATAGTTTTGGATCAGTAGCATCTGAATGATAGAAACTGTTTTGAGTTTCATAAAAGCTAACTAAATGTGATCTCTAGCATGATCTTGACCAAGTGGGAGAAGTTTAGTGGATGTTTAACCATGCAATGAGTAAGAACATTAGTTGGCATCGATGGTGGGTCCAAATGCCTAGACCTAGATAGTTTGATAGAAATCCTAACATGATGGAACGAAGAGGATATGGTCCAAGAATTTAAGCAGGATAATGGCTACTGGGAGGTGTAGACACAAATACAAAGATGAAGGATGCTACATAGTGATGTGGCCATAGGAGATGGAAGGAAAATGGGCTACCGTGAGGTGTCCCATAGATGGACAGATCAGCAAGGACTATGCAAAACAGGTGTACAAGTATAAATGTCAAGATGGAGGGCTACTAATATGTAGAAACCCAATGGTATGAGAAGGAAACTTTTCCAAGGGCTACTAGGATGTGGCTCAAAAAGAATTGAGAGGATGAATGGGCTACCCAGAGGTTCAACCCACAAATGTGAAGATGAAGGCCTACTAAGAGGTGGCCCTAGGAAAAATCAAACAAAGTGATGACTGACCAAACGTCACAAAGAATGTCAAATAACTAATGGCAAAGAATCCAAAGAACTAAGGAAGTATGAATCAAGGATACCAAAGAATAAAGAATGGCCCTTAGATAGGCAATCATATAATGGGGAATAAGTATCTAGGACAAAACAATCAAGTACAAGATTATGATTCAATCACTGACTAACTAAAATTAAGATTTAATTAAGTAAATCTAACTAGGAACATCAATAAATAATAGTACATAAAAACAATAAATAAATATAGAAAGTGACCCAAATAACTAAGAAAGTAGATGTGTAAATTCTAAAGTGCAAAGAGAGTTAGAAAGAACTCAGTTAATTCGACAAGATTTCTGAACTATGTCGCAAAGCTGGCTGGAGAAACAAGAGGGCGAAATGACTATTCCAAGGTTCAGAAACTTGTAGATCTAGGCAATGTGAGTGGACTGGGGCACCTGAATAGGTACATGGGTGCTTATGGGCACCCTAGTCTACAATACAGGCGCTTTGGTATGTGAAAAAGCTTTATGACCTTCCTTTAAGGTGTCTCTTGATGATTTCCTGCCTTCGAGTTCATATCACACTAACTTCATTTCACTACGCTAGATGTCACTGGTAATCGGTGATGAAGAAGATACCTGTATAAAACCCTAAGACAAACATAAAACCCTAAAAAAGAAATATGCATATGAAGGGGTCAACTGTCCTCAACTGCCACAATGGTGACTTACTAACTGAACGTTGTAGTACATCTCAAACCCGATGTAGTTCTATGTGTAAGTGTGTGCAATCATATGCCCTAGGTGCTCTTGTGTCAGTCACACTTTGTGAAAGTAGTGAGCAATAACTATGTGTAGAAAATGTAATAGAATGGTGGATGGAATAAAATAAACTTCCTTCCTATTCTTGTGTGGTGCATATGAACCAACCTTGTGCCTTGTGGTGGAGCTAGATGGATGCAAATGGAGCCTTTGATGGATGCAACCTTAGGTGATGATAGTAGTGACTAGTATTTGGTCCCTCATTCTGGTTTCATAACTTTATATTTATATGGTTCTCTTGATCTAATTTCGTAATTAATATAAGGAAAAAGGCCAACCATAAGAAATATGAAATGCTCGAATGGATAGAAAGTGCCCAAAAAGTGGTGGGAAAGTGGGAAAAGGATCAGGGTGCCCCGACTGAGACCAGGGCACCTGCAGGTGCCCTAGTATAAGCAAGGGTGCCCTCGTTCAAGGCTAAAATGACGGAAAATGATGAAAATAGACTGAAAAGTATGTATGGGAGGTCTACAAGTGACGACAAAAATCAAAGTAAAATGGCTAAAAGACGAGGGTTAATTAGTAATTTCTTCACTCAAAAACCATATGAATAGTAGTATGATATCGGGACTAAACAATGTCTAAAGTGTGTGATTTTGTGACTATAATCACAAGAGTAGTTACTCCTTACATTTTAAAAGATAGGTTTGGCGCAAATTATGACAACACAATATCAACACTTAGATCAATTTTAGAATAAACAAGACCTAAATATTGAGAAGGTGTTGATGTGATCTCCAAGCAAGGTATACTAAAACAAGTTTAGATATAAACAAATTCCAAGTTTTTGAAAAAGGAGGCTATAAATACGAGCAACACAACAACTCTATTTGTACACGTTAATCAAGCTTTATGGAAAAAGCAAGATTTTAGTATCAAAATGATGTTACCACAATGCGAGCAGCGTAATGACGACACTTTTCAAAACTCAAGGTGATGTTGGGATCAAAACTAAGTCTAAGTATATCAATAAGTTAATAGTTATGCGAGCAACAGTAACAATACAATATAGAGACTTAAACCAAGCTTCACAAAGGAAACGAGATGTAAGTATCAAAATTTGTATGAATATGATGCAAGCATCGTAACAACTCAAAGGAAGTCAATGACGAGATAACCTAACTACAATGAAGTCTCGATATGGGTATCAAGATGATGGCTACCAACACACTTTTAACGCTTACTATCGCAGTAACAATAAGGAAGGATGTAAGCAATTGTAAAAGTGGTGGACACAATATTTGATAGCACTACGTATGTATGCTCTCTTTTGTCCCAAATGGGAAACAAGAAAACAAAGGAGTAGACCAAGTGGTGATGAAAAATACTTAGCGTAACTTTGGCAAATTTTTGCGTTGTCTTAGGACAAGTGAAAAACTAGGACAAAGTAACACTTTGTAAATTTCGTGATGAATAACACTAGGCTTAAACTTTAATGAACTCTCTCCTTATTCGAAATTACAAGGTTTTGACTCCAAAAGAATTTCTTTCTTACTGAGAGCTCAATAGAATGCTTTGGATAAAGTCCAGTTGGCCCCAAGCCAAATAGCTTCCTATTAGTTCACTCTTTAGGTGTCACAAACTATCTCTTCGAGCGGGGTTTGCCAAGAAAATTCCGTTAGGAATATTCAAGGAGTATCTCAGCTTTACTTTACCCCATTTGATATAATGAGCAATAAATTGTGTTCAGTTGTATCACACTGGGGTTTTGTGAAGATAATTTTGATGCTAATCTCACAAAGGTGTACTAGTCAATTAGGTAGCGGGGAACTTCCCATTTTGTCCACCATTTCTCTCAAGGTGTGGACTACTTTAGGGTTCCTGGGGTAATCCTCACAATGAGTTTTATGGCTTATGCCAAGATACTTCCCCCAATTCAAAGTGGAGGGGTTTTAACCCTTAATCGAACCTACAAATATAGTGTGTTGAATAAAGTGGTGTGTTTTTTCATATTTTGGATTAAAAAATGTGGTTTTGTACACCTTTGGCAACCTGCAACACACTTGTAGTTAGAGTTTGTTTAGATCCTAAGTCTTTGACAAATGTTAGGTCTTGCACACAAATGATTTTGGTAATTTCCTATAGAAAGTGAACCAAAGTTACTTTTGATTCTCAAGATCGTCCAAGGACGCAAGAGAAGAGTATACACAATGATTTGATTCAACTAGATAAATGCAAAGGAAAACTTTAAATCAAATAAACTTTAAAGAAAGCTTGATGAATTATTCATTCCTTTAAAAATGCAAGATTAAGTTTCCAATTAACCACATGTTAGAAAAATGAAAACTAAAGCTACTTTTGATTCTCAAGATAACCCTAAGGTGCAAGAAAAGAGCATACACAAACTTTAGTCTAACTTAAGTAAAGTGTGAAAACATGATTCTCATTAAAGCTTAACAATATGTTAGAAATTTGATTTAAAATGTTAAAAACCTAAAAAAAAAAAGTTAGAAAAACCTATAAAACAACAAAAACACAAAAAGTTAGAATATGAAGCCTCAAAAATTGTAGTCTTGTTTTACCCACAAAACCCCAAGGCGCACTGGCACATCACTCAGCTAGAACTGAGTGCTCACCTGAAGCATGTAAGGGTACCAAGTTCCTCTTTTATGTCATCTCACTCAAGAAGCTAGCATGATTATACACATATTCCAGATCCATAACAAAAAACTAGGTATATTGCATAACATAAACTAGATCTAGATCTTAACCAATAAGTATGAATAATCAAACAAGAACCATAATTAGATTTACCATGCAAGATCCATGCTTAGTTATGTCAATCATCAATATTCAGCCACAAAGATCCATTATATTGATTGTTGTAAAACACAAAAGCTTCATACATACACAATATTGTCATCATAAGTCATGTGTGCCCATAAATCAGTAGCATAACTCTAAAAAAATATGGATCCCTAAACCATGTAAATCAATACATATTAATAGGGGTGGGGACTTTCCCTTCACTTCCCATGCACCTTTCAAAAATAGGCTACATGCTAATAATATCCATGTGCCCTTACATGATAAATACAAGAGCATGCAAGCTCACTAATAATAGATCATCTAGTAATATAACTACAATCTAATCTTATTAATATCCTAAAACTATGCATGGCACTTGATCTTCCACTCATCCAAAATAGCCTTTGCATGCTCTTCAAGTCTTCTACAAAACGTGCTCTGCACTTTATGTCCAAAATTATCCTCATATTGCAAACTGGCTAAGTCTTGATTTCATGCTTTCCTGGGCGTGCCTTGTTTCACTATGTTTCCATGCGCACCTACGCACCCTATTCCCATGCGCCCAATCCTTCTGCGCTTTTCATACTTAGGTTGTATTTCATCAGCCCAACATTACCCCACACTAATTTCATTGTTGTCCCCGAAAATGGGTAATCATAACTTATCTCTCCATGAAAAATAATAAAGAATGAAAGAATAACTGTACAAAGAATGAATTAATACTTAACGCTCTATTCTTCTATAGGGAGAATCAACTCTGGATATTCATTTTTGATCTCCACCTCCAAGTCATTCTAGTCACTAAGCGCCTTATTTGTCTTGTATGGAATGTCTACAAATCTCGGCAATGAAACCAAGATGTAGTCTTGATTTACCCACAAAATCCCAAGGCGCATTGACACATCACTCAGGCAGAATTGAGTGCTCACCCCAAGCGTGCAAGGGTACTAGGTTCCTCTTTTATGTCAACTCGCTGAAGAAGTTAACATGATTATACACATATTCCAGATCCATAACAAAAAAACTAGGTATATTTCATAACATAAACCAAATCTCGATATTAAGCAATAAGTATGAACAATAAAACAAGAACCATAATCGGATTTACCATGCAAGATCCATGCTCAATTATGTCAATCATCAATATCCAGCCACATAGATCCATTATATTAATTTTTGTAAAACACAGAAGCTTCATACATACACAATATTGTCATCATAAGTCATGTGCGCCCATAAATCAGTAGCATAACTCTAAAAAACATGGATCCCTAGACCGTGCAAATCAATACATATTTATAGGGGTGGGGAATTTCCCTTCACCACCCATGCACATTTCAAAAATAGGCTACATGCTAATAATAGCCATGCGCCCTTACATGATAAATACAGGTGCATGCAAGCTCGTTAATAATAGATCACCTAGTAATATAAGTGCAGTCTAATCCTATAGCCTAAAACTATGCATGTCACTTGATCTTCCACTCGTCTAAAATAGCCTTTGCGTGCTCTTCAAGTCTTCTACAAAACGTGCTTCGCACTCCATGTCCAAAATTAGCCTCATATTGCAAAACGACTAAGTCCGAATTTCATGTTTTCCTGGGGGCACCCGATTTCACTGTGTTCCCACGTGCACCTACACTCCCTATGCCCGTGCACCCAATCCTTCTGCACTTTTCATACTTAGGTTGTATTTCATCAGCCTAACAAAAACTGAGCCAAAACTCAACATAGAGCACTAACACAAGCATGTGCAATAGTAGCGCATGGATTGAAGCGGTAGCGCAAGGCTATGCCTGCCAAGGAAAGGCAATTCTTTATTAGTGCAAGGATAAATTCACAGACATAGGCATGAGACAAAAAACAGGACAGTGTTTTGCTAGCGCGGGAAGAGGAGTGGTAGTGCAAGCCTAGTAAGTAGTAGTGTGTGCCTATCGTGCAATAGCATAAGCCATACACAGAGGAGAAAAAATCTAGTTGATCACAAACATAGACCAAGAGGCACTAGCGCAAGCTAGTAAAACGGTAGCACAAGCTTAAGTGCAGTAGCACACAGGTTTTTGCACTAGCACAAGCCTTAAAGCAATAATGCAAGGGTTTTTTTCGTTAGTGTAAGACACCTATGTAAGCACAAAAACATGGGACTTCACTAAATGGAAATAAAAAAGTTGAAAACTTTGTCAATTTGATTCAAATTTGGAAGCCTCTCTCCTCCTTCATAGTTGCAAAGAGAAAAGAACAAGACAAACTCAACTAATCTAGTTAAGAAACACCATATTTATCTAAACTATGCTAAAAATGAGGGTTACTAACCAATAATTGAAACTAATCTAAAAAGCTGAAAATGAATGCAAAGAACAATGCAGTATGTCCCACTGGACATGCCAAATGTATCTATGCTAAAATTACAATGCTATAGAAATGAAACTAACACCTACTAGCTTCAAAGCAAAGTAAAACTAACTATAAACATCTTGATTAAAGCTTAATGGAAACTAGCTAATATGCAAGAACATGAAAGAATATCATCTAATTACAAGCCATTCCTACTCCATTTATGTATGATTACTCTAAATCATGAGCATCTTTAGATCATGAGGAATCAAATCTACGTGTTTGATCTCCAAAGAGAGGGAATGGTCTCTCCAAGCAATGGCTATAAGGCCATACTTAGATCTTCCTTTCTACTCAATAATGGTAGAATGGATGCAAGAGATGAAGTAGCTATTCCAAAACAAGGGAGAAGGCTCTTATCATAAGCTTATATCTTCCACTAGTCAAAGTGTGGTGTAGGTGTGAGAGGAAGGAGCTTGGTCCTTTATATAGCTTTCCATTTGGGAGAATCTTGAATCCCAATGAATGTGGGATAAAAGGATAAAGTAAATTTAGACTTGTTAAGAATGATTAGACAAATTAACAAGTGATTAGCAACTCATGGGAGTTGGATATGATTTAATTAATCAACTAGGATTAATTAATAGGCTATAATAAGCTTATAAAGCTATTAGAAGTGATTTAGAGGGAAATAAGAATATTTTGAATGGTTGGAAGGGGATTTTTAACCAATAAGAAGATTTATTGATTAAATACAATGGTAAATAGGCTTAATTAACTAATAATAGTTAATTATTTGATCATAAGAGGATTATAACTAACGAAGTGTCGTTAATTGGCATCTAGAGTGAAGTAAAGGCTAGTTAATTAACGAAATGTCGTTAATTGACCAAAATAGAGGGAAACGTTAGTTAATTAGTAGAAAAGCACTAATTATAACAGAAATGATAGGAAAGAGGATAATTAGTACAATTTTAACTATAAAACTGTGTAAGTGGATTTTAGGTGTCTACAGCTGGTTATAATCAAATCAAAATCAATCCCGCCAATCAGGAAAAAACTTCATTTACTACTCCATGGGGTACATTTTGTTACATTGTTATTTCTTTCGGTCTTAAAAATGTCAGGGCCATGTACCAACATGCAATGACACATATCTTCCATGATTATATTCATAAAATTCTTGAAGATTATGTCGATGACATACTTGCCAAATCCCAACATCACTCTACCCATGTTCAAGATCTTCACACACTTTTCAAATGATTGTGAAAATGCAAAGTACGTCTAAATCCCAAGAAGTGTGTTTTTGGAGTCATTATTGGCAAGCTCCTTGGCTACATCATTTCCCAACATGGAATCAAAATTGATCCCAAAAATATCTGTGCCATTTTTGACATGCTTCCACCATGTAATTTACATCAATTACACTCATTACAGGGTAAGATCTAGGCTATTCATCACTCCATTGCACATCTCTTTGATAAAACGTAACTATTCACACGTTTATTGAAAAAGGACACTAAGTTCCTTTGGTATGACAAATTCCAACATGCTTTTGATGCTATTAAAACATATTTGTTAAATCCTCTTGTCCTAGTGCCTCCCACGGCGGATCAACCCGTCCTATTATATATCTTGGCTACATTCCATCCATTAGGGACCCTTCTATCACAACATGATGATACTCAATGTGAAAGGGCAGTATATTATATCAGTCACAATTTCCTTTCATATGAATGTAATTACAACTACATTGAGAAATTATACCTTGGCCTTGTCTTTGTTGCAGATAAGTTACAACACTATCTTCTAAATAATGAGGTTCATATCATTACTAAATTTGACCCTTCGCGATACCTCTTCTCTCGCACACCTCTCTCGGGACGCCTTGCGTTATGGGTCAAGCTACTCATAGAGTTGGATTTCAAATTCATCCCACAAATAGTAATCAAAGGTCAAGTTATCGTTGATCAGTTAGCCGATGCCCCTCTTTCTGAGGATTCACCTGTTTGTGATATGTTCTGAGATGACTTTACTGCCTACACCATTGACACCGACACTTGGACTATGGATTTTGATGGGTCTCATTTCCTATCAGGTGTCGGGGCTGGAATTTTGTTCATGACTCCCCATGATGATCATTTTCCCTTTGCATATCACTTAGGGTTCTCATGCACTAACAACATCGTTGATTATGAAGCCCTCATTCTTGGCCTTACAATTGCTTGTAAACTTCTTATTCGCAATATTTGAATTCATGGTGACTCCCAACTTGTTGTCAATTAAGTTAATGATACATACCAAAACAAAGAGGAACGTCTTATAACTTATAATAATCTTGTCAAAGCCATATTGGTAACATCCGAGTCATACTTTGTCACAGTTAGCCCCCGCAAAGATAATCGTCATGTCGATGCTATGGCTAGTGCGACATCACTCATACCCTAAGACACCATTGATGATCAGGACACCTTTATCATCCGTCACTTATGAAAACCCTCTACTGATGACTCCACTTTAGACATATGCGTTATCACTCACAGTAATGATCATCCTAAATGGTTCACTCATATTTATAATTTCTTATACAAACAAACTATTCCTGACAATTTTCAACCTTACGAAGCTCGTCGTCTGCGGCGAGAGGCCATGCGATACGTAATCAATGGTGCTTCTTTATTTAAGTGATCTCTTGATGGTCATTGACTATGATGTTTAGGCCTTGATGACATCCTCATCGTCGTATCTCAAGTTCATGATAGTATATGTGGTGGTCACTTCTTTGACAAAGCTATATCTCACAAGCTCCTACGACAAGGTTACTATTAGCCTACCATGGAACAAGATTGCTTGGAGTATGCCTAATGTTGTGACAAATGTCAAAATCATAGTAATCTCCATCACACACTCGCCTATGACCTTCAGTCTATCACCCCATCATGGCCCTTTTCCTTATGGGCTTTTGATCTAGTAAGCAAAATCAATCCAGAATCAGTTGATGACCACAAGTTCATTATTACCGCTGTTGAATATTTTACTACTTGGGTTGAGGCCACACATTTACAAACCACTATTGGTACCAGATATCTGTCATTTTATCATCACTCACATTATTACACACTTCGGCATTCCCTCCACTATCATCATCGATAATGGCCCCCCTTTCAAAAAATAAGGAAGTTAAAAATCTTTATATAAAATTTAGGATCAAGCGTACCTTTTCCACTTGTTATTATCTGCGGGGCAATGGCCAAGCCGAAACCACCATTAAGACCATTGTCAAACTATTACAAAAAATTGTTGAAAACAGTGGCAACGATTGACATAATCAAATTTTCTACGCTCTTTGGGCTTACCGCCAGAGTGTATGTACCCTTACTAATGTCAAACCCTTCTCGCTTGTTTACGGTACTGAGGTGGTCATTCCCTTAGAGTTGGAAATACCCTCATTATGGATATCACTAAAAGGGATCTTGAAAGATAACAAACATCATGAAAATAGACTACATGAACTTGAGATGCTTGATTCTCGCAATGTGCAAGCCCTAGAACATTTTCGTAGATATCAGACACACATTGCACAAGCTTATAACAACAAACTTCACCCACGCAAGTTCAATATTGGCTATCTCATTTTAAAAGACAATCAGAAAAATACTAATGCTGAGACTCATCTCAAAAGGAAGTTTAAACCTAATTGGCTCGGTCCCAATGTCATCACCGACAAGGTTGGGGTGGAGTCTATCGTCTTACTACTCTCCTCGGTAAACTACTCAAGAACCCACTCAATGTGATGCATCTCAAATGCTATTATGCATAAACTCCCTTCATTACCCTATCACGCACTTTAGTTCCACAGTTTGTATTCGATTGTTGAAGGTCTAATTTTGAAATGAACCTCACATCATCTACATCTCACACTTTATGCTTCATGATACATATTTTTAGCATCTACTCGAATAACACACTCATTTCCCAATGGCACACTCTTGTTCTATGGTTCATTCTTGATTGTTGAGGGATATTTTATAAATGAACCTCATCTCATACACATCCATTAGGGGGCACATTGTCCTTACCATCTTCACACTTTGCATGCCATTTCATCACACTCGTACTGTAGACACCTATAATTACGCCCAAGAAATTTAAATACTTAAATTGCACTAATTATCCCCTTTCTCGCAAATCAACGACGTATTGTCAAAAGCACTCATTTTCCCTCATATCATCATTAATTAATTACACTAAGCTAATTAATTAAGTTTCCTATCCAACAAATACCCTAATTAACGACCTTCTGTTAATAAATCACCCCCTTCTACCTAGACTAATTAATTATTATTAATTAATTAGCTTTCCCTTCCATTTAACCAATAAATCAATATTTAATTGATTTAATCCCCTTATAATAGCCTAAATCACACTAATATTCTTCTAATTGGCTTCTATAAGCTTACACATACCTATTAATTAATCACCTTTGATTAATTAAAATACTCCCAACTCCCATGACTTGCTAAACATGTATTAAACCCTTCTAAAGTAAGGTTACCTTTAATAAAGCAACCTTATCCATTCCTAATCATGTTTTACCTTTATCCCACATTCATGAGAATGTGTTGAATCCTTTATCCTTTGGGCTATATAAAGAGCCCTCCACCTACCTTTTTTACTTACACCTAAACTCCTAAGAGAGCAAATGCAAAGCATATAGCAAAGAGACTAAGAGCTTGCACCTTGCCCTTCTGAGAGTTCGTCATCTTGAAGAGTTAAGCCTCTTTCTTAAAGTGCTTGGGTCATATGGGAGGTGTCAAAAGGGTCTTGTAGCCCAACTTTGATTAGCCCCCATTCCTAAGTTCTTGGAACATTAAGGACAACTATTTTGATAGTCATGGAGCTTACTTAGGTCCATTCATTTATTTGTTGTTAGAGAATAGAGGAGTTTAGATATTTAGCATTGTTAGTTTCAAAGTTTGTATTTATAAATGCTAGCATCTAACCCTTGTTTAATTCTTATCATGATGGTGTTTATGCTTTGTTTTAGCTAAATTGTAGAACTATTTTAGGTGGTAGTTCTTGCTTCATTTGATTTAGCATTAAGCAAAGTATACATGCACACACGTACATTGCATTTGCATATCTTGGTTGCATCTACTTTTGCTAGCTTATTCTATTTACATGCTACACTTTGTTTTCCATGCTAGACAAATTTTTAGTATGTCATTATCTTTATATATATACACATGCACATTCACTTGGTCTTTTATAGTGAATGCAAATCTCTTATAGGCTCCTACACATTGCAATGATGTTTAGCATTGTACCTTTTACTAGTCCCATCCAGGCTCATGGGGGCATCTAATTTTTATATTATATACTACATAGGTTCTATTGCTATAATTTTCACTACTTTTCACTGCAGTTACTTTACTTGTCACTTATTTATACATGCTCGTGACACACTATTTATATTTCTAACATGCTAACGAGTGCTTCATGCATAGCATTTGCTTTACAGGACTATATGCCACCATGGTTGTCTGATACATTTTGCTTACTATTATTTTCCATTCTTTGCGGGTTATGCCCTATGTCTTATGTAATCATTGTATGCTTTTGGATGCTTCGACCTTAATTATCTTGTGACATTGTGAGCAATGTCCCATGTATGAAATCTACTTTTCACGGGCTATCTTGTATGCACACTTGCTTTTTACATTGTTTTCTACCACATATTTTACTTCCACTAACACATAGTTCTACCCTACTTTGTTTGCATGTGCCTTGGTTTCTACCACGCACATCCCCTCCCCCTGAAGGGATCCACTTCAGATCAACATCTAGTCCTCTCCTTTGGGCCCCATTTGCTTACCATCGTCACATGCACCCCAAACGAGGGGGGGCATACATTGGGTGAACAAATCACCCCTACAACAATATAGATCTTTGGGACAACACAATACAATATAGAAAAAACATAAGATATAGTAACAAAATTGGATCAAAACCAGACTTGTGTCAAAACCACAAAGTAGACGCCAACGGCCAGAATCAGACAAGAACACTTGGGTGCTTGTGTCCTCCCCTGGGTGCCAATGTCTTGGCGGAAGATATAATCAATTTCTCAGCATAACACATTTTACAGCAAGTTAGAGAGAAGTTCTATAGTTACATGCACATACCTTCAGTTACAGAATGCATTATATCTCCTACAATCATTTGCTAGTACTATCGGAACAATTCAAAACTAATCAGGGACAAAAGGAACAAATTAAGGATGTACCATCTACATTGGTGCTTATTGGGTAGAGTCATGGAAGGAGAAATAAAACTAGGACTGTCTCCCCAACACTTGCTCATTAATGTGAGATCACCCAAAAACCTCATCATCACTCTTGGCATGGGATCACCCAAAAACCTCACCATCAACATTCGAATCAACAACTCTAAACAACAAGACACTTTTTTACCTTTTACTCTTTCACGTATCAGGTGCACACTTTCCTTTTACACAATTTTTACATACTTTTACACATATATTCATTGATCTATCATATACATAACTTTGACTACTTTCTTGCTCTTCTTTTATAGGTCCATCCTTACAAGAAGCAACTCATGCAAGCACAACAACAAGTACAAGATACACATAAGCTTTACCCCTAAGGTCCACTTCCCTTTCCTAGTCTTCATGCCTCACTTTGCTATCACTCCACACTTCACTTGTCCACTCGACACACGATTGGCAATGCTCTTCTCTACATGATCATCATGTATGCATATTATATCTACTTTATGTTATCAAGTATACACTCAACAATATAAACTGGGAGAAAATGTAGACACAAAATCACGCACTTGGGTACATTTCTAGGTCCTAAAAGCATGCTATCATTTACATGATTCTTAAGCAATAAAACTACTAATTGAAAACTCCCTTAGCATGTTTCTTTGTCATTTGCACTTTTATTGGCTTCACACATCTGTTACTCTTGTCAACATTTGAATGTTTTACCTTTCTATGGCTTTGGATTAGTGCCCAGTTCAGACAGTAGCGTCAGGCGCTCCTGTCCTCATGGGCACTCTTGTCCCTCTTTATCTTTTTACCCCTTTTGAGCCCTTTTCGCTTCTTAATTGCATTTTATTACCTTGGGTTGGCCTTTTAATTGTCAATTACAAAATTCAAACAAGGGAATCATATAAATACATACTTATGTTTTCAAAATGAGGATTATGCACTAAGCACTACTATTACCACCTACACTTGCATTCAAAAGGCACCAAAAGTACTTCAAAACATCCATCTAGCATCCATTCAAGGGACAAGGGTTGCATACTCTGCATACACAACATAGGAAGGGGATGTTTATTCTATTCCATCCACACATTTACATCATTGAGAAAGTCTAGCCTGCTATCTAGTGCATCTTGCATAAGGGCATCCTAGGGCACAATTTAAACACACACAAGAACTACATGGAGTATGAGATGTAGTGTAACACTTGCTCGTAAGTTCACTCTTTAGGTGGCCGTCGGGGTCATTCTTACTCCCCATTATGTATTTTCCTTTTTAGATTTGATGTGGTTTGTGGACATGTGTAAGTAGATGTTTTTTTTTCAGGTTACAGGTGTGATTGGAACCCTAATAGTGAAGTCGGAACAACAAACCGAATATTGGAGTGAAGACCTTTTGACCCAGAAAAATTCAGAATCTGAGCACCTATTTAGACATTAGAGCCCAGATCCAGTCACTAGAGCCTAGACACTCATGTCCTTCTGTGGATGCCTGTATCCATCCTCATTCCTACATCCCAGAATTTACATCGAGAAATTGCAACACTCTTCTCAACCTGTTTAAGACTTTACCCTACCTAGATCACCTCTAGTCTGCTTCGAAATCAAGTAAGTCTTCATATCTCCCCTTCTTTATTAGGGTTTCACATTTTATATGCTTTATTGCTGGTGTCTTTACTGTATCTTAAAATTTGAATATCATACATTACAGTAGTTACTCTGTAATTAGATGTAATCCAATTTTTATTAAATCATTACCTAATATAGTTATGCACGCTGGCACCTCATCTAGACAAGTCTGGAAACTCACCTGAAGCACGCGTGACCACTAGGTCCCTCCTTTGTTATGCTCAGAAAGATGTTAGCATGCATGTTTATCCTATTTATAACTGTAACAACCATTCACACCAAATGATACATCATACCATGTTGATTCAACATCACATATAATAAGGAAATTCACTCATAGATAATGAATATTAAGATTTGAATACCCATTAACCCATATTCAGACACAATAACCTTGGAAATATATAAGCAATTATCCATTACAAATATAGTTCATTGCATAACATAGAAGCTGAATACATTACAATCCATTACATTAGTGTGTTGGACCATGCACACTCTCATCAGACTCTCTACTAACTTGCTATCTGTATGGGCCTTGAACCCTCACTTGAACTCTACCAACACTCACTTCTAAACTCCCTATTACATGAAGCATCACTTATATTTATACTCGGCGGGGACTTTCCCTTCACCGACTACATGCGCCTTCCTAATAATAGACATGCATATAATAGCTTGCATGATTTTCTTAAATATGCTTTACAATAGTTCAAGCTATAAATAGCTTTCTTTAATTCGTACTATCGACCCATTCCATGTGTTAATTCTTATAGTTAGGAACCCATTATGCGTTACCTTTATCTTTATCTACATGTGCTTTCTTATCCTTCGCTTGGCCTCTAAGTCATCTTGCTTTTGTCTATTTCCGGACTTTGCTTGAGTGACACTCCAACTCTATTTTTCTATTCTTAGCCTTGTCTGGAAAATCAACTAAGTCCTTGATCCCCTGTATGTATGCGCGCAACCTTGTGCGCTGACTTGTTTCACTGTTGTGCGCACACCTCCGTGCACTAGTCTGTTTTTACTTCTTTTATTTACACGCATACCTCTGTGTGCCATTCCAACTTCCACGCATGGCTAGTACTTAGCCATTTTCTTAGACCAACATTACTTTTTCTTCCTTGATATTCATGCATATAACAAACATACCAATGACATAGTAAAGTGGTGATACATGCATAATTTTGTGTTGACAACCCCTCTCAAATGGGTTTTAAGATATCATAAATGTTCATGGGGTCGATTTTAAGGATATTGGTGTAGCTCTCTCATCATATTCATGGTCAAAATGAATAGCAATACGTTTGTGAGAGAGCCCAAGGGAAGAAGTTGTAATAGATTTGGCAAGAGGCATACGAAAAGAGAGAATGGCATGGTATGTGAGAGGTGGAGGAGAAGTTGAAATATGGAGATCATATATACTTAAAGAAAAAGATTTACCAGATATAACATAGTCTACAACACTAGTTCCACTAGGATGATGAAAACAAGTAAAGCCTCTAGAATTAGGGAAGTGTTTTGTACCATCCAAGATAACAAGATCACGAGATTCACCTAATTTGATTAGATTTTGTCTATAAGCATTCACTGTAGAATCTATAGAATAATGTTGAATCCCTTATTCATGATGATCAACTTCATAAATCATCAAAGGGTCATTATGAAGACCACAATTAACACACTGATGGTGATCAATCTAGGCATTGAAGTCACTAAGAAGAAGTACCTCAACAATAGTAAAGTATTTTGTTATTTCCGGATGTAAGTCTACAAAGGGAGATTCACCATCAAGAGCTAGAGCATAGTTTGAGTATCTTTGAGGATCAATGAACAATTTTTGCAAAGGAGGTCTTCTTGCAAGTGATGTCCATAAAAATCTTACAAATTCATCAGATCCTGAAAGGAACGATAACCAGATCATACCAAGTCAAGAACACAGATGCTAATCAAACACCACACTCAATAAGATGAAAGCAATTCGCCAGAATAGCTTTACATAAAAACCTTTGCAAACAAATGAGCAACAATATCATATATTATTATGGAACTCAATACAATACATTGAGAATGGGGCCTTGCTTAAATAGGCAAGGAATAACAATCTAAGAACCAGTCAAGGGTTGTAGATCAAGCCATAAATCAAGGAAATAACTAGTCATCAAAGAACTAGTCAAGACCATAGATTTAGGAGAGAACTAACATCAAGGATCTAGTCAATACCATAGATCAAGGAAATAACTATACCTAACAACTAGATAATATCTCCTAATATCTAAATAAGATAAAAGAAATATCCACACACATAAGTGGGTGAGGATAAATACAATAAAGGTAAATAAAGTACCTAGGTGAACATGAGCTAAGGTAAATACCTACTCTAACAAATCCTTCAAATTGGATAGAGGAATGGAGATGATCTCTATAAAGGTTAACAACTCCACTAGAGCCTTTTGTGCTATGTCAGATCTTCGATCTATGAACACTAATCCATGAGTATCCTGCATAAGAGTGTAGAGGTTTCTCCTTGGTTTCATGAGTTTCCATGAGAAAGATGATATTTGAGTTAAGAATCACATCTTCAGAGGACCCTGGGGCAAAGAAGATAAAACCACCAAAATTCCAAATTGCAATTGTTGTTGATGTTGTAGACCATGTTATTGAGCTCTGTCATCATTTAGAAGTAGGCCAAAGTCTAGTCTACCATTCAGGAGGAGAATCCTTAATCCAAGCTCTTCCATTATGGATCACAACCCATTTCCCTTGCTTTCAGGTGTAAAAAACTTGCTTCCTGCTTTCTTTTACCTCTTCTTGTTGTAACTTTGTTTAAATCTTTGTCTAGATAAATTTTGTCAACACGACCAAATAGCTTTTTCTTTGATCTAAGTGCCTCCTCTAATCTATCTTGTGATGTGCGAAAGTGAATAACTAAAGAGTTATCTTGATTAAACCAAACTCTATCTGGGGATATATTAGGCATACCTAAATCATCAGTAATGAAGTTGGATACTATTTGAATGTCATTTTCTTGTTTGGTTAATCCTTTGACTCGTAGATTAAGGGATTTGGCTTGCCTCTGTCTATCTTCTTCAAACTTTGCTTGAATTACAACTTCAACCAATGGAGGGTGGTTTCTTGCTATTTTTTGTACTACTTGAGCCCATGTGTTTTGGATTTATAGAATCCACTTTGGTAACTAAGTCCTTTTGTTCTTCTCTATTAACCACAGTTCAACACAAAGATGGGTAAGCTCTTTAGAATTATTGTTGCTAATAGAGTTTAAGGTAGAAGAGAATTTACATTCTACTTAGGAGGTTTCCAAAATGTTGATATGCTGAGGCTGCTCAACAATCAATTTATTTTTGTTCCATGACAATTGAAGATAATTCCAACACTTGTTCTTCGAGGCCCTGCAATTGTTCTTCAAGGGTTATTACTCTGTCAATGGGGGAGTTGCTCGTGTTGTTTGGAGATGCATTCAAGTTAATCACTCCTTTATCTCCTATTATCGAATGTTCTGACATTTGTACTTTACTTGAGAAATTTTGTCAAACAATTGGCATGTAAACATTGTGTTCTTGTTACTGGGTTGATCTTGTTCTTACAACTGCACCTGCTCTGTTCCAACTGTGTATGCAAGATACAAATGAACTGTTGGACCAAATGTCAACAAAAGAGTGTCAAATGTGTAGAGAAATTTTGTCAAACAGTTGACATGAAATGTAGTTCCAGAAGATTCTCCTTGTAGATAACTAATCTTTATCCCTGTTTTATTATCTACATTGTACTTTCACACTTTCTGTTTCTGTATCTACCCTGCAAATATTCGCTTGTGTTTGCTACTTGTTGAGACCCTCACGTCTATATTCTATTCTGTAACTGAATCTGCCCTATAAAATGTGGAGGATCTGACACACAAATTTACCAATTGATAGCACCACTTTACCAAATAAATATGTTAAACCCTCTACACTAAAAGTATCCCACATTGGACGGATGGAACAAACCCACATAAAACTCGGCACATCCCATCCCTCGATATGGGACATCTTTTGCCCCAGTTAAGGACGCAATACACGTGGACTACAACGTCCAACGGTCACCAAAAATAAACCAAAAATAACATAAATTCTCACTTCTAAGCCAATCACAACACGCTCCGTCCTCCGTCAAAATACGTCGATTTCCGTCGTCTAATTCGTCACGGCATTTAACAACACCGTCAGTTGTAACTCTTTGACCTGCCGCAACAGTCGGATCCGGAATATTCCCCTCGGTAAAGTGACAGGGATAAAACTTCATAAAAGTAAAACGCCGAATTTAGACATACCTACGTGTTATTCGTGTATACGTTAAAATCGGCAGGTAAAACTTTTTAACCGTAAGGGTTAACCGACGACTTGGGTATTAGGTTTGCGTAGAGTTTATGTTGTATTCATTTCAAATTACGTAAGCCCCCACGGTTTCCCGCGCGGCGCCCATGTGACCGCGGGGGTCGCGCGGGTAGGCGAATTTTAAAGGAAGGGGGCTCATTTAAGCCCCCTCCCCAACAAATATTTTCCTTTTGTTGTTGTTTGCTGCACAGTGCGACTAAACAGGTCGAGTAAAAATAAACATGGCGAGCCCTATGCAAGAGGAGGTCCAGGCTTCGAGCCCCGCAGAGACCGTGTCTCCTGAAAAGGCCGCGGTCGAGCTCCCTGCTCCCGAGGGATGGAAGAAAAAGGTGCACTAAAAATTTCTCCCCTTCGAAAAAATTGTGTTCCGTAATATTTTTTCTTCCTTTGCGTACGATAAGTCTTAAGATTCAGCTCACTGGCCTCCTGTGTGGAGTTGTGTTTCTGTGCTTTTGTTTTATTTCCTTTTTTGGTAGGGTGAAATGTGGCCCAAGATCTCTCGGGGCCGCGGAATGTTGAATCTGTTAGGTTAATTGTAAGTCACGCCTCAAGAACTCTTATGTGAGGGTAAATTTCAGTCGTAAATGGCTGTTGGTTTTTTCTGTAGCCGAGATTTACTGAAAAATTTTAGATATTGGAGGGAGCGTTCATTTTGTTTTGTAGATTGGGGGTTTTAGGCTAGGGTTTGAAGGCAAAAATTGTGGCCGTGGTTTTGTATGTCATTTTTTTCTCCTGTGGCCTACTGTTGCTTACGGACATTGCAAATATCTTCGGACGAGGGTTTTAAAGCTTCGGGATGATTTCTACATCGTGTATTTTGTTCAGGTAAAATTATGCCTGTGTTATGTGAATCGTAAATTTCACTGAGGGACTGAGATGTGATTATTTGGTCTGCCGTTTTACAGCTTTGCGGGCAACGTGAGTGGAAATCGAGGATTTGCTGTTATTAGCATATATTTATGGTTATCGAGTATTATCCGAGAAAATTTGCAGTATGGAATGGCTGGTCGCTTGTCTCGGTGTTGTCCATCCTAATTGAGATTTGGCTTAAGAATATTTGTTAAGAAGCATTGGGGGATCTCGCGAATTATTTTTTGACTGTTTGTCCAGCGTTTGGCATTTTTTTTTGGTAAACATTGAATTCGTGTTACAGGTACTCTGTGCTTTAGTTTTGAATGTCATACCCGTTTTTTTTTTCAATTTGGCACATTACCTTTATGTGGTAAACTTTAGCTTATTTGCCACAACTAAGGGGTATTTCTTGTGTCAAGTATACTTGGGGTTTGCATCCGACCCATTCTTTGCTGGGGTAGACTGAGCCCAGGGAGTTGTATGGGGTATTTAACCCAATTTCAACACTTTATCATGTCTTCTGTGATATGAACATGGGCTCAGCTATGAAATACCAAAAACTTCTACCCCTGGAACTCATCTTATTTGTCCAAAATGTCAATCTCGTTTTTGATAAAATTTATTTGCCATAAACTGTGGAGTTTGAGGCCTATTTTCAATAGTTAGATTGGATTTTGATAATACTTTTATCAATTAGGGTTTCTGTAGTATATTTTTGAGGGTCAGAACTGTATTTGACAATATTTTTTTCACTTTAATAATTTGTTACAGAATTATTTAGGTTATTTCTGAGGATTTGGCCTGCTTTTGATGATATATTTCTACTGTATTTTTTCGGTTACAGATTTAATGATTGTTATTTCAGATAGTTAGGGTGTTGTTTTCCCTGATGTGTATGTTATAGAGAACTTCTCCCAAGATGTTTTTTTGTGGCTTGGAAATATTTGGGTTCTTAAACACAGTTTAGGATAAGCATCGACAGCAATCTTAAAGTTTTTAAGCATTGGTCAACCTTGAATGTATCCCTATAATTGTTGTAAGACAACCTTGACATATCTTTGCTGAGCCTGGGACTCCTCCAGCTTTGTTTGTTTGTTTAACTTGTTTGTACTGGCAGCTTTATTTTGTTTGTTTAACTTGTTTTTTATTTTTCCTTACCAGCTTATTCCAAAGAGGCGGAGGGATGAGATTGTTTACTATGCCCCAACAGGGGATGAGATCAAGTCACGGGCACAGCTAGAGCGCTATCTGAAGTCACATCCTGGTGGCCCTGCTAGTTCTGAGTTCAGCTGGACCATAGGTAGGTCTCTGAGTTTCACAATTTGGGCAAAATGAGTTTTAGCCTTTTAGGCATTATTCTTGGCAATGCTAAACAATTGCTGCAATGCAGGAGTTGCTTTCTGCTTCTGAAACTAAATGGAGCCAGCTTGGGCTTTTGTTATCAATCTAGGCAGAAACCCTTAATGGCCAATTTTTGAAAAATCTTTGCCTTATAGGGTTTAGCCCCATTTTTGCTTCGTAATCAGTTCCTGAAGGTTTCATGAATGTTGTCGTGTCTGATGTTAATATCACCTTGTAGTGCATCTTAGATCAGCTGGGGTTGTTGCATCCCCTATTCTCAAAGGACATAGTCTCAGATTTACTGGTATCTTAGAGTACATATGCTTGACAATTTGTTTTGTATTGTTCAACTGATGATAGGGACCACACCAAGGAGGTCTTCAAGGTTAAGTGACAAAATGCAGGTAGATTCTGAAACTCCAGAGAGTGATTCCAAAAAGACGCCGCCGAAGCGGTCCAGGAAATCAGGTGCTGCTGATTCCGAGGACACCAACAGTTCGAAGAAAAAGAACAAGGCTGAAGCTGCTTCTGAAGACAATGAAACTGCTAAGGAGGAGGGCATGCAGGATGTGGAACATGGAAAGGAATCAATAAAAGAAGTTTCTGATCCAGAAACTGTGAAAGAAGATAATGATGGTAAAAAGGAAGAACAAGAAGTGAAGCCGGATGACAAGGTTGAGGAATTTAAAGCTGAGGATGTAGAAATACAGGAGACAGATGAAATAGGTGAAGACAAGGAAGCTGATAAAGAACCTAACGTGGAAAAGGAAGGGGAGGCAATATTGGAATCAGAAGTTCATATGGAGGAGGATAACATGGCAACAAAAGAACCAGAAGTTCATGTGGAAGAAGAAAAGTCCAGTAAAGAGCCAGAAGATCATGTGGAAAAAGAAAAGTCCACTAAAGAGCCAGAAGTCCACTTGGAAGAAGAGAAGCGGGGGAAAGAATCTGAAATCAATTTTGAGGAAAAGATCGAGAAAGAACCGGAAGTTCAGACTGGGGAAGATATGCTAGAAGATGTTAAAATGGATCTAGCAGAAGAGGCAAAGTCTGTGGATGAGGAAGCACATGGTAATGGTGTAGATATAGAGTCTAAGGTGCCTACTTATGCTGAACCCCAGGAGCCTGTGGACATTAAAAATGAGAACGGACATGACAGGGCCATTTTTCTAGAGAATTATGAGCAGCACAAACCTGTCGAGGCAACGGAAGAGACAAGCCATGACTCGAAGGAAAAGGATACAACTCAAGATGCTACAAAGATACTATCCCTTCAGACTCCTAACAATAGTGAAGCACATCAGCCTTCTGAACAGCTTGGTGTCAGCAGCTGAACCTCTTGGTTTCAGCTGAATAATTGTGTATTATTGTAGGTTACACAATTCATCAGTCTCCAAAGTTTGAACTTTGGAAAAGTTAAGAGAATTCTAGGTAATAGAAAAAAAGGTTTTTCCCTTTTCCATTGTCACAATTACCATGATTTCAGTAGGAGGTTGAGACAAATTTAATTGCTGCAATGGATGATAAGGATGCAGCAGGTTTATGTGCATTCTGCAGCTAGAGGGAGTGCATGGCTTCACTGGCAAGAGAATTCAGTTCTTTTGATGCAAACTTTGTTACACATTTCACGTAAAATTTGTTTGCAAACTTGGATAGAAACTGTTTGTAAGTCCGTTTCTGCATTTTCATTTTAACATGATTTTTCATGGGTATTGTAGATCCCTTTCAAGACTATTTCTTTGTGCAGGTCTTTCAGGCTTCTAACAATGCTTAATGATAGTGCTTATTAAATTGCTTTATGGACACAGTTTGGCATGATTAAATTGCTGTCTGGGACAAGCATTGCATGTTATTTATGACTCATTCATTTCTCAGTTATGTTCTTTCAAAAACATGAATATTTATTTATGATTTTGATAGTGCAATTAATTATTTTCCAAGGCTTTTCTGTTGGTGTTGCTCTTGGCAATTGTGTCAGTGCATGGCAGTGAGGATGCTATTTTTAAGAGAATTTTATTATGGTCAAACTTGAAACTGTGTCCTATGCAATATATATAAATGTTTGTAGTGTATTTGGCATGACTGGGTGAGTGCTAATGACACTCTTGGAACAGTGTTTTCCACATTAGATACATGTTTATAGTGGATTTGGTGTGTGTGCGCTAATGACACCCTTACTTGGATCTCTGTGTTTTCTGCATTAGACACATAAATGTTAGTTGTGGATTTGGTGAGTGCTAATGACTCCCTTACTCGGAACTCTAGATAAAATTTATTTTGTAGTGAGTGGATTTGGTGCGAGTGCTAATGACTCCCTTACTTTCATTTATCTAACTTCGGTGTTGTGCTAATGACTCCCTTACTCTGAACTCCGTGTTGTGTTTTCTGTGTTAGATATAATTTATTTTGTAGCAAGTGGATTTGGTGTGAGTGCTAATGACTCCCTTAATTTCATTTATCTAACTTTGGTGTTAGTACCTTTTGGTGTAAGCCCTTGTGCGGTTTGTTGTTTCTTGACATTGGAGTTTGTGTTCTGAGTTATATGTGGGATATTCTGAGGGTACCCCATTTAATTTGAATTTTATATGTTGCTCATGTAGTACTATGTCGACTAGATACTTTGCTTAATATAATTTTGTTGTCATTTTCTAACTATAATTTTGTTGTCACTTTGCTTAATATAATTTTGTTGTCATTTTCTGGCAGCACAATGAATTGGTCCCCATTGATGATGGCATCATGTTTTCGTGGGTTTCATATCTTTCATCTGATCTATCTTTGATGTATGCATTTTAAATAGTTCTATTTTCATGCTTTATTTTTTTTCTCATGAAAATTTTCAGGGGTGTGCAAGTGAGTACCTGCTGACACTTGTCTTGATTAGTATTCAAGGTATGCATGCACTTGAACTGTTCAAATGAGTCTAAATAGGTTGCTCCCATTTATAGACTTTTGTTTTTGAAAGGAAATAATTAGTGTTGTTTTGCGGCCAAGTGTAACAAGATTCAATAGAACTGTATCCAAAATATATTTTAAGGTACCTTTTTATAAATTCCTACCTGTTTTTTGTTATAGATGCTTGGGCTTTATTTCTTTTTTCCTTTTCATACAAAAATGTTCAAATTTAGGTTAATTATCTGTATTGTTATGCACAGTGAATTTTAGCCAACTATCTTTATGCTGGCATCATGTCATATCTTCTTGGATTTTGTATCCATTATCATATCTATTTTGGTCCTCGTTGATATTGGCATCATGTCATGTCTTCTTGGATTTTGTATCCATCATCATATCTATTTTGGTATATGCATTTTAAAATCATAGATCCGTTTATTTTTATGATTTATTTGTTTCTCGTCAGTATGCCTAGGGTTGTGCGAGTGAGTACTTGCCAACACTTGGCTTGATTAGTAAGGCGATGTATAGATGGATGCATCTGAGTTGTCCAAATCAGCTCAAATGGGCTGCTTCCATTTATAAACATTTGGTTTACAAAGGAAATCATTAGTTAAGGTCAAGTCTAATTAGGCCCAACACAACTATATTCAACATGTCTTAAAAGTACCTCTTTTAAAAATCCACACCCCAATTTTTTAATGCTGGACTGCAGGTCAACTATTTTTATTGTTCTGCATAAGCAGGTGCTTCTCAAACTACCTGTAATTAGTTCAATTGGAGTTTGTGGTCTATTTGTCTAGTTCAAATTTTGTTAGTTCATGTGTGCAGATACATTGGACTACAGCAAATGGTGGATGGTATTGCAACATACCAACTTAGTTATCTGTTTATTGTATGTATAAAATTTGTTCAGTATTTTGGGGGGGTAGTTTGCTTTTCTATGTGGTATGGAACCGGTACCAATGCATACTTGCATTGGAATATTCAGATAGAATTATCGGGCAAGTTCAAAGTTGCTATTTCATTCATGAAAAGTTTGAAATATTTATGGGTGATTTTTTAATGTGGAGATCACGAAGGCAGAACTACGAGATATATGTTTTACAATTGATGTTTTGATAGCAAGATCATTACCTTACCTGTCGTATTTTTATAGCTTCTGAAGGAAATAAAAAATGATTGCATTCGGTAAATGATTCTTCTGCAAATTTTGTTTTGTAGTGCATTTGAAAGGTTGGCATCTAATTTCAAAGGAGGATTGGGATCAAATTAGTAAACTGTTCAAGACAAGTTTGAAGCACCCTCTCTAAATGATTAAAAATTGTGCCCGCTGAAGTCAAGATCACAAGTTTTCAATAGTTCAGTTGGATAAAAGTGGCTATCTTTTTGGTAATTTATAGGAGAGTGAATGATAACCATTATATCTTCTCTATTGAAAGCTGCAAACTCAAATCATGGAGCTGTACTAGTTACACTATATTTTCAAAAACAAAGAGTTGTGCTATTTTGTGGTGATGATAACACATTTACTTAAGCGTAAAACTATTTCATTGGCCAACATGGGTTTGGCAAGTGTGAAGTTTCAGGGCGCCACAATCCAAGTTTTGAATGCTCTAAATTACAAGTTGGATTACCAACTCACCTAAGCCCCCCCTTACACTTATATCTAAAAATTGGTTAAGGCACTTAAAGAAAAAGACAGCTATTTGGAAGTTGCACATAGGAAAGGAAAATTACATGTCTCGAAGGAAGGAAATCTTGGTGAATATTTTATCAATATTAAATTCTTAAATCAACAAAATTTAATATGCAAATTTGGCATCAAATAAATAGTTTTACTCATAGAACATGAAGGAAAGTTTTATTTGAATGTTGTCAAATTGTAACTTACAATTTATTGGGGTGGAAGGAAGTATTGGTGCGTTTGGTGGGTTGCAAATGTAAGTTGTAATATTATTCTCAACCGAGCTTTTACATGCCTCTCATATATTATCATACATTATGTATGATGTATTATTTATGATGTTTTTATTTTAACATGGATTTTATACTAAACTATTATGGTAAATATTGTCCATGAATTTGTATGCAACTATTTTTAACATATCATCGGTATTTGAAAGCAAATTATGTGTGAATGGGGGATTCAACTAGTAGGATGCTATGTATGATGACATCACATGGTGTGGCATGTGGATGCATGCTACAACTTGCATTTAGAAGGTTGGATAGTTACAACCTTAAGTGAGAGGTTAGTGGCGGCTTCCCTAAAGTTGTCACTAATAAATATATTGCATGTAAGGACAATATTGAATTGAAAGTTCATCACGTTTTTAGTTTATGTATACTTTTTGACATGTTTAAATGAAAGAAATGTTATATTTAGAATATATTTAAAATAGGAAGCTTGAAATATATTACAAAAAATGGCAAACCAATACTAAACAAAGGTAAATGTGTTGTACATCGAGTATTTAATAGTTGTGAATCTCATATGTCATGATATGATTGGCTACTTGACACTATTGTTAAGTAAAACTTCGACACCTATTATGATCATGTACTATGGTAACAATTTTTATGTGCTATGACAACTACTGGTATCGTATGCTCATGTCATATATCATATATTAAGGAAAGTTTGACGAGCCTTGTGATAGCTTCAAGTTGCACATAACCAATGGTCCTCTTAATATTGTATATTATCATTATGTTTTTTTGAATGTTGATTGGAATCTCATTGACATACCAGTAACAATTTTACCAAGCCATTTGAAATGATAATAAGTCGTGGTCACATTGTGCATATATTTTACATTTAATTCCAAATTATCATTGCAAGTACTTAAGGACGACACACTCTCCAAAATCGTTGTAAACGATTATAAGACAGACACTCATAAGCATGTATACATGATTAATCAATAAACACTTAAGTTATAACACAAATTTATAAAGGGTAGCACAATTGCCATAATTTTATTACCAAAGCTTTGGCTTGAATTTGCTAGATCAAAAATAACTCTTCCATAATGTGATCCATTAACACTAGTGCTCCACGCTTTTATAAAAAACAAGTAGAGACTATTATTAGGATTGGAGATTGTTACTTACAAAGCAAGTTTGTTTTAATCGTTATTACTAGTGAAAGTCAATCAAGTCAATAACATGGTGGATACTCTTATCTATTAATGTATTTCAATAAATGTGCACCAATGGGTGAATTATCCATATATATGCAATTAATATTACAAGTGCTTCTTAACTACATACAATATCATATAGTTAATTAAATATACTAACATACCCCTTTAAAATGTGTTCTGATGAAGGGAAGGATAGAGGAATCATTGAACTATCCCCCTTTGATGACACATTCCTTCACTCCCAAAAGCTACCTGAGTTGAACAAATTGGATCTCAAGTAAGGGCTTTGTAAAGATGCCTGCAACCTAATTTTCTATTGAGCAAAACTTAAGGTCAATAACCTTGTCTTTGATCAACTGCTAAATATAATGCATGTGTATCTCAATGTGTTTTGTGCAATGGTGCTCCATTAGGCTACAAGAGATATAGATGACACTCAAACTATCATATCAAAGAGTTGTGGGTTGGGATTGTGGAAACCCAAACTTAGGAAGCATGTGTTGTATCCACACCGACTCACGTCTTGCAACAACAATTCCACTATACTTTTCCTTTGTAGTAGACAAAGTAATGGTGGTTTGATTGTTACAAGACCAAGTCATGGGTCCTACCCCAAGATGATAGATATATCCTGCAATTGACTTGTGATTGTCTAGATTCCTTGCCCAATCTCTTTTTGAATAGTCTACAATTGTTGGTTTAGAAGGAGCAAGATCCTCTCATACTTCCCCTTGAAGTGTAATTAGAAATTGAGGTTGTGTTTCTTGAATTGTACTCAATCCCATAATTAGTAGGACCATAAACATAAAGAAAAATGTGTTTGATAGCTTGTAAATGAATTTCATGGGTGTCATTATAATCATGTGATATAGGATTCATAACAAAATAAATATGAGGACGTGTATGTGTCAACTAGAGTAGACTTCCAATCAATTGCCTATAGAGTGTCTCATCAATTGAAGGAGTAGAAAATTTGGTGGAAAGCTTGACCCTCGATTGAAAAGGAGTTGGTGTGGACTTTTCGCCTTCCATGTTTAAGTGACGAAGAATGTCTTTAGAATTCTTGGACTAATGGATGAAAATACATTTGTCGGACTGTGAAGTATGAAGACCCACAAAGAAATGAAGAAAACCCAAATCAGTCATCTCAAAATACTTCTTCAAATGTGCTTTCAAATCATGAATATGTTGCGTGGAAGATCTTATGATAATTAAGTTGTTAACATAGAGGACCATAATGAAGAGCTTTCCGTAAAATTTCTTAGTATATACTGTAGGGTCAGACAAACATTGTGTAAAACCAAAATTGATAAGAAACATGTAGATCTTTTCATACCAATCTTGAGGAGAATATTTCAATCCGTATAAGGACCTTTTCAATTGGCACACATAGCAAGAGATCTCACTGTCAATGGATCTTGGAGGTTATGACATGTAGATTTCTTCCTACAAGTCACCATGCAAAAAGGAACTTTTAACATCCATATGGTGGAATTACCATCCTTATGTCGTAGCCAAGTAGAGCACTAGCCAAACAAAGTTCATTTTAGCGATTGGACCAAAGGTTTCATGGTAATTAACACCTTTAACTTGTGAAATTTTTTTACTACAAGGCTGGCTTTGTACTTGTCAATAAACCTCTCTGTTGCATATTTAGTTGAATACACCCACTTGCACTTCACTATTTTTTTTCCTTTTAGAAATGAAACCAAATCCCACGTTTTTTTTTTCAAAGAATGAAGTTCTTCTGCCATAATTACTTGTCATTCATGATGCTTAGAAGCTTGATGATAGATCTCAAGATCATACATTACTGCTAAGTGTATCAAATGTACAACACCATACTTACATTGGGACATCGTCTTGCTTAGATATCTAGGATCTCCTGCTAAGGCATCAACGTCATTGCATACTATGTGAACCCATTTTGGTTGAGTCCGTGTGGGTGCATTCATAATTTCCTATAACACTAGCTGTGGAGGTACTAGTTATCCCCTATGCAGCTCATTATCTGAATTGTAAGAACTCGCTAAATGAGAGTCTTAAAAAGTATCATGGTCATCACATGAATATTCAGAAGTAATGTCCGACTCAACAAAAGGCAATGGGGGAGTAGGTAATGACCCATAATCTTGAGACTGTTCATCAAACACTACATCACATTGGAAAGGAATCTAAGTATTTCTTGGAATGAGAAGATGATATGCTTTCACATCTTCACTATGACCAAAATAGATACAAGGGTGACCCTTTCTTTCCATTACTTTTCATCTTTTCATTTGGGATGTCTGCCATGCATTACATCCAAAAAATTTGAAGTCAGAAACATTGGGCTTAAACCCCGAACATTGTTCTTCTAGTGTCATATTAAACACTACTAAGTGGGGAATACAATTTTGAACGTAGTTTGCACACATAATAACTTCTTCCCAAAGTTGAGGAGGCAGATCTTTGGAATGTAGCGTACAATTAGCCAATTCCTCAATTGTGTAATTTTTGTACTACACCATTTTAGTGGGAGGTGTAGGGAAAAATGTGTTGAAGTTGAATGCGTGCTTGCTCACAAAAAGTAATCATTTGGTTGTTGACAAACTCTCCTCCATTATCAGTTTTAAAATGCATTATTTTTTGCTTAGATTAGATTCTCTCCAAGGGCCTTGAAAATTTTGAAGTGCTCAAAGAATTCACTTCTATTTTTTAGACAGTAGACCCAAGTTATGTGAGAGAAATCATCAATGAATTTAACCAAATATTTATGGTTATGAAAAGAAACATGGGAAAATGACACGAATTCTTTATGCACCAACTATAGTTTTTCATAGAATCTCCAAGATTTACCTTTTGGAAATGGATCCATGTGTTTTTTTTTCCAAATGTACACCATGGACAAACTCTATTTATGAAGGACACCTTCGGAAACCCAAGAACCAGATTATTCTAAGTTAGAGTTTGTAATGAACGATAGTTAAGATGACCAAAACGCTCATGCCGAATTTTACTTTAGTCGATTATATTGGAAAACATAACTTGTGAAGGTTGATTAAACACAAAGTGATCAAACTTGTATAATTTGGGTTGATATCAATCTCACTAGTAACTACAATAACAAATTGGACTTTAACTTCTCTGATAAAAAATTGTTTGTAGTAAACTCAATAGTTTTACCTTCACTTGAATGAGCGATGTGATGAATGGATAGTGAGTTCGCAAATAAAGTTAGAACTTGAAGAACCTTATTAAACATGCCATCCACCATCCTAGTGGACCCTTCACCTTCAAAATTAAGAGTTTTGCTTCCCACAAAATTTCTATTGTTCTATTATCCAAGAGAGTTTGAAATACAAAACCCTAGTTTTCCATGTGGTTTGAGGCCCTTGAATCAAATATCCATTTATATTTTACTGACTCACTAGTTATTGTAGAAAGAACATCACCTATCTTGGAGGGACGAAATTGCGTTTTTGGATCTCTGTTTCCAACTATACCATTTTCCTTAAACATTGATGCTCTACATGACCTAGTTTATGACATAAGTTATAATATTGTTTGTAAAATTTACCTTTCTATTTCCCTTTGGCTTTGTCTTGACTTGGGGTAGAGTTTTTCTTTGATGATTGATTAACCTTAGGCTTAGGTAGTGCTTTACCTTTATCTTTGACAGGGTCCTTTCCCTTGCCACATTACTACACAAAGTGTGAATAACACCATTTTGGCTCAATTTCATGTTAGAAATCGATTGTTTTTGGTGTTTTTGAACGTATTTCTTTGATGAAATCGCATCCTGAAGCATGACACAAAAGCACCGCAAATGAGACACGAATAGAGATTTTTAATTGCATCACATTAACGCCTAATTTGTACCACCCTTTAATGATGGTAATAACACAATCTCATCACTAAGGACTGGTGCAAATGTGACACAAAAATCATTCCATAAATTTAAAATAAAAAATGTTATAATTAATTGTAATTACATAAACTGTAACTACAAATAATTATATTGTATATATTTACGAACATTAAACATTATATATTAAGATATTATTTACATTGTATTGTATAAATTATTTTATATTTAAATTTATATTTCTTATATATAATAATATTGATGTACAATGGAAGTTTTAAATATCTAAATATTACTAATAATTAAAAAAAAATGTTTTAATTAAAAATGTGTTTTGCAATAATATATAACAATGTAATTTCAAGGGAGTATTAAAAGGCCCCTTTGAAATTACAAAACAAATAGATATTAAACTACATCGTAAATATCCTAGTGATTGGTATCGTCCTCCTCCCTCCAATCCCCACGATCTTCTTGCTCTTCCTAATCCTGATCTTGATCCTCCTACTTCCTCCTCATTATCCTTTTTCATTGCCTTCATCATCCTCGTCCTTCTCATTATCCTCCCATTTTTTTACCCTGACAAAATTTAATGATAAATTTTTTAAAAGAGTTTAATTTTAATTTATAATTTTGCATGTACAACAAATTAAACTCTACATGTCTTATTGACACAAATTGATTATCTCAGGCACACTAATTAAAGGTTTTTGCATTCTATCCAAAGTATTTTAATGCCACATGCACTTTCTTTGTTGCGCACTTCTTATATCACTCTTCCTACGAACACAATTATATGATAAAATTTCATATATTGAGAATTTTATATTTTTAATAAAAAATAGAACAACATAAACTCTATAAATAGCTTATATAGAACTCAAATTTATTAATGACCTCTTATAAAATATGTTGGCCCAAACAAATGAGTGACCGACAACCCCTTCCAGACTTTGACTTCATACCCCTTGAGTGCATTACCTTTGATACCAACATCAATTGCAATGTGTATTAAATATTTAATTAATTACTTGCTATATAATTACCATTGCATTGTGATTTTAGGCCATATTTGTCTGTTATAAGACTTGAATGACAACCATACAACATAAAATATAAAAATAAAGAAAGCATGTTTATTAACCAAACTACAATGCTTTATAAATAGTCCTCTTCAAAGTCCAAAGCTCAACATATATCATTACTTCTTGTTAGGAAATAAGGGATTAAAATTATGTGGAACAATACCCACAGAATTGCAATAGTAGAAACTAAAATGCAGAATATATTATAGATCTGAAATTAAAGGTATAGAAAATAAAAGAACACAACTCAGAGACAATATTTAACATGGTTCACTCAGATCTGGGTTACATCCACAAAACAACCAATCCTTCTTTATTCCGTCCAAAAAAATACAATAAGGGATACACCCTACAACAAATCTGCTGTAACTTCCTCTTCTCTCTATCACAATCTCCTCACGACTACAACAAAAATAAGGAATACCAATGAGCCACACCTCACAGCCCTTTTCAGGGCAACAAAGAAAAAAACCACCCTAACCTATAGCATTAAATATGTGACCTAATAATGAATGACCAAGATTTTACAATGAATAAATACATATAAAATGTGTCTTTGAGCTCGTAAGGGGGGTACCCCCCTTGCAACCCCCTAGGCTATGAGTGTTAACCAATAAGATCAGGCTCCACAACCAACACTTCTATTAAATAACATGTAACCCTATTAGTGTCCTCTACTACCCACTTGTTACACAAACCAGACCAAACCATAATATCTTTCTTTATTTCGGGAGGTTAAAGAAGTCTCCTCTTGCCACCCGTGTTTCCGTGGAAGTGAACCTACCATTTTAAAATATAAATAATTATTTAAAATCTATACAACCATTTTTTTAAAATTGTATTTATGCAACATAATTACCCCTTAGAATCCTCCTTATTTTCCTAAACCCTTGTGATGCAAAATTTCCCAATTGACTTTGGGTCGTAGTGGGTCTTCTCGAACTTGGTGAAAGTTATATCAACTAACATTCTTCATCTCTCAAGAGGGATTTGTAACCACTCTAAATTACAATATGAATGAATCATTTTTTTTGTGTTCGGTTAACTATTCTTTTTTGAAAATCTTTGAAACCAAAAAAATTCAAATCACTAAAAATGACATATGAAATAAATTGAAAATAAATTAAGCCAATACAATGATAAACTAAAATTAAACAAATTATCCTTGCTCAAATAAAACATATCAAAATACTTACTTGCTTATGATGTCATCATTTACATAGAGGTCCATATTGAGGTCCCCTTGCACTTGGGGTTTATAATTATTCCTAATGAGGCGAGAAGGTCTATCAATGTTTGTTGTTGGAGGAGGTGAGATTGCGCTATCATCCCCCCTTAATCCACTCAAGAGTAGGTCATTCATATTATTCAGGGTAGTATCTCACTCGTTTGCTTTTTTTATTATTATTACTAACAGGTTGAGAGGGACTTTTCTCTGAGGAGAATTTTTTTAGAAAATGTCCACTCATTACAATATAATTAATTAAATTAAGTTTAAATAATAAACGAAAACCTTTATACCTCCATGAAGAGAACTTCCTCATCCTATGACTGCCCTCATCCTCACATTGGTTGATATAGGATGTAGACCTGTCATAATCAAGACATATTAGAATTGTTCAATCAAAAGAAAATTTTTTATATTAAAAATTAAGCTATAAATTCATACTTCCACGTAGGAGATTCCCTTAGAATAAATAAAGGATGTGTACTCGTCCTAGAATCGTTATCCTCTCATCGATCCATATAAGAAGTAGACCTATAATATACAAGTTGTATTAAAATTGTTCAATAAAATTAAAGAGTTTTTTAAAAACTAAAAGTAAATTATAATTACATCTTAGTGCCAAATCCCTAGAGGTTAAGAACACAAACATTTTAAAAAAGAAACCAAAAAATTGGAACTTAGCCAAAAGGTATCATTAAGTCCGCCATATAGAGTCAGTAAGACAAAACATGGTGCAGACCACAACAACCAAGAAATAATAACCCATGGAGATTCAATGATTTACCTTCTCCTAAGGCTCCTCTGCCATCCTGATAGCTAGAGGACAGTCCAATAGGATTCTAGATTTTACTACTGTCATCATCAACAGGGGCAAGGATGATTTTTCTCCATGATTTTGTTCTCAATGAATTCAAGATAGCTAGTAAAAACAATGGCTAGGTCATTCAAGATAGCCATAGCTTCTTAGCTAGCTATCTTACTGGTCTCCCCAATGGGTTCCTTGCTAAAGGGAATTGCTCATGACCTTGTTGTGCCTGAAATGGTTCAGAAGAGAAAAGTGGTGGTTATGATTTTTTATGGACTTACCTTTGATAGTCCTAACAAATAAATGTCTTGTTGCATGATAAATTTAATAAAGTAAACTATTTGAAGTTAACAGAGAAAGAAACCTAGTATTATGGCAACTCATATTATCTACACAAGCATGGTCTACGTTGTGAACCCTATAGACCTAGCCCATATGCTTTCTTTAACCCCTTTCAATTCAAATCACTGGGCCTTGAGAAATGTTATTTTTAATTTAGAAAATATAAAAAAATATGCCTACACTTGTGCATAAATTCTAGAGAAAAATTTGGTAAGGGGTTTGCTCATGAATTTATGTGATATTTTATTGGGTAGCTCAAGTTCAAAGGTAAGTATCTCCCCCATTTATAGAATTATCTCAATTATTAAGATTCCTAGGGTTTATACAATTTACTCTAGGATTTACACAAATTTCCCTATTGTTTATATAATTTATCCTAAGGTTTTTAGAATTTATTTAGGGTTTAAATAATTTCTCTTAACATCTATTTTAGGGTTTACATAATTATCTCCTAAGATTTACATTTTATCTCCTAAGGTTCACATAAATTCTAAATCAAATTTAGATGAAAATATACAAACCTGTAATGTGGGATTTGTAACATCCTCTTATTCTTTCACTGGAAAGTTTTCTTGCCTTGATGGTTTTGGTTTTGCTCCACAAATTTTTCAGTATGCCATTTTTTCTATGCTATCCTTTGTGTTATTTTTTCCTTTATCATCCTCCTTTATGCTGTCATTTTATACCTATATTTCTCCTATTCTCTCTATTTTTGCTTTCTTATTTCCTCTTTTCATTGTTAAAATGAAATGAAACAAAGTGGGAAGGCATTTTTTCGTCCCAGTACATGGTTTTTTTAAAGTGGCAAATGTGGCGCAAAAGTGATGATATGTGCACAACATTTACACCACCCCCGATATTAAAAAAAATCTGATATTTATTAACTATATAATTACCTATTTACGTATGTAATTAAAGGTTAGAGACATACAAGTAAAAATTAAATGTTACCCCTCCTATTTAATGTAGGTATAATATAACTAACATATATATCTTAAATACAACTATTTAAAATACGCCTAGAGATATCTATCTTGAGGCACTTATCTACCTATCAATGATAAAATTTGAAGGGATAAACCAAATTCCAATGTGAAGGGAATATATTCAAACCAACCCTTCCACAATGAAAAATAGTATAAATTTTTACACTTCATATGAGAAGAGTAAATTTAGAGCACGAATAATAAAATTAAGATTTTTTTTAATAAATGAGTGATTATAGTAAAGCACAAAATACTTTGGGTTAGGGTATTGTGGATGTAACCAATTAGAGGATACATTCTAAATTAAGTCTAAACCCTTGTGAAATATCTCAAGCATCTTCCATAGTAAGATAATTAATAATAAATATACTAGTTTACATCAAACATGTTTTAGAAGAGTAACTCCCTATGATATGTTTTCTGCATATGACATATCTAGATTTACATTTAGAGTGTTGGCCACTGGGTCTCCTCTTGAGCCCTATATTAATAGTAAACCACTACAAAATTTGAAATGGTTAACCTTCCATCAATTCGATAACTGCCATGTATTTTTGACTCTTTGACTTCCCTTTCAGATTCATGCCTCACATTGTTAGGGTCGTTACCCCTATGTATTGCATTAAGACAACAACAACAATATGTTAAATGTGGAGTGCTAGGTTTAAAAATTTATTGATGTGTAGGGCTATCTGAAAATGAAACTATCACCATACTCCTTGATAAACGTAGTGCTATCATCAATTATTATCTTAGATGTAGAGATTTATCCTTACGTGGTTGTGCAATGTTGGTCATATTTATAGAAAATTTGAGGATATTTGTACACAACATTTGGTATGCTAATTATAGACATAAAAAATCATATCACATGTGATCCCCACATCATTTCACATACACAAAACATGTCGGTGACCCTAGGGGTCATATAGACTCATAGTGCACATGTCATCACAAATAAGAAAACTTATATGGTTAGACAATATTTCTACAAGAAAAGTGTTTTGCATATGTTCATTGACTCACATAGAACATTGTAGAGTTTAAAATAACAAGGGATTTTACACAATTCTTTAGGTCATGCATAACTTCACCTAATACACGTCTTCATAGAACTTCACTAACCCATGTGCAAAAATCAGAGAGATCTTCAAACCAAGTTTGCACAAAAATTTCACAATCTACACAAAGGAATGCAAACCTTTATTCTTTCAATCCTTCTTGTCTGAACACATACAAAAGGGGAGTGTATATTGGTTATTACTACTTCTATATCTTTTTGGTTATGCAAGATTGTGTAGACACTAGAAAACACACCTTGCGCATAAGGTCTCCTATTCAAAAATGCCAAAAACATCATAAAACACAATGATTCAAAAAATCAAATAATCCCACAAAAGTAACTAAAAAATATAAAACCCCAAAAAATGGTGATAAAAGACACCTCATCACTCATTTACTAAAACTCACCCACTCACATTTAATTATGTCAATCCCACATACCCATTTGCATGCCCAATGCACTATGAACCCTTATAATCTCACCCACCTATGCACATTGCACACATATGTGTCACAATCCCATATGCACTCAAAAAATATAAAACATCACTCATCCCTATCAATTCATCCTCTTTATATTCCCTTAACTATTTGTTCACTTGAGCCCATACTTGATTTTTGGCTTCATTACTTGTATAGTTCGGTATTACAGGTTTTGGAGAGGTTAAGGTGGATCACAAAGGACCGGTGCAACTCGCAAGATCATTGATTTGGTGAAATTTCAACATAGGTGCTAGTTACACTTTTGATTGGCCTGTACATCCTCTGTGTGATTTTCGTTGAATTGTACCCGTGACTATCTTGCAACTAGGTTAGGTATACATTTCATTTCCATGCATTGTTTTGTCATTTTTCTTCAATAAAATTTCTTTTATCTTCTTAAAAGGTTAGGGATTTGATTGAGGCAGGTATCCTAACCAAAAATAACAACTAACATTTTTCCAAGCGTGTTTGTGTGCAGGTCATAGGTTAAGATTAGGAATATTTTACCCACTTTATTCATTGAAAGAACCTATAACTATCCTTCTCTTCTTAATGGCTGAGTAAGCCCATTTATTTATTATCATTTATTTGGAGATTTCTATATAAAATAATACATCTTGTATAGGATCAAAATATAGGCATATATTTTGGTGACTTCGGTTGCGACTGTGGCCGACACCCAGCTCATAGGTCGCAGTTGCGAGCAGTAAAAAAAAGTCAGTCACTATAACGACTGACCTCTTACAAAATTAAAAAATAGCCAATTGCTATAGTGACTGGCCTCTAACAAAAATATATAGAAAATATTATATAATGACTAACCTCTTACCAATAAAAAACCAGTTGTTTATAACAACTAGCCTCTTGTAAAAAAATCCAGTTGCTATAGCGACCGACCTCTAACAAAATAAAAATATAGCTAATCGCTATAGTGACTTGCCTCTTATAAAAAATCCATTCACTATAGCAATTGACCTCTAACAAAACAAAAAATAAATAGTCGTTATAGTGACCGGCCTCTAACATTTTTTTTCCCGATCGTTGCCCCTTCACCATTCCACATTCACAACCTAAACCCCACATGATCTTTGCCTTGGGATCATGTGCTCCCCGCCTTTCCCTAACACACTATCTACCTTGGGATTTCCTGCACTTCGTCCTTGCACTCTCTTCTCTTAGCCATCACATCCTCTCCACCTTGGGATCAAGCACTATAGCACCCATGTTAAGATTCATCCAAATTAAGGGATTTTTTTATTATTTAAAAAAAACCCTTAAGTTACTTTTATGCTGAAATGATTATCATTAATACTTAGCTCACTGCTAAATGTTCCAGCATTGCTTAATATTCCAAATCCATATTGATAAGATACATTAACCATGTGCAACTGTAAGGGTCCTTTAAATCTACCCGATCTCCCTTAATCACTCTACCTGAGTGTGTATACACTGTATACATTTGGTTAAACCTTTTTTTATAGCTTATGAGAACTTTTACATCTTCTTAGTGCTAGCTATTAAATTATTCAAGTACTTCCCTTTGACTGAAGACACCGTTGATTAGAAGAAATGGTGAAAAAAAATGCAATCAATCATTTGCATTAATATGTCCATAGTTGATCAAGGGATAATTTTTTAAAATTTCCTAAACATCCCTAAATGGTGTCAGTGTAGAAGATCATTTTGAGATCTTTCCATTGACTGTGAGAATGCAACAAATGGACATCGGGAGCTTTAGATATGTCCGGTAAAAGTTCAGTCAACGGGAAAGTCAACTCTGGTCAACTAGTCAACATTGGACCAATGGCACTGTGACACATGGCAAAAGGCAAAAGGGATTCGATTGTTAGTTTTCGATCACCGGTCTTCAACGAGCATAAAAATGGTGCACGGGAATAAGAGGATCAACTTTTATTACGGAGGGGAGCTCGACCGTCGTGTGGACTATGGTATTATCGCCCACGTGGTGGGTCCACAAGCCACCACTCATCGAATTTGCTCAATTTTCCTATCGAGAGATGACAAGTGGACTACATGATGACCAAGTTAATTATTTTCTATACACCATGGTATGGGTCGAATTTTTATTTACTTGGTAAGTAAATAAAAATTAGTATTCAAATAAAAATTAGTAAATACCCCATGGTATGGGTCGAATTTTTATTTACACACCAATTTCCAAATGACATGCATTATGCCACAAACCACATATATTAATGTTCAAACATTAGTATTCAAATTTCCACTTACCCACTTAAACCGCCACATGCTAAGTCCATTTGTGAAGGAGGGAAGCGATGGTGGGGGCATGCAAAGCCATCCATGTGGAAGAAGGGGGTGAAGCAGTGGAGATGGGGGTGGTTAAGCCTAAGGTGTTCCTTTGACCACTATAAAAATTTGTGGAAAGGATTACTAAAGCCTAAACTATTTATCCCATTAAACATGCTTCTCTGCCAACATGGGTATTTAGCCCATTAAAATATGCAAATCCGCCCAAATTGAGATAAGCCTATCCCATTTTTCATGTACGGGCTAGGTTAAAAATAGCCTTAGGATAATTTGTAATGCATTATTCAACAAAAAACACAAAGACAAGCTCATTCCTAGAGCTCGGGAGGCGAATATTGAGCCAAGAGGAGGATGAGAAATTGTAATTGTGTGAAGACCTATTTATTTAAATAGGCATTATTGTGGCTAGGAGTTATTAATACTACCTAGTCGGCCTATAGCGCCACACCAATTATTGTGAATCCTGGAATATCGACCAGAGAGCCATAGGGCGTTACGAAGCGTCTGGAAGGCCGATAGAGAATTGGAGGATTCCGAATAGTGTAGCTGGAGCCATCGAGCTTGTCGAATACGCCAGGAAGGTGGAAGTCGGGTGCTATCTTTCACCCTTGTCGTCCGAAGGTCTGGATATTCTTCTAAGCCAGTTCATAATAGTTTCTATTAGGTTTTCTTGTGAAAGTACTATTGTAACTTACAAGTTTTGACTAGTGGAACAGTTCGATAAGAACCCGGAGATGTAGGTAATTGCTGAACTCTGTAATCAATTTGTGTGAAATTTTCATTATTGTCTTGCATTATTTTAAATTGATTACTTAAAAGGAGAAAATTGTCAGCAATTAATTAAAGCCTATAAAGGTCCGAGATCAGGTAGTAATAACTTGATTATTTTCAGATCAATAGTTATCCAACATTGCACTAGAAAACTAGTTTTAAGACTACACACTAGCCTATGAAACCTATCTTCCCTTCACCACACAACTGTCTCCAAATAGTTATCATGATTCTTTTCCATTGATTAAGAAATTAAATTTCATTTTGAAGCAACAGGGAGCATGACTCACCCTTATAGCGAAGGAATCCCATTAATGCCACCTTAGGATCCCTATAGAAAAGATAGTGACCACATAATGAATTTATTCATTACATACTCAATACTCTTCCCGTAGCCATCCTAAGATGGTACAAGTAAGATATTACCGAAAGGACGATAGTCATAGTGACTACACTTCGCTTACATTTTCCATTTATCCATTTGAGTTAAGTAGATAATATTATATTATTGATAGGTTAATTAGTATCACTACACGACCATCCATTTTTGATAGAGAGCCACATCAACTTACGTAGATACTACCTTCAATAAGTATCTCTCATCGTGCTATTGTAACACTTTGTTGTTATTTAATATAGGACATATTAACCAAGTCTCATGTTTAAATGATACAAATGTATACCAATTAGTTTAAACATGAGTCTTAGTTCCATGAAACTAATGACGACATAATTTTAACGTTCAATAAGAATAAGTCTCTTAATTTTTATTTGGTTGTCATTGGCCATAAATAGAACAACTTATTTTAGTAAGGTGTATATTAATATTATGACCAAGTTTATGTTGCATCCTTTTGTGTAACATACCTTGTTCATCATAGTGTAGACACAAAATCACGCACTTGGGTAAATTTCTAGGTCCATAAACACATTCTTTCATTCATATGATTCCTAAGTGAGAAAACTAGTAATTGGATGTTGTCTTTGGCCTATTTGCTTTGTTTCTTGTCTTCTCTTTGGTCTTACACACCCTACAACCTATTCAAGACTTCAATTTTTTAATTTTATGACTTCAAAAACCAATGCCCAGTCTAGGATGCTAGTGCACAAGCACCCTCATCCCCTATGTGTGCCCTTAACCCTTTTCTATCTTACTCATTTCTTGTGGGTCTCTTTTATGTCTTGGGCATCTTATTTTCTTATGGGTCGATTTTCCAGTTGTCAATTATAAAATTAAACCAAGGAATCATATATATACTAAAATAAAGGACCAAGCTCTAAGAATCTATTATCATCACCTAAGGTTGCATCTAAAGGCATCCATCTCAATTTCATTCAAGGGACAAGGGACTGCATTTTCTACATACACACATAGGAGGGGAATTTCATTTTTCCATCCACACACACACACACACACACACACACACACACACACACACACACACACACAGAGAGAGAGAGAGAGAGAGAGAGAGAGAGAGAGAGGTAGAGAGAGAGAGAGCCCGCTATCACGTGCACTTACACAAGGGATTCCTAGGGCACGATTATATCACACACGCACAAAAACTACATCGAGGCTGATGTGTAGTGCAATGCTTGGTCGTAAGTTCACTTAGTTGGGTGACTGCCGGGGTCAGTTTGACTCCCCATATTGCATATTTTATTTTAGGGATTTGATGAAGTTTGAGGGTTTTTACAAGTCATCTTCTCTTTGCACGTTACAGGTGAATTTTGTGATCTTAGTGCAACACACAGGTGACCAACAATGATTATCAACGACCGAATTGTGACACAAGAAAAACCATTTTATGAGATCTTGCATAATCACATGCACCTAATAGAGGTCTATGAATCATAGGCACCCTCGCCCCAGTCTAGGAACCCTAATCCGGCCTTATCCGACAGCTCTAGAATTTTATAGAGGTAATTGTGACAGTCTGCCCTTCCTATTCATTAGTTTCTCCAGTCCAGATCATCTTTGAGAAAGTGCATGAATCGGCTAAGTCTTTTACTATCTCTCTTACACTTAGGGTTTTATACTTATTTAGCTTATTGATTGTGTCGTCTATATTCCAACAATTTCTTAGCATTTCTTTAGCATTTCTTTATCATACGTGAATCTATAATTAGGGTTTAGCATTAAAATATTATTTTTGTTAAATCATTTGGTGAAATCACATTCGAACACTCTTGGATCCTCATTTTTCTTCTTCTATCCAATATTATTTCATGGATCATCAAGTTTCCTTACATCAATTGCTTTAAATGCACCCAGATTACAAAGATGTTATGCAAAAGGCCCTAGAAACTATGTATCTCCCTCGCAATATGCCACCCGCTTAAGTAAGTGCCATTTTTGATTGTTTATCTGATGACTCTATCTCTCCTAATCCTTCACCCAATCAACCCATATTAGATTCAATTCAAGCTTTGTATTCTTTATTTCAAGACAAAATTCAAGCTATGGAAACATTGATTACATCTATTAAATATGAAATTCAACATCTTAAGGATGCTTCTCAAGCCCAGACTTATTATTCTTCTACAACTCATTCTCCTTCTATGTCTTCTACATGTGCTCATATCAGTGAACCCCAAGATCTACTGCTCCCCGCACCTTTGAAGTATGATTTTAATGCTAAGCAACAAGATAATCTTTTGCATCTCCTCACTCATCAATTGATCAACTTACCATATACTCATTGCTATCCTCCTTATCAACTTGTAAAATATCAAGGTTATCCATATTGTCATTATCATCGAATCAATGGACATAATGACAATGATTGATATGCTATTGAACAAAAAATTGGCCACCTTAAACATTATGGTCTCATTTCATTTGCTACACAAAATGCTGTTACATGTTCATATCCAATTACTACATCCCACTGGGTTCCTAAATCTGATTCATCTATGTCTAATGAGCATCATTCCTTCACTTATAGTGTTCCTTCTTTGGTCCCTCAAGCGTCACCTATACAACCCACTCCAACTAAGCAATCACCTCTCAAGTGCCACCCTCCATCATCTCCTCCTACTAAGTCGTATATCGCATCACCTAAGCAAGCTCCTTTAAAAATCGGTCTAACCCCTCCTCCTATCAAGTCTTCTACAATATTACCAAGTCAAACTAAGTAACCACCTCTCAAAATCAGTTCATCCTTGTCTCCTCCCAAATATTCTACAACATCATCAATCCTACATAGGCTACCACCAATTCATTTTGTCAAGTAAATTATTACTTACATTGATGGTTGGGACACATTTTAAACACTGCCATATATATTCATCTTTTATGCATGTGGGGGGGGGGGGGTATTGCACTTCCCCCCTCCTTTTAGAACTATCATTGGTTTCTAGCTTAATGCTTTGAGCTTCATGATTCATTTTCTAAGAATTTTCAAACCATTTGATACACTTTGTATTGCCATTCACTCTTTATGCTCTGCGCTTCATGATCTATCTTTCTAGCATCTCTTTTAAACCATTTTCTGATGATGCACTCTTATTATGTAGTTCATTCTTGAATTTCGAGGGGTCTTTTATCAATGAACCTCACCTTGTGTTCATCCACATATGCTAGGGGGGCACACTTATCCTATCACATCCACTTTGCATACCATTCCATGTCACTCATACATTGCATATTACATATCTTGGTTGCACAGTTTACTCTTGCTTGCTTATACTTACATGATGCACTTTTCTTACTATGCTAGTCATATACTCAGTATGTCATTATCTTTATCATATACATATGCATGTTCACTTGTTCTCTAGTTGTGAATGCAAACTTCTTACAAATCCTTACACGATGCAATGATGCTTAGAACTGTACCTCTTACCAGTCCCACCGAGGCTCCTGAGGGAATCTAATTTCTCACACACTATAGATACTATTGTTTCATTTTATACTATTTCCTATTCTTACTAGCACACTAATTTCCATTGATCTATATACGCTTTTTCATACATTTTATCTTTCTAACACACTAATGGGTGCTTCATATGCAGCATTTGTCTTACAGGAACTATTTTCTACCATGCTTGTCTATTACACTTTGTTTTCCATTGCTTTCTACTTGTATGCCATTATTTGCGGGCTATGACCTATGTATGGTTTGATCATTGCTTGCATGTCTTTGGCTTCTTCATCCTTGATTGTCTTATGACATTGTGAGCGATGTACTGTTGGAACATAATGATTAAGTGGTATGGCCAACCATTAATATATATGGGTCCATCACTAATATATAGGTTAATATTTAATAATATGAAATATTTATATTTCTATTATTAAATATGCTAACCTAGGTATATACTTTAAGTTAAATATTTAATATCATGAAATGATTATATTTCTAATATTAAATATTAAAAACCTAGGTGTATGTGTCAACCATTTTAGGTTGAAAAGGTGGGTCGAGAGACATACCCGATCACCTTATATAAAAAGGACTTTAAGTTCTCATTTGATATATTTGGGAAATATATCAAAGGTGTGCAAATCAAGCGATTTGGTTTTACCCTTGGTAAATAGGGTTTCAAAGGAGGAGGTGATCTTACTGGATATAAAATAAGTTCTCTGAAGTAAAAGGTTATTTTCAAAGTGGTTTTTACCCTATTGGGGTTTTCCACTATAAATACTGTGTCACCTGTGTTATTTATTTCCTGTAAGTATTTCTTTATTTACTTATGTTATAATGTAATCTTTATTTAAATATTTATTGTAACATTATGTAATATGTAAGTTGATTAAATCTGTATTTATTAGAATCCTCAAATTCTAACATGGTAACAAAGCGAGGTAAATTAAATAAATTAAGATCAATTTTTTTGTATTTTATTGATTTAATTTGTACAGGTTTTTTCAACCAACCCGAAAGGGTATTTAAAAGTATCTGGTCCCCTTCTTTTTTTCCCCAATTTATTTTGGCATTACATTTGTGCAATTAAACTCTCAGTAAATTTTTTATGGTTTTTCAATTTTAAATCCCTAATTTTTTGGGGGGAGATGTAATATGATATGATTCTTAATTTCATTTAAAAACATCCATGTGAACCATGTTGCATCCATGATGTCATGCTATGCCACGTGGTAGAGAAGATGCAGCTGGGTTCAAACTAGGGCCTTGCAACTTTCAAGCCCAGGTACCCCACCAGCCCTCCTACCAACTTTTCGCGGTCTAATTTTTTTGTAATATTGCTTTTTTACATTGTCTTCTATAGCATGCTTGTCACTTTTTCTACTAACACATGTTTCTAGCCATATTGTTTGCATGTTCCTTCGTTTCTACCATGCACATTCCCTCTTTTAGATCAGTTTCAGGTCCTCTCCTTTGGACCGCATGCTCCTGTCAATGTCACATGCACCCCAAATGAGGGGGTCATACATTGGGTGGATCAGTAACCCCATACATTAGCCCAGAGCTTCAGTACATGCCTACACAATACATGAACAAAATAATATATAGTTATATAAATGGCCCAAAATTTGACTTGGATCCTCAATTCAGCACAAACACCAGTTCCTATATATAAACACTAGTGCCCAGGCACTCCTAACCTTTATTGGGAACCTATGACTAGGGGGAAGTTACAGTTACTTTCTCAAATCAACACAATTTTGAGCAGTTTCAAAGGATCAAACACTGACCTCAGAATACACAATGCGTGTAATATCCTACCATCTCTTTTTCAACACAGAAGACATACAAAACAACACAAAACTAAACACGAGATGTAATATCTGTAGTGGTGATTATTTTGGAAGAAGTTATGGAAGGAGAGTAACAATAGACATTTCTCCTCAACACTCTTCTATCGTAGTGTGAGATCACCCAAAAAACTCACACTTGGCGTGAGATTGCCCAAAAAACTTGTTCTTGGCATGAGATCACCCAAAAAACTCGCTCTTGGCATGAGATCGCCTAAATTTTTTTTTCTTCTACAACAGTTCAAGAAAATTTTGTATCCTTTTCACTCTTCAGAGATCAGGCACACACTTTCCTTTTTACACATTGTCACATATTTTTACATGTACTTATGTAGAATTTTTCATATGCACATATTTGACTACTTATTTTTCTCTTATTTTGTAGGTCTGCCCTTAATACACAATGAAAAGTAACCCCACATCAACAAACACAAGCTCAAAAATAGGTACAACATGGTATAACTCATACGCTTCACCCCTAGGGTCACTTCCTATTTTTTAGCTTCCACGCTTAATTTTTTTATCACTCCACGCTTTCACTTGTCTCTTCAGCACGCTATCGCCATCAAACTCTACATGGTTATCAGGTACACATATCTTATCTACTTTATGTTACCGAGTATTCATTCAACAACATAAAGTGGGGGCAAATGTAGACACAAAATCATGCACTTGGTTACATTTATAGGTCCATAAACACATACTTGCATTCATATGATTCCTAAGTGAGAAAAGTAGTAATTGGATGTTTTCTTTTGCCTATTTGATTTGTTTTTTGTCTTCTCTTTGGTATTACACACCATACAGTCCAGTCAAGACTTGACTTGTTTATATTTTATGAATTCAGACACTAGCGCCCAGGCACCCTCGTCCCCTCTAGGCGCGCTTGACCCTTTTCTATCTTACTCACTTCTTTTGGATATATTTTATCTCTCAGGCATCTTATTTTCTTATGGGTCGACCTTCCAGTTGTCAATTATGAAATTCAATCAAGGGAATCATATAAATACAAAGATATGTCACCAAAAAAAGGACCAAGCTCTAAGTATGTATTATCATCACCTAAGGTTGCATCCAAAGGCATCAAAGGCATTCATATAAATTTCATTCAAGGGACTACATTTTATGTATACACACATAGGATGGGAAGTTCATGTACATTTAGCTATCACACACTATCATGTGCACTTGTACAAGGGCTTCCTAGGGCATGATTCTATCACACACGCACAAGAAATATATGGAGTCTAAGATGTAGTGCAACACTCAGTCATAAATTCACTCAGTTGGGTGACTGCCGAGGTTAGTCTGACTCCCCAGATTACATCTTTTATTTTTTGGATTTGATGTAGTTTGAGAGTTTTGAAGGTCATCTTCTCTTTACAGGTTACAGTAAAATTCTGCCATCTTAGTGCGACACACAAGTGACCAACAACGACTATCAATGACCAACTTATGACACAAGAAAAACTAGTTTCCAATATCCTACGTAGTCACAGGTTCCTAGCAGAGGTCTTTGGTGCCTAGGCACCCTCGCCGCAATCTAGGAGCCCTAGTCCAACCTTATTTGACAACTACAAAATTTTATAGAGGTAATTGTGATAGTCTTCCCTTCCTATTCATCAGTTGCTCCAGTCCAGATCATCTTCAGGAAAGTGTGAATCAACTAAGTCTTTTACTCTCTCTCTCTTGCACTTAGATTTTTATTACTTCTTTAACTTATTGCTTGTGTCATCTATATTCCAACAATTGCTTAGCATTTCTTTATCATACGTGACCCTGTAATTAGGGTTTAACATTAAATTATTATTTTTGTTAAATCAAACCGACACATTGATCATCCATGTTGAAATTATAAAGGCAATTGTAGTGCCCACATTTTCATAGCTCCAGTTATCTGTTGGTTCCTTTATGCCATAGACATGTTTTTGACTAAGACTCTGATATACTTTGGGACATTATACTATGTTATTTTATCCTCATGGATGCATTACGGTATTTTGGGCACATAGCGCCAATTGGACTAGATTAGTATATTGATATATTCCTTATGATGTTGATGACACTAAAAAAATTTACATGATGATGAGATTTATTGGTTAGATGTTGAGTTTCTTATAGCTCAATTTAATCAATGATATAGTGTTCTAGATTTAATAATGGTAATTTTCATGATAGCATAGGTGTATGTCGTTGTAATTATATATGGGGGTGATTCATGGCAAACTATGTGAACAATTGTATGTGTTGCACTTTCAATTGTTTAATGATGTTAGGAAATTATAGGTTAGATTAAATTTTTGATGTGTAGATAATGTTTATTCTATTTAAAAGATGCAATTAATGTGTGCAATGAGTGTGTAGATGACAGGTTATAGGAGAGAATGTGGATTTCAGGGCGGCTACACAATTGTGCACAAGTGGCCCATGGGCTGAGCTCCTAACTATGATAAATGTTTGAGGCCTGAGAGTAGGTGTATTTAATTGGGCACCATGAGTGAACCCTCAATTGTAATGTAATTATGTCTTGTAAAATTAATTATGTTTAGGGTGTGTTTTTTTTAAGTAAACTAGTTTAAGGGTTTAATGATCTCATTTTAATTTAAGTTGTTGGTTTTGGGAAAATGTGTCTGTGTTGATAGAATGGATTGGGGGCCACATGTGAACCTTGGGTGGACCCCACACCCTCTACCCTTGTGCCGAAGTATGTCAAACCCGAAATTTGGCTATTTTGGGGCATTTTTAGTGAACCCTTTTTGAGTTTGGGAGTTCACTTAGCATGAAAATGGGCCCTTGGACCCTACCTAATAGGTAAGGGGGCTTATTTCCAAGGTTTGGAGGGTGTTTTCCTCCCATTTTTCCTTCCTCTGGTGACCATCCATGTAAGATGGATGGGGAAGTGTGTAATTGTTAAAAGTTACTCCACTTTGTTTTATTAATTACATTTTTAGTATTTTGGGTGATAAGGGCTAAAAGGTGAGTTTACTTTTAGTTATTTGGTTGTGGGAATCTTTGACTCTTGAGGAAGGAGGGGGGGTGACACATTGTCACCTTCCTATTGGTGATGAAACTTTTGGGTTCTTCTTGATATTCTTCCTCATGGTGGAAGGAAGGGGAACTTCTTGGTCTCATTTTTTTCTTGGGGCACTTGGAGAAAATTTTGGGGGGCTTGGAGGTGATTGCTTGGACAAAGTTGGAAAAAGGTTAGAGTCTTGGAAAGCATTGTAGAGGTAGGATTCTTAATCCCTCTTTCTTTGTTAGTTGCTTGCTTATCTTGTTAGCTATGCATTTTTCAATGAAATGATGTATTGTGAAGTGTAATGGTGTTAATCTTGTAGGAAGAATGTAGTCTTGTTTGTTCTTTTTTGTTGTTTTTGTTATTGTTTTTTTTTACTCTCCACCATCATTTGGATTGATGGTTTTTGGAGAATGTAGGGTAAGAGAGAGGTATTTTCCGTCTCAAACCTCATGGTTTGTTGGTCAAGCCATGAAGGTTCCTTCTCATCCCCTCACATGGTTTGAGGTTGGAGAGAGGTCCATATGGCTTGAGCATTTCCCCATTCTCGGTGAGGAAACCTTTTTGGGTTTGAAAATCCTCCCAAGAAGGATTTCTATTGACATAAAGGAAAAATAAAGAGGATGAATGTTAACACCGAAATCACAGCACCCCTGGATGTTGATCAGATTTCTAGTTTGATCACTCTAAGTGTATCCAGTGTGATTGGATAACATGTTGGACACTATCTCCAAGTTGTGGGACTTGCTACTTGAGATAGACCTCCAGAGAAAGCTCTTCTCTTGCTCCTAAACTACCTGTCACAATCTACTCTAATGCAGGAGTGAACTAGCTATTCTAACCTAAAATAGTCCAAGTCTCACCATGAGTATTAGAGAGTAAGTGTTTAAAATGAAAGCCTACACTAAAGCGGTGATACACCAGAAAAGGAGGGTGGGAGAGTAATCTCCTTTATACTTTTGCACATACAGAGGAAGTTTGTTGCACACTAGGAGAGGTGATGACAGTTCACCATAATCCAGGCTAAAATGCACTTCACAGCAATGGATTCCAAGGCATGTGACAATGCCTAATGGATTCTTACAAGAACATAATAAATAGACACAATATACTTGCAGAAAGATTAAAGGGGCAAGAAGAATGCTTAGAAAAACACACTCAAAGTTGGGATGACTACAATCCATGAAGTTTAGTTGGAGTTGTTACTTATTGTGCTTTCTGGTATCCACAATTCAGTCTATGTACAAGATAAGGGCCTGGATCATGACATGCATTTTGTGAGTCCACTAGCCCTTATCTTGCAACACACTGGCTATCACAAAGCAATTTTGGCAGAGCTTGTGCTACCCATATGTACTCTCTCCCTTTTACAATAAGCTTCAACTACTCCAATTTATAGAAATATTAAATGAGAAGGAGAAGAGAAGAGAAAGATTACAATATTAATCCCGATGAATGCTGTCCTATTTTTTTACCTGTCTTCATTTGAAAGGGCATGTAAATTGAGTGAAATCTACATTATACTAGTTACTTGCATTAAAGGCTCCCCATATCTGTCCCATATGCTAGCAGCAGAGAAAGAATGATTACCATGCCTCTTAACATGCACTCCCAGCTACCAATTGATGGCACTACACTGTTCTGGAACCCGGCCACGTGGTTCTTAAAAACATCAGATCTCTTTGGGTAATCAAATCCTGTTTTTATTTTATGATTTCTGTACATTTTGCTATAAAAACCACGGAGAAAAGTAATACCAATTTTGTGCGAATTTCGTTGATACTATTGCAGTCAGTTCATGGCCTTGAAGAGTGCAGGCAGTTGCTATATTTGGAGCCTGGCAGGCGTTTTCTAGTCATTGGAACGGGAAAGAGCATCTAGTGACTGGAGCCGATGTACATCTTCCTTTGTTTAAACTATATCTATCCTCATCAAAATTAATTGAAATCTAGTTTTTAAATGGCGTATTCCTATCGTCGTGCTATGATTTTTTTAGAAAGTCTAATTTTATCAAAATCGACAGCTCGGAAGTTGCAAAAGTTATGGCCGTTTGAAGTTCCACGGGTCAAAAGGAAGGGGGGGGGGGAGAATCTGCCTTCGGCCCATGAACTTTCGGCTAACTTCGTAATCTCCGCGCGTCCCTTTAAATCCCATTTGGTTTTGGTGCTGAAGATTATCCCATTTATAAAAAAAAGATCCAGCCGGTTCGCGTACTAATTTGGCCCGTGTTCTTACAAAGTCCCATACTTGCTATTTGGACTGTCCGGGACAAATTCGCCCTGTTCGGCCGGTTCGCGCCTTTGAGTGTCCCAACTGTCCCGGGACTAGAAAGTTCTTATATTCGGCCGTTGTATATATATATATATATACTAGTATAGACCCGCGCGTATATACCAGACTAAAAGTAATAATTCGGGCTGCCTAATGACTCATTTCGCCCGGTTCGGCCGGTTCGCGTACTCTTGTCCCGCTTGTCCCAAAGGCAACCCTCTCAGCAGTTAGTCGATAAATTTTTCTTTGTCGAACCGAATTTCGCGCCCGCCGCGTACTTTTGTACAAAATTTTTCCTAAAAAGACGATTTCAGACTGTTTGTGCAGATTTCGCCCGGTTCGGCCGGTTCGCAAAAGCACAAAAGTCCCAAACATCCCAGAACATCGACCTTGAGCGAAACAGCTAGCACAATTTTCACGATTTTTTCTAACAGCAAACCTACGGCAAAAAAACAGCAACCCTACAGCCAAGCATTTTCTCAGTAACTTACTCTCTTCCTCTTGGACAGGGGAGTTAGGCAAATATGTAGTCAGGACCCTAGAAACATGACTTTTCGCCGCTTGAATCAATACTAATCTGCTTGCATTTTATCCAAGCATGATACCTATGGGGGTGAATTTTGGATCACATGATGCATGCATTAGGAGGTATAAGGAGTTTTGTAAACATCCTTTCTGTTGGTGATCCTTTGGTCTGGACACCTTTGATTTCTTTATCCTACTCTCTTCTCATTAATTATTATATGAGGTATAAATGCATGTTATCCTCATGTTATACATATTAATAAACATTTGTATTAAATCATCTAAAACAAAATAAATAAATAAAATATGACAAAAAAAAGAGAAGGATGTGTTTTATCCAAACCTTCTTACTTGTGCACCCCCTTGCGGAAGTTGCTTCCTCTCTGCCCATGGTCCCCTACACCACCCCCTCTGCGCCACCCCGCCTCCATACCATGGAACCCCTCCACGCATGCCCCCCACGCTATCTGCCTACCAGCGTTGGTAGACCCCTAAACAAACCGTGCACCCCGCCTCTCTGCCCTTCAGCCATCCCCCCACCGTCCTGAACACTCGAGTTGGAGATAGTTGAAGCCTCTTCCTCCATCAATGGTCACCATTTCTATATTTCCCACAGCCTTACCTTCATAGTGTAAATTACATTTCTACTCCTCCATGAAGTTCTATACACTCTTCCACACAAGTACCCATCTACAAATACTTATTTCTTCTTGCCCACAAATTCACGTCTCTACTACATACCTGAAAAGTTTTACCTTATTGTTGCAAGAATCTTGTAATGTTGTCATAATGAAACCATGGGTTTTTAACTTTTAGTTTCAATGCCGGTTCATTTGGAATACATTGTTGTTTAGAATATATATGAAAATCTAGTTATACACTACAAAATAAATCCTGCAATTTTAGTGAGTTTGCTTATAAAAACTAAAAAAACCATCTTGCCATGAAGCACTACATTCCCAAACTAAGAGAGATCCGTGGTTCAAACATGCGATACTACTTGGGTAATCATAATGCAGATGTTTTTAGTCTTGCATATATATCTCATCATAGGGGATATAGATGGATGTCCTGTATATGTAATCTCCCCCTTGCATGAAATATATGAAGTATTTCAAATAGTTAGCATTGCAGAAATTCAAAGAAAATCAAAACCTGACATTTAGTTGCGCCACCCAGTTGTAAGCCCCTAACGTAGTGTTTATTAGAAGGTGCCGATATGGAAAAATTTACACCCCTGGCACAGATTAGAAGGCGCCGACATGGAAAAATTTAAAACCCCTAACACAAATTAACATTAGGTTTCTGGCCTGGAATAAGTTGTGCCCCCTATTGAACAATAGAAAGGTGAAAACAAATTGGAATATAGTTACTTTGTTTTTTACGCATTTTAGAGGGCGCACACTATTTATAACTATATTTTTACACTAGAATGGCACAGATTAGAAGGTAATAAATAAATAAATAAATTTGCAAAATTGATATAGATATAGATAGGTATATATATATATATATATATATACTGCTCTTGGCATACATTAGAAGGTGCTGACATGCATATAAGTATGTGCCCCTGGCACAGATTATATAGGCACTATACATTTATTATAGTATGTGCCCCTGGCGCAGATATATAAGATGTCGATACCACACATTTGTAGTGCCTATTGCACACTTATATAGTATGGTTGATGTGAGGATGGATGCACCAAGGCACACCTTTAGGAGGTGCAAAATTTTGAAAGCGTTGACACCTCGAACCCGATAGGAATTCAAACCCTGACCCAAATATTCAAATGGGGCCAGCCGAACCACCCCCCCCACAGCCCCCAAACCCTCACAGAAGGTTGGATTCCTCCCCTACCCTGTCCTCCCCCTCCAGATCCCTATTTAATTGGGGTGAGAAAAAAGGCCCTACCCCAATATAAAACATAGTTCCCCATTTTTTGGGTTTGCTAGGGTTCTCACTTACCCCCATAATGAGATGAATTAAATGCAATCTGGAGGTCCCTGGGGTAGATTTGGAATTCCTCTCTCATTGCTTCCTATAAATTGTAAGGAGGGGATTGTTTCTAAAGGTTGGAAATTCTTGTTTTTCCCTTCCCTTCTTAACTCTATGTTAGGTGACCCCTGTGGAGTTCCGACCTCCATCAGGCCTAAAACTGCCCCTGCCACTGATCTCTCCTTTCAAATATATAACTGTATATATATCATATCTTTGGAGATATATATAATCCATGTCTATGTGATGTGTGTCTCAACTGTCTGTGTGTGTCATGTGCATCCTCCTGATCTTATCACTAAAAATTTGGTGTATTTTTACATGATCATGTATATGCATTTTAATGGTGCGTGTATATATGGCATATATAGGTATATATATCATATCCTCGGTGCATCATATATATATATAACACAGGTTTAATTTATATGCATATATCTTAGATATATATGTGTCCTGTGGAAAGTGTGTGTGTGTGTGTGTGTTTTTGTGTAAACCCTCTGCATTTTTCATAATTAGTGTTTCTTAATAGAGGAATAGGAACAAGCCTTCATCAAAAGAAAGTACATGGTTTTCACGATTTAAAAGAAGAAGAAAATACATGGATGTATGTATTTCAAAGATCCATATATATGCATATCGCACTAAGATTTAACAAATTTCCATCGAGTTCCTAGAAATCTCAACAAATGTTGAGATTCACCATGAACAAATCCATGACTCCTTCTCTCCTTGAGCTCCTCCACAACCTTAACATTCAAATGACAAAACAAAACAAAACAAAACAAAATGAAGAAGAGGAAATAGAAAAGAAGGGAAAACATAGAGAATGTCTAGGGAAAGTTTAGGGTGAAGTTTCAAATGATAGGGGCCAAGATTTGATTTGATCCTAGGGCTCTCATATTCAACCCTACACACTTTCCTTAAAATATGGATATTATTAATGGGAGTGTAAATTAATCTTTAAAGGTAGAAGTGTGGGTAGATTAAATTAAAAAGGGGAAAACAAATTAAGTTAAAAGGGTGTGTAGGGAAAATTTATAAAAAAGGGAGAAAGACTAATTATTAGTTAAAAGATGATGTAGATTTTAATTTGGAGACCCTGACCCTAGGAAGCTTAGATAGGGTAAAATAAATTAAATTATTATCAGGGTTAATGTACTCATTTGATTTTGGGTAGTATATAATGTATTAATATAAATTAAAATCATTAACTAAGAGAAAACAACGGCTTAAACAAACATTAATATTCGTATTGTTTTAGTTCACTAATATATATATATATATATATATCACATAATTTTAGTGTAACGTTTTCTGGTGGTCTTGACAGGGCATTACATTGGTATTACATTATATATATAATAATAATAATAATAATTAAAAATTATTTCTGCAACTTTTAATTACCTTAGAAACTCATTTGTTTAAAATTAATTCTATTTTTACCTCGGGTTCAGGATGGCACCCAAGAGGGGACGATTGACTTGAGGATTCGAGACATGGTGCACCTACACAAGAGCCGTCAGCACCTGAATTTGTGCCTTAGAGATTAGAGATCCTACAGTAGCTAATAAGTGTCATACAGCAACGCCTTCCACCACCGCAGGTTACAAGAGAGGAAGACATTCAGTTGGGAGATGAGGAGTTGATTGGCGAAGATGCACATTCAAAGGTACCTGAGCACGGTATCCCTGAGACAAGAGAGATCATGTAGGCCTTCCATTCTTGGCGAGAGGATGGCCTTATTCCATCACAACTGATCATATAACTTCAAGGGACCTTTTGGAGATAGGTGAACCCCTTTCACCTATTATACCACATCATCAGGATCGAGACACACGTAGTGTGATTCAAGACCTTCTTCACCTTCAACCACCTACATTATAGTGGTTTGACAGATGGCTTTGGGGCAGAGTCCTAGCTCCTTATCCTAGATAGTTACTTTGGCTTGCACTCTCACAAGAGAAATTTCAAAGCAAGGTTCGCCATACATCTCCTTTGAGATGTAACAGGAATTTGGTGGAGGAATGAGGAGCAGAAGCTCCATTTAACTCGAGAGACAGTGACCTGGGAGATGTTTGAGGAGTGATTCATGGCTCGGTATATGTCAGAGAATTTCATACAAAAGAGGATCAATGAGTTTTCATGAATTACGACAGGGCTCTGACATCAGTGGCACAATATGACAGTAGGTTCTTGGATCTCTTGCAATATGTAGACTACCTACAAGATGAGAAATTAACAGGTAAATAGGTTCATTCGGGGCATGAATGTAGATATAGCAGGAGAAGGTAGGATGTTATCTCCTCCCACCCTCGAGACGGTCATTGAGAAGGCCTAATTAGATGAGGAGAACAAGACCAAGGCACAGGAACACCTGAGATAGGAACAAGAGCAAGTTCTAGGATAGGATTAAGGCATTTTTAGAGTCAGAGAGCACAGGGGGTTCAGTACCACCTCCTAGAGGAGGATTCTTGTCTCCTCCAGTAGTACCGAGAGCTCCACCACTCCCACTGCGATCAGCAAACACAACATCAGGGACAACTAGTCATCAGAGGGGTAGATAGACTTAGAGTTTTTAGCGAAGTTGGATCTAGAGGTGGTTTTGGTGGATCTAGGGATAAGAAGTTGGGTACTCATCACTCATAGCCATCCCACTCGTAGCAGTCTACTAGGGTTGGTCCAGCAGGTTTAGTTCACCAGAGTACAGGAGGGACCCCATCTCAAAGGGGTACAAGAGGATGTTTCATTTGTGGGGCTCTAGACCATTATGGTGCATATGTGTTTGTATAAGCCCACTACTATGAATATGAAGAGAGGTCCAATATCTAAGCAGACAGTGGGTGATGTGGGATGCGCCCATCGGTGTATATGTAGCAGTTGAAAACCACCAGGGCTAAGCATCAGGCCACAATTGTTGAGATGATAGGTACTATCAGGGGTATTTTTATCTCAATACTTTTTGATTCAGGTGCTTCATATTCTTTTGTATCTCCTTTTGTTGTAGACTAATGTGGGCTAGTGGTGGTTAGACAACCAAACAGTTGGTAGGTTGAGTTGGCATCTAGGGCTAAACTCGTCATGGACTCATATGTGGAGAGTTATGTACTTGATTTGGGAGTCTTCACGACTACATTTGACCTCCTAGTTATTCCTTTAGGGTATTATTAGGTAGTTTTGGGTATGGATTGGTTGGAGGCTCAACGAGCCAAGGTGGATTGCAGAAATAAGGTCATTGAGTGTCAGGATGATCTTGGGTAGTGTAGTTCTGATTTCAGGGATGTAGAGACCTATTTCCTTTCATATAATCTTGGCTAAGAAACTCAAGCAGAGCATGCATAAGGTTTTCCAGTTGTTTTTTATCACCATTAGTGATCTTTCAGATAGTACTCCCAAAGCATTCACTCCTTGATGATCAAGTAGTTTGGAGGGAGTACGTAGATGTGTTTCCAGGGGAGCTTCCTGGTTTACCACCTAGTAGGGAGGTGGACTTCACCATCAATTTAGTGCCTTGACTCCGTACCATTTTCTAGGGCACCCTATCAGATGATAACTTCAGAGCTTCACGAACTCAGGATTCAGTTAGAGAAGTTGTTAGAGAAGGGTCTCATTTGACCTAGTGTATCTCCTTAGGGAGCGCCAATCATATTTGTGAAGAAGAAGGATGGTTCTCTCAGGTTTTGTGTAGATTTTAGACAGATCAACAAAGTCACAATAAATAACCATTATCCACTCCCTAAGATTGATGAATTGTTTGATTAGATGTGGGGAGCTAGATTTTATTCTCCCAAAATTGATCTCAAGTCAGGATATCATCTGCTGTGTATATCAAATGTAGAAATTCATAAGACAACATTTCTGCACACGTTATGGGCATTATGAGTTCACTGTTGTCCCCTTTGGTTTGACCAATGCCCTAACTATCTTCATGAGCCTCATGAATGAAGTATTCAGGGCCTTTCTGGACCACTTTTTTTTAGTGTTCCTTGATGATATATTGATTTATTATCATTCTGAGGAGGAATACAAGGATCATTTGAGATACATACTTTAGGTTTTGATAGAGCAGAAGTTGTATGGAAACTTGGAAAAAATGCATCTTCATTCAAACAGAGATTCAGTACTTAGGTAATATCATATCAAGCAAGGGTATCTCAACGTAGACCCCTGTAAGATACAGGGCTATCATGGAATGGCTAACACCCACATCAGTCACTGAGGTGAGGAGCTTCTATGGGTTTAGCAGGTTATTACCTCAGGTTTGTATATGAATTTTCTAGGATTGCTCACCCTATCACTTCTCTTCAAAGAAAAGGGAAGAAGTTTTGATTAGTCAGAAAAGTGTGAGCATGCATTTCAATTTCTTAATAAAAGGTCAACCATGGCACCCATCTTAGTAGTTCCAGACCCGACAGAGGATTTTGTTGTTTGCACTGATGCATCACTAGAGGGTTTGGGAGCCGTTCTTATGCAGGAGCATCAGGTGATTGGCTTTTGATTCATCGTGAGCTCAAAGAATACAAGCTTAACTATCCTACTCATGACTTGGAGGTTGTAACAGTTGTTCTTGCACTTGTGCGTTGGTGACACTTCCTTTTGGGTATACCTTTCATTTTGAGGAAAAATAATTACAGCTTACGGCATATCTTCTCTTAGCCAAACCTCAACACTCATCAATGGCTTTGGATGGAGTTCATATGTGAGTATGACATGGAGGTACAATATATCAAAGGAAAGGAAAATGTTGTTGCAGATACACTTAGTAGATGATGACATGTGCTTGCTTCATTGACACTTCAGTCAATTTTGAGAGGCAAGATTCTTGAGCATCTTCCAGAGGACAGGTTTTATGAGGGTGCTAGATAGATGTTAGATTCTCAAGGTTCTTTTGAGGGTAGATATTTATGATACATGATAGAGCCAGATGGCTAAATGCTTTGGTTCCATAGGTGGATTTATGTGCCTAGGGCAGGTGATATGTGTAGTTTCATCCTTACTAAAGGCTCATCGAGGCCCATACACAACACATCCAGGAGTGAAGAAGATGGACGCCGATTTGAGAGAGTTATATTATCGGTCAGGTCTTCGTCGGGACATAGCATATTTTGTTGCACGTTGCCTTCAGTGTCAGAGGGTCAAGGGCAGAGCATTCTCATCCCGTAGGACTCTTATACCCTCATGATATTCCCGAGTGGAAATGGGATGTGATCTCCATGGATTTCATAGTAGGACTTCCTATGTCCTCTTATCGTCATGATGCCATTATGGTCACTGTGGATAAGTTTACCAAGGTTGTGCATTTCTTGCCAACCAAGGTTACCTATAATGCACAGGCCATCGCCAAAGTTTTTATGAAGGACATTGTTAGATTACATGGGATCTCCGAAGACGATCATCAATGACATGAGATACCATTTACACATCAGTTTTATGGACTTATTTTCAGGATCCCTTGGGTACACAGATTAATTTCAGTTCGGCATATCATCTAGACATAGATGGAGAGAGAGAGAGAGAGATGAGAGAGAGAGAGAGAGAGAGAGAGAGAGAGAGAGAGAGAGTTAATAAGGTGTCTTTAGGATATGTTGAGGATGTATGTGATGGACCGGCAGAAGAAGTGGGATGATTATTTGCATTTAGTTGATTTTTCCTACAACAATAGTTATCATAGCTCCATTGGCATGGCTCCCTATCAAGATTTGTATGGTCAACCTTGCAGGACACCTTTGAGTTGAGACAGACTATATGATAGGATTATTCTTGGACCAGCTTACCTTCAGGATTTAGAGCAGCAGGTTGTTCTGATTAGACAACGTCCTTGAGTAGGCTAGAGCATGCCAAAAGGCGTATGCAGACACCAAGAAAATTGATCGTCACTTCTCAGTGGGTGACAAAGTCTTTCTTGAGAGTTCGTCCTGCATAAGAGTCCAATCCACTATGGAAAGGATTCTAAGATATCACCTCGTTGTCTGGGGCTTTTTGGATATTCTTTTGGTCATTGGTCCAGTTGCCTATAGTCTCAGCTTTGCCACCATGCCTTGCACGGGCCCATGACGTTGTTGTCATGTTTCTGTGTTTTGTAGATATGTACTAGATGTTTCTCATGTTTTGGATTGATCAAAATTACAGGTAGGGGACGGATGGACAGTGAAGACTGGAGCCCATACACATACTAGAGCACCAGAGGATGGCCCTTTGGAGTCGAGATTTGGACAAGGTTAGAGTACAGTGGGAGAGATATGATGAGACATCAACTACCTAGGAGAATGCTACACCACTGAGGGCTAGATACCCCTACCTCTTCCAGTGACTTCCACGAGGAAGTCTAATTCCAGGAGAGGGGGATGTAGTGCCCACATTTTTATAGCTCTGGTTATATGTTGGTTCCTTTATGTATAGACATATTTTGACTAAGACTTTGATATATTTTGGACATTATGCTATGTTATTTATCCTCATGGACATTACGGTATTTTTGGCACATAGCGCCAATTGGACTAGATTAGTATATTGATATATTCTCTTATGATTGTTGGATGGACACTAACAGAGTTACATGATAGTGAGATTTATTAGATTAGATGTTGAGTTTCTTGTAGTTCGCTTTAATCAATAATATAGTGTTCTGGATTCAATGATGGTAATTTTCATGCTAGCATAGGTGTATGTCATTGTAATTATATTCTAGTGGATGATTCATGGCAAACTATGTTTATAATTGTATGTGTTGCACTATCAATAGTATAATTATGTTAGGCATATTATAGGTTTGATTAATTTTGTGATGTAGTAGAATGATGTTTATTGTATTTGACAGATGCGGTTAATGTGTGCAATGAGTGTGCAAATGACAGCTTATAGGAGAGAATGTGGATTTCAGGGTGGCTACACAATCGTGCACAAGCAGCCTATGGGTTAAGTCCATAACTATGCTAAATGTTTGAGGCCTTAGAATATGATGTATTTTATTGGGCACCATGAGTGAAGCCCTCAATTGTAATGCAATTATGTCTTGTAAAATTAATTATGTTTAGGGTGTAGTTCTGTATTTAAGTAAACAAGCTTCAGGGGTTAATAATCTGATCTTCAGTTAAGTGTTAGTTTTGGGAAGTGTGTGTGTGTGTTGGTAGAAGGGATTGGGGACCACATGTGAACCTTGGGTGAACCCCACACCCTGTACCCCTTGTGTCCAAGTATGCCAAACCCGAAATTGGGCTATTTTGGGCATTTTTAGTGACCCCTTTTGAGTTTGGGAGTTCACTTAGCATGAAAATGGGCCCTTGGACCCTACCTAATAGATAGAGGGGATTATTTCCAAGGTTTGGAGGGAGTTTCCCTCCCATTTTTCCTTTCCTTTGGTCACCATCCATGCAAGATGGATGGGGAAGTGTGAAATTGTTAAAAGTTGTTCCACTTTGTTTTATTTTACATTTTTATTATTTTGGGTGTTAAGGGCTAAAACGTGAGTTTACTTTTTCTTATTTGGTTTTTGGAATCTTTGACTCTTGTGAAAGGATGAGGGTGTGACACATGTCACTTTCCTATGGGTGAGGAAAATTTTGGGTTCCTCTCAATATTCTTCCTCATGGTGGGAGGAAGGGGGACTTCTTGGTCTCATTTTTTTTTTTGGAGCACTTGGAGAAAATTTTGGGGGAGCTTTGAGGGAATTGCTTGGAAAAAGTGGGAAAAGATTAGAGTTTTCTTTGGAAAGCATTCTAGAGGTAGGATTTTTAATCCCTTTTGTTTCTTTTAGTTGTTGTTTGTATTGATAAGTTATGCATTTGATCAAATAATAATAGTGTTTGAAATGATGTATGGTGTTAAGCTTGTAGGAAGAATGTGTCTTCGCTTGTTCTTTTTTGTTGTTTTCCTGTTGTTTTATTTGACTCTGCACCATCATATGGACTGGATGGTTTTTGGAGAATTTAGGGGAAGAGAGAGGGATTTCCCTCTCAAACCTCATGGTTGTTGGTCAAGCCATGAAGGTCCCTTCTCATCCCCTCATATGGTTTGAGGTGGGAGAAAGGTTCATATGGCTTGATCCTTTCCCCATTCTTGGTGAGGAAACCCATGTGGTTTGAAAATCCTCCCAAGAAGGATTTCTATAGTATAAGGAGGAATAAGGAGGATGTATGATTAGGAGGTATAAGGAGTTTTGTATATATATATTTATTGGTGCTCCTATGGTTGGACACCTTGATTTGGGCATCCTACTTCCTCTCTTCCCCCTTGTGAGGTTGACATTGTTCTCCTCATGTGTGGTTTTCATTGTATAGTAGGTCTAAGTGGTTGAATGGTCTTGTGTTTTCTCTTGTTATGTGTTTAAACCCCCATTATTACTTGTGCACATTGTGGAAGCTAGTTCCTCTCTCCCATGGGCTTGGGGGAGGCTAGCATGACTTCCAACCATGGAAAGGCATGTGATGATGCCTATTGGTTGGGTGGTAAACAAGCCATGATTCTTGTAGGAGCATTGGTGTTGGAGCTCAAGTTGGAGATAGTTGAAGCCTCTTGCCATCTTGGTCATCATCTTCTTTGTGGGCATTGCCTTCACTTGTAAATAAATGTGGCTTTGTAAACCGTCATACTTTTGTAAAGATCCATTTTTATTGCACTTATTGTTCCTTGAAAACATTGGTCATCACTAAGAAGTTTCCATTTTGTAGTTGCAAGCATCTTGTAAAATGGTCATTTGAATTTATATTGAAGCCAAGAACTTGTTAATTTCAATGCCTTCATTTGGAAAGATTTGTTGTTTAGAAATATGCAAAATATTTAGTCATGCAATATACACTTGAAAACTTGAAATATTTACTTGTGCATTGCATATAAAATCAAAAAAAAAAAAATTTAGTGTGCTTGCATTTTATTTCAAAAAAATATGGCACTACAGCAATCATTATTACCTTACTGAATCATCGACTTATATTTAAAACAATGCCGTATTAAAATAAACACTTAATCAATTTTAAGTTTAACAAGGATCAATAGTGAATTATCACTGATTCATCATATAGTTTATACGTCTCGTACTATTTTCATAATAACATTTCATGATATTATGTTATATACTCTTGTTAAATTACAACACTCTGTTTACTTATATATCACGTAAACTATTATAAAACATATGTGTTCATTCATGGTGAATTAATGGAAACATGTATATCTATATATCATAATAGTGCATTTTTATTCATTAAGTGCAATAATACATTTAATTATTTTTGTGTATTGATTTCCTCATCAAAATTTAACCAATATGAACATAATTAATCATCCAAAATGAAATCATCTAAATAGATAGAATATCATAATATATCTTTATTTATTTCCAATCATATGTTGTTGTAAAATAACGTTATACACTTTCTTATTTTATAGATATGACGTCGAAAGAACATAATATTTCTATAATAAATAATAAGGATAATCTCCATAATTTCACAAAACAATTACAACAAATAATTAGATTAGTTTATTAGCCCAAATGTCTTTATTCTACTTGCGAAGTTATAAATTTCACATTTACAATCAAGTGTAATAATCCGAAATGGATATGAAACAATAATGCAAGATAAAACCATGCGTAATCCAACAAATCACTTCACCAGGTTTACTCGGTCCTGCATTCTGTAGGAGAGAGAAAGTTGTTTAAATGGCTAGTTCATGAATTATCCACTTAATTCATGTTGCTTTAATTTGAAATAAAGGAATATGATAAGGTTTCCTTAAATTATAACATATAAGATTCATAATTCATCAAATAAATTATATCATAATGAACTGACAAGATTTTAATGCATAACGAAGCTATCTCAACCATACCAGTTTCCAACAACCATGATTCTAACAAGGTAATAACATTCAAACCTCATAAATTTGAAATAAATTGTAATGTAACCAACAAGTACAAAATTTTGTATCAGCAACTTCCCAATTTTCATAAGCTTATCAAATCAAGATAAAAAAAAATTCCAATTTTGAGATCACCCAATAAGAATGATGCCAACAAAGTACCCATTTTAAGGTTCAACCTTCATGATAAGGTTTTCTTTTCTTTTTATGATATCAATGAACTTCAAAAATTTATGAACAATTTTACATTACATCAAATAAATAGAATGATGTTACATAATGAAGCTATCATGCATGATATTAACAATCAACAATTTGTAAATTGTTAGAACTATTGTTTATAATTTATTAAAAACATGATTAACCAATGTTCCTATTCTTGAAATAAAAAAGTAATAATGACACCAACGTCTTACACAAGCAAATCCACTATCACTTCAACCTTCTAAGTAGCTATATGGTAGACAAACAGTCTCATAACTTAATATAACCAGGTAATTTAATAAATGACATTTCATTATTATCACGTTATAGTCCAACTATCCACACTTTCACATTTCTACCAAGGAGTTAAGTACCAACAAACAAGAACATGTCATCCAACCTTCTCACAATTTACCAACTATGCTATATCAGATAAGCTTTTATGTAATCTTGCTTAACAATACCAACATTGGTTCTGCCCATTATGGGCTTACTTGTAAATAAAATAGAATACAAATAAACACAGACATACTCAATTGGGTAGAATAATCCTCAAAATTACTATTCCCTTTAAGGGACTTACACATTCATCTCATTCAATAATACAATAAATCAAATGACCCTAACCATCATCATCAATTAGAGAGAGAGAGAGCAGAGTAGAGTAAAGCTATAGAAATCTACATCTTTTAAAAAATGTTTTCTCATATGACTATACCAAATCAATATAAACAAACAATAATTAGATCTTCACCAAAGCTCTGTAATAGACCAGTCTTAATATCCTTTTGGATAGAACATATAATATTTCAATCTTGGAGTTTTTAAACAAGTTAAATGGTTTATGCATATAAATTACAATAAAATAACCATATGTGAACTGCATAAGTAAAAATGTATAGATAAGTTTACATTTAAAAATATGACCCAATGTCTATTAGACTGGGTTCGAGTATCGAGATGTAAACTTCAACAAAACTAAACCCATATCCTGATAAGGATTTAACTTAGATTACAATTGTATCAAATAAATATTTATGGGCGTATAATTATTTAGCAAGACAAACAGTTGGGCAGCTCAAATACCCAAAACACAATAAATACCGTCACTTACTTCAGACAAATACCATATTTCTTTAAAAAAAAAATGTATTGCAAATCAAAACGCCATACCCAAAACCATTTTAGAGAATCCTATCAAATTTTTGAAACAAAAACTATTGCTAACTGCATGAGCTAAATTGGTACAGGTGTATGATTATATTTGCAAGACCATACCATTTAATAACTAAGTCAACGAACCAAAACCCAGAAAATCGACTTCCTTAATTTACAAGAAGCTGAATTCAGTAAGAAAAATGACCATGAAAATGCAAAAGCAAGGAGAACAACACATTTTCCAAAACCCATTTATCCATTTACATTTCTGTCTTGATTGCTCATCAAGATTTTTTTTAAAACTCAAAGATCATACCAATTTGCATACAGGTGCAAAGAAAACCATTTATTTTTTAAAAATACCCATAACACAATAAGTTAAAATACATCACTCAATACAAACAAAAACCAGATTGCCATCAAAATAATTGTATTGCAAATCAAAATGCTATACCCATTAACTCACCAATGAAGAAAACCATCGTTTTCAAATACCCATTTATTCACTTGATTTTCTGCTACACTTCTCTACCAAATCAATTGATAATTCCTATAAATGCTTCCATTTTAAAACCATATGATAAAAACCATGTTTTATCCCTTCATTTCAAAATAAAACAAGGAATGAGATAGGAATTCATGCATGGTTCACAATTTCGTATGGTCTTTCTCTTCCTTATTTTCCTTCCAAAAATAAAAAACCCTAAAGCGTCTAAACAACAAGCTGATTTCAAATTTGTTCCTCAAAATAAAAATGCCCATACAAAGCACAACTCGCCCATGAAATAACTACAATTTTCCAAATGCAACTGCAACATCTTCACTCTATTTTATTCCATCTCACGAGCCAAAAATATCCACAACTCAATAATGCGTATGGAGGCATTGCATGCACTTAGTTTTTTAAGCAAGCTTCACTCTTTTCTCAAAAAACTTGCCAAAAAATAAAGAAATGCCATTAATTTTCTGCTAGCTCTCTTTTATTTCCCACTTAACTCTCCACAGCTTCACATGCCATGCTTCACATGCCATGCATATTTTCACCATGCAAGGTTTGGATTTTGATTTAATTAATCATTTCCATTTTAAACTCTATCCAAGTCCTCCTGCATAATCATATGGTCAATGACCAATTTTTTTTTTTAAATAATGCCACATTTCATGGTCTATGACCAATAAACAAGCAATATAATTTCCTCATGGGCCATGACCAAACCCAATAATTATAAACATTAAAAATGCTATGTTACATGGTCTAGGACCATTTTATTTTCATTATTTGATAAACAATAACAACACTATAAAAGTTTTAATCACTTTGTGGTCTGGGACCACTATAAAAGCAAACGACAATTAAATTTTCCATGTAAACAATAAAAACTGCATTATGGTCTAGGACCAACACACAAAAAATTAATTGCTAATTGGTTTGTGACCAATAAGACTAATGATTTGTCATTGTCAAACAAGGTAATTCAAGAAATTAAACATTTATTTCTTCATCAGTCAGAGACCCTCATCCGAGCAACATCCAACTTACAATTTTAATGCCTTATGGTCAATGAGCAAGCTCATAATGACATGAAGGAAAGTTAGAATATTTAAGCAATAACCTTACATTATGATTACTTGTCATTTAGTATAAAATGAAATCATTATAGAATGATAATAATAACATTTTTCATATAAACCTTTTTCCAAATAATGAAACATTCCCACAACAGGTAACAAGGTCGATACAATGCATTATCATGATGTTAACCAATAATGAAGTCAACTATAATCATTAACACATAATAATGATAACCAAAAAGTGGTAGTAAAAAAATTAGTGTCACACAACTATGCAACCATAAAAATGGTTATTTAACTAAACAATCGTGCAATGAAAAACAGTTGCACACATATACTTATATACTTATATACTTATATATGCATCTATATACATATATGTATATGATTTTACATATACATATATGTACATATTTGTATATAAAATAATATAAGTACAATCATTAACTAAATTTTATTACTAATAAGTCATCGGCTATCAATCATAGTGACCAAAAACCAAATAATTGCGGGGTGTGACACACACTCTCTGCCTTGCATGCTCTCTATCTTACCCTCATGTGCTCTTCACCTTGGGCTTGTGAGTGCTCCACCCCGTATGCTCTTTACCTTTCCCTCACATGTGATCCGACCTACCCACTCTCCACACACCCCCTTCTACCTAGTCATTCCACATGGTGTCTGTTCACTTCCATGTTTATACTCAACTTGACTTTCTCCATCAACACCTCCTCAAAAACATTGCCAAGCTTGAGTCCCAAAAATTGGGGGGACTTCCACCCACACCCAATTATAACATAATTTACAGTGAGCCTATTCACCCCATAGTATCATGCCACCCCTATCCACCACATTTCAAAATTCCCACATTTAACAAATTCAATGACATCAAGGACCCCCAACATTACTTGCATCTATTTCATTATGCATGCCACCTCATTCAACAGAATGACACAATCCTATTACACACCTTCCCACTTCCACTCACTAGCCAAACACTTGAATTGTATTCCCGCATCCCACAACATAACATTTAAACATTTACACAACTTGTTAACACATTCTTATCCCACTTCTTCATTCATATTGCACCCAAATAAATACTAGTTAACCTTCACATGCTTTGACAATCCTATAATGAGTCCATTATTGACTTTGTTGCTTGTTGGTGTGCACTTATTCATCACCTCTCATTTCCACTACCACAATATGAGATAATTTACCTCTTTTCCAAAAGTTACGTCCCCCACATATCACACCACTTACAAATTCATCCACTATGCAATTTTGAAAAGGCCATGCACATGAGCAAATGCCTCAAGGATGTCCATCTTGGTTGTTCTTCCACCTTACCACATGTTTCAACTTCTCCTTTCTTATTCCACCATCACACTTCCATGTTCAAAATGTCATCCAACTTAATCCTCTTCATATTACGTCCCCTTTAACACCGACATCTTCACATTCGTCACGATCTACTCAGGATTATTTCTTTGTCCAACCCCCTCACAAATTCACTCTATTGAATGAGTCACTTTATTTTATCCTCCATAAGCTGCTTGACACCAATTTAATCATTTTCCCACTTGTACCACCCCTGCCATAGTGGCATACCTCCTGTTAAACGTGTGCATATCATCATACTAATGGTCATTCCATTGACTCATGTCCCCAACTTCATAACATCATTCAAGACCTTCTTGAAAAGGGTACATCACTATCAATCCTCCATATTCTCTAACTTCACCTCCTAACACTAATAAAATCACTTCCCACACTACTTATATTCCCACTTCTTCTCCATGTGTCATGTCTCCATTATATGACTCATCATTTTCCACTACCTCCCACTCATCATGTGCACCTAGTGTCTCCTCATCTATGTCATATAATTCATAATCAAAATCATCACATGTTTCCGAATTGGACTCCACACCATCGTGTTCTCTTAGTATCTCATCCTCTACCTCATCCCTTTCTCAATCTCCACCATCATGTGCTTCTATTTTAGACGTGGTCTCATCCTCATCCTCTCTGGAGTCCTCCACATTGTTGCCACTGTAGACACCTATTTTTAGGTACCCTACATTGTTTATCCATAGTCCTCACACTCAAATCATTAAAATATTTCATTATCCTATAAATTATGACCTCACCCTTGTAAAATCACATTCTACCTCCCCGTAAACCTTATTTACTCACCCTAAACCTCCTTAACCACCTATTACCCACCTTAACCCATTTAAACCCGAATCATCTAATCTCCCAACCTCTCTAACATCTTCCCTAACCATTTTAACTCGTCCCCATACCTGAATTTACCCATTTGGAAGTGGTTGAAACCACTTCCAATTGGGTTTCTCTACTTTCCCCAGATCTCCAACAATTCTACTAGATCAATGGCGATTATTTAAGCAACATCAAACTTCTTCAAACATATCTCTAGACATTTGTAGCGGGGTAAATTTTAAGATCCCCCTAAAAATAAACCATACATATTACTTGGCGAATTTTTAAAAATGACTTTTGAAATCATGGAGAATGCCATGAATTGAAAGGAAATGTTATTGGTTGAAAGAATTTGTCAACTGGTAGCATTAGGTTGTCAATTGGTATCAAGTTTATCTTTTTTACACATAATAAAGGTGATTTGAATATAATTTTTTTGGCTATTATTGTAAATGTTAGGTGAATCAACCCAAAAAAAAAACTTGTACCTAGAATAGTTAGGCAAAATAACAAGTGACATAACACTTCAAAATTAGCCAAATCCAAATTTCATAAAACCATATATTCCTTAATTAACGATTATTAGCCACTAAATTTAAACTAATTTTCAAAGAAGATCTGACTCATTGGATACTTAGATGATGCCATCATGATCATCTTCATTTCTTCAACATCCTTGTTATGTTCGTGGAAGCTCTGTAAACATTGTAAGGTCCCCACAACATCATTTCTTGATATTTCTCATCCAATATAAGAATATGCCACTTATTTGAATATTTATTTTATCAACGAAATATATAAAAGATCATATTAAATTATATCCTATCTAGAAAACAACCTTTTTCACAGTAATCGCCAACGATTCATCTGAATCTCTGATGACTGGGTATAATCACCAACGATCCCTGTCATTTTATAATCAATTTAATCATATTTGCCATCAAATATCAGTCTATTTTTTGTCTGTTCTACTTGTTTCCAAGTTATTTTTATATGTAGATGACTGTACTAGGATAGGAACATCTGATTACAAACAAAAATGACCTTCCTATCATCTAAAAAACCTTCGTTTGGGAGCAATTCGACATATCGCATGAACTCAAACTCTGTGCCATCACCTTGACACTAGATGTTAAGGACATCAAAGATCAACTTGAAATCATATATAAAAGAAGAATGAGACACTACATAATAAGATTGGTTTGATTAATTTGAGGATTTTGAGCTCACCGTAGCCCTCACCTCAGCTACCTATCCTGTGGAACAAGATCTATATATCTCTCTGGAGTTATAATCTCCCTTTCATTGTCAATTATCTTGCTATGAATATCACTTGATTGTAAAATGATTTGAAACCCTTCAAGGAAGGCCATTGGTTCATGGGATTGGCCTTTTTCGAGAAACTCATCATATCCTTGTCTAATAACCATCTTGTTTATCTATCTTTGCATGCAAGTTCTCTCATCCACTGGAAGGAGTCCCGTGTCTGTATTGCATCCATTCATCATGACATTACACTGTCGATGCAGGTATCATTAAACCATCTCGTCTTTTGAGTTTTTGATGTTTATCACACAATTGAAAAAACCAAAAATCACCATGAATAACCACATCTATCTAGATTTTCATTGTCTATATCATCATAAAATTTTATATTGGCCACCACATCCTCTAATTCATCACTTGATTTTATCGAACACCACACTTGGTAGAAAACCAATCACCACACCTACATTACGCTCTTTATCAAATCTCAATTCACTCATCGATTCATCTATTTCAGAGCCTTCTTCCATGCACATATTATTTCCTTCATCATCACTCATTTAAGCACCCTTCTTACTACTGACACTACCATTACATCCTATACCATCTATTGCACTCATTCAGATTCCCTTTACATCTATTCATCATCATTTGTATCCACTTGTTCTTACATCTCTTCTTCGCAAGTTGCCTAAAATTTCTCTCATTGCTTCCCCTCTTTTGGAACATTCTTCCACATCATAACTTATTCAATAACCTTTATTATTACCATCTCCTCCTCTGTTCACATAATCTTTACATTGAGAAATTAACCTATTAATCTCTTCACAGACTCTGACTAAAGTGACCCATCGATTGTATTTCTAGGTTCATATCTATCCAGGTCAACCATCTAAGCCCGCAACTAGTGGAAATAATTGTCATAGGGTCAGACGACCCCCATTTCATCTTCAGTTTTTGCGTTGCATTCTTCCTACTATAACTACATAGCCCAAAAGGGGGGGAAACTGTAGACAATAGAAGACATGCATCCTTGTGTATAAGGTCTCTTATTCAAAAATACTCAAAAATATCATATAACACAATAATATCAAAAATCAAATAATCTCACAAAAGCAACTAAAAAATATAAAACCCCAAAAAATGGTTATAAAAGACACCTCATCACTCATTTACTAACCCTCGCCCACTTACATTTAATGAACTATCTATCCTCACCTACCCATTTGCATGCCCAATGCAATACGAACCCTTATCATCTCACCCACTTATGCACGTTGCACCCATATATGTCACAATCTTCTATGCACTAAAAAAATGTAAAACACCACTCACCCCTATCATCTCATCCTCTTATAGTCTTCTCTTAACTCTTTATGCACTTGAGTCCATGCTTGAGTTTTTGCTTCTTTACTCGTATATTTTGGTATTGCAGCTTTTGAAGAGGTGAAGTCTAGATAAAAAAGGACTAGTGCAACTCACAAGATCAATGTTTTGGTGAAATTTCAACACATAGTGTCTAGTTGCACACTACGACTAGCCTGCAACCTCCAAGTGCATTTTTTGACGAATCACACGAGTCATTGGTTTGCGACTGAGGTCAGGTATACCATTCATATTTCATGCATTGTTTTGTCATTATTTCTGTAATAAAATGTATCTTTAATCTCCTTAAATAGTTCAGGATATGACTAAGGTAGGTCCCTTAACCACAAAAAATTAATGACATTTTCCTAAGTGTGTTTGTGTGCAAGTTATAGATTCCAGATCAAGGATAGTTTATTCCACTTTATTCATTGAAAGAACCCATGATTGTCCTTCTCTTCTTCAATAGCAAGTGTAAGCCCATTTATTTAGTAGTACTAATTTAATACATCTTGCAGGTGATCCAAATCTAGGCATATAGATTGGTTGTGACCTTGGATGTCATTACATTAGTTAGTAATGAAGTTGACTAACAAATAGGAGGTCAACAATTTAAATCAAAAGTAGTTAAATTTTTTAAAGATGTTTATTGTGAGAGTTTATTGAAATATGGTTATATTTTAAACCCTAATAAAAGGGTGTTTGATTTTGAATAGAAAGAAGCTGTTTTTGCAACATATGACCACACACCATTTGAATTTAAGGGCCCAAACATTACCATATGAAAAATATGTTACTTCTAATCTTTCAATCAAAAAATTCAATTCAAATCAACTTAGTATTAAATATGTATAGATATCATAGTGCTTGAAAGAACACAATCACATATTTATCCCTAAACAATGAAAGTAAGACAATCCCTAAAACAAGGTGCTAATACCCAATTGTTCGATTCCCCTCCAAGTATAAACAACTCAGTAACAACTCCCTCCCCTGCCCCCCACCCCCCAACACACACACACACATCATCCTCATCATCATCAAATTTTGTAACTTCCATCATATTAATGTAAATTGTTACAATGATTGTTATGAAATGCATCATAAACTCAAGTTTCTTGAAGAAAAATTAATTAACAATTTTTTTACATGATATCAAAGTAAATCCCCTTCACCTCCTCCATGAAATCTATCGGCAGAGGTTGCAATATCCTAAGATGGTACCCATTTATACTATCTAGTTTCTTATCCTCCTATGAGAAATGTATCTTGGAATGAATCTCCTAATAATCCACTAATATAGAAGGCTAAGCTCAAATGGGTTATAATAGAGTAGATATTATTACTACATGATAACCAAGTCAATAATACATTGGTATTACTATGAAGTTAACATACAAAACCAATTAATACATCAAAAATGATTAAGAATAATGCATTTTCAGAATCTAGAGTGATTAGGCATCCTCTATTTTGGCTAGCTTAGCCATTACGACACATTGCTAGAATTATTCATATAACTATAACCCCTCTATGGTTTATATAAGATTATCCCTATTACAATATGACATACTTAAATCCTATGCCTCCACCTTATAGGTCTCTCCCACCTCATAGTGAGGATCTTATTGGGTAGCTCTTCTGCCATCCATTTCTTGTACATAACTATTTACAAAGGAAAAAAAATTCACATATTTGTAAAATAATACAAAATCAATTTCTACTCATGATCTTATTAGTTAGCTTGATACTTTACATATATTGTTTTTCATATTGGTTTGATGGATAACATGATTTTATATATGCTATTCACACACATGTATTCATGAGGCATATTGAGCATGATGCAGGAAACATATAGATTGATACACGATGAAAGAAGCTAGCTTAGTTCCTTCCCTCTGCCACTAATATTTGGGGGAATCCACTACACTATACATGAGTTATTAATTATGATTGATTATATATATTGTGTCTATGATATATTTTGAGCTAACATGACTAAAACATGTGTCTTGTGTACCACTATCCTATCTTTCTATCTATGTTTTTAGTATCATTTTTTCTACTCTTTCTTGTTATATTGGTTTTATTACTTGATTATGTAGGTTACGTTCTTGCTTGATCACTTAATTTTATAACTACTTATTTATGATTTACTACTTTGATTACTTGATTAATTTTTATATGCGTCTTGAGTGCTTTGATTGTCTTGTGACAAAGTGGGTGTCCCATGTTTATGTATCTATACTTATATTACATATATACACTTGTTACTTTATCTATGACCTATAATTTGTTATATTGTGATTATATTGTGACACCATGGGTTTCATATGTTTGCGGATCCATGATTTCATATGAATACATTTCTATAATATTGCTTATGCTAGCTTGATTTTCTATTTGTTCAATGTTGTTTCTACTTCTATACACATGTATTACTACTAATGTTTTTTTATACAAGTTTCATGTTTTTATATAATATTGCTCATATTCACTTGATTTAATATATGTACACTACTATGTCTACTTCTATACACATGTACTATTGCTACTCTTACTTGTTACATGTTGCATGTTAATTTCTTTGTGTTCCATGTTACTCACTATGTGAAACCCATTTTATAGGTAAAAGTTCCCAATGGTGGCCATAATTACATCGTTCTGTGTGATCCTATGTAGATTATCAGACTTTCCCAGCATAGGTACACATATTTTATTTTTAGCTGATAACTCAATTGATTTATCAAACACACCTTAAAAGAGGGCGCGTTCATCATGGTATTATATATATATATATATATATATATATATATATATATATATATATATATATATATATATATATATATATATATATACAACCGAAACATGCATGATACACGACACATGAACATGTTTTTATAAGGTAAAAATATTTAGATATAGGTACATATACTAAAAAGTGGCAAAAATAAATTCCAGTAAAAAAAAAAAAACTATGTTGGGTAGAAGAAATGGCTAAATATTAGCCATGCACGAAAGTTGGAGACCACACGCAAGAGTGCACGCAGGGAACTGAAAGAAACAACTAAGGGAAAAAATGACACACATAAAGTGAAGAGGGTAAAGAAACGTCAATGAATAGAGGTTTGAATAAAGAAGAAATGGTTTAGTGTATAGAGGTTTTGCATGCATATGCACAAGGTTTCAGGACTTATCCATTTTTGGAGTAAAGGCTAAAAATGGGAAAAAGTAAGATGGTGTGATATGCAAGCAAGGTCCAAAAATAAGCGATCAAAGAGGTAAAAGAACATGTGAGGAGACATTTAATTATAAGATCAAAGCATGGATGAGGTTGAACTATTTATAGCTCAATATATAGATAAAACCAGATGTAGAAAGGCATGTAACCTATTATTAGAACATCTATTATTAGGAAAAATGCATGTAAGCGGTGAAGGGAAAGTTCTGAGTGATCCAAAGGTAAAAATTAGGTTTCAAAATTCCTAAGATCTCCATAAAATTGTTCCTTATAGAAGTATAGGTTACAAGAGTTTTAACACCTATTGAAACACGTAAAAGGGATATCGTACGCTCCAGATGCAGTCTATGTAGGAACAAGATGTTCGTAGGACACAACCAGACAAACATGCAACGATGCAGTGACTGGGCACATGTATGATGAAAAATGGGTTGTTAGCATTACATAGAAAAAAAATGGATCATTTCAGTACATCTGTCTTCATCGCTTGAGATTGCAAAAAATTGGTCAACTATGGGGCCCCACTTTTATTTAGGAAGGGGACCCAACCATCGAAGTGATTTCACTCAATTTTGATAATTCATCGAGCCAACGATCAAGCCAAATCGACAAGGTACTTTGCGAGTTTGTAGAAAGTTGGGATCAAGATATGCACCAATATTAAGGATGAGTTAAGGGGCGAGACATCTAAGGAAATATAACAAACAACTTGACGAGTCATATTGGGTGAGCTAACTCATCTCCCCCCACCAATCAGGCTAGCTTCGTTATCAAACTGAGCCAAATGGACAACACAACAAGTTAAGTGGTCTAAAGACTGAGAAATGTGGGGTGGTTTAAGCCTTAAAAATGGTACACTCCCTCCTTGTCCCACGTATGTGTGATTAAACCCATGACCAAGACAAACAGAGGAATCAACCAACACAGGGCCAACTCAGTGATAGGAAGCATGGACGGGATGTGGCACACGGAGGAATCAGGTTTAGTGCAATGGGAGATAACTTGGAGGGGTTGAAAATGGACATGTGGGTGTGAGATGATGTGGCAGTGAGTAACTCATCACGGAAACAATGAGGGCTCAATAGTAAAAAATGGTGGTCGCAGGAGATAAGGTGGGGGAGTAGAACCCACAACCTCCCTTCTACAACATGAGTGACCTTACCAACTCGTCAGCCTAGCTGGCTATGGCATACGTAATGGAGTGATAAGGGTTTTAGTGTGGATCTTGAGCCTACTTAGGCCTATAAAAGGCCTCCCTCTCCCCATTCTAATAGAAAATATCTCCATTTGAATTGCAAAGGAGGAGGAGAGTAGGAGAAAATTGTGAATGCCTTTATTAAATAAATATTATAGATTTTGAAAACCTATTATTTTTAATAGGCATTATTGCTAATTTTTTTGGGGGTAAAATATTATTTACCCACTATGATATTGTAAAGGTCTTTCTGATCCTTGATTCTTCTTGTGTGGAACTAGATGGACGCTATAGAGCTGAAAGAGATCATTTCATGCTGGAGAAGCATATAGAGGCTATGATCCTCTAGGCTTGGTATTCAAGACTGGGTTATTGTTACTTGGTGGATGTGGAGGGGATTAATCATTGAGCTTGATGAAACTCCGAATTAGCTCCGGGAGGTGTCAAACTAGAGAGCTGTGTGGGGATTGCACACTGAGATTCCAAGACCAGTATGGGATCTTCATATTCAATTGGCACCAGGTTTTAGACGTACCGACACATTCATTATAAGAATTGTAAGTGTAATTGTACTTACTGTCTAAATTCTTATAATGAATTGATTCAAATATTGAACCCAAAGACATAGGAATTTTGGCCAAACTCCATTATCAACTTAGTGCAGTGTTTTTCCAATTTACATTACATTATTTTGGTTAAATTAATTAAATTTTTAGAGTGAAATCGATACCAGATTAATTACCTACAATTTTTTTTTTTGGATAATTTTTGGATCAAGCTGGTATCAGAGCTGTTGATTGCCTACGCTAGCTCACTGATACAAAGTAATGAACCTGTACCAGTTCTTCCAATGGCCAATAGTGCTCACTCTTTTGGGCATGATGATACAGATGGTGGTGTCTAGGAACCATGACCAAACTCATCAGATTACAGAGCTACATACACATGTGGAGAATGTTAATGAACGAAAAATTCTTACAGAATCGATGGATTGCTAAGCTATAAAGGATTATTGACTCCTTACTTGATAGGATGAAAAAATCAAGTCGATAGAGGAAACGTCACCAAAATAACTCACCATCCCTGATCAGGATAGTGTGTAGCCAATGCTCTAAAGGAATTCATGACACAAAGAACTGTTGGTTATGAAACCATGATTAGGAACCTTTTTGGTTTGAGAAGAATACCATAGACAAGGGGAAATCTCTTGAGATTTCTAGTGCAGGTCAAAATACAACACCCTTGCGACAATAAAGGACAGCAATGGGACCTCTTGACTTGATTCTACAATCAACAAGGATATCTAGGAAAAGTGTTCCAAAAGTTGCTGAAGGACACCCAATGCAACTTATTTTTGATTGGGACATCAGATTGAGCTATGTTACAACTGACTTAGTACACTGACTGGGCTTACCTACCAGGCCTCTTCCTCATGCCAAAACATATGGCACACAAGACAATTGTGTCCAGGGGATAAAAACTAGATATTGGACCCTGCAATACATCATTGGAGGGAAGTTTTCAAACACTATGAATCTTGAAATCATCTCATTGGAGATGGATGAGATAGTCTTGGGAAACTTATACCTCACTTCTCACCAGACATTCATTACGAATACAATAGAAGGCCTTGAAATCTAACTAAATAATGGGCTGATTTTTGAGTTCAACATTGGTCAGGTTACGTGGACCGGTAACATATACGTTAGTGAGTCATTTGAATCATACTCACCAGGGGACCACCCAGTCCTAGATGACATATAGGATCAATAGAGCCATCAATGAAGCAACCAGGTCCACACCAGATTTAAGCACTGACAGAGAATCTAGGTGGTAAATAATAATAGTCATCTAATGATTGTATCTTTTTGAGTATTTATTGAGTTTAATAAAAATAAAATATACCCATGCTCTTATTTTGTAATAAAATAAATGACCCATTTGGGCATTGTTTTTACTGTGAGATGCTTGCAACTGGAAGACCCAGTTAAAAGGGATCATTTATGTGATGTACTAACATCATAATATTGTAGTGTATCAAAAATTTGCTTGTCAAGAAATCGTACATGAACTATCTGTTAGAATTTATAGTGAGGATGATCTTGTAGAGGGGCTGACATCAGACAGGAGCCACCAAGCAAGCAAAAAGTTTGTGATACATTTATCATGCTTAGTGTTCCTTGTGACAATTGGTAAATAATGCTCCATTATAATTCCTCATGAAGTAAAGGAAAGAGCTATGATTCTTTGATGTTGGGCATATCGCCAAGCTAGTTGTTTAGAATCCATGGAGAAGATTCATGTAGCTAAGCTCATCAAAGACACTAAAGTGAGATTTAGTTATACATAAAGGCGAAAAGTTGTGCAAAATAATGGAAGTAAAAAAGAGGGTGGAACTCTTTGACACTAGACACACTTTGACTTAGCTTTACGTAGAGGTGGGAAGCCGTACAATAGAGTGGAGGTCAATAGGAGGTGTACGAGTTAGGATGAAAAGGGGACAACATGGCAAAGTAGAGATCACTAGATCGAGCCTAAAAAGTGATTATCCAATTGGTGGAGTAGTAGTGTGAAGACCATCGAGTCAACTGTAGAGATCACTTCTCAGTGACACAAGGTTATGGATCTAAGAGTGGACAAAATGAATCTTTTTGGGACAAAAAACCTCCTTAGCGGGGAGGTGTGATCTAGAGGTCAAAATTGGGTGTCAACATTCCCAAGATCTCCCTAAACTTGTTCATTATGGAAGTAAATGTTGTGATATTTCTGGAACCCATTGGAACTAAAATGGATGTCGTATGCACCATATGCAGGACACACATGAATGTGACATTCACACGATAATACCAGAACATAGGAAATGACACAGTGACTAGGAATGGGTGCAATGGAAAATGGGTCTTTAGGTTTATAGAGAAAAAATAGAGGTTGTTTTAGTATGCTAGTTTTCGTAAGTCGAGAGTACACAAAATTAGTCAACTATGGGGCCCAATTTTATTTCGAAAGGGGACGCAACCACTGAAGTGATTTCACTCAATTTTGACAACTCATCGAGCCAAAGTTCGATCCAAATTGGCGAGCTACTTGGAAAGTTTGGGGAAAGTTGGGATCAAGATATGCACTACGTTCAAGAATGAGTTAAGGGGCGAGACACTAAGGCAAACTAACTAATAACTCAACAAGTCACATTGGGTGAGCTAACTCATCTCCCCACCAATCGGGCCAACTCATTAGCAAACCGAGCCAAAAAAATAGCGTAGCGAGTTAAACGGTCCAAAGATTGAGTAATGTGGGGTGGTTTAAGCCTTAAAAAGGCTTCCCTTTCTCCTTTCCCCATGCATGTGGCATTAAACCCACGACCAAGACAAACAAAGGAATCAGCCAACATGGGGCTAACTCGACAACATACAACATGGACAGGATGTGGTACATGGAGGACTCAGGCTTGACGCAATGAGAGATGACGTGGAGGGGTCGACAATGGACACATGGGCATGAGATGAAATGGTGGGGAGAAAATTGTCATGGTAACAATGAGGGATCGACGGTAAAAAATGGTGGGCACAAGAGATAAGGTGGGGGAGTCGAACTTGTAAACTTCCTTCCACAAAATGGGTACCCTTATCAACTTACTAGCCAAGATGGCTATGACATGCAATGTAGTGATAAGGGTTTTAGCATGGAGCTTGGGCCTGCTTAGGCCTATAAAAGGCCTCCCTATCCCAATTCCAATAGACAAATTCTTTATCATAATTACAAAGGAGAAGGAGAGTAGGAGAAAATTGTGAACACTTTTATTAAGGAAATATTAAAGATTTTTGAAGACTTATTATTTTTAATAGGAATTATTGTAAGTTTTTGGGGGTAAAATATTATTTACCCACCATGATATTGTAAAGACCTTTCTGAGCATTGATTCTTCTAGCATGGAGCCAGATGGACGGTGTAAAGCTGAAGAAGGTTGTTTCATGCTAGAGAATACTATAAAAGCCCTGATCCTCTATGCTGGGCATTCAAGACCAGGTTCTTGCAACTTGGTGGACGTGGAGGGGATTGACCACTGAGCTTGACAACACTCTAACTTAGCTCTAAGATGTGTTAAACTAGGGATTTGTGTGGGGATTGAGCACTGAACTTACAAAATTAGTTTGGAATTATTTGGATTCAATTGGCACTAGGTTCTAGAGGTACTGACACATTCACTATAAGCATTGCAAGTGTAATTGTACTTACATTAATTTTTTTATAACGAATTTGTTCAACTATTGAAACCAGAGACATAAGCATTTTGGTTGAAATCCATTACCAACTAGGTGCAATGTTTTTCCATTTTTCATTGCATTTTTTTGGTTAAGTTGATTAAATTTTGGGAGTGAAATCGGTTCCAGATTAATTGCCCATAGGGGTCTGTGGTCAAAGATTTTTCTGGCCAATTTTTAGATCACCCCTGAAACGAACCATAACCAGATCATACCAAGCCAAGAACACAAATGCTAGTCAAACACCATGATCAATAAGATGAAAGCAATTCGCCAGAATAGCTTTACATAAAACCTTTGCAAACAAATGAGTAGCAATATCATATATTATTATGGAACTCAATGCAATACATTGAGAATGGGCCTTGCTTAAATAGGCAAGGAATAACAATCTATGAACCAGTCAAGGCCGTAGATCAAGCCATAAATCAAGGAAATAACTAGTCATCAAATATCTAGTCAAGACCATAGATTTAGGAGAGAACTAGACATCAAGGATCTAGTCAATACCATATATCAAGGAAAGAAATAGTCAATACCATAGATCAAGGAAAGAACTATACCTAACAACTAGATAATATCTCCTAATATCTAAATAAGATAAAATAAATATCCACACACATAAGTGGGTGAGGATAAATACAATAAAGGTAAATAAAGTACCTAGGTGAAGATGAGCTAAGTTAAATACCTACTCTAACAACGCCACGGTGTATAAATAAATGTTGCACTCTTTGTAATAGTGGTAGTGATAGATGGTGACAAAAGATTGTTATGCTAATGTATGGTGATTCATTATGTATGTGTGCATGGATGTAATCAATTCGTTTATGCAATGAATTATGCTTATGATGGACAATTGTATATGGATTGAAAGAGTTAGTAAATATAAATATGATGTCATGGGAGTTAAAATATTATTGGTCATTGTCTATGTTAATTGATTTCTTTATTATACGTGTTACCATTTTTATGTTGTATTTTCATTCTTTTATGATGATTATGTATTATCTAACCACTTCTTGATAAGTAACTAAAGAGGGACCTGGTGGTTGTGCGCACTTCAGGTGAGTGTTTAGACCTTGTCTGGATGAAGTACCCGTGTTCCCAACTAAGCATTGGTAAATAAAAAGACTAAATTTTGGTTATTTTACTGAGAACTCTTTTATTTTTGATCATTAGGATGTGGCGTGCACATGATGTTCCAACTATCTTTGGAGACTATTGAATGTTGGGTAGACAATGGCCAGGACATATTTTCTCTGAGATACAACACCAAACCATAATTTAATGTGCACAACTTAGTGGAAGATAACTTGTATGATTCAATGTACGATGCATTCTTCAGTTTATTCCCAGTAGAGCTGTATGAGTGGTTGGAAACATACACGTAGAACATGGATGTTTGGCTAGGCAAGAAACAAGTGTGAAGCCATGATAAATACCAAGAATTTTCTGATTTGGATGCATAGTGGAAAATATCTATAGATTATTGGTGGGAAGGTGTGTTGTGAAATTATACCTTTGAGTACAAAATTTTGACATACTCGTGCCTTGAGGAATCCGAGTTTTGGTTTCTTACGTGAGCCAAGGGGATCATATTTTATGCGTGACACATTTAGCTATCAAAATATTGATGATTGAATTGGGAATAGAAAACCTATTGATAAAAGTCTAAAACCACACCATGCACAGGGGAAAGAAATAGGTTTGGGAAGGATGACGTTGGTCTAAGAGGAAGAAAGAGAGAATAAATACTACGCATGTACAATGATGTGTTAGATAGGGTAGTTGAGAAGGTGTTGAGACTGAGAGGATTGATGCCATGTGGTAGTGATGAGAACTCTATAGAAGGTGAGGCACCGTAGGATTATGTCCATCTAGTATTGGGGAAAACACAGTAGAAGAACCCCTTCAACATCTGATGAGAGTGAGTCTAAGGAGACAATAAGAACTAGTGATACACATCTGACCCAACCTAGACCTATAGCCCTTGTGCATGGTGTTTTCAAATCTGGAAGTTGTCATAGAAGAGAATCATAGCAACAGTGAGAAAACAAGTAATAGAGGATCACTGCATTTGGTTGGAGATATTGGTATAACTATTTTAGTATCAAAATAAGAGGCGTAATAGATAAAAACATTGCATGTGGTAGTGTAACAGGTTCCCCATGTTTGGAAACTTTTTTTGTTTGGAAGTAATCTGGTAGGTGCGACGTCAGAAAAAAGTAGTGGCAAACTACCTGTTAGAGGTAATACTATAAGTGGAGTAATAGGAAAAATATTTGGGGTGTAGTTTAACACTACTACAAGGATGTAAGGAAGTTCTTATACAAGTCCCCCAAGTCATGGTAGGAGGCTTGAGAGGAACAAGACCTCCATCACACAGTGGAAATCTTAGTGGAGGCTTAGGTTCAGGATACAGACCCACTCCATAAAAAGGACCAAAAACATAAAACATACCAACCTCAACAACCACAATAGAAAACCACTCGAATATTCTTTGAGGTATCTCTTCATTTTACAGATTATCGGGGTGTGGAAGATGTAAATAAGCATGTACACACGTGTGAGTTATTGTGGAGGGAAAATGGAATAATAGCTCCAAAATCGAAACGATAATCAATTTGCAACAAAAATTTAAGGTCATGTTCATATCTTGTTTAGGAAGTATGATCCACATAAAAACAATAATGAACTATGATGCGTTGCATGCTACCTTCTTGGCCAAATTCCATATACCTGATTTTGAACAATAGAGTATCAGTGCACTGAAGGATATCAAATAGGGCTTATCTGAGAGAGTTAGAGAGTATGATGTGCATTTAAAAAACTTTTTGTCTAATATTTTCTATGATATTCATTAGATTCAACATTCACAATGGTTTTTAGGAGGCTTGTTAACACCTTTATGCAACACGCTATCACATAAGACATTTACTAACCCGCGTGAGGCCTTAGAAGTAGAACTATGCATAGAAGTAGTTGGGAGCGTAGATATGGGGGTGAGTCTATTCCTTGAAGCTTATATTATAGAAATGGCCTCTTAGTTGGAGAAATTATCTACCATTTACACTCATGAGACATGCAATGGACTCTGGTGCACTAATTACAAGGTAGAAGAATATTTAAAAAGATAATTTTCCTTATAGGAATGTACGTGTGCTACTAAAAACTTTTGAAATTTTTCACAAGAATCAAGATGTCCAAAATTGTCCACTTTTACAACTCTCTATGTAGAATTTTTTTTTTTGTATATGTAAAATTTGTGATGCGCAAACCCATGACATAACCACTTATCATATGATTAATCAGATTCATGAGGCTTGCGAAACATGGTTGTGTCAGACTAGTGTGGAGAGTAACTCACAAGCACAAGAAGGAAAAAATAATGAAGGGCACAATAATGGTAAATTGGTAATGGAGGATTTAGAGGTGGATATATAGGTAGAGGCAATGGTGGTCGCATAAGGTTTACATGAGGAACATGTTATACTTTTGGGTGACCTGATCAATATCAGAGTGAGTGTATTGAAGAATAAAACTTACACATATTGTGGTAAGGCACATAAGGTTGAATATTTCCCAGAATTGTATGGCCAAATGTTTTTAGAAGCATAGAGATTGAGAGGGGGTGAATAAATCTTACAAAATTTTAAAATCATTTACCTTAACTTGTATACATCATTGAGAGCATCCATTCAAAATATAATATGAGTTTGAGATTTTTAGTTATCTTTAGCAATCATCAAGTAATATATCATCCATCCACACATGCATGAAACATAAGAGAAAACAAGGAAACCATATATAATGTGGGAAACCCTTAAAGGGAATAAAACCTGTTGGTGCTCAAATTAGCCCATTTATCATTGATTTTCCTTAGTTTGCAGCCTCTGTCATGTTTTTTGTCTCCCGTGTTGGTGCTTGAAGACTTTGTCCTCCATTTGGTTGCCATGATCAGTCCCTTCCTTAGTTGAGGATCACTTAAGGCTCCAAAATTTGTTTTTCGTTTCTCTGTCCATCTGAGGGAGTCTGTAAATTGGGTGTAAAACTTGGGTTGCTCCTTTATTTCCATTTTTTGCAGTCACGTATTATTGTCCGTGTCATTTTTTTCCCAAATACCTGAGGAAATGTGATTCAATATATCTCAGAGGATCATGTTTGAACCTTATAACATTTCCAAATTCTCTGTCCTTGAAGAAAAATTCATCTCCGGGCTCAAATGGCGGTTTTCCTACATTTTTACGGTTTGATGGGTGTGTTTTTCCCGTCAAATTTACATCTCTGCATCAGTGGAATCCGTGGCCCTTTTTGGTAGGGATGTGGCTTGGTAGGGCATTCTAAAAACTATATGGCTCACCTCAACCCAAAATTTTTCCACGTGGAGGAACGACGCTCGTTTGAAAATTCACCTTTTGGTTTGGCCTTGAAGGTGCACCGGAGGGACATGTGGAGGATTCCGCTGCTTTTCCCAGAATCAGACAAATTTTTCATGCAGCCGGTATAGTTTTTGGCAGGGCCATGGACACGTGGTGGGCTGGTGCTCATTTTAGGATTCGCCTCAGGGTCCCACCTTAACAATTGCGACAGGGGGACAGGTGGGGATTTCCACCAGCTTCGCTTTGTACTTAAAATTTTCAAGCAACTCCCTAAAGGGCCTGGGACACGTGGAGGGACTGTGCATGTTTGGGGTCTCTACTTTTGGGGACCATCTCAAAATGTGCCATCGAGACACATGGCAAGTGGGGAGATGGAGAAATGGAGCTTCAAGGTTATTTAAGGTTTTTTGCCTTTTGTAAAAGGGGATAAAATTGTAAGTTGAAGTGTAGGTCTGCTGGAACCCACATCAAAAGCTAAAGACGGAAGGGTGGAGCTGTGGGGAAAAATTGGAAATTTTTCCTTTTTCCAAAAATGAGGTAAAATAGCAGAATCGAGTCGCAGTTCCTCTGGGACCCATATTGGGACACATGTCAAGCCCATTTTCTAAGGGCAGAGGGGCAGAGAAAAATGGAATTTTTTTACTTTTTTCCAAAAGTTATAAAATGTCAAAAAGTGCTCCCAGGCCTGTTTCCAATCACATTTTTCCATGTGGAAGGATAAGATTAACAATTTGAAAGGCAAGATCAATGGTAGCTGTGTATTTCATTTGATTTTTCCACCATTGAAGCTCTGGGATGTTTGGAGATTCATTTTTTGCATCATTCTTCATCATTTTTTGGTAGATTTGTGTCATTTTGGTCTGTAAAGTTCAATTGAATCAATTTGGGAGCTCAATTTGTAAATCTGAGGTACTTTTGAAGTGAATTTTAGCTTAGGCTTGTGTAAAAAACACAAAATTCTAGGATCTAGAAGTTGCAAGAGTAAAATTTCGGATGGAAAAAGGATGAAGTGATGAAAGTGCATGCGTAAAAGGTGAAAAAGGCGTTGCCTCGAGAGCAAAAAATATTACCTGTTAGATCCAGCTATGCAAAGCCTCTGGAAAATTATTAAAGGGGGTATTTCTCACATGACAAAATCAGAATGATTAAAAGGAGTGTCAAAATGATTGTGGCATGGCATCCTAGTCATTAGTCAAGGGTTTGAGAAACTTGATCAATTCATGATTTGTCCACCTGACAGAGGTGGGTGTGAATTTGTTAAACGTCACTTTCTGTAACAAATTAGTAGCAAGAAAAGGTCCCTCAAATATTCTTCTTTTTGGGGAAATTTTTTTGGGTGAATGAAAGGTATAAATGCAATGAGATTACTCTTGTAAATCCTCAGAGTTTGAATTCCTAAGAGAAAATTTGAGATAACTGGTTAATTTCCTGTGTTAGATTTTCTATCATGTCAAGTTGGTTACAAATGTATAGCCATTGAAGAGCTCTAAGATTGCTCTAAAAGCTTTCCCCTGCTAATGAATTCAAGCAATTTTGAAATTAATTTGTTTCCAATTTGTAGCAATTTGTGTCTGCTTTGTTTCAGAATGTCTGCAAATAGTTTCCTTTCGTTCCTATTGCAATATTAAATTAAAATATTTGTGAAATCACATAGAATCTCATCCCTGTGACATTTTGATGGTATTTTCAATTTCATTTCAAGAAGAGCCTTCATTTTGGATGAGATAAACAAATTTAAAATCAATTCACTGTCATTTGTTGATAAATATTATTTGTAAGTCTTTGGGTGTACCTTAGGCGTGATTGATAAGAGACTTTGGTGTTTAATTGAGTCTTTCAATTTGAGCCTTCATGTTAGAGTCTCAAAGATTATGTGAAAACATGTTGATATGGGCCTCCACTGAAGCACACCTTTTGGTTGAAGGAATGTCTTAACTATTATGAAGTATTCTATTGTTGAGTTGTTCATTATTGTGAAGTCCCTTCGAAGATATGGTATAATCAACTTTATCCTGCTTTATCTCCCATAAAAATCATTCAAAAAACCATGAATCCTCCATGAATTACCCATGTTTTCCCTGTGTATCAACAAAGGAACAAAATTTACTTGCAAAAATATGCATAACAATAAGGATTTCTTAATGTTTTCAGTAACCTTAGCCTTGTGTTGAAAGTATCTCCATCATTTAGAAGTGACAAATCTTAAGAGTTAAATCATGGAGTATTGACTGTATTTTCCCAAGGTTCTCTTCATAGAATTTGTGCAAAAGAAGAATATCTACATCTCCTTCATCAAACAGAGGTTACACTAAGGGTCCTCTCACCCTGGTCGAAGGAGGCACAGACCTAAAGTAGTGAGGACAGGTCAAATCCTCTTAAAGGTGCTATCCATCTCTCCACATATCTGATTAACAAAGGGCCAATTTATATCCCATCCCCGGCTACAAAACGTCACACACTATGATCTATCTACCTCTAAGCTCCACACCCAATCTGTGTTGCTGCTTAGCTTGGAAGGGAGAAAAAATTTGGATACTCAGGAAAACTCGTGGCACATAGCCATTTTTCCCATCAACAATACTTCCGAGGACTCTTTGAAGTATTTTACAAATACAGTACATACAGACCCTGGTAATACTTCTTACACATGTTGTGTGCTAATACATTTGCTGAAACATCATTAACTGTTTAGATATGTAAGAATTGTTCAAAGTTGTATGTTTTGAGTGTAATATTTCCAGCTTAAATAGTTATTGCACTAAAGTTTTTATCATCATTGATAAATTTGGGTTGAAGAAGAGAAGATCTTGTAAGCTTTGCATTGGTCTGGTATTGACAAACATTTGATAGGTATTTCATAGTGCATTTTCACAAACTAAGGTGAAAATCCTTAGTGGTGACTCCGTGCTATTTAAATTCTTAATAAATACTAGTGTCTTAACATATATCAAGTAAGAGTTGTCATTAATCTCTACAAAGCTGGAAGGAAGAAGATCTTTCTTCGCTGCGGAACCTAGTAGAAGGTTATTTTCAGAGTTTGGAAAGTCTAATTTAGAAGGAGGAAGAATTTGGAAGGTTGTTGGAGATCAAGCATCAAGAAAAGAGATCTCCATTGGTAAAACTGATCGGCACATGATTGAAGATTGAAATACTTCCTCAACTGCTTCTGAATCAGGTAGTCTCTTTGTAAATCCAAATTCTCCATCTGGAGAGGGGCATTCTTTTGTATTTGAAAGTATTTTCATCTCATTCTACCCCATATATTTTCCAAATATGATAGTGTCTATCGTGAAAAAGAGCCATTAGGGGAATTCATTTTAAAAATCACATTCCTATTCCTAACAGACCCCTCAGTCCTCATCATCTTACAACCTCCTCCAAGATCACCTCCACAAAACAACATGGCTCAGCCTCCACCCAAACCTCCATTTTTTGTTAATACTTTTGGTCCCATCAATTTTAGAGGTATGGATATCTACCCAAATGCAGTTCCCGAAGATGTAAGAAGTAGATTGCCTAATTTTCAAGGAAATAATGCAATCATTGGTGATCAACACTTTAATATCTTTGTCAATATGATGGAGGAATTTGAAATAGAATTTGAGGATGTATACATTAAATTTTTTATCCATACTCTTGAAGAAGATGCAAGGGACTGGTATAAATCTCCGCTAGATAATTCCATTGACTCCTGGACAGAGATGAAGAATGCTTTTAGAATGTAATATGGTGATAAAATAGACCCTAGGTTTCTTTAATCAAAATTTGAAAATATAAAAAAGAATCATAATAAATCAGTGCATGATTTTAATACAAGATTCAAAAAAACATTGAGAATACTTCCTATGAATTTGAGGCCATGTGATGAATCTTGTCTTATAAAGCATTCTGATGCATTTGATAAGAAGGACGCATACTATTTGAGGGATAAAAACCCTGGCACTTTGAGGCATGCCTTTACTATGGCTCTACAAATTGAGAACAACATTAAGGCCATTGGAAAACCTCCTAAGAGGGAGGGTGTTAAACTGATAAACCCAGAAAAACCTTAAGCAAGCAAGAGTGTGGATCTTGAGGAGGTTGTTAAAAATTTGGCAGGGGCTTTCAAAGAAATCTCTTACAAACTAGCCCGAGCAGAGAAAGGAATTGGGTAGAGTTCACAAGGTTAGCAAAAGGCACAAAATCATGATAGATTTGGCAATCATCCTAGGGGTGATCAGAGGTTAGATGACAGAGGTAAAGGACCCATGGGATCTACAAATAGACATCCCCAAGCATGTGAAAGTAGAATGGTGCCTGATCCTCTGACTGTCCGGGTTGCTATTATTGATGAAGCCAATGAGATTGATTGGTATGATAGATGCTTTTCTGCCCCATCCTCCATGTGAAGTAAATCAACAACAAGAAGAAGCTAATAATGATGATGGTATTGATGATGATGTTTACATGATGGGTTTCTCTTCAAGCTCACAACAAGGAGCAAACTTCAACCGAAGTGATAAGTGCTCGAACTGCTGCAATTTTTTGGGATTGCATTCACTGGGTACCACTTCTTCCTCCTTATACTTTTGAAGTAGATGTAGTGAAATATTTTGAAATACCTAATAATGACTTTGAGTATTTAAGAGCTTTAATGATAAATAAGTATGATGGAGGAATCCCTTCGGAGGAAGATATGCAGTTATTGATGAACGCTGTTGTTACTCAAGAAAAGGATTATAATACTAGGAGTAGAGTTTTCAAAGGAGTAGGGCCTCAAGCCAAACCTAAAACTCCATTGCTTACTGAGTATTCCTAAAGAGGCTCCTAAGAAAGATACACCTTCCAAAGGCCTTGCTGTCCCAAACAAGATTCATACTTCTCCTCATGCCCAAACTATCAAGAATCCCATGCCATCTGATGAGTTTGCTAATCTCCCTTCCAATGCTTTCCTAGCCAAAGAATGTTCCATATGACATTGCCCAAGTTTTGAGTCAAATCAAATTTAGTGTTCCAATTGTTGAGTTGCTTAGGATTCTTGAGCACAAGAAGAGAGCATTTGAGTACTTGGGATTGAAAGAAGAAAAGAGTACCCTAGGTAGAAATGTAAACATTGTAGAAACTCCTCCTCCAACCATTGTAGACCTTGAAACACCACCAGCATTGGAAGAGATTGGAGAAGCACCTGAGGTTTACTTGGGGACATCTTTGGTTGAATCCCAATTAAATGTTGATCCATTTTTTACAACTTTGATCATTAAGGACAAACTGCTGCACAATTGTATGTTTGATTCTAGAGCATCATGTAATGTCATGCCTCTTGAGGTCATGAATGAGCTAGATATCAAAGTGACAATAACATATGGAAGATGCACTACCATGGACTCTAGAGAGGTGCCCATTGTTAGATGTGTGAAAGGTTTGGTGGTACAACTTGCAGCTTATCCAGGTAAGAACTTGAAACTTGATGTTGTCATTGTTGATTGCCCTACCAAATGGGGCATGTTGTTATCAAGAAAGTGGGCTACAAGTGTTGGTGGAAGTGTTTAGATGGATACGTATTTTTCCACCATTCCAATTGAAGGTAGAATTGTAAAGTTGTATGGAGAGAATAAAATGTTGCACCTCATTGAAGATCCAAATAATGCTTCTTATGAAGTGTTATATGCTGATGTGGATGCAGATAAATTTGTGGGGTTTGCTAATGGAAGGGAGCACAAGATTGATCAGTGCAAATTTCTTGAACAAGTTGGTTTACCTTGGACCTTGTTATTTGATGGAGCTTGTTCCAAGTTTGGAAATGGTGCTGGCATTGTTTTGATCTCCCAAGCCAAGAAGAGTTTGTATTTTCTTTCAAACTTAAATTTGAATGCACTAATAACATTGCTGAGTATGAAGCATTTTTATTAGGTTTGAGAATTACTTGGAAGTATTATATTAAATATATCATTGTCAAAGGAGACTCATAATTGATTGTCAAACAAATTAGAAAACTGTATGCTACTAAAAATTAGAGAATGAAACAATACAAGCATGTAGTTTGGGATTTGATTGAAATGTTTGACTCATTTAATATTGTGCATCATGATAGAAAGTTCAATGCTATTACAGACCAGCTTAGCAGTCTTGGGATCTCGGTTTGATGTTTGTTCAATGTCCCCTAATTGTGAATATAATGTTGAAGTACTAACAAGGCCATCTGTCCCTGATAGAACATAAAAAATTGGAAAGTATTTGATGATGATGCCTAGGTGAAATGATTTCTACAGAACAAAGGGGAGTTTATTGATCAGTATATTGATTGGGAGCCAATGGTGTGTGCAGCAGAAAGGAAATGAAACTTTGTTTTGCAAAGACATCATCCAATTGAAAACTAATACCATTCCTAGAGGGTTGGTTACTCTTGAATCAAACTTTGATAATATTGATTTCATTATTAACAAACATATAGCAACCTCAAGGGATGTTAAAGAGCATGACCTTGGCACAAAGGAGAAACCAAGGAAGATCTAGTTGGGAAGTAATCTGAGAAAGAAAGAAAATTAATCCTATGTCCAATTGTTGAAGAAATATCAGGACTGTTTGGCTTGGTCGTATTCTGAGCTGAAAAGCATATAGAGAGGATTTGTTTCAGCATGAAATTCCTCTTGAAAAAAATGCAAAACTATTCAAACAAAAGAAGAGGCTAATTAATCCACTCCTCTGTATGAATATGCAAGAAGAATTAAAGAAGATAAGGGCTAGAGGTATTAGTTCAGCCAAAAAAGTATTCTTCTTGGGTTGCAAACTTAGTGCCTGATTAGAAAAAAGAATGGTGATATCAAGCTACGTGCATGGATTTCAGAAATCTGAATAGATCATCAATGAAAGATAATTATCCTCTTGCCAAACATGGAAAATATGCTATAGTTAGTGACTGGATCTGAGTTTCTTTCTACATTGGATGGTTTCTCTGGCTATAATCAAGTTGTTGTAAAGGAATCAGAAAGATAGTTAACACTGTCCTTTACCACTCCTTTGGACAACATATGTCTATGTTAGAATGCCTTTTGGTGTAATTAATGCTAGAGAAACATTTCAAAGGGTAATGGATGTGGATTTTGCTAGTTACATTAATGATTTCATTGTTGTTTATAAATATAATGTAACTGTGTTTTCCAGGAGGACAAATGATCACTTGTAGCACTTGGAAAATATGTTGATAAGATGCAGAGAATTTGGTATCACTTTGAATATAAAGAAGTTTCATTTTATAGTGCAAAAGGCTAAGTTTCTTTGTCACATTGTATCAAAGGATGGTGTCATGATTGATCCTGAAAGGGTTGAAGCTATCATTAAGGTTCCAATTCCAAGAACCAAGAAGGGAATCCAATCTTTCTTTGGGAAAATGAATTTCATTAGAAGATTTGTGCCTAACTTTGCTGAGTAGACTCTGCACATCACTTGCATTTTGAAGAAAGACCAAATTATCAAGTGGAAAGAAACATCTATTTATGCTTTTGATGGGATCAAAGAATCACTAAATAATGCCCCTATTTTGGCAGCCCCAAATTACAAGAAGTCCATTTCAAGTGTTTTTCTTTTGGATCTAGAAAACACCATTGCATCTGTTTTGTTACAAGAAGGATGATGAAGGGGTTTAGAGACCAATTGTCTTTTTTAGTAAGGCATTACAGGGAGCTGATTTGAAATACACCATCATGGAGAAGCAAGCATTTTCCTTGGTGAAAGAAATAAAGGCTTTTCAGAGCCTACATATTGAGTTCTAAAGTTGTTGCTTATGTTCCCTACACCAGGGTGAAAGACATCTTATCAGAGATGGAGGTCTCAAGAAAAAGATGCAGATGGGGGAACAAGTTGCAAGAGTATGACATGGATATCCAATCCATGAAATTGGTAAGAGGTTTGGGCCTAGCTAAGCTTATGGCTGAGGGAAACCTGCAAACTATTGAGGTAAATGAAGTAGAAGGAGAAAGGGTGTATGCCCTTGAAAACTTGGTAAGTTTTTGAATGGTACAAAGATATAATATTTTATCTCAAACATTTGTGCTATCCCTAAATATCTGAGTAAAAATTAGAAAAAAAATCTTAAGTTAGCCTCTCAAAAATATGTCATTATTGATTTTGGGTTAGCTTGGAAGAACCTCAAGGGAGTGCTATTGAGATGCATTACTGAAAATGAGGCCCCTAAAATAATTGTTGATCTCCATGGAGGGGTCTGTGCGGGACATTTTACTAGAAGAGTTATAACACATAAAATCTTGAGGGATGGCTATGGTGGCCAAATATCTTCAAGGATATAACTCTATTGGTGATCAAATGTGAAAGTAGGTAGTGTTTTTCTGGAATAATGAAAGCTTCAGTCTCCCTTCCTTTGCATCTTGTGTCAATTGAAGCCCTATTTAGACAATGGGGAATGGATTTCATAGAGGAAATTTCTGATCCTTCCAGTGCTGGTCATAAATGGATTCTTAAAGCCACTAATTATTTCACTAAGTGGGTAAAAGCAATCCCCACCAAGAAGGTAACACACCAAGTTATCATTGGACTTCATGCTGAATCAAATCATATGTAGATTTGGAGTGCTAGCTAAAATTGTTGCTAATAATGCCACGAGTTTTAGAGCAAAACCTTTGGTGGCAATGTGCAAAGAATATTATATCAATTTGACATATGTTTCTAACTATAATCCACAAGGAAATGAACAAGCCGAGTCTAGTAATAAAAACTTGTTGAAGATCATTAGAAGAACGTTGGAGCTAAAAAAAAGGAAGTGGGGTGAGCAACTAAAGTTTGTTGTTTGGGCTGACAAAATCACTATCAAAAGAGCTACTGGAAAAAGCCCATTTGAATTGGTATATGGAACTCAATCTTTGCTGCCCCTCCATTTACAGTTGTCTTCATTTCAGTTTGTTCAATAGATTGAAGACCAATAAGTTAGTCCATATGATGCTTGAATCAATCAGATTATTGAGTTGGATGAAGAAAGAAGGGTACCCATCAGTGATATGTGAAGTTCAGAGAAAAGTTGAAGAAGCTATTTGAAAAAAAAGGTGGCTCCTAGAGCTTTCAACATTGGGGATCTTGTGTTTTTATGGGATAACAGGCATGAAGATAAGGGAAAGCATGGTAAATTTGATGCATTGTGGATGGGCCCTTATTTAATTGATATTTAAATTGGTGAAAATACCTTCTTCATAAAAGACTTAGATGGGGAACTAATTGAATTTCCTATTAATGGCATGCATTTGAAGCATTTCCTTGATTGATTTCTTAGAATCAAGGTATACTCCATTTGTATAGTGTATAGTTCTTTGTTCTCATCTGCTTTTGTGTTTTGTTCATTCTGGTCCTTGGTGACCTAGTTTTGCTGGTTTCTCAGTTCATTTTTTGGAGGATGGTTGTGGTTGTTCTGCTGTACTAGCTTATCCTTTGACTTCGTTTCCCAATGGTCTATTTTTGGCACTTGGTATACTATTTGTTCTTGTGGAACTCACAGGGAGTGCCCATCCCTGAGTCAAAGCCGATGTTGGTGCTCAAACTAGTCTTGCATTGTTTGTCATTAAATTTCCTTAGTTTGCAGCCTCTGTCATGTTTTCTGTCTCCCCGTGTTGGTGCTTGAAGACTATGTCCTCCATTTGGTTGCCATGATCAGTCCCTTCCTGGGTCAAGGATCACTTAAGGGTCTAGAATTTGTTTTTCGTTTCTCTGTCCATCTGAGGGAGTCTGTAAATTGGGCGTAAAACTCAAGTTGCTCTTTTCTTTCCATTTTCCGTAGTCAAGTATTGTTTTCCCTGTCATTTTTGTCCCAAATACCTGAGGAAATGTGATTGGATATAGCTTGGAGGATCATGCTTGAACCTTATAACATTTCCAAATTCTCTGCCCTTGAAGAAAAATTCATCTCCGGGCTCAAATGCTGGTTTTCCTACATTTTTACCGTTTAATGGGTGTGTTTTTCCCATCAAATTTACATCTCTACATCAGTGGAAATGTGGCCATTTTTGGTAGGATGCAGCTCAGCAGGGCACTCTAAAAAATTTGTGGCTTGTCTCAACCAAAAATTTGTTTACGTGGAGGAATGATGCTTGTTTAAAAATTCACCTTTTGGTTTGGCCTTGGAGTTGCGCCGGGGGGACATGTGGAGGATTTTGTTGCTTTTCCCAAACTTAGAAATTTTTTTCATGTAGCTGGTACAATTTTTGGTAGGCCATGGACACGTGGTGGGTTGGTGCTCATTTGAGGATCCACCTCAGGGTCCCACCTTAACAATTGTGACAGGGGACGTGGAGGTTTCTGCTGGCTCCGCTTTGTACTTAAACTTTTCAAGCAACTTCCTAAAGGGCCTGGGACACGTGGAGGGACCACACATGTTTGGGGTCTCTACTTTTGGGGACCAAAATATGCCATCGAGACACGTGGCAGGTGAGGAGATGGAAAAACAAAGCTTCAGGGTTATTTAAGGTTTTTTGCCTTTTGTAAAAGGGGATAAAATTGTAAGTTGAAGCGTAGGTCCGCTGGAACTCACATCAGAAGCTAAAGGTAGAAAGGTGGAGCTGCGGGGAAAATTTGGAAAAATTTAATTTTTCCAAAAATGAGGTAAAATAGTAGAATCGAGCCATGGTTCCTCTGGGACCCACATTGGGACACGTGTCAAGCCCATTTTCTAATGGCGGAGGGGCAGAGAAAAATGTCAAAATTTTACTTTTTTCCAAAAGTTATAAAATGTCAAAAAGTGCTCCGAGGCCCGTTGCCAATCACATTTTTCATGTGGAAGCTCAGATTAAAAGTTGAAAGGTAAGATCAATGGTAGCTATGCATTTCATTTGATTTTTCCACCATTGAAGCTCCAGGATGTTTGGAGATGCATTTTTTGCATCATTCTTCATCAAATTTTTTGCAAATTTGTGTCGTTTTGGTCTACAAAGTTCAATTAAATCAATTTGGGAGCTGAATTTGTAAATCTAAGGTACTTTTGAAGTGAATTTTTGCTCAGGATCATGTAAAAATGCAAAATGCCAGATCCAGAAGTTCAAGAGTAAAATTTCAGAGGGAAAAAGGATGAAGTGATGAAAGTGCAGGCACAAAAGGTGAAAAAGGTGTTGCCTCGAGAGTAAAAAAGATTACCTGTCAGATCCAACTGTGCAGAGCCTCCAGAAAATGATTAAAAGGTGGATTTATCACATGATAGAATGAGAATGATTAAAAGGAGTGTGAAAATGGTTATGGCATGAAATCCTAGTCATTAGTCGAGGGTCTGAGAAATGTGATCAATTCATGATTTGTCTACTTGGCAGATGCGGGTGTGAATTTGTTAAACGTCACTTTCTGTAACAAATTAGTAGCAAGTAAATGTCCGTCTAATATTCTTCTTTTTGGGGACAAAATTTGGGGTGAATGAAAGGTATAAATGCAATGACATTACTCTTGCAAATGGTCGGAGTTTGAATTCCTAAGAGAAAATTTGAGAAAGCCTTATTCTAAGAAGCATGTCTAAGATACTTGGTTAATTTCCTTTGTGTTAGATTTTCTATCATGTCAAGTTGGTTACATATGTATAGCCATTGACGAGCACTGAGATTTATCTGGAAGCTTTCCCTTGCTAATGAATTTAAGAAAATTTGAAATTAATTTATGTCCAATCTCTAGCAATTTGTGTCTGATTTGTTTCAGAATGTCTGCAAATAGTTTCTTTAATTCCTATTGCAATATTAAATTAAAATATTTGTGAAATCACACAGGATCTCTTACCTATGAAATTTTGATGGTATTTACAATTTCATTTCAAGAAGAGCCTTCATCTTGGATGAGATAAACAAATTTAAAATCAATTCAGCATCATTTGTTGATAAATATGTTTTGTAAGTCTTTGAGTGTACCTTAGGCATGATTGATCACAGACTTTGGTGTTTAATTGAGTCTTTCAATTCAAGCCTTCATGTTAGAGTTTGAAAGATTATGTGAAAAAATGCTGATCTAGGCCTCCACTGAAGCACACCTTCTAGTTGAAGGAACATCTTAACTGTTTTGAAGTATTCTGTTGTTGAGTTGTTCATTGTTGTGAAGTCCCTTCGAAGATCTGGTATAATCAACTTTATCCCACTTCATCTCCCACCAAAATCATTCAAAAAACCACGAATCCACCCTGAATTACCCCTATTTTCCCTGTGTATCAACAAAAGAACAAAATCTACTTGCAAAAATATGCAGAGCAATAGGATTTCTTAATATCTTTAGTAACCTTAGCCTTGTGTTGAAAGTATCTCCATCGTTTAGAAGTGACAACTCTTAAGAGTTAAATCATGGAGTATTGACCGTATTTTCCCAAGGTTCTCTTCATAGAATTTGTGTAAAAGAAGGATATCTCCATCTCCTTCATCAAACAGAGGTTACATTAAGGGTCCTCTGACCCTGGTTGAATAGGCATGGCCTAAATTAGTGAGGACAGGTCAAATCCTCTTAAAGTTGCTATCCATCTCTCCACAAATCTAAGTAACAAATGGCCAGTTAGATCTCATCCCCGGCTACAAAACTACACACACTATGATCTATCTACCTCTAAGCTCCATGTCTAATCTGTGTTGCTGCTCAGGTCGAAAGGGAGAACAAATTTTGTTACCAACAAAACCCACTAAAAATTTGTAATATATTACTCAATCCAAAAGACTTGTATGAATATTAGACGTCACACAAGATTTGTTTAGTGAAGCACCCACTTCACAAGGAGAACCTACCCTTATTTAGTGTAACACCCAATATACAAGGAGGATACGACCCTATAAGGTGATTAAGAATCCACTCAATCACTTGATAATGAAGACTACTTAAGTATTGTTGTACCTACAATAGATTGTGATCACACGTTCAACTCCTCTCACTCAAAACCTTTATAATTTTTTTTTATCCTTCTTCACTCTAACCTTCACCTTCTCATACTAATTAGATCTAATGAAATTGAAAACTTACTACTATAATATTCTCAAACCTTCATACCTTAGTTCATCTCTGTCTGGAATCCCTCATACCTTTTTTCATACTCCCCTCTAGCTTGCACACACTTCTATCCACTCCACTTATTCAAATGAGTAAATAAATTCACTTTATATACATGAATAAACTCATAAAAACATCTAGGTTGGATATGACCATTAAGGTAGGTCATACAAACAAGAAAAAACACCTAAAAACTCATATAAATTCACATGAAAGTACTATATAGGTCAACATCAAAACAAGACACTTAACATGCACAACTAGGCCTAAATGACTAGTTTCATCTCCACCAAGTGTAATATGGACTACAGGTCCACACTCCATCATATTAAAGACTTAAAATTATCCATGCATATCAAGGAAATCCTACCAACACCTCATACAAGTTTATAAACCTCTGCACAATCTATTGTCTTCATGATACCATCAACTAGGACTGCGTTCTACTCAATTTGGGCACCTCCAACAAATCAGTATTCAAATATGAATACATATATTATACAAATCACCTCAACCATGGAATGAAACAACTCATTGGAAATCCAATAATCCGAGTAACATCATAAAACACTTTATACTTCATGAATCAGCCCATAGATTCATCAAAACAACTCTATCCTTCAAGCTACTTGATCTGCCTAGAAACCAATATTGGAAGAAAGACCTTGTCACACCTGTGAGTACACTATAAAGACATATAAATTTATATAATAGGTTTAAATTTAACCCCTCATCACTATATAATAGCTATATAGCATGAATCAATCCAATATATTGGTCTTCCAGACCAATTTCACTAAAAAACCATCATTCTCCTTAACCCTGTCAAGTAGGTTAGCTTGTGACCTCAACTTTGCAAAAAATTATGAATTTTAGACCTCAAACAAAGAATTAATCATGTCACATTGGATGTTTAAAAAACCCTCATAGTCATTAGAAACTTCCTCTTAGGCCATACAGGAGCAAGAACCTCCTTTCACCATGACTGCTAAAAACTACCTATTAGGCCTAAAAACTAGTCTTCACTTTTAGACCTGTATAGACCTCTAAATTGCTTCAACAAGATTTAAAATAACCTCACACATAAATTATATCTTACCATATAATTAGAACATAAATTTAGACCATAGGTCAAATGGAAAACTTGAGAGTAAAAAAAATGTTCTTGAAAACATGCATATTTGAGTGGGCTCCACCTACAGTCAAAACTCCTAATCATGACCATATGAAATATGGGAGAGTAATTTCCATCCTCAAATCATCAAATTTTATGATCTAACTCATTTTTATCTCACACCACAAATTTTCCCTCGCCACTCCTGAAATAGGGTTTAGGTATGGTTTTCAACCTCCTTGGCTTCTTAGCAATCGTTCATAAAGAAAATGGCCACATTTGATCTCATTCTAACTCTAAAACCTTATTAACTCCATGCCTCAATATACCTAAAAGGATTAGGTCCCCATGAAAACTTTTCATGTGCCAACCAACACAAAATATCTCATGTTGAGCTAGGAAACTCACCTTCTTGAGCTCGGTAGGACTCAAATCATCATATCTTGCAATATTTTCATCATACAAACCTGAAACTTTTCCTACAACTCTAGTAAAAACTCTCTCAAATTCCCTAAAGCTCATCAGATCATACATAGATATGCATATTCTCAACCACCATGACTTGCCTAGCTAGGTCATAGAATTAGGTCTATTTTAAACCTAAACATAGTAGATAAATACTATACCTTAGCTATAAAACTCTTCAAAAGGCCCTAACATACTTTATAAAACATGTATCACACATCTATATGCCATCATAGTCCCACACACCTCTATAACTGATCTTCATATTCCATTAGGCCACCAAACACCTAAACTAGGTCTAGATGAAGACCTACAAGCCATGCTCACAATTTGCAATCACTTTATGAGACCTATATGAGTGTCTCAATACAATCCAAACATTCTCTCCATGACTCTACAATGATTCAAAAGCCTACATGTATATCTACCCTTCATATGCCATTACCTATGCTGACTAGACCTCCTGATTAGGCCTACTTGGCCAAACAACTCTCACCATTTCCACTCTTGTACTCATGTCACACCTTTTCTGACCATGAAACCATCACTACAAACTTCCTCTTATACTCCTTGTAATCCTCCTTTGTCATTAATACCTATTATACCTTTTACATCAATGAAAAAAAAAACATACACATGCCAACAATCCCCCCCTTTGGCATTAATGGAAAACAACCTAATACTTCTCCCCCTTTTTACATTAATTACAAAGCACATACCTGTAACACATAGTCTCCAACTTAAGATGCATATTAGGAACATATCTTGGTTGGAAACATCAGCCAAAAACATCAAACCTTCTCAATATCCTTTTACCCATTTTCTTGACTCTATTTTTGGCTTCATCATGTCATGAGAGCACTGTAGCCCCCATGGGAAGAAGCATATCATAACACACACAAAATTACATACCTGATTATGAGTATCACATCATGTTTTACTCCTCCTTACACCTATCTCATATGAAGACACCCACATACAAACCTGATCTTTCTATATACAAATTAGTCACATCTTTTAGGACCAAGATCCCTAAAGAATCCCTTCAGACCAATCTTGTCAAATTTCTCCTTGCTACAGGAGCATACTAAACATATGAAACACTTACTAATTTATCCCCCTAACATCATACCATGATCCTCTAACTGCCTATGTAAACAAAAGAGCACATACCTTGAGCAATTTCCATGAATATGTGTCATGTCGAATGCCACAGTCTTGAAGCAACTTTTCAGTGATCTCTTCCTTTTTTTCTTGAAATCACAGCTGCAAGATCTTATGACAATTCTCCCCTTGTAACTATACTTCTATGACTCCATTTCAGATCTTCAAACTTCCACTTTTGCCTTAAAAATCACAACTATGGCTCATAAACATCATCTTATAGTTTCATGTCACTCCATAGCTCCCCCTAGGATGATAAACGTGCTTCAAGATTCTTCAAGATACATCAAATATTTGTGTCACTAATTCCTTCAAATCATCAGTTTGTTACTTTCCAAATTTTTTTAGACCATGAAATTTCATGCTTCTATATGAAATTGTTAGACCTATTTCCTTTAACCACATTTATTGAAAAAGTCTTCAAATATTCTCAAAATTGATTGTCTTATTTTCATAATGACTTCATACTTAGATCAATAACATACCAAGCACTGTGGATGGAATTCCCTGAGATGATGCATCCTTCATCCTAACACCAAATAACTTGATAGTATCAAGAGAATACCTTTGTATAACAGCTACAAACCTTGAACAATAATTTCCTTATTAAATTGACAGTATTTTTCTTGATGACCAATCACTACCTCATATTTACTTGAGACCACTTTACACTACTCCATACTACTTTAATGATGCATGAACATACTTGAGACATATCAATTCATGAACCTCATTAGGACCTTTTAGCAACATAAGACACATATATGGATCATAATGGTAATAAACCTCCAATATTATCACATCACCCATGAATGGAACTAACATAGATCATGAACTGAATGAATTTTTATTGACCCAAACTCTAGAATTTACCTTTTTGAACTAAGAACTTCAAGACATATATAATTCAATGTTCATATATTGCAATGCTTCTCTCATGATGTCAGACTTCAAACCATGTACTTATAAAAAATCACAAGAATAGAAATTCTTGACAATATTACTAACTCCTCCTAGAATATCCTTTACTTTATAAATACTAGAGACCCCTGAATTTATACAAAAATAAGCCTTTTTGGACTTTGCATGATTATCAACTGAAGACTATACCATGACCTTTTGAATAGATACAACAAGACCACTGATTTACTTAGACACTTTTGAATGAAAAAAAACATACCAACTAGGGAAATTGTATTATCATGACAAGACTTTGTAACATTTGACATTTCTTCATACTTAACCAACAAGAAATACCTTTGATAGATCACCAACCTTAGGAACCTTTGCACAATAGAATCCTTATATTAATATACCTATCATATCATGATTCAACATATAAGAAGATGACTCCATGAAGCCTAATGGAGGCACTCTATACACCTGGTTACATCTAATAATGTAAAACATCCATGTCCTCATGGGACATGGCATCAAATTTGATCTTCCATTCTCTTAGTTGCCGCACCTTTGTTTCTCTATCCACCTGATAGTCTTCTCGAGAAGAAAACAATAATTCTTGGGGTTCTTCAATAAAAAAGGATTCTATTAACATTAGACTCATCATCACTGGAGAATTTTTTTTAGGATTCTTAATAGGGGTAGAATTAAGTTCTTCTTTTGATTTCTCAACATGATCAAACCTGACATCTTCCTTCCTATTATAGATGTATTTTTTCCATCTACAATATATTGTAATATGCCCAACTTTGTTACAATTAAAACAAATAATAGGACTGCTTACCTCTAGAAGCTCCATCTCTCAAAATTAATCTAGGTAGACTCTGATATCGAAGTACCTAGCAATATGACCAAAATGATTGCAGTTATAACACACAACCTCATTCTTATCTTCATTTCTCTAATTCTATCTTTGTGATTCATGAAGATAATACCTAGCTATATGATCCTTTCTCATGGTAGTTATAGTAAGTAAGTTTCTTTGACTAGTCATCTATACTATCTCTCCATGGATGATCATATTTGATTATTTTCATTTTACATTCCTTAAGCTCTATGAAAAAAAATGTTACATGAATAAAAATAACCATTGAAATTTCTTTCACACCTTGATACATTGGGCTGTCTTGCCGACCTTGAATTCATATTGTTCTTCATCTGATCATATATTGAACTAGAAGTATCCTTGCTTGAAAAAGCATCATATTTTATGACCTCTTTTCCCTTAAGGTTATCCTTGGCTTTAACAGGTCATTGACTTGGCTCATAATAGTTCCCATCCTTATTTGATTCTTCTTTGAAACCCAAACTAGTTTTAACACTAGAGGATCTTTGAGATCTCAGCAAATCATCAAGTTTAATAGTAATTTTCTCAAATTTTTTATAGGTCTTTAGATTATTAGTAGATAGCTCTAGGTATTCCATTAGGGATTCCATATCCTTACCGAAATTGATGTAATCATTCTCCTTATCCTTGAGACTAGTAGTGAGAATACCAATATGAATTTTCAACTGAGCCTATACCTTTTATTTTGATTTACGCTCCTTAAGAGTTGCCTTCAACCTTTGGATCTCATTCCTTTTGAGTTCTAGGAATTCTATTACACTAATAAGTTTAGCTTCAAGAGAGAAAACTTCATTTTATTTATTTGAAACATTTCTACCTACCTGATCAATGTATTTTGTACTACTAAAAACATCATCTTCACTAACACTAGAAGGACTGTTATCTTGTTCATACAAGTACTCCAACTTGTCCCATAAAGCCTTTGATGAATAAAAATATATTACCATGGCATACAAAGATTCCTCCAATCCAATTACAATGGTATATTTAGCCATTTCATCCAAGGGTTATGATGAATTAGTGTAACCAATATCAACATCATACCCAAGAGAACTTAGGTATACTTTCATCCTAAATTTCCAAAAGGCATAATCAGTTCCATTGAACATAAGACCTTGATGTGACAAGATCTCTTCTTCCATTTGATCAACAAACTTGTGATTCAAGAGAATCTCCCTCAATTAGTTTAAAATTTATTCACAAAGACCTTTCTCTAATACCAATTATTGGAAGAAAAAATACTGAGAGGGGGGTGAATAAGTCTTACAAACTTTTAAATTCATTTACCTTAACTTGCATATATCATTGAGAGCATACATTCAACATAAAATATGAGTGTGAGATTATTATTTATCTTTAGCAATCATAAAGTAACATATCATCCATTCACACATGCATAAAAAATAATAACATAAGGACACTGTATATAATGTGGGAAAACCTTAAAGCAAAGAAAACCCACTGAAACTTTTGAATATATCACTCATTCCAAAAGACTTACATAAATATTACACATCACACAAGATTTATTTAGTGAAGCACCAACTTATAAAAAAGAACCCACCTAAATTTAGTATAACATAAACTATACAAGGAGGATACCACCCCCCTAAGGTGATCAAGAGCCCACTCAACCACTTGATAATTAAGACCGCTTAAGTATTGTTACACCTATAGAAAATTGTGATCACAAGTTCAACTCCTCTCACTCAAAACCTTTCTCAAAAACACTTTCTCCTTCTTCACTCTAACATTCACCTTATATTGATGATTAGGTCTAATGACCTTGAAAATTTTTCCCTCTACTCTTATCAAACATTCTTACTTTCCTTCATCTCTATCTTGAAACCCTCATACCTCTTTCACACTCCCCTCTAGCTTGCTTAGACTTCTATCCACTCCACTTTTTCAAATGAGCAAATACATCCACTTTATATACATGAATCAACTCATAAAAACCTATAGGTAAGCCATGACCATTAAGGTCAGTCATAAAAAAAATAAAACACACCTCCACACTCATATAAATTCACATGAAAGGACCATATAGGTCAGCATTAGACTAAGACACTCAACATGCACAACTTAGGCCTAAATGAATAGTTTCATCTCCATCGACTGCAATATGGAATGCAAGGGAAAATTCCATAATATTAAATACTTGAAAATATCCATGAATTTAAGGGAAAACCTACCAATACCTACTATATTATTAGGAACCTTTGCACCATCTATTCTCTTCATGATACCATCAATTAGGACCGTGTCCTACTCAATCTGGGCACCTCGAAAAGACCAATATTCAAAGATGAAGATATAGATTAACCTAAAACATGGCATGAAACCACTAATTTAAAATAAAATTACCCAAAGGAACATAAAAAAACAATTTATAATTCATGACTCATCCCATAGAGTCATCTAAACAACTCTATCCTTCAAGCTACTTGATCTTCCTAGAAAATAGTCTTGAAGCAAGACCTTCTCACACCTGTGATGACACTTTAAAGACATAAAATGCATGGAATAGTTTAAAATTAAACCCCTAATCACTCTCAAATATCTATAAATAATGAATAAAGCAAATGTATTGGTATTCCAGACCGTATTCACCAAAGAATCATCACTGTCCTTAACCCTGTCAAGCAGGTCAACTTGTGACCTCAACCTTGCCAAAAAATATGAATTGTAGAGCTAACCCAAAACATGAATCATGTAATATTAAATGTGTAAAACACCCTAATATTCATTAGACAATTCCTCTTAGGCCATACATGCCCAAGAACATCCTTTCACCATGACTGCTAAAAACTACCTTTTAAGCCTAAAACCGGTCTTCACTTTTGGACATGTGCAGACATCCAAATGGATTAAAAAATATCTAAAATCACTTCACACATATATAATAGATTCCAAAATACTCATAAAATCAATTTATATTATAGGTCAAATGGAAAACCTGATTTAAAAATAGAATTTCTTGAGAACATGCATATTTGAGTGGGCTATGTTATCTATTTTTACCCCTGGTAAAAATGGACAACTTGAGAAAAATGGACTTGAGTAGTTGATGGGTTTTAGTGATGAATCTGGAAGAAAACAAGTATATTTCATGATCTTTGGCACTTGGAATTATTTCAATAACTTTACATCTTCTCCCTAGGATTCAGGATCCAACATTCAACTAAGGAATTGCAATAGATGGATTGAAATGGTAAAATTGATTTTTGGGCACTTTACAGCAAAATTTTCTAATTCCCCATACTTGTAAGTGTTTATTTATTCCATTTTTATCCCAATTAACCCCATAAAAATATTATTTTCATGATTCCAATGTGAAGATGAGGTCGAGATCTTTCCAGAAAGTCTAAGATCTCGAGAAACAAAGAATCTGGTCAAAAGTTATGGTCCATTATTGATTTCCTCTGTAAGTGGTGAATTGGAACTATTTTACTTATTTTAAGTAAAGCCATATGAAATCAACATAGGTATGGGGAGAAAAGTGGTTAATTGAAACTGCTTTACTTATTTTGAGTAAAGCAAGTAAAGTAAAGTGAAATCACCACAGGTCTGGGAGAAAAGTAAAGCAAAGTGGTGAATTGAAACTGCTTTACTAATTTTGAGTAAAGTAGTAAAGTAAAGTGAAATCACCATAGGTATCAGAGAAAAGTAAAGAAAAGTGGTGAATTGAAACCATTTTACTTATTTTGAGTAAATAAGTAAAGCAATTGGAAAAGTACGATGGAAAAAGTAGTAGTAAGGAGTTGAATTGCCACAATGAATGGGAGAAATTCACAGAACTTCAAACAACTATAAATTTATACTCAGAGGTCCGTTTCACAGGTTCTTGTAATTTTTGGAAAGGTATCAGAGCCCTATATGCACTAGAAACATAAAATTTCAAATTTGGTTAAGGAAATATGCCCAAAAATTGCATTAATTCTTCTACATGCTCTAATGCACTGTTACCATCAATCACCGCCATTAATGATGGTATGAAGGTCAATTTATTTTACTGCAAACAAGAGTACAAGGGGAGATTTACAAGTCACCCATGCTTCCTTCACATCAATTATTATCATTTTTTGAAATTGGAGGCATGCATTTGGGTTTCTTAAGTTTCTCTCTCTTCTCTCCAAATTGTTATAAATTGTAAAGGGGATGCACTGTAAAGGTTGTTGGTTATTTTTCTCTCCATGCTCCCCTCTTCTGGGGATTCAAGCCTTCATACTGTAGAATGTAATGGATTCTTTCCTTTCCCTACATGTAATGTACTATGCATATTTCAAGGAGTAAATAAATTTTTTTTTGTATGTTAAATCTTCTATCCTCTGCATGATTTGTGTTATTCTATCTTACCTCTCAGTGTGCTTGCAAACCAAGTGTTTTGTGAAAATATCTTGTTTCATTGCAGGATTTGGTGTTTTGTGCTTATACAGGAATGGTGGATTGAATGTGGTCTAGTATCTAGTATAGGACCACCCTCTTTAGGCTCATTCCTTTTATTATTTTACAGGTGGGGAATATTGACTAGCAACTCCTTTTCTTGGTGTATCACCGCTCTTAGTGTAGGATTTTATTTCATGCAAGTTTCTCTCTCTCAGTCTCCTTGGAATGTTAGGATAGGTTTAGTTAGTTTCTTTTCTTTCATTAGGAGTAGTTGTGGTAGGTAGGATTAGGAAAGGATCCAAACTTCTCTAGAGAGTTATCTCAAGCCCACAAGTCCCACAACTTGAGGGATAGCTCCATGTTATATAGATTACACCGAATGATCCATTCACATGCCATTCGGGGGTGCTGTAATTTTATGATAAAATTTCTGGCACTGGCGGGACAACATAAGAGTTATAATTCTTTAAGAGGTGTTCCATATTAAGCAAAAAATCATTTAACACCTTGCAACCGTCACTGATTGATAACAATTTTGGCATGCTCGGTGGGACATCACAAAAGTCAAAATCTTTAGCTGGAGTATAGTTGAAGAATTTCCATTTTGCTAAGTTGATGTGTTCTTGAAAAATAAGTTGTAATTTTGGAAACCTTACTAGTAGAGATAAGTTGAAGTAATGAGGTTCCTAGATCACCGCAGAGAGAAGGAGAACTAATCGGTGATCTCATGTTGCATTACTATAAGTAATCAGTAGTCAAAACAATGCAGGAAGAGGAGTAAGTAATTGAAATTGAAATCACTGATAAGAAAGGAAAAGTAAGTAACTGATTTCAAGTTGTTGTATTACTTAAGATTGAAAGTCTTTACTTCAAGGTTATGTAAAAATTAAGTCAAGTTACTCAAAGTAAAAGACTTAAGTAATTGCACTGCTGAGTTGCATTACTTTAAGTCAAGTCAAAAATGGAAAATACTTATTTTAAGTTGTGAAAATAAAATACTTTACTTCACCCAAGTTAGAAAACTTAAGTAGTTACACCTCCAAGTTACACTACTTCAAGTTGTTGCATTACTTCATTTCAAGTTGTGTTACACCTTCAAGTTGCACTATTACTTTAAGTAAAGTCATTGCTCCAAGTCAAAAGAATTAATTAAGTGCATGTATGAAATCACCACATGAAAAGGGAAGTAAAGAAAGTTCAAAAGAATGATAGACTAAGGGAAGTAAAGAAGGTTACAAATCAACTAATTAACAAAGGGAAGTAAATACAGTTTCTAAATAGAGCAAAGAAAGGAGGAAGTAATCAAGGTTCAAAATAGTGATGAACAAAGGGAAAGTAATGTAGGTCAAGATCACTGATAAGAGAAACAAGAGGAAGAAGTAAGTTGTATTACTTCAAGTTGATTACTTTCAAGAAATTTGATTACTTCAAGTTGGAGACTTATTTCAAGATGCAACAGATTGAAAGCTTAAGCAATCAAGGCTCAAAACCCAAACACATATGGTGAATCCATTGATCCAAGAAACCCATTCTCTAAGTTGCAGACCTTCCTTCCATCCATTTCCATCCATTTTATTTCCATATATTTCACTTTCTTCCATTCCATGAAGTTTTGCAGTCATGACTTCATTCCCTGCATGGAATTCACACTTGCAACAACAATACAATCCACCTCCAATGCATTTCTCAACTCCTCCAAATTAATTTTATGATCAAATTTAGGATCACTATGCCTATCCCTGTGAGCAATATCAAAATCATTCTGGCTATGGAGCCTATCAAGAAGAGGGATATACATATGGTGATAGCATTTATGTGGAGAACACTGATTTACAGAAGAAAATCCTAAGCATGGAGGAAGGTATGGTACAGTTAAGGGCTGCAACTCAAATAAAAGCATTCAGGATTGGCTTCTGGGCACCTTGTCCATGGGTGGGCCCTTTTCCAAGACATTACAACCTTCAACAACAGCTTGACTTCATGGTTAAAATGCTTCCCCAACTTACATAATGGGATGAGGAGATAGAATCTTATGAGCTTGATGCAAGACAACCTTGTCAATGGGTAAGTCCACCACTAGCTCTTAGTTCTTATTTTTCCCTTCCTCAATCTACATCATTTCAGCAATGTCATGATTCAAACTTGCTACAGCCTACCCCTAGTGTGGAACCCATTTCTGTGTCTTCTACTCTATCACCTCATCTTAATTTTTCCCCATTTTCCCTTCCAAGAAACCATCCCCTCCTCAGAAACAAGAAGTTGTGCCTCTCCCACCACCTCAAACAATAAGAAAAATAAGTTGAATCCCAACCCACCCCTCCTCTTGTAGTCCCAAACCCATGTTGGGAGAAACAAAATAAAAAAATCAGTAGAGGAGAGGAGGAACATGAAGATCTTAACAAAGAAGAATTGGCAAAAAAACTTGAAAGAGTGGGCTGCAAGTTCAATATCAAGTAGATTCCATTAATGGTTAAGCCTCTAGTTAAGGTTTAGAGTCAAGAGAAAGAGGTGGAAGACTGATTTTGTAGTAGTAGTAGAGCATGATCAAGAAAGTGATGATCAACAATCCATTTTCTTAGAGTCCAGTGTTCACAATGGCACTATATTTGTAGCAGTTGTTGATCCACCACCAGCTACAGAATCAGTCAGGGAGAAAGAGAAAGAATCAGATCCAAATCAAAAGGAAGAGGAGAATGCAAAGGAGAACAAATCAGATTTGGAGACATTGAATGAAGATGAAATCATTGAGATATTTTTTCTTTCATTTGGAGAATATGATTTGGTTGATGAGTCCACGATGGAGGAGAACATCTTAGAAGACCTTGATTCCCAAAAAAGGTCCTCAGGAGTAGTATATTGAAGAGTTTGATTTACTAGACTTCATGTTATAAGAGGAAATCATTAAAGAGAAATTTTGTCTTAAAATGGAGGAGAAGGAAATCCTAGGTGAGAAGATTTCTTAGGTTTCAACTATGTGCAGTGATGTTGCAAGAAATCACAGTGAGTTGGATGTTGAGGAGGAGTTCCATGTGGTCAAGGAAGAATAGAAAAGAAAGGATGACATTAGTTTCATAACAGTCATCAAGGAAAGAACATCAGTCATCTGTAGATGAGCAACAAGAAGAAGATCAACTCACAGATAATCACCTTTTCCAGGAAGGATTACAAGAAGACTTCCTTATTGGAGTTGAAGCTCAGAGCATGGGCATATCTAGCGGATCAGACCTTGCCCAATCAGGTACTTGGCTTCATTGGAGTTAAAGTTGGAGCCAAAACATGGTCATGATTGTTTCTAAGCATGAGGATGAGATTCAAAACACTAAGGATCAACATCAAAGCCTCCAGAATCAAACAATGAGCAACTAGAGGAGGTATCTTCTTTTTTGATGTCGATACTTTGTTTTATTGAGTGAAAAATCATCCTATGGTCATATTTTTTCACTCTTAATGCACATTGCCATGATTAGTGCAAAATCATCTACATGGCTGAAAATTGTGAGAAAGGGTAGCTACTTTTCCTTTCCAGTGTCAGGTTTTGTTTGAGTTTCTCATTTCTCTGGTTAGTGTAGGGTAGGAGTAAGTTTGTTTTCAGTAGAAGAAGTGCTTATACACACTCTGCATGTATTACTTGAGGCATATATGATTTGTTATTTTGTATACATATTTTTTGTTCATGGTTACTCCAAAAAGTGTAGTACATCATGTCCCTGTAAGTAGTTACAACAAGCAAATCATAGTTTCCTAAAGTAGTTGCAATCATCAAGAACATACAAATGAAAAGAAACTAAAATCAGTTAAAGAATAAATTTTAATGGTTTTATTTACTTGTTCCTTCAAGAACAACTACTACTAGCTTCTAGTTCCTCACAAAGATTATAAAATCAGTAGTTAGCAACCTTCCTAAAGCATGTTCAGAGAAACTCCTTTCAATAGTGTCCCAAGAATGAGTAGTAGGTGCAACTTCAAGGCAATGTTTCAAGTAGGTTACGGGGTGCAAGTTTTCAAGTATAGACAGTTCCAAGTTGCTTCAGAGGAATCCATGCCCAATGGATACTTCAAGGTAGCTGGTCTACTCCATCTAGCAGACATATGTCCCGTGAGTCACCAAATTCTTATCCATTTTTACCCCTAGTAAAAATGGACAACTTGAGAAAAATGGACTTGAGTAGTTGATGGGTTTCAGTAATGAATCTGGAAGAAAATAGGTAGCTTTCATGATCTTGGGAACTTGGAATTATTTCAAGCACTTCACATCTTCTCCTTAGGCTTTAGGATCCAACATTCAACCAAGGAATTGCGATAAATGATTTAAAATGGTAAAACTGGCTTGTGGACACTTTACTGCAAAATTTTCTAACTCCCTATGCTTATAAGTATTTCTTCCATTTTTCTCCCACTTAACCCCCTAAAAATATTATTTTCATGATTCCAATGTGAAGATGAGGTTGAGATATTTCCAAAAATCCAAGATCTCGAAAAATAGAGCATCTGGTCAAAAGTTATGGTCCATTATTACTATTTTCCTTTGTAAAGAAATCAATGGTGAATTAGAACTGCTTTACTTATTTTAAGTAAAGCAATATGAAATCAACACAGGATTGGGGAGAAAAGTAGAGAAAAGTGGTGAATTGAAACTGCTTTACTTATTTTGAGTAAAGTAGTAAAGTAAAGTGAAATCACCACAGGTCTGGGAGAAAAGTAAAACAAATTGGTGAATTGAAACTGCTTTACTTATTTTGAGTAAAGCAGTAAAGTAAAGTGAAATCACCATAGGTCTGGGAGAAAAGTAAAACAAAGTGGTGAATTTAAACTATTTTACTTATTTTGAGTAAATCAGTAAGTAAAGTGAAATCACCACAGATATGGGAGAAAAGTAAAGCAAAGTGGTGAATTGAATCTACTTTACTTATTTTGAGTAAAGCAGTAAAGTAAAGTGAAATCACCACAGGTCTGGGAGAAAAGTAAAGCAAAGTGATGAATTGAAACTACTTTACTTATTTTGAGTAAAGTAGTAAAGCACTTTCAAATCAGTGTAATGAAAGGAAAATGAAAAGTAGAGTCATGCGGAAAACACAAGTTGCTTTACTTCTTTTAAAATAAGAAAAGTAAAGTAGTTGGAAAAGTGCGATGACAAAAGCAATAGTAAGGGGTCAGAATCACCGTAATGGATGGGAGAAATTTGTAGAACTTCAAACGACCATAACTTTCCACTCAGATATCTATTTTTTTGTGTTATTAGACTTTTAGGAAAGGTTTCATAGACCTCTACACACCAACAACATTATATTTAAGAGAGGGAAAAGGAAAGGTGCCCAAAATTTGTCATTACTTCTTCTGCATGCTCCAATGCACTGTTACAGTCAACCACCACCATTAATAAGGTATGGAGGCTAATTTTTTCTGCTGCAAACAAGAGTACAAAGGGAATGGGATTTACAAGTCACCCATGCTTCCTTCACATCAATTATTGTCATTTTTGGAAATTGGAGGCATGCATTCAGGTTTTTGAAGTTTCTCTCTCTTCTCTCCAAATTGCTATAAATTGTAAAGGGGATGCATTGTAATGGTTGTTGGTCATTTTTCTCCCCATGCTCCCCTCTTCTAGGGCTTCAAGCCTTCATACTATAAAATGTAATGGTTTCTTTCCTTTCCCTACATGTAATGCACTATGCATATTTAAAGGATAACTAAATCTGTGTTTTGTGTTAAATATTCTATCCTCTGCCTAATTTTATTGTTCTATCTTGCCTCTCATTGTAAACTAGGTGTTCTGTATCTTGTTTCATTGTAGGATTTAGTGTTTTATGCTTATATAGGAATGGTGGATTGAATATGGTCTAGTTTTTGGTGCAAGACCACCCTCTCTAGGCTCATTTCTTTCATTATTTTTTAGGCTATGGGAAGATTGACTAGCAACTCCTTTTCTTGGTGTATCACCGCTCTTAGTATAGATTTTATTTCATGTAAGCATTTCTCTCCCCGTCTCCTTGAAATGTTAGGACATGTGTAGTTAGTTTATTTGCTTTCATTATGAGTAGTTGTGGCAGGTAGGATTAGGAAAGGATCTAGCCTTCTTTGGAGATTTATCTCAAGCCTGCAAGTCCCATAGCTTGAGGGATAGCTCCATGTTATGTAGATTACACCAAATGTCCCATTCACATGCCGACCATTCAAGGGTGCTATAATTTCATGATAAAATGATCTACCTACAATCAAGACTTATAATCACCTCCATATGAAATATGGTAGTTTTATTTCCATCCTCCAATCATCACATGTAATTATATAATGCATTTTGAGCTCACACCAACAAGTTTTCCTCCATTGCTCATGAACTAGGGTTTAAGTAAGTTTTTAACCTCCTTGTCTTATTAGTAATTGTTCATAAATCATAGGGCCTCATTTGATCTCATTCCAACTATGGAACCTTCTTGAATCCATGCCTCAACATCCTTGAAAGGATCAAGTCACCATGTAAACTTTTCATGTGCCAAACAACACAAAATATATCATATTGAGCTAGGAAACTCACCTTCTTGAGCTTGGTAGGACTCAAATCATCATATATTGCAAGAATTTCATAATACAAACCTAAAAATTTACCCACAACTCTAGAAAAATCTCTCTTAACTTACCTAAAGCTCATAAGATCATACTTATATTTTTATCTTCTCAACCACCATGACTTTCCTAGCTAGGTCATACAATTAGGTCTAGTTTAGACCTAGACAGAGTAGATAAACACCATACCTTAGTTTAAAAACTATTCAAAAGGCCCTAACATCCTTGAGACAACACCTCTCACACATCAACATGCTCTCATGGGCCCACAAATGTTTGCAATTGATCTTCATACTCCATTAGGCCACCAAGCACCTAGACATGGTCTAGATGAAGACCTACAATCCATGCTCACACTATGCAATCACCTTTTGAGACATGTACGAGTGTCTCAATACAATCCCAACATGATCTCTATGCATATTCCACACTTCACAAGCCTTAATGTATCTGTATCCTTCATATTCCATCACATATGTTGACTAGACCTCCTGAGTAGGCCTCCTTGGCCAAACAACTCTCACCATTTCCACTCTTGCACTCTTGTCACTCCTTACCTACCCATAACATCATCACTAAAAACTTCCTCTTACACTCCTTATCATCCTACTTTGTCATTAATTCCTCTTGCACCTTTTACATCAATTATAAGACAAGGATACACAAACACCATACACAACCACATGTGTAAGAATAACTAGAAGGATAAGTGCGTAACTATGATTAAGGTAGAACGTGCTAAGAAAGAGAAATGGGTGACTAAAAATTTAGCTGTAGTAGAACCTAAAAATTTATTGGTTACTAAAAATGTAGAGGTAACACACACATGCAAGAAAGGGAAGGCGTAACCACTCATTAGGAGGGAATAGGTTATGCAATAAAAGTATCTAGATGTGGGTTAACAGAAGGAAGTGTATCAAGAAATTATGGGTGTCATAAGAGAAATCCAAGGAGAGATCTAACACCAAAAAGAGAAAGCATGTGATATGGAATGCATGAGGAGTATTGATCTTCTGCAGAAGGATGTTGATGATCTTAGGGAGGTATGTAGAATTCTCAAGAAGAAGAATATCACACATTTTTTGGGAGAATGGTTTCAAGACAAGGTACTACACACAAGTATAGAATGGGAGTGCTAGATCATCCATGCTAAATTACCACCACAAAGATCATTGATATGATAAAGAGATCACATTATATGCAGTGATTAATGGATAGTTGGTAAGTAATATAATCATTGACTCAAGCGCAGAAGTAAATTTTCTCACCCTTGATGCTTGGAACCAAATGGGAAGGCTATCATTACAGCCATCCTCTAATGTGCTGTACATGGCCAACAAGACAAGGTCCATGCCCATTGGGGTTCTGAAAGATGCCACTATCACCATTCAGGGGGATAAATTTATAGGTGATTTTGAGGTATTGGAGTTGGCTGAAGCAAATAACTTCCCTATGATTTTAGGATGTCCTTGGTGTTATGCCAACACTGCAAAAATTTGCACTTCAACAAGCACTATATAAGTTTTGAGAATAAATGAAAGAGAATTGTAATTACATTGTATGATAAAAAGGATGTGCCATAAATTGAGACTATCAGTGAAGTGGATATTAATAGAATCTATGTGCATACTGCGCGTGACCCAAAAAATGTGGAGCCATAAATATAAGGACATGCTTCAGTGGGAAGACATGTAGTCAATAAGTGATACTACCAGTGTAGCTTGTAAAAATTAGGATCATAGTAATTATGAAATGGTTGGTCATTTTTTATCTGATCGATGAGTGAGGAAGTAGACGATTTAGACTATGACAGCATACATAGGGTATGTGTGGAAAGGTCAGTCTGGACTGAAATAGACTAGAGAAGAGAATCATGCATACCATGTGTCATGTTAAAGACTAAAAAAGTGAACATTGTCGAACATAAGACATGACTAAGGAGGAACATTATTGGTGATTATTGGTTTGAACCCGAGGTTGACAAAGATAATGCAAGCTGATTACGTGACTTATAAGCATGTGTGTCCTAGATATCATGAGTTAAAGGGAGTGGTATCCATCATTAGGTGAAATGAAAATCAAGCTCAGGGATGAGGCACACATTTGGTTCTAGAACAATATCCCCTCACCAGTATAGGATTATCCGAATGGGAACACGTCTCCCTTAAAAGACAAAATTGATAAGCTATGATTAAGTTAGGCATTATTGAGTGCAATTGAGGAGTTTGAATGGATATAGCCCCATGGTAATCAACATTAAGAAAGTTAGCCGGATAAGGAGTTGTGTGGAATTCTAGAGTTCTAAGTGCTGTCATGTGTACATTGATTTTTTTCCCACACCATTCACTGAGGATCAATGCTAGAAGGAGTAATAAGTTGGAATGACCTGACTCAATCTACTCTTTATACAAATGATTATTTTTAGGACTAAACCATCAAGTTGAGGATCAGCATGCATAGATTACAGGAGAAGACCACCTTTATAACTGGGAGATAGAGGGATGTTTTTACCTACACAGTTATGACTCCTTTGGACTAAATAATGTGCTATTAGTGTTCTTGCAGCATCATTGATGCAAACATTTCAAGATTTTAGTCATAAGTTTCTGTTAGGATTAGTTGGATGACATGGATGGTTTATGACATAGAGAAAGGAACTATTTGTGTTTGCTCTAAGATTGATGTTTGAGGAGGTAGAAGGAATCTCAATATCTCTCTGAATACCAAGAAATGCATATTTTCAACACCATTTGTGTGAATCTACTTAGACATATCAATCTATAAGAAGGGATTGCAAGTAGACCCATACCAAGATTGTAGTTATTTTAGGGCTGGAAGATCCAACTAATCAGAGTGAAGTACGTGGATTTTTAGGACATATTGCCTTATTACCGAAAGTTTATCAAGGGGTATGTAAATATTGTTTGCACCACTGGAAGAGTTGTTAAAGATCCAAGGGAAAATTCTATTGCTAGTGACATGCAATTGTTTTTTGAGACCTTGATAGGATGAAGATAAATACCGAACCTATTTATGCTTCTATTCGTGTGAACAAGTAATTTAATACTACATTTGGATGTATATGATAAAAATATTGGAGCAGTCTTAGTGCAGTTAGGGGAAGGAAATGTTAATCATGCACGTCATATTTTTAGAAAGTACAAAATTGCTAACATCATCAAAGTTAGGAATTATTGAGCCAAGTATGGAGCGTGAAGCATTTCTAATGATATACATGCTTCACAAGTTCAAGAAATACGTGTTATCCACACCATTTATTTTCTACATTGATTATATGGCATTGAATTACTTGGTTAATAAGCTGAGTTGTGTACAAGGATAGATTTTCCATTGGATAATTCTATTTCAGTGAATTTGACTTCTCAATGATAGTATATCCCATGACAAGAGAAATTTAGGACCAAATATTTTGTCAAGGATTAACTCTGGAGAGGAAACAAAAAGTATAAGAGATACTATGCCAGATGCCTAGTTGTTCAAACTAAACCGTGAGCCAGTTGATTTAGAAGATAACTGTAGTCATTATTGTGCACTGGAGTTGTGCCTAAAGGTATGAAAAAATCAGGAGAAGAAGAAGCCTGTACAATTGAATGCGTGGATGTTTTACCTATATAATCTCATTGAAGGAGATTTATACAAGATGGGTAGAGATGAGGTCTTGCGCAGATGTGTGTTGGATCATGAACACGATGTTATAATGGAAGAAGCGTATGACAGAATAGCTAGAGGAAACTATGCAAGGGAAGCCACAATGCCCAAGATTTTACTTGTAGGTTTATGATGGGAAACACTTTATAATGATACTAAGGAATTTTTTAAGGATTTTGATCATTGTAAGAGGATAGAAAAACCAGGAAACCATGATGAAATTTCACTGCAACCTATAACAAGCATAGAGCCTTTTGAAAAATGAGTGATTGAATTTGTTGTACCAATCATAAAAACCACGTGGAGGATAGGTACATGTTACATCATTACATGTAAAAATTACTTAACAAGGTGGGAAGACGCTACACCTATAAAGGATTTCACTATAACAAGAACTAGATTTCTATGGGAAAACATTATAAGTAGGTACAACTTCCCATTGATCCTTATTAGTGATAGAGGGACTCATTTTATGAATGAGACAACTAAAATACTCTTGGCACAATTCATGGTAGCACATCACAAGACTACCCATATCACCCACAAGCCAATAGAACTGCAAAGTCCTTTAATAAGATTCTAGGACAAACATAGACCAAGATATTTGATATATAAAGAAAGGATTGGGATAAAAAGTCTCAACAATATTATGGGCATATAGAACAACTTATAAGAGGTTGAATAAGGCCAAACCCTTTTAATTGGTGTTTGGTGCAGAGGAAAATTTTCCCATGGATTTTATGTTACCCTCCTTGTGTATTATGTGTGCAGGAGGAATGGATGATGAAACAATAGTAGAGGAGTGCATTGATAAAATGATGTAGTTAGATGAACATTGTATGATTATGAGATGGAGTCAAAAGATAGATAAAGATAGATAGAAGGCATGACATGATAGAAATATAAAGAACAAGTCTTTTATAGTAGGGACGATGGTGCTTTTATATGATTCAAAGTTTGTGCACCATCCCTGGGAAGCTCAAAGTACAATTGGTTGGGACCATTTACAATAACCAAGATACTGGAATCAGGCACATGTCAATTACGGGTGCTAGATGACACTATGTTGCTCAGATTACTTCAATGGGAGTAGGTTGAAGCCCTACTATAAATAAGCTTCTCATGTGTTTGTAATAAGGTAGTATTTCCACTTAGATTATATTTCTTTTCTATTATGTTTTATTTTTTTATGTTATAATAAGTGTGTTCGTGTGTAGGAGATGATTAATCTATGTTAGAATGATGCACTAAGGAATATGCATGCTTTTTATGTGGGTTAAAGTAAATTTAGGTGCGTGAGACTAACCTGAATGAAGATTGATGAAAGGAATCACGAGGGAATGATATAATGGTGCACTATGGAAAAATATATTGGCGCACAAGAGAAAGAGTAAGGTATGCATTGAAAATAGGTACATGTGTGCATAAGGGAATTACAAGGTGCAAAGGAGATAAAAGACAAAAGATGTGTATGAAATCAGAATTGAAGGTATTTCTTATAAGAAAACCACGTGATTGAGGAGTCATGTAGGGTAACATGAGGGAGGAATTGGAAGGATATACTACTTGGAAAGTGGCAAATAAGAAGAATGTGTGTAGCGCAGGAATATACATGCAAGATGGTCTACAACCTGGAAAGTATTAACACACCAGAAGGTTATAGACTACCGTACGCATGAGAAACTAGAGGAAAAAATGTTGAGAAAAAGAAAAAAGCTCTGTAAAATTAAAAAGTGATGGTAGGCTGAGTAACAAATAATGTGGATGAAATTGGGAAAACTATAAGCAGTGCGTGAGAAAATTCATTCTTACCTTGCCTTTGAGAAATTATGCGATTGAAGAGATAAATTATGACCAAGTGCAAAGAATAAACTAGAGAAGCTGTGAACATGTGAACTAAAGAAAAGTACACATGACACTGAGTTTGGAGAGCTCTTTCACTAGAAGTAGAAGCTAGTAGAGAAGGTGTGAAAGCAAGAACGAGCTAGGATTAGGGTTTGCAGAGATATAATTTATGTAGTTAGGGCATGAAATTGTGGAAATTGTATTAGGGCACAGAGTTGAGGTGAGAAAGTGTAAGAGTTGAGAAGAGGATTTGATAGTGAAGACTAAAAGTACAAATTGAGAGTTCGACACCAAGGGAAAAAAATTGAACAAACAATTAAGTGATTTTCAACACCTAGTTCACTGTGTTGTGTAAATTCCAAGTTTGAATAGTGAAAAAAACAATGGCACCAAATATGTCACCTAAGATCAAGAACAAGAAGATTGTCGAGGAGTCACCTGAATATTGGTATTCAAAAATGTAATACTTGATAGAAGTGGTAGTAGGGAAGCTATGGGTTTCAAAGTTGAAAAAATGCAGGATAAGTGACTATAACCATATGATACAAGCCCATGAAACTTATACCAGGAATGATGTTTTAAAGGAATTGATCTAGAGAATAGTGGAAGGAAAACTTTTCCTTAATAATAAGGTTAGGAAGGACTTGGAGAGTGTAGGAGTTCTCCAGCTGTATAAGTTGCCATATTTCAATAATCCTACACCTCTTTATTAGTGGCTTATGTCTATATTGCATGAATAATTCTTCTATTTTATAGGCAAGAGAATGCACTTAACTCCACAGTTGATTGGGAGGGAAACCAAATTGCGCTAAAGTGGTGTAGACATCGTGTTGGATCTGAATGATGACACTGGAATCAAATCTACAACAACTAAATTCAACCACTAATGAGGAATACATACATTTAACATTGTAACTATCACAAATATAGGAACAAGGGTGGTCATGCGTGCTTGGTGAGTTGAAAATTGGGAACTTTTGAGAACTGGAAAAAAGTGAATAATTTTTTTTCGTATGTCATACACAAGATGGTGCAGAAAGCATTATATAACATTGCCTTGTATATTGTTGAGGGCATCGCCGAGGAGGAAAATACCTAGGTAAGAAAGGGAAAAAAGATAAGTTGGGGTGTCGTTCTTATTTTTATTGTGTTATGGGAGGTCTGGGGTACTTGATGGCTCAAAAGACAAGATGTGGGTCTATTCGATTGAAAATAAGTCTTTAGCGTAGAGGTTTTCTGATATTACTTGCGATGGATAAATTATAGGCCCATATAATTCACGTGTATAAAAATGGTACAAGAGATTGCATGATGCATTTGAAAATGAATGGTGTGTGCCAAGGGAATTGTCAGCATTGTTTGAAAAATAGGTAGATTTTGTAGTACTACAACATTACTACATTTACTAATTCATGCTTAGTAATGGGGAGATGGAGCCATGATGTAACCTACCATTTGTATTTACAAAGAAGTAATTCTAGGCCACCGTGAACCACATCAAGGATGCACATAATTTGAAATATAACACAGAAAAGGTAAATGCCAACTATGATACATTGTGCCAAAGGTATGTGTACCCATCAAGTACAACATATGTTGAGACGGTGGATTCAAATAACATGAACTTGAGCCCCACAACTATAATAGTGGATAATTATGCTTACAGAGTATAAATCTATCTCAAGCCCAAGCTCAAGCCTGAGAAGTACATGAATGTGCATGACCTTAAATCTCTAGACCCACCACAGAAGAATTAGACAATAGGTGTTACAAAATGAATATGAGAAGAGACTCCCCATCATCAAGAAGAGGTAGAAGAAGAAGAAGAAGAGACTGCACTAGACAAAAGTAGAAGAAAGAAAGTGCAGAGGTAGTGAAGAGAAGACCACAATGGCATAATCCCCTCACAATTTCCCAAGAAGTCTCATTTGACAAGGTCACCTAAGACAAGTGCAACGAAGAAGAAACCAAGAGTGGTCTATGATGTGGAGGAATAAGAAAGGGAATTGGAGGAGAAAGTGATCAAAGAAGAGATGACACATGAGGAGGAATAAATACTGCATGAAGAGGAAGAAGTACACGTGCAGGAGGAGGAGGAATATAAATGAAATAAGGACCATCAGGATAAAGAAGTACAGGAAGAAGGAGAGAATGTGGAAGAGACACACAATGCGCAAGAGAAGTCAAAATGAGATGAAGAGGAGGAAAAAGGTGATGGAGAGATGCTAGCTGGGGAATATTTAGGAATTAGAGGAGAATCAAGTGGCACATAGTTCAACACTGTGTAAGAAAAATCAAAGAAGAAATGTGTTAGAGGAATGAAGATTTGGGAACCTCTCCAGGCTACTCATATGTCATATATTAACAAACCTTCTAAAGTGCTAAGGGCCAAGTTTCAAATCTTTGTATTCGTAGGAGACCTTTTCAGATGGGAAATGATAGCTAAGGATGGGGATCTCTTTTGCACCAAAAATATGCTCTCTTGGAGTATGAAAATTCACATGGAAGATCCTGAGTTCAAGATGAGAAAACAATCATACTAAAAGATGAATCTGAAAAAGGAACCAGGAAAAGTATTCCTTGCCATTGACCCCACAAAGCTTTATGATGAACAAGCATGCAATGTGCTCAACAAGATGGCCAACGAGGTTGGAATAAGAAATATAGAAAAAGGGGCCATAATTAGAAATATGTAGATGGATAAGGAGTGTAAAGAAAAGGAAATTCAAAAGATCGCTGTAGACAAAAAATCATGTACTTTAGACATTATTTAGTCTCAGTCTCATACTACTATTCATATGGTTTTTGAGTGAAGAAATTACTAATTAACCCCCATATTTTGGCCATTTTACTTTATTTTCTATCATCACTATCAACCTCCCACACATATATGCCCAATCTATTTTTGTCATTTTATGTCATTCCAACCCTGATTGGGGCACCCAGGCTAGTACTGGGGTGCCCACAAGAGCCCTGATCCTTTTTACACTTTCCTGCCACTTTTTGGGAACTTTCTAGCCATTTGAGATTTCTATATTTTTAGTGGTCTACCTTTTTGGGGTTAATTACAAAATTAGAACAAGAGAAACATATACATATAAAGTTATGAGACCATAATGAGAGACCAAACACTAAGCACTACTATCACCACCAAAGGTTGCATCCATCAAAGGCTCCATTTGCATCCATCTAGCTCCATCATAAGGTACAAGGCTGGTTCATCTGCATCACACTGTATAGGAGGGAATTTTATTCTATTCCATCTACCATTCTATTACATTTATACACATAGTTATTTCTCACTACTTTCACAAAGTGAGAGTGGAAAAAGAGCACCCTAGGCACATGATCACACCCACAAACACATATGACTACATCAGGTATGAGATGTAATGTAACTCTTAGTTAGTAAGTCCACCATTGTGGCCATTGAGGAAAATATGACCCCTTCATATGCATCTCTCTTTTTTAGGGGTTTGATGCTTGTCTTGGGGTTTTGCAGGTCTCATATTTATTTTTGATTTCTAGTGACATATCATATAGTCCAAAAAAGCTAGTGTGACAAGAAGAAAACACAGATAATCACTTAGCAACACCTCAGAGAAGGTTTACAGATATTTTTCATAGACCATGGTTCCTATACCTCAGACTAGGGCACCTATATATGCCCCTGCACCTATCCAGGCACCCTAGTCACTCAAATTTCCCACATCTACACTTTTCTAGATCTCGGCACAATCATTTCCTCCTCTTGTTCTCTAATCATCTCTGTGACACATTCTAACAAGATTGTCAAATCACTTGAGTTCTTTCTAACTCTCCTTGTACTCTAGGGTTTTACATTTCTACTTTCTTAGTTGCTTGGGTCAATTTTCCTTATTTAGTTTGGCTTTGATTTACTACTGTACTTCTTAGATTAACTATCTAAAATCCCCATTTTTAGTTAATCATTCTGGTGAACCCGACCGCTTTCATGCTTAGGATCCTCATTTTTCCTCAATCATGGCTCCTACAGTTCCTCAAGTTTCCTTGTCTGACCTACTTAAAATGCATCCCAATTGCCAGGTTGTTCTTAAAAAATCCCTAAACACCATACATCATCCTAAAAACACACAGCCACATGAAATAAGTCATATATTTGATTGTTTATATGATGACCCTATTCCTAGTGCTCCTCCATGTAATAAATCCTTATTGGAATAAATTAAACTTTACATTATTTATTTCAAGACAAGTTTACAACTATGGAATCCATTATCACATCTCTCAAATTTTAAATCCAATAACTTAAGGATGATTCTCAAGTTCATATTTTTTTCTCCTTCTACATTTGATTCGCATTCTATGACTTCTACATGTGCTCATATTAGTGAGCCTCAAGTTATACCATAACCAGAACCTTTCATCTTTAGTCACAATGCTAAGCACCATGACCTTCTTAATGAGCTCCTTAGTCATCACTTGATTACTTGACCACCTACTCATTCTTACCCTCCTTATCAGATAGAAAAATATAAAGGCCATCCATATTACAATTATCATCAAATAAATGGACATAATGATAATGATTGCCACACTTTACAACAAAGAATTAATCATCTTGAGCGTTAGGGATTTATCTCATTCGCTGCACAACATTATATTGCATCTCTTCTACAAATGTTACATCTCAATGGGATCCTAAATATCCTCATACATCTAATGAGCTTAAGACTATCACTTATGAGGTACCTTCTTTGGTCAGAAAATCTCCACCTATTCAATCCACTCAACCTCCTCTCAAGGATGGTCCTACTTATCTTCCACTCAATCTATTTGGAATATTACCAAGTAAAACTAAAAAATCACCTATTAAGATTCGTTCTCCATCAAATTCTCCTGCTAAATAATATAAAATATCACCAAACCTATCTAGGAAACCTCCTTTAAAACTCAGTGTAACTTCTCCTCCTATCAAGCCTTTGACAACGTTTAAGATACCTCCCCATCCTACATGACTTTAGCAACCAATAATTTTTTCAATGTAACTACCCCTTCTACTGCTGGTCCAGAAACATTGCAAATTCCACCACCGCATTGTCCTAATGTTACTCTTTCCTACCATGCTTCCACCACTTTATGCAAAATTGGTCTTTGGTACGTGACTCTTGTTCTTATATGACTGTTGAGGATTCTGTTACAATAAAGAACCCCTTTTCATCTTGCATTAACATATCAATCTATTATATAACCACTCATCCACATGTACCTCTACAATCATCTATCACTCATCATACATACCATATAATCTCTCATTATTTATCCCATTACCAAATCGATCTTACAAAATATATGATACTTCACCACCTTCTTACATCATTTATCAAACAATACACACATTACCACACACTTAGGGGGCATAAAATTTACACATCCCCCCAACATAATATCATCATACATCACAACATAACATACTTCTAGCATACGCATATCACACACTCATCACACTTATACTAGTATCACCACTACCCGATGACACACTCTTGTGCTTTAGTTCACACTTGACTATTGAGAGATACAACTACACATGAACCTCACACACTACATGATAGGTACTACACATTGCATCTCTTCACACATTTTATAATACATCTCACATTTTACACACTATGTCTTCATGTCCCTTTACATCATTACTATTTCAATTTTTTTGCATTTATACATCATACATCATATTAGTCTTCATCATACACGTGTTACACTTCAAGTGTATACGAGTCTAGCATTACATCCTACGCATTCTACATACTACATAACACACATCTTCACACTACTACTTTATCTACACACATTGCATTACATACTATTCATCACATATTACACATAATACATATCATATGGCCAACTATTATGATCATGCATACTACATAATATTCTAAATGCGACAATCACTACCCTATGATGCACTTTAGTTCCTCGGTCCATACTTGATTACCAAGGGTGTACCAATCAAATAGACTTTATCATACACACACGTTCATCACTTGACCCTCTATCATGTGACATTACTAGGTTAGTGACATATGCTATAGACTAATTGGTCACTTATTCCTTCATCTTGTAGTGGTATACACTTTAGACTACATCACTACTCCCTTTATTTGTCTCATTGTGATATATACGCTTTAGGATACTGTTGGTGCAAATCAACAGCACCCTTGGATGTTGATCAGATTTCTAGTTTGACACTTTGGACATCCAGTGTGATTGCACAACATTGAATCTTTTCCCCAGGTCCATTCCCTGACATTTTTTGCCATGCTGGGAGAGAATGCGAACCATTCTTCATTAAAAATGGTGGTTGAAACGTCATTTCTGTCCATTACCACGTGCCAGAGACGTTTCTTAATTTTCTCTCTCTAAAATCCATCAAAACAAAAAATTTATCCCAGAATCTAGTAGATAATTTCACCAGATTTCCGTTGATATAAAGAACGTGAAAAATTGAGCTCTGGATCGAAAGTTATGGCCGTTTGAAACTTTAGGGCTAAACAGGGCCAAAACGGATTGGCGGGCAAAAAATTTGAAATTTTTCCACTTTTTGCATTTGGGAAAATTTCCCCAAAAATCCCAGCGCTTCGCCATTCCGGGTGCCACGTGGCATGATTCCCTTTGTCATGGGCCTTTGATGCCTCATTTTCCATCATTTTTACCATTAGAAATTTTTTCCAAAAATCTCTGCCGGGCCGATGATTTGAGGACACGTGGCAAGAGGTGATTCACCGCGGGAATTTCCTTTCAAATTTTCCATCGCTTTTTGACCATTTTTTCAACCTGGACATGTGGTAAAACCCCATTGGCTGTGGGATTTCTCCTCCCCTTTTTCCCTACGGGCTTGTCTTGAATTTTTTGCCGTCACTTGGACACGTGGCACGATCTCATTGGCTCGTGTTTAGGGGGCAGACTTTTCCTTTGAATATTTTCTTTGATTTTGCTTTGGGAAAATTTCCCAAATTTCCCCCATCTTCCACCAGTCCGGTGCCACATGGTGAGATCTTATTTGACGCGGGCCATGGGGTGAACATTTCCCTCTGCGTAATCCCTTTGGGAAAAATTCTTAATCTCCCCCTGCGCTCTGCCATTCCGGGTCCCCATGGACACGTGGCGGGCTCTGACTAGTCCGGCGAGGCTACAGGCCTATAATTTTCCTTTGACCTAACCGAAACACTTCACCAAAAATTTAAATCTCCCTCCACGGTCCACCGCTCTTGGGACACGTGGCATCATTTGATTCGCCTGGGCCCTTTTGGAGATTTTTTACGGTGCCAACACTTAGTCAAAATTTCCAATTCTCTCCCCCTTGGACACGTGGCAGGATCCAATTCACCGGCGGGCCTGTGGGGTGAAATATTCCCTTTGAAATTTTGCCAAACACTTGGTAAAATTTCCAAGTTTTCCTCTGACCCTCGCCACTTCCTAGGACATGTGGCCTCATGTTATTGGCTGTGGGCCTTTCAGGAGAAAATTTCCCACAAAATCTTCACTGAGCCATAACTTCAAAAATACGTGGAGTTAGGAGGAAAACTTCACCTTTCTGGAAAGATGAGAAAAATATCTATCCAATGGTGCTATTTCTAGAAGGTCTTGAGTGCTTGAAAGGTAAAAAATTATGACTGAGGCACAAGAGAGGGAAGAATGAAGGGAGTTAGCCACAAAATGAGCAAGGGGCTCATTTTGGATAACAATTTTGGTGACTCAGAGGGGTCATCTGCCTACTGGATGAAGTTACTAGTTTCCTGAAGCAATCCATTGGGCATGGAGTCATTAAATTCTCTGCTTGGTACCCCAACTGATTAGAACAATGCAAGGAGGAAGGTGGAGGGTGAAACATCATCTGATTGGAGCAAGGCCTGCAAAAAACACATTTCCTGGAACAACAAGCTTGTGCCAAAGCACTTAGGGAAAGAAAAACTAATCTACAACAAAATAATGTGCATAAGCACTTGGAGGAATGAAAACCTAAGCTAATATGTACAAGGTGGAGAATTTCCCTTCAGTAGCAATGCTTTCAGATGGATTCCATTGACTGGAAATCTAATTCTTCACCATCCAATGTAGACAATTGGAAGGCATTGTTGTCCTTACACTTTGTGACCATGTATGGGCCACTCCAAATGGCATCAAATTTTGAATGCCTTCCCCATTTTTTCTCTGTCTGCATCCCATTTTAACACTATATCTCCAACTTGGAAAGATCTATCCTTGGCCTTTCTATTAAAGGTCTTCTTTATCAAAGCTTGATCCTTCTCCATTGCTTGGGATGCCTGATTTCTGATTTCTTGGAGCTCCATCAATTCTACATATCTAACCTCCATGGGCTCAAACTCCAACAACTCCAACTGTTTCATGAGTTCCAATGTTGGCAACTCAAGTGACATGGGAAAAATTACCTCTCTCCCATAAACAAGCTTAAATGGAGAGTTACCTGTAGATCTCTTGGGAGTTATCCTATCAGCCCATAAGGCTGATTTCAACTTAGTATGCCAAGACCTCTGATTTTCATCAAGAGTCCTCCTAATGATCTTAACAAGTTCTTGTTTGTAGATTCAGCTTGGCCATTACCCTGAGGGTAATAGTTTGATGAAGTGCTTAGGTAGATCCCATTCTTGACAGCCCATTTAGTTACCTTGGATCCAATGAATGCTAATGCATTATCTGATATTATTGTGGCAGGTATGCCAAATCTAGTTGTTATTCCCTCATAGAAGTCTAGGATGCTAGACTTCATTTGCTTCCTTGAGTGCTACTGCTTCAGTCCAATTGGTGAAGTAATCTGTTGCTGTTAGAATCCATTTGTGTCCTTGGCTTGAATTTGGATTAATGACTCCAATGAAGTCCAAACCCCATTGCATGAATGGCTGGTCAACTGAAATTGGATGCAATGGAAGGGCAGCTAGCCTCTCCTTACCCTTGAAGAATGCACAATTTTTGCACCTCTTGATCCATGCATAACAATCACTGAAAATCTTGGGCCAATAATAGCCAGCCCTCATGATCTTTAGAGCTGTCACTCTTGGTGCAAAATGACCACCAGCTGATCCACCATGGAACTCTTCCAATACCCTATGAATCTGATTTGTACCAATGCATCTCAGCAGCACTCCATTCACATCCTTTCTGAACAAAACACCATCAACAAGGGCATATGGGATAGCCTGCAATCTAAAGTGTCTTCTTTTGGTCTTGTTCATCTCGGGAGGGCATAGACCTGTGCTTAGGAAGTGCATTATGTCTTGGGTCCAGCAAGGAGTGAGGACACCATTATTTTCCTCTTGAGTGCTTCCTTTCTCATGGCTGTCTTGCAATGCCAAAACAACCTCCTTCTCATTGCATGCTTCCTTGTGTTTGTTCAAAATCAGCTACTCACACAACCCTTTTCCTCTGACCAACTTGGTGACTTTGATCTCTATGTCATACTCCATGACACGAGTAATCCAACCTACTCTCTTTTCATTCAAGTCTTTATTGAGGAGGAAGTCCTTAACTCCCGCATGAGAAACCAACAATTGAACCTTGTTGTTTGAAACTAGATGCTTGAATTTCTTCAAGCTCTTGATTACTGTAAGAACATGCTTCTCAATGAAAGAATATCTCACCTCATAGTCTTCCAGGCTTTGGCTGAAGAAAGCAATTGGCTGCTCATCATTGTCTTTGTTCTGCTGTACCAAAATTGTAGAAATAGTATCATCACCCCCAAATGCATAGAGGATGAAATCCTTGGAGAAATCCGGGTTAATGAGAGTTGGGGCTTGAGAGATGGCTTCTTTGATTGCTTCAAAACTTTCCTTGCCTTCTGCTGTCCATTTGAAAGCTATGCTTTTCTTTAACATCTTGGTGATAGGCTTGACTAGGGCTGCAAAATTTGGGACAAACCTCCGAACAAAATTTATTCTCCCCAAGAAACTTTGAAGGGCCTTCTTGTGGCTTGGCAATGGCAGTGCTCTTATGGCTTCAACTCTTTCTGGATCAATTGCTAATCCTTCTTTGGAGATAATGTGGCCAAGGAGCTTTCCTTCATGGGCTAGAAAAATACACTTTTTAGGATTCAAGGATACTCCAAATCTTCTGCACCTTTGGAACACTTGTCTCAAATGAAAGAGATGGTCTGCTGCATTTTTTGAAAAAACAGTGATATCATCAAGATATATCAGCACCATGTTGTTAATCAAATCTTTGAACGCCATGTCCATTGCTCTTTGGAAGGTAGCTCCAGTGTTGGAAAACCCAAATGGCATTTTCCTGTATGCATAAGTTCCCCATTTGGTTGTAAAGGTTGTCTTGAACTGATCCTCTTCTTTCACCATAATCTGATTGTACCCTGAATAGCCATCAAGTAATGAAAACCTCTCAGAGCCAGCAACAACTTGTAAAATCTTGCTCCATGGAAGGAAGTGGATAATGATCCTTGAGAGATGCTCTATTCAAATCTCTAAAGTCAACACACAATCTGATTTCCCCACTCTTCTTTCTAACTGGAACCAAGTTGGCCACCCAACTAGAATGCTTGATAGGGAATATGATTCTTGATTCTATCAACTTATTCAATTCTTTTCTCATGAGAGGCTCCATGTGTGGATTGACTGGCCTTTGTTTTTGCCTAATGGGTTTAGTACTTGGATCCAATTCAATGGTGTGTTGAGCTAACGTGGGATTGAAACCTTTCAAATCTTCATAGCTCCAAGCAAACACATCAGGGAATTCTTGACAAAGTTGTATGAACTCATACCTTTCTTGCTTAGTTGTCATCTTACCAATTTGGAGTGATTTTCCTTCTCCTACCGAGATGGACACTGAATCTTCTCCCTTGACTTGAATGTTTGCTTTCTCCTTCCTAAACTAATCATTAGGATTGAAAATGGACTCCAAAGTAATAAGTCCCTTTGGTAGTTTGTTGGTTCTCAGCTGTACCACTTGGTCACCATACTGCTGTTCCAACTTTTCCTGATTTTTAGCTGAGAACTCAGCCTCTTCTTGCAAGAAATGGATGATTTATTGGTCATTTTCAAACACTTTCCAACTTACATTGTTGTTGTGGCACTGAAGGCCTTACAATCACATGGATGTTTGGCTGTACCTTGTCCTTCTTGATGCTTTCAACAACATCAAAGGCTGCTCCAACTGCTGCAAGCCTGTCAGCAGCTTGGTTCTCTTTTCTAGGAATGGATTTGATGCCAAAGCCCTCAAAATATTCAATGAGGTCCCACACCCTATTTTTGTAGCACTTGAGCAGATCATTCTTGACAGCATGCTTGCCCCTTAACTTGGTTGACAATCAACTCACTGTCACCAAAGACTTGCAAGTTCTTTATTCCTCTCTTGATTGACCAATGCAATCCTTGTATCAAGGCTTCATATTCAGCAGTGTTATTAGAGCATGCAAACTGAAATCTAAAAGCTGAATAATACTTAACTCCTTGAGGTGAAACAAGCATGGCTCCCCCTCCTGCACCTTGTCTACTCCTTGATCCATCAAAAAACAACTGCCATACCTCATTGTCATCCTTGTGGTCTGGCTTGGTGATGCTAGGAATAGGCTGATTTTCTTCATGCATGCAATAGAATCCTAGCTCAGATTATTCTATTTCTTGATAAGGATCAAAATCATGCACCTTGCTTTCCCATTCATCAAGAGTCAAATCTGGGATGCTTCCAACCTTGGTGTCAGCTTCATCAGTGCTTGGATAATCTTCTTGATCAAATGCTGAACAATTGGTATTGATTTGACTTGGAGTGTAAGGCTCAATGTGAAAGTTTGCAATAGGTTCAGATCTGATTGTGGCTTTGGTTCCATATCTTGTTCTGAACAACATGTGTGACCAATCAGTAGATAAGTAACCTCCAATCTTAGCTGTGAAATCCCTTGACAAACATAGGGCAAAGAGTGGTGGAAGGTCTATTACCGAGACATCTTGCAAAACAACAACGTTGGGGCATGCATGCAAAGTAAGACTCAAGTTTTTTATCACTCCAACTATTGTTACTACTGTCCCATCCAATTGCACTACCCCTTTGGATATGGTTTCATATTGAAGCCCTAACTGATCAGCTATTTTCTTGGGCATTACTGAACTACTTGCCCCAGAATCAATCATGCAATTGTGTACTAATTGGTTTCCTAATGATCAATGAAACATAGAATGGAGGGGGCTTCAACATCTTACCTTGCTGTTCTCCATGATTCCCCTCAGGCTGGGCAGCATTTGTGAGTACCTTCTCTTGCATTTGGACCTGCTGATTTGAAGTTGACCAGTCCTTCATGGCAGCTTGTAGCAAATCTCTTTGGCCTGGGATGGATAGTGATTCCCACATTGATATGTTTACATTTGTCTTCTTCATCCGATCAATGATGTTGAATGGAGATGAAGCATCTCTCTGCTGCTATCCCTTGGCCTACACATTCATTCCTTGCACATGGGCAGTAGCAACTGGCATTTGAGTTGGCCTAGGAACTATTTTAGGTAGTCCTTGTGTGTTTGGAATTGCATTTTGTTTGCCAATAATTTGTGGAGTGGTAGAAGGTTGTGGAATTACTTGGAGCCAATGGATTGTTCTTCACCCAAATTTCTCCTTTTTGACCTTGTGTTGGCTGCAACACTTTGGGAGATTATTTGATTCATGCCACAAAAATCATTTTGCCTGCCAGTTTACAAGTGTTGTATCATTTGGAGCTGATTGTTGCTGGAATGTTTCTTATTTTGGTTATTTCCTTGACTCCCTTCACCCTCCACACCAGTTTTTGTCACCATTAATTCTTGATTCAAGGCACCGTTGAAGCACATAGATTGGTTGTGAGGTTCATTGCATGGGAAACACCAATCATACTCTTGAGCTATGTTGTTTTACACTGGCACTATTGCTTTAGAGGCAAATGTAGCATTGGGATTATAGGGCTGAAATGGTCTATTGGCAGGAGGTCTTACTTGATTTTGATTTACACTGGATTGGGTGGTCTTTGAGGTTGGTATGGCTGCCTGTTAGGCTGAGCTTGAGGCTGGAAAGAAGGTATAAAACCTTAAGCTTGCTACCTTTTGAGTGTAACCAGCTCATTGCCTAGATTTTGCAATTGCTTCATGACTTCTTGAAGTTAATTTGAGGCACTAGAAGATGAAGTGGAAGCTTCACTTGAATTCTGATTTCTAGGAGTGGGAATAGAAGCTAAACTAGGCACTTGGCTAGTACTTGGGCTCTCTAAACTTGGAAATAATGGCATTAGAGGCCTAGGAGCTAGCTTGCCAGCTTGAATAAAACAAAATTCAGCTCTAATGGCAATGCTATAAGCAATAAAGATAGTTGTGCCCTCCCATGGACTAAATTAACATAGAAATATTAGAATTTAAAGATTTAAGGTAATAAAGAAAAGCACCTTCTATTGCTGGCCTGACTGCCACTAGAATTCTCTCCCAAGTCCTTTGAAATCTGAAATTAAAATCAGTCAGCTGCTCATTAGGAGCTCTTTTGATAGTTGTCAGCTACTCTAAAAGGGACAAGTTGTCTCCCTTTTCTCCGAAACTGCTCATGGAGGGCTATACATTGCTGATTCCAATTTTGAATAGAACCTGAGGCAAGAATCCTGAACCATTGCAAAGCTTTCCCTTTGAATGAAGATGCCAGCAGTTTGACAGCAACTTGCATCTCATTGATCTCATGGATTGCACAAATGTTAGCAATATCCTTAACATGATCACCAAGAGTGGTCCAATTTTCTCTAGTGAAGTATGGAATGTTCTTCAATGCTGCAACTGGGATTGGATTTTGTGCATTGAGAGAAAGTGGGTTACTGCCAGTGAAATTGACATAGGGGTTGTTTTGTGACATTCTAATTGGCCTTAGAACCCTTGTTGATTGAATGAAAGGCCTACCAAGTGGAGGAGTTGAGAGAGTTCTATTTGGTGGAGATGGAGACCTTTGGATTCTCCTCCCACTTTTCCTTATTCTTGGAGATAACTACAAATATTCAAATAACACCTCTTCTTCTCTAGCTCTTGACCTTGTATATGATTCTTCTCATGAGTTTTTCAGGTCTGCACTGCTAAAACCAACTTGATTCTTATTCCTTGGAGTCGTCAGATGTGCAATTTATAGCTCTTTTAAAGAAATTAAAATTACAACAAATAAATATCAATTTTGTTGTAATGAAGATGAAGACCTTCTATGTCCCACTGGGTGTGCCAAAACTATTGTGTGCAAATCAGCAGTACCCCCTGGATGTTGATCAGATTTCTAGTTTGATCATACTAGACATCCAATGTGATTGCACAACATTGAATCCTTTCCCCAAGTGTGGGACTTGTAAAAATGAGAAAGGAATCTCCAGTTTAGAGGCTGGTTCCTCAAATCCTCTGGTCATATTTAGTCACTTACAAGTTATAGAGGTCTATATTCCTAACCCTACCCTAAATTCCAAAGGAGACAGAGATAGAGAATGCAAAAAAGCTAAAACTAATGCTAATAGGTGATGCACCAAAGGAGTGGTGAGCATTTCTAATACTTCTATAGATTGACACAATTCATAAAATGCAACAAAACAACATGCACAAACTGATAACTGTAATGAAGAATCAGAAATTAGTCAAATAACACCAGCAGAGGATTGAAAAATTAATCACAAGGCCTATACATTGTCATTTTAACATCAAAAATCACTTGCATTACAACACCTAGGAGGCAAAAATGAGGTTGCAATTCTTAGAAAAGGTATGATATTCCACCAAAATCACTTCCAAGGTGAGAAAGGGGACCTGTAATACACAAAAAAATGTTCCACACTTTGAAAATGAGCCAAATCTGGCTTTTACAGTGCAAGGGATGAGCCCAGGAGAGAGAAACGTGGGAAAACATGGGAGAGGTTCAATCATTGACCAAAAATGCATTCAAAACAACATGGGCATCCTTACAGACCCATTCCCTGACATTTTTAACCATCCTGGGAGAGAATGTGAGCCATTCTTCATTAAAAACGGTGGTTGAAATGTCATTTCTGCTCATCACCACGTGCCAGAGACATGTTTTCAATTTTCTCTCTCCAAAATCCATCAAAATGACAAAATTGACCCTAGAATCTTGTAGAGAATTTCACTAGCTTTCCATTGATATAAAGAACGCGAAAAACTGAGCTCTGGATCCAAAGATATGGCCATTTGAAGTTTTTAGGGAAAAAACAGGGCCAAATCGGGTTGGTGGGCAAAAATTTAAAATTTTTGCACCTTTTTGGTCATTTGGGAAAATTTCCCCAAAATTTCCCTGCGCTCCACCACTCTAGGTGCCACGTGGCGGTATCTCCATTGGCAGCGGGCCTTTTAGGGGAAAATTTTCCCAAAAAACTCCGCCGAGCCATAAATTTTCAAAATAATACATGGAGTTAGGAGGAAAACTTTACCTCTCTGGAAAGCGTGAGAAAGAGCTCTATCCAATGATGTCATTTCCAGAAGGTTTTGAGTGCACTGAAAAGCAAAATATTATGTCTGAGGCACAAGAGAAGGAAACGATGAAAGGGAGGTTAGCCACAAAATGAGTAGGGGGCACATTTTGGATAACAGTGAGCTCGTGCTCATTCAGGGTCTCCGCTTGCAGGCACCATCCTGAATTTTATGCCATGACCACCATGTGGAGGAACCATGCATGTTTGAGGACCGGCCCTTGAGTTTCAATCTAAAGAAGCACCAGGCTGACATGTGGAGGCCTCCGAATTTTCCTTTTGATATTTCCTTCATTATTTCAACTTTAAAGGAAGACTTCCTCAGAGCATGACACGTTGGCACCTTCCATTGAGCTAGTGCCACATGGAATTTAGTCAAACCTTTCCATAGTGGGACACGTGGAAAGCCATTTTCTCACACTCATTAACCTTTGGTATCAAATTCCCAATTTGCGACCGCCTCCATGGTGTGCCATGGTGACACATGGTGAGTTTGACTGGTCAAAAAGGCTAGGGGAGGTGGACCATCAGAGGAAACTTGGATTTTTTGCCTCCTTAAGGATTAAAATTTCAAAATGGCCCACAAGCCTGATGAGGGAAATAGTCAATGTTTTACCCTAGTCAATTATGGAGGTGTGGACTCTCAGGGGAAATTTGAAAAAAATTTCTTTTGAGAAAAAAGAGTCAAAAGTAAAAAGGAAGTGAGGCATATGTCTGGCTCATTTCCCAAGGGCGGAGCTACGGGGAAAATTTGGAAAATTTTCCCTTTTCCAAAAAGATAGTAAATTTTGGTAAAATCTAGCCATGGTTCCACTCCAATAATATTTGGACATGTGTTTGGATCGTTTCATCGGCGGGCAGCGGGGAAAAATATTTCTTTTGAAAACTTTTCCAAACACTTAGTAAAAATTCCAAGTTCTACTCTAAAGTCCACCCATTTGCCACTCTCAAGGCCACGTGATCAACAACATCTTATTTTTCCAAAAAGTTGTAAAAAGTCAAGGGAAGCCCCTGGGTCTTTTCTAAAGTTTGAAATCTGCCACATGGACAGCCCTTTCAAGGGAAAATTTCCCATCTGGAAAAGTCTTCATGCTTTCTTGGTCTTTTCTACGTGCCATAACAGAGAAGGAAGTTCAATAAATATCTGAAGTTTGGTGAGAAGATCTAGAGGACGTCTTACACCATTAGAAATCTGGACTGAAAAATTTGCTGTGCCCAATTGCCATTTTCCAGAAGGTCCTTTTGTGCGCATGGAAAGGGTTGGATTTGATAGATTAGGGGTGGAAGTGGTTGGAAAATTCAAGGAAGAGTGATCTGCCAGAGAAAGGAGTTAAATGTGGGAGGCATTTGATGAAATCTACCCCCTTGAGCACCTGAAGAATTTTACAAATCTGATTCTATGAATCACAAAAGAATCATTGCAAGCACTGGTGCATTTAAACATTTTTGTCTTTTTGGGGAGAGGAGGCTCTGTTGTAAATGCTATAAATGGAACAAATTTTTCATGTAAATGGTTGGAGTGTGAGGGGGTCTGGACTGATTTGTTCTAATTGAAAGCTTGATAAAGCCCATCCCTTTTGAGAAACCATTCACGAAGCTTGCATATCTCTTTTATATTAAAATCTGATCATGTCAAGGTGGTTGCAAGTGTACAGTCATTTGACAAGCTTTGAGACTATGCATATCTCTTTTAGATTAAAATCTGATCATGTCAAGGTGGTTGCAAGTGTACAGTCATTGACAAGCTTTGAGACTATTCTAGAAACTTTCTCCTGCTAATAGATTTAATCAAATTCAAGTTATTTTTGTGTTGTCTTAAGCAAAATGTGCTGACTTTACTGTTGAATGTATGCAAATAGTTATTCTTGTTTCTGTTGCAATCTTGTATTAAAATCTGATTCAATCACACAGGCCTCAATGCCTTGTGATAGTTTAGTGGCATTATGCAATTCCATTTCTCAGAAGAGCTTTCATTTGGGATTGGAATAAATGATTTAAAATCACTTTTCTCTCATCTGTTGACAAAGATTGTGTCTATAAGCCTTTGGGTGTACCTTAGGCATGATTTGGATTAGACCTTGATGCTTTATTTGATATTTAAATGAAATGATAAATAATTAGAAATGGGATTGGGAAAAGGTACTAACCTGAAAAAGACTTACCTCGTTGTGATTCAAGACATTTAAACAAGATGATGTGTAGACGAAGCAGAGTATGATGGTACAACTTCAGGAAATTGCAGCAGATGAATCTATTTGACCAGACTCCCACCAAAATTGCACTTGGAAGAGGATCAAGGGTCTTGTGGGTGCCCTAGTCTATAGTATGGGCACTTTGGTCTTCAGAATAGCTCAGGACCTGAATCTGGAAGTGTCCCTAGATCTTTGCAAAATGTCTCAATCTTTGTCACGTGATTGTTGCAGTAACTTTTTTGATAACACCATAAACCTGTAATGAAGATTCACCTGCAAAACCCAATAGGGTCTCAAATGTCATCAAACCTTTAAAAAAGAAAGATCTCCATATGAAGGGGTGGACTTTCCTTAGCGGCCACAAAGGTGGATCATATTAACTAAGGTCTTCTCTACTACATTCTCATGAACCAATGTAGATTTATCATTGTGATTCAATAATGAGGTGTAAAAATGTTCCTAGGGTACCTTCAGCGTCAATGACACCTAAGATAGTGAGGATAATAATCCTCTTAGATGCTAATGCAAAATGGTGGATGGAATAGGGAATAGATTTTCCCTTTCTTATGACATATATGTGTGATGTAATGATGCCCAAATGTATCTGTGTTACTGCTTGCCTTAGTAGATAGCTATACCCTTACTATTCCTTATGGTAGATAGTTCACCCATAAGATAGTAAGTATGTTATGTTTATATAGGGATCTATTGCTCAAATTTTGACACTAATGACTCGACATGATGACTAGTACCTAGGGGAATGAGAGGGAAAATTATAAAGACCGACCTCAAAAACTCTAAATTAGACCCAAGTGATTTCGGGGACTAGGGTGCCTAAAAATAAGGACCGGGGCCCATGGGCACCCTAATCCTACCCTAGGTGCCATAGTCAAATGACTAGAGATGAAAAATGACCAAATAACGACACCTTGAGACTCCCTGAGAGATGACCAAAACTTTGTAAAAAACTAACAACTTTGCAATACAAATGAAGATGATGACCAACTAACTAATGACAACGGACTAGGGGATAGGTCATTAGTGAATAATTTTCTTATGTGAGATCCATATATAAAATAGCATACTTGGTGGTATAAATGTAATAATAAGTGCATGATTTTGTAACTACATTTTCCCCCACTTTATGTTGGTGAGTGGAAAGCTCGGTAACATAAAGTAGATAGAGATGTTTACCTGAGAGAAATCCATAAGAAGCCCATGCTGTAGTAGAATGTGTAGATGTGGGTAAAAGCATAAAAGAACCATATAGTGTCCCAACCATGGATCAACATGTTGATCCATGCAACATAGTGAAAAGCATGATATGAAGTGCACTAAATGAGAGTGATGATTGTAATATTAGATGATTGATGATTTTGAATGTTGTATGATGAAATTAAGATGGGGTAGGGAGTGATCAGTTCCCAACCTGAATGCGTATGTATATGAATAATTGACTAGAGTATTTAGGCATCCTACCACCAGAGGAAGAGTGTAGGGAGAAAAGTGTGTTATTCTCCAATCTCTAACTACATCCTTAAGATCTAACCACTGCAGACAAACTCAAATCAAATATTTGTGGTTTTTAGATCCAAATAATTTTGATCAAACAGTTGACCCATATAGGAGTGGTATAGGAAAGGAACTCTTTCCCCCACTCCATGTGTGTCACCACAATGTGATGGCTTCCAAGTTAGGTCATCTGGAAGAAAACACCAAATGTATAGAATAACTTCCCAAGTTAGGTCATTTGGAAGAAACGCCAAATAGATAGAATAACTTCCCAAGTTAGGTCATCTGGGAAAGACCCTGGATGTAATCTCCTAAGTTAGGTCATCTGGGAGGCCGATTGTGGTGAATTTGTATTGATTGAATGATATGATTTCTGATTGTTAGAAATTTGAACGCGTTTCGATTGATTGATTGATTTAATTTAATTGGTTACTCATAGAGAGATTTTACGCTAGTTTTACCCCGAGGTTAGGTCATTAGGGGGAATCGATAGAAATTAGTGAATAATCACATGGAAATATTTTAACACTTGTTTCCCCTAGGTTAGGTCATTAGGGGGAAGTGATGAAATGTCTGCATAAAAAATTGTACATGTTTCTTTGCCCCCAGATTAGGTCATTAGGGGGAATTAATAGTGAGATGTCACGCGATGAATTAGTAAATGTTGGAAAATGATGATTTGGTAGTGTTGATTAATCACATGGTGATATAAGGGGAATTATAGGATGACCCCAATGATATATCCCCCCTTTCGGTGCAAAAGGGGAAGTGATGATAAGAATGATTGCTAAGCCAAAAGTAAGCATGATAATAATAGGAAGTGTGATAGAAATCGAAATGTGTGTGTATTGATTGAAGGACAATGTGAAGGAGAGATAACACGTGTGTAATGTGTATGGTACAATGGTAGGAGAAATTCTAAAAATAATGCTACAAAAGTGGTGTAAATCAAAGTAGGAATGCTCAAGATATGACAAAAATAGAGTGGTGTGTATTAGTTGTGAGAATAAGTGCAAAATAATGACCATATTAAAGTGGGTGATGAAAAGTACCTATAAGTAGTGAAGTGAAAAAGTGATTAGTCACTTCATTTGTCTTTAATGTGATTGTGAGATTGAGCACTAAGTGAGTGAAGATGCCATAAGTGAGAGAAACACGTCCTAGCTGGTTTGAGAGAGTGGTGACTACCGTAGCATTACATACGACACATGGAATTGGTAAGTGTGGTGTTTTTTTGAAAATTGTATGGTGTAGTATTCAGTTCTATTGAATTTTTGAAAATTTGAGATTTTTAATTTTATTGGCATTTAAGACCTGGATAAGAGCGGTGAGGGCACTAGTGACCCTTGGGACAAGAGTTCCCAGATACAGGAGCTAGTGTCCTTCTCTTGGGTGCCCAAGTCCTGCATCTGGGACGCCTTGGTCTAGAGATGTGTGTATTTTGGTCCAAAGTGGTGTAAATGTGATTTTTAATATGTAATAATGTCGATAAGTGAGTGTGCATGGATTTATGTAGTGTTCTAACACTGCGTTTGTTGTCATTATATGTTGTGGAGAGGGATATCCACTTGAGGGATTTCCATGGGGGTTGTCATATGAGTACTTTACTTGGGCTTGGTTTGTCAAATGATGATTGGGATATTATGGACCATGTCATCCTGCAACACATAACACAGATGGGGGACGTACCCCATAATATGCATATGTTGACTACACTATGTGAGAGGTGGTGCATGGATACATGTATGTTTAGATTACCTATTGGGGAGATGATAATTACCTTGGAGGATGTGTATCGCATACTGCGATTACCAGTTGTTAGGGAGATAATACAGGATATGCCATTAGAGAATATGGAGAGACAGATGCGAGATGCTAGATGATATTTTGTGATGAATCAACTACCTGCTGAGGCCCATATCAGTTTGGATGCTATCTTGAGATTTGGGGTTCCACTCTTGCAGAAGTTCATAGTAGTGGTGATTGTTTCATCTATTGCAGTTGAGGGAGGAGGTGTAGGCATCTTGTATAAGATGCATGATATATGCTGACGTATAGAGGAGGAGAGCACTAGATACGTGTGGGCCTGGTGTGTGTTGGCCCACCTATATAGAGACCTATATAGATTTACTCATGATGAGCATGGTGGTGGGATAGGAGCTACTACACTATTACATGTGTGGGCGTATGAGCACATAGTAGTGTTGAGACTAGTTGGAGGTCGCGAGGAGAGTGGGCTAGGCCATAGATATATGCGAGGAGGTGGATTAATATTCATGGGCGTAGGATGAACACAAATACCTACAGGCATTGATAGATAGGATGGGGCCTAAGGAAGTTACATGGAGGCCATACCGTGACTATGGGGGATGGCCCGAGGATTTTTTAGAGTTGTGGTGTATTCGTAGGACTATGTGGTTGGAGGATCAATTTCCCAGGTGTGGCTGAGATATTCCAGGTGGATAGAGTATCATGAAAATTTGGCATGGCTCAGGATGTGCCCCTAGAGACATATATATGGTTGAGAGCCATCAATGCACCCTAGAGGGCTGGAGCTAGAAATGGGCCCACTGTAGATCAACTAGTACCTCTTGGGCCAGATGAGTTAGATGTAATAATAGATTTGATAGAATCAGATGATGTGGGTTGCATAGAGGAGTACCATGCATGGTGGGTGGCACATAGGTGGGTATTGTTGTTCCCATTATTTACAGGTCTAGTGGTTACCACATGGAGGAGGAGGAGAGGGAGAAGCCCATGCCCTTGATGATGTAGTGGAAATTATAGCTGAGCGTGAGTATTTGTATAGTTACATTGTGTACTTTGTTGTTGGCCTATGTTATTAGCAATGGTTATCTAATGTGTTGTGTTATTTTTTTGTAAGTGACATGTATTGGTCCCTAATAGTAGACACGTCCATCCACACATTGACACAGAACAACTGATGTACTTGGTGGAGGGATACTTGATGTGTGGATGATATTGTGGGTGAGCATGCCCATTTATTTGAGCTAGTGGCCATAACAACAATAACATGTACTATATTGCTAGGTGAGAGGGACGAGGAACTTGAGGAGACTCAATGAGCTAGAGAGGTGTTGGGTGGTGGTCCCTTAGCACAGGATGTCTTTGCATGATACATGGATTTGTAGTGTCAGTTTTCAGAGAATTCTATAGAGAACACCTTATTACATAGGAAAGGGAAGAGGTATCGAGGCCACAAACAATGATGCACAAGTTAGTGGCAAGGCATCTAGTTCTAGGGCTCTTGCAGTACCCGAGAGTGATAGAGATGATGAGGTTTGATTGGTATTATTTATATATGATGTAGGGGAGTTTTCCCCCAATGATGAAATTTTTTAATGATGTATGGACACATGTAATTTATATATATGAGCTTATTTTGTGGTGTATTGATGTCGTAATGTGATCGATGATGTATGAGTTGGTGATTAGTGTTGGAATGTATGTAATGTTTTTATATATTGTTAGTGTTTATTGATGTAATATTCATGTAATGATGACAAATGGAATGTGCAATAGATAACATATGTGATTTGAGTGATGAGATAAGTGAAATGTTTATTAAATGGAATTTATAATTTGTAGTTAGTGTGATAATGATAGTAGAATGAATGTAAAAAGAGATGATGTATGATTATCAAACTAACATGTTGTGATGAATGTGTGTCGTGATAATGTAATGTAATCATAACATGTTAGTGTGAAAAGGGGAGGGGGAGGGGCAATTGACGATGCCCCCAGTGTATGGATGATTAGGTTCATTTAATTAAGACCCCTCAATAGTCAAGAATGAACTGTGGAAAGCAAGAGTGTGTCATTAGGAAATGATTGGATGTGCTAGATGAATCAACAAAGCACGTGATGAAATGTTCTTAAAGAAAAAACCTCAATAGTCATGTAAGAACTGTAAGGACATAAGTGCATCATAGGTGGTAGGGTGATAGTAATAACCTACCAGAGACCAAGACAACATGAAGTGGTGGAAGCATGTGGCATGGAAGAAGTGTGAGCATATGAACTAAATTGAATGTCATATGGAGTAATGGTGGGATGGACAAATGCCAGAGGACTGTGAAGCCAATGTGAAGTGGTGACATGATGTGGATAGTAGATAAGATGAATGGAATGAATTCAATGGATGTGATGATGTAGTGGTGTAGATGTGGTGGAGAGTGCACACATGAGTAATGAACTGCGGTGGTGGATCTACCATGGCTTGAGCATCAGATGGAGGAGATCACTCAATTATAGTAAAAAGTCTTTGACGAGGTAGAGGAGAAGTGGATCACTCACATGATCGAGAGCCAAAGGAAATGATGCCCTTATCCTCTAATTGTTGTAATATATCATGAAGGGACAAAATAATCATTATCCCTATATGTTTATGCGATGATAATTACAATAAGGTTGATCATGCTGAATTGCTGTAATTGATGTTGTGGATGATGCTGGTTGGATGGTAAGAGAATTAGATGCTTTTCAATTAAAGTAAGTAACACATCATGAGGTCGAGCATGATGAAAGAAATGTAATGGATCATATGACAAATAGGTGGATTGGAAAGGAGAAGTATCCTATCATAGAGGAGGACAAGAAGTATGCTTTTGTGATGTAGTAGGTTGAGCTTGCTTGCTTGTAGGAAAAGGTGGAGATTGTGTAGGAAGCTCAACCAATGTCAATGGAGGAGAACTAGATGATATAATAAAGTAGATGTATGTGGAGGATTTATGACATGTGAGTCAAGAGAAGATATTGTTCTAGGTTGATAACTTTATAGCATAAAAGAATGAATGAATCACTTGTATCATACTGCAATCTTTGTTTAAGTGTGGAAATCAAACCATGACAGAAAATGAATTGCTTCTCAAGTTCGATAGGTTGGAATACCAATTGATGCATACAAGCATTAAACTGTAAGATATAATCCTTGATAGATTCTGATGATCCCTGATGTAAAGTAGGTATGCGGTCATAAGTAACTTAGGGCCATTATTGATGATGAAATGATGGAGGAAAGCATCCTCCATGTCATAGTAAGTACTAATGGACCTAAATGGAAGATGAGTGTACTATTGTAAAGCCTCATCAATACGACTATGTCGAAAGGCCTTAAGTAATAATCTATCATTAGAATAAGAGGCCATAGCCATGTTGTAGTGGAGGAGATGAGCATGAGGGTCACTAGCACCATCAAAACACGTGAATGTAGGCATGAAAAAGTCCTTAGGAAATGCAGAATTGTGAATATTGTTAGGAATAGGGTTACCATGTAATGAGTTATTGTAAGTAGAAGCATAGTAAGCCATACTTTCTAAAGTGAGAGACTGAACTTGAGATTATAATTAACCTACAACATGCATGAGAGAGATGATATCTTGTGAAGGAATAGTGGAAGATGGCAATAATGTATTAAGAGATTGTAATTTTCCATTATGAGTGATCATAGGAATACCAAAAGATGATTAAGGAGATTCCGATGTTAAGGGCACACTAGGAATAGGTGCTGAAGAAGCTATAGTAGATGATATATATGGAATATCCATAGCATGGGTAGGAATAACATCAGAAACATCCCTAATAAGTGAAGTGGCCAATTGAGATACATTTATATGCGAAGATGAACTGATGGGTGTAGATGATGTAATAAGAGGAGATGAAATAATATGAAGAAGAGGTAATAGATGGAGGTAACTCATGAATAATGCTAGATGTAATCTTAGGAGAAGGTAATGATGGAATAGGAGATTCACACTCAGTAGTATGAAAAGAAGGAGAACCATGGCTATCAACTGCCTCATCATATAAAGACTCAGAAATGAGAATGTCACTAAGGATACTATCATTAGGATCATCAACATAACATGAAGAGTTTATGAGAACTAGTATGTGATGAATGATGTGAAGCAATATCAAAAGTGAGGAGAATCATGAGAAGAAACTAGAGTAGTGGCATGACTAGAAGAAGGAATCGATATGCACATGTGAATGATTGTTAATACCAAACAAGTAATCGATAAGAGAATCATCTAAAATTTCCTTAGAAATATCAAAAGGAGGATCACATAGTAGCTGTATAGCATGGTTTACAACGAGTGAAGGCTATCATATCCTCCACAATACTAATATAAATGGGAGAATCTTCAAAATTAGTAGGCACATATTGTTGACCATCTAGAAGCTGTTGTTTGGTATGAGCTGGAAGAGGAGTAGGATTACCATAGAGATCCATGAGCTCAGTGATGGAAACCTCATCATAGATAGGGTTAACACTAAAATGTGACATGATGGGTGAAGAATATGAACTATCCTTATCTATTAGGGTTTGAAGTAGATCCTAGGGAAAAATATTCTAATGTATGGGTTCACCAAAAATGATTAACTGAAATAGGAAATTATTCTAAGTTAATCTAAATGAGTACAACAATGTAATAACTGATGTGAATTGAAATATGAATGCTAACTAATTTTATTTTATATTTAAATAAAATGATATAATTGAAATAGAAGGTGAAGGGTAGTAACCTGAAAATGACTTACCTTGTTGTGATTTGGGACTGAACAAGATGATGTGCAAACAAAGAAGAGTATGATGGTAGGACCCCAGAAATTTCAGCAAATGAAGATTTGACCAGACTGGGATGCATGGAAGAGGATAAGAGCACCCGTGGGCACCCCACTCTGTAGTATGGGCAATTTGGTTTACAGACAGCTTAGGACATGAATCTGGAAGTGTCGCTAGATATTCATAATGTCTGATCTTTGTCGCGTGATTGTTGCAGTAACTTTGCTGATGATGCCATAAACCTGTAATGAAGATTCACCTACAAAACCCCACACAAAGCATCAAACCCTTATAAAAAGAAAGATGAATATGAAGGGGTCAAACTATCCTTAGTGGACACAAAGGTGGACTTAGTACTAAAAACTACACTACATCTCAGACTCAATGTAGTAGTTCTATGTGCATATGTGTGTAATTATGTGCCTTGGGTGCCCTAGCATCAATGATGAAGAGATAATAGGAAATAAATACATGTAATGCAAAATGGTGGATGGAATAGATACACTTCCCTTTCCTATGTAGTGTGTGTGATGCAATGGTTCCCAAATACATTCCCTTGCCTTAGTAGATAGCTATCCCTTAATAGTAGATAATCCACCAATAAGATAGTAAGTATGTTATGATTATATAGGGATCTCTTGCTCAAATTTTGACACTAATGACCTGCCATGCTAACTAGTACCTAGGGGAATGAGAGGGAAAATTATAAAGGCTGACATCGAAAATCTAAATTAGATCCAAGTGCTACAAGAACCAGGGTGACTAAAGTTAAGGACCAAGGTGCCCATGGGTGCCTTAATCCTATCCTAGGAACCCTAGTCAAATATTAGAGACGAAAAATGACCAAATAATGACACTTGAGGCTCCCTGAGAGATGACCAGAACTGTGTAAATAACTAACGATTGTGTAATAAAAAATGAAGACAATGACCAACTAATGATGAAAGGACTAGGGGATAGGTCATTAGTGAATAATTTTCTTATGAGAGATCCATATATAACACAACATACTTGGTGGTATAAAGACATTCATCTTCACACCTTTCTATAGTTGTGATTGTAGATACATGTCTCTTACACACAACATGGATGCTCTTCTCTTACCACTAGTACAATGGTCACTGGGGGTATCCACATTCGTCTCTTACATGTGCTATTGTTTCATTTTGTACTTAGCACACTACATTACTTGCTTATACAAGAAATTGAAATATAGGTTATCTTTATAACACGCCAATGGGTGCTTCATGTGCAATTTGTTTTAGGACTATTTTCTTCTATGGATATATGTTGTTTGTACCATCCTTGGTCACTTTTGAGAAGTAATCTTCTTTTGACTTAAAGCACACCTGTAACAGCTTATTCCTTTCACCTTTCAATTCCCACATTATTTTTCTTAGATAACTACAACCACCCCACACTAAAATTATGTGCATTACTCTACACATAAACATTCTTCATATAGTAATTAGCTTCATACGCACAAGCGTGCTTATTCCACAAAAACAACAACTGAATTGATAAAGCATATCGACAATGAAGGAAATACATTAAGGGAAATACAAAATTGAAAACCTAAGCTAAATGGAAATACTTCCTTATTATAAACACCAAGAATACTTATTTATAGTAGGGCTTTAGCCTACTCCCGTTGAAGTAACTAGGTATCTGTGTTCCATCAAGTGATTCTAACTAGCAAGCACCTGATTCAAGTATAGAAGTGATAACATACAACCCCAACCAATGTACTTTGAGCTTGCCTAGATGGCACAAGAACTTTGTGTCATAAAGAAGTACCATTTTTCCAATCTCAAACTTCTTATCCCTTATGTTTCTGTCATGCCATGCCTTCTTCCCGGCCTTTTCTTGCTTCTGACTCCATCGTGCTATGGCTCAGAACTCATCTAGTTGAACCTTATTTTTGATACGCTCTTCTAAAGCCTTTTCATCAGCTATACCTCCAACACGTGCAATGCACAAAGAGGGTAACATAAATTCTATGGGGAGAATAGCTTCCGTGCCAAATGCCAACTGAAATGGTGTGGCTTTGTTAAATTGTTTATAAGTTTTTCTATTTGCCCAAAGCACAACTAACACTTTGTCATCCTAATCCTTTCTTCCAACATCATATAATTTTGTCAAATTCTAGCTCAAAATCTTGTTGAAGACCTCAGTAACTCCATTTTCCTGAGGATGGTAGGGTGTAGTTTTATGGTGTGGAACCAAAACTCATCTAATAGGATCCTTATTATCTCATTCAAAAAGTGTGTACCTCTATCACTTGTCAAGCTTAAAGGACATCCATATCACATAAGAACATTCTCCCATAGAAACCTAGCTGCTGTATAGTCCTTCATAGGTGCTGCTTCTGCCCGCCATGTGAGATAATCTATGCAAGTAATGATATAGCATGATCCAGTCCTACACATGGCTGGCGAAATAGGTCCTACAATGTCAATGGACCATTTCTCAAACAGTTAGGCACTATTAAAGGTATCTCATCTCTTTTCCTTGGTCTCTTGAGATGATGACAATGATCATACGCCTTAGAATATTATTTACAGTCCTTAAATAATGTCTCCCACCATAATCCAAAAAGTAGGATCTTCTGGGAAGTCACATCACCTACATAATGGCCTCTTGCAATACCACCATGAGCTTCTTCCATGATATCCTTGTGCTCATGCTCTAATACACAATGGTAATATATTTCATCTTTGCCTAGCTTGTAGAGGTCATCACTGATTAACATAAACGATGCCACGTGTATAGCAAGCTACTTCTTTTCTAATGCTTTCATTACTTTTGGCACCATAACTGTTCGTAGAAAGATAACAATGTCTTCTAATTCCGTGGGTGTGCATTGTAACCTATACAACTGTGCATCTGACATGGTTTCTTAAATTGTCTGTGCTTCCTCTCCTGAGTTGATTCTAGATAAATGGTTTGGTCTAGATTTTCTTTTCCCTGGCTTCACCACAACTGTGAAGTCAAACTATTGAAATAGGAGCACCCATCTGCATATTCTCCCCTGTAAGACGGGATTGTTTACCAAGTACTTCAATGCCATGTGATTTGTATAAAACACAAATGGTGTTGCTAACAAGTACTATCGAAACTTGTGCAATGTATAGATCATTGACAAAGCTTCGTGCTCTGTAGTTGTATAATTCTATTTAGCAGGAGTCAGCTTCCTACTAGCAAAACAGATTGGATGATCTATAATACCTTCGTTAGGTTGAGCTAACACAACACCAATGGCCATACCAGAAGCATCCAAATGCACATGAAATGGTTTATCCCATGAGAGAAAATGTAGAATGGGCATGGTAGTAAGTTTCTCTTTTAATACCTCAAATGCGCACTGCTGCACTTCTCCCTAATAAAATGTACCTTTCCCCTTCAGTAATTCTTCCAAGGGTGCAGCAATTTTGGCATACCCTTTTATGAATTTTCTATAATATCCTGTATGACCCAAAAATCCACGCACCTCACTTTGGCTGGTAGGTGCTTCCACTCCTAAAATGACTACAACCTTGGCTGGATCAACCAGTAAACCTTCCTTATAGATTATATGTCCTAATAGTATTCCAAATGGTGTAGAAAATATGCACTTCTTAATGTTTAAAGAGATACTCAATTGTCTGCACCATTCAAACATTAAGCAAAGATTGTCACAATGATCTTTCACAAGCCCATATACTGTCCAATCATCTAGGTAGACCTATAAGAATTTGTGAATAAAATATTTGAATGCCTCGAAAACTATGTGTGAGAATACAACAGGAAAATTTTTCAATCCAAAGGGAATCACAGTATAGGAAAAACTACCCCATTCAGTAGTAAATGTTTTCTTTTCTTGATCCTCCTAAGCAATCCTAACCTGATGATACCCAGAAAACCCATCTGTGAAGGAATATATTTCGCGCCCTGCAACTCCTAGTATTTCCTCAGTGAATGGTGTAGGGACCGGATCTGTGACACATCCAACATTCAGATCCATGTAGTCCACACATATCCTAATCCGTCTGTCCTTCTTGATACTGATCACCATTGGGATAACCCATTCCGACTCATCAAGGGGCTTGATAATTCCAGATTTCAACATTTTATCAATTTCTTCTTTTAACTTCTTGTGCAAATTAGGATTCATTATGTAAGGTATCTTTCTAACTGAGCATGCACCATCCTTAAGTTTAATATTCATTTCCCTAAGTGATTCATGCACGCATTTAATTTCATGATACCCTTGAGGGAATAAGTCATGATAATCTCTGAGTAACTTGATGATCTTTGCTACCTCTGGGTTTGACCAGTAGTCTCCAATTATGGCCTCCTTAGGCTTAGCCTATGAACCTATATTTACTTTCTTTGTCTTCATGGGTTCATGGTAGGTGCACGTATCCTTGTTTGCACTGTCCAAGACCTCACACAACCCTTGTGAATGTTCAACATCTAGGTTCTCAACTTCCTCGTCATCCATGATGTAAACCATCTTTCCTTTCTCTTTTTTAAGGTGAGCGCATTCAAGTAGTATGGAGTCCATTTATTCTTTCTTTTTAAAACATGCTTCGGACTATGTCTCACCAAATAATTCTTGAATATGCTCTTTTTCTTTTTCACTATCTCCCATAGGTAAATGCTTGAAAAATTTTAACGCCTCATTTATCGGATGTTCAATCGAGAAGTAGTCAAAAGTCTAGATCATTCGTGTAGTCAAATCTTGCTAGTTCCCAGTTTCTTGATGTAGTTCTACATATATATACCAAGCACATGTGCATCCTTGTAGCGTAGAATACAACCTATGCACCCAGAGTGAAGGTGGTAATGCTTGCTATCCTGCTGTCTAGAGTCTCTCACACTGCTGAATGTGATGCTGAACAGGTTGATCACCATGATAAGTGCAGATTTTCTTAGGTGCATTGTTTTGTATAAACCTAGTAGACAAAGTGACTCCAATCTCTTCCTATTTTATAATATTATCTCTATGGACTACCCACTAGCACGTTGTTATCCCACATAGTGTATATACTAACATATCTCTTCTTTTAATTTGATTTATGTACTATGTTTCCATGGCCTTTAGAAAGGAAAGAATATCTTTTATCCCTATATACCAAGGTACTGTGCTACATATCCATCAAACCAAACAAAATCCATTCCTGCACGCAACCACACTTTTTACCTCATGTCCTACTAATTCATATGTACTATGGGACCAATTATTGTAAGAAGTACTTGTAGTATCACTAATAGAATGAGAATCCTCCCACTGTAGGATGCCTTCTTTTGAAGGCTCATTGACCTTTGGGTCCTGAATAATGCATACATAGACTCTGTTTAAGTCCTCCTCACTTAGAGGTTCAACATATGGCATAGAATTTCCATCCGTCAAAGGTATCATAACCATTTCCTCTTAGTTTTCAAAGCTGATATACCCCTTATTGATTCTCAAATCAGAATTCTTTGCATAACACCAAGGGTGTCCAAGCAGGGCTGGAAAATTGTTTACTTCTAAGAGTGCTAATACCTCAAAATCCCCAGTGAACTTGGCCCCTTGTATAGTGACAGATGCATCTTTCAAAACTCCTATGGGAGTGGCCTTAGTCTAGTTTTCCATAAATAACACATTAGATGATGGCTGTAATGGGGGCCTCCCCATCTATACCCATGCATCTAATGTAAGCACATTTACTTCTACACTTGTGTCAATCAATATGTTGCTCAACAGCCACCCATCCACAAAAAAATTCAGAGTAATTTCTTTGCAATAGTCAATACTATCAGGGAGAGGGTTTTCATACAGAATCTTCTGTCCGGTCTCAAGACTTGTGTGCTGAGTGTTCCCTCTTAACCAATTTCCTAATAGTGGAATAATGTTCTCCTTGTGTAACATCTTAGACACCTCTCGTAGATCATTGATATCAGTTTAGACTGTCTCTGATGCTTTCTTCTTCTCCTTTAGGTACTGTATTTCACCCTGAAGATTCCTTAGCACTTCCATGGTATCCTGGTAAACTTCCTTATAATGAGAAGGATCTAGGTACCTTGCATGTAAAATCTCCTCCTTGGTGATCGTAGGCTTCTGGTGTAATGCCTCTCTTGCGCGCACCACTTCAACACGTGTAGTAATCTTCACTGTCAATGCCTTAGGTCCTTTTTCTATCTTGGGCATCCACTGATCTTCTACCATGCGCTAAACTCTGACCATCCCAATGCCTTTATTTTCTTTCTTAAGCTACTTATTGATATGCTCATATAAATCTAGGCACTACTCATAGCTATGGTTCTTTCCTCAGAAGGAACATACAATATTCTAAGGACATTTGTGCCTATAGTGGTTAGGAGATCCACATGTATAACATGTTCCACGAGGGAACTCACCTCTTCCTCCACCACGATATCCACATCCCCTTCCATGACCTCCTTCAAAATTCCCCTCATTCCTATCATAGTGCGTTTGATTATGATCCCGATCCTGGTGCTCATTCTTACCCTTATAATTATCTGTTATACTTGTTTGTCGTACCCCAAGGTCTATAGCATCCTGGATCTGACCAATCAACTAAAAATCCTATGTATAATGGGTCGTGGACTTGTAAATCTTGCAAAATCAAGATACATTCTTCCTTATCATGCACTGTAACAAAGGAAAATGACTAGCATCATGATTCAAATGAAATATCTCACAGTCCAATAGTAATGAGCGTATAAATCTATGAGGGAAACTATCCTTGGTGTGACCTTCCACTTCAAAATCTGTACTCCAAATTCCTGAGCACGTTTCAAGGGATGGATTTACTGATAGCTTCTCTAACTACTTTTCCATAGCTATAATCTATGCCTCTAGAAATGGACTAATGCCAGTGTTAACGCTCCCAACTGCCTCAACACGTAAAGTTGCTTCCAGTGCTTCACACAAATCAATGTATGTCTTATGTGACAATGCCCTCATAAAAGGTGTAATCATTGCCCCAACAAACCATTGTGTATGCTGGCTAGCATGAATATCATAAGATAGGTTAGATAGAAGTGTCTTAAAATGAGCATCATACTCACGTACTCTCTTAGTAGTTCCTTGCTTGATATCCTTGAGCGCACTTATACTCTTCTGCTCAAACTCAGGGATATGGAACTCTTTCAAGAAAGCATCCCTCAATGCTGCATAATCCATGAAAGTCTGATTAGGGTCAAACTTCTTATACTAGCTATGTGTTTTCCCTATAATGTAGTGGCGAATTGACTTGCCTTTCACTCAACATCCATGATCCCTTTAGCGCGCCCCAATATTTCACACATATGCACATGTTCGGCAACATCCTCTATACCTCTATATTCTGGGAGGCAAAGAGATATCTCCATATAGATATTCAGTGGTTGCTGCAAACCTTGACCACCTAATCTAGATCCTCATGGGTTCCCTCTACATCTAGAACCACTAGATCCACTGAAACTAGAACCACCTATACCTCATAATCTGCCACCATTAATTGGAATATGACCTGTAGATGTACTCCCATGTGCTCCGACAATAGTACAATACTAAACCCCTATATTCTGTGAGGTAGTTCCACTTCCAGAGGTCAATCTAACATTCTACACGCTCACATTCTATGTGGATGATGCACCTAAGAATGTTCCTCCAAATGAAATTGAAGCTGTCTGTCCTGCCATTGATGTACTTGATCCCTGATTTACTCCTACTCTCCTACATTCCAAATTAGTTTTCTAATTACTTGTCTTACTAGATACTAGAAAAATAAGCGCAAGGGATAGGCCACGAGGTGGATTAAGATGTGAACCCGCGGTCCAGGTAGTCTCTACTGGTGCACTTCTGTGTGAGGCTAAGGGGGGATCTCTATTATGCTTTCCAAGATGCGGGAGTTCCTAATGCTTTGTCTCCACGTCTTCTACGTGAGCTACAGATCCTTCACGATCCATCTCTCTCCTCCACATCATACTTTCTGCAACAGAACACTACTTCTCTATCTCCCTCTCGCGTGCTTCATTATACTTAAGTTGCATTTCCTCTCTCTGCCTTTCTGCTGCTAGGTCTGCCATCTTAAACTAAACCTGTTCCTACCCTTGCGTGTGGTGAAGTTTAGTTAGCCATCAATTTATTCTCTAGGTTCAGAGTTACCATCAAGATTTTGATCACCAGTGGAATACCTTGCAAATATGTTCCTCTTGGATACCGCAAAAACTGGAATTTAGCTACCTTTGGGCAAGAGTACGTTGAAATTGAATATTCAAGAATATAACTATTTAGAACACCACGAAACCAAGTATCCATAGTGCAAGTCCATATCAAATCGACATCATAAAGAGTCTAAAATTCTTCCTGTGTCCAGACAACTGCACAATACCTCTAATTACATTGGGATGTATAAGAAGTAAGACACTTGTATAATTATATTGGAAAGATAGTGAAAAATCTCTCATATAATCTGTCATATAGATTCTGTTCTACCCAAGTGCATGTGTTAAACTCAGATTCACTGCTGAACCTCCGTGTATATTATTCCTCCAGATCATGTATCCATTCCTCAATACTTGCTAGAGTTAACCGGTAGGTATTCATCACGAACCATCCTGATTTTTTTTGAAAAAGAGGTCCCGGCAACAGAACCAATGATGCATCCTAGAATTTACCAGATAACACCCTAGTCACACTGACACATCACTCAGCCTTGACTAAGCACTAACCTAAAGTGTGGAAAGGTACCAGGTCCCTCTTTAGGGTTGGTGTAGTAAGATGTTAGCATGATGAAGGAAGAAACATATAGATTCATAACTAATCCATCATTTTACAATGCATGCTACCCTCAGATCTATATAAGAACAAGCTTAAACATTAGTCATAATTGAATTAATAACATGCACTACTCAACTAAACACAAAATGATACTTAGATTCAGCCAATATCTTCCATTTATTAATAAATATAGAATATCCTTACAGTATTGTCTATCTATACCAACACGCATATGGATCTAATACAATAATTCATTCATATGTGTATACGCACACTTCACGCTATGTATATTCTCTGTTACACATACATCTTCACACATTCATACATACTTCTACTATGTACCTAACATCATATATATATGGTGGGGACTTACCCTTCACTACTTATCTATTCCAGAAATAGTCCGCATCCTATTGATAGCCACACGCTGTTTACAAGAATAGCCACACATGCAAGTGTGCTATCTATAGTCCTCTTATAGTTAACTGAAGTGTCAATTCTATTCTTATCTCATCTCCATGCAAAACACTTCGATTTGCTTCTCCAAAGATAGAAAATGCATGGTGCACACATCCCTGCATCATTGGTGTGTTCCACACGCCACCCTAAAAATAGTTCTTCATGCTCAAAATTGGCTAAGTCCTGAAAGCTGAAGTTGCCTTCCACGCGCGGGTCCTTATTGTCCTTCCACTTCCTTGGTTCCAGGCCTTCTTATCCCAGATGGAATCCTTGTGTGATCTTTGACATGTATTCTTTGATCAACAATGATATGCCTAAAAGATAAAAGAAGCCCAAAAAGAGTGAGTAAGGTGGAAAGAGGTAAGGGGAACCTAGAAGGAAGGGGGGACCTAGGTGCTAGCATCTTGTATGGGTATTGGTTTCTAGGGTCATAAAATAGAAGTAAGTGAAATAATGAGTGGGCTGTAGGGTGTGAAAGACCATAAAGAAGACCGTAAAGTAAGAAAAGATACCAAAGATAGTTGTTAATTAATAGTTTTATCTCTTAGGAATCATATGAATGTAAGTATGCTTTTAGGACCTATAAATGTACCCAAGGGCATGAGTTTATGTCTACAAAAGTAGAAAACATGTGTGCATGTGTGATTTAGGCTAGAATACCCTTGGTGTTCAAATTCCCAATTGCTGAACCAATCTAATTGTTACAATACATGTTGTCATCACAGGATTAAGCCTTGTGTACTTATCCTAAGTGCTTTTGTAAGCATGAATGACTAACCAACCCCTAAGGGGTTCCCTCATGTCTCTTGAGACCAAGATAGTGGGATAATTGCATAGCATATAATGTACCCAATGTGGTGATAGTGATATGTGGTGTGCCATAGCTATGTGAACTAACCATTTGTTACTTGAAACACTTGAACAAAGTTTTGAATTATATTTATCTTACTACAACATGGCTCTATGAAATTTGCATGCTTGGAAATTAAGGAATATCCACTATTTTACCTAGTTGAGTGTTTCATAACTATAATAAGTATTACCCTAAATAATATGCACTTGATTTGAGAAGATTGAGGAACCCTTTGCATGATTTTGGAATGATATTTATAATAGGATATTGTAAGAGTGTCAGGTGCATTATAAAGTGATAATGAATTATTTATACAACCTTTCATAAGTGAAATATTCTAAGAAGGTTGACCCTAGGAAGATGAAACGACCCAAATAGGATTTTGAAATTGAAATATGTATCAAAGAATGCAAAGGGTTAGGACCATGTAGGTTGACTAAGATCTTACATCACATCTAACCCTTCCATATATTTTCAAACTGAACATATGAAAATATAAACAAAAAATTGTGTCATAAAGAAAAAAATGTTTTATACTGCTTTGATTAGATAATATTCTTAGAATTGATGACAAATTAATGTGTAAAGATAAGAAAGTTACAAAAGAGCTACAAAGATAGGGTGATTATATTATGAATGTGAGCATTTGTCTTACCAAGGGAAAATAATTGAACTCAATATTGCACAAGGGAAACTTACCGAATTTTAGTGTTTACATATCCCCTTTAAGTGTGTAATTGAAAATTACATGCTTAAATAAAAATGTACCTAAGTGAAAAAAAACACTTTATCTTCACTTGACAGTGGTTTTGTGATGTGTTGGTGTTGGCATGCTCTATGATGTAACTTAAAACAAAGAGTGCATTTAATATCTAAGATAGAAATTAAAATTTAACTCAAAATATAGATAATGCATATAACTTTTAACTTTGAAAAAACATAAGTAAAGAGAATCAAAACATGGAGGACATACAACTACTTGTTTTATGGAGGGAAGATCCCCCAATCGTGTTATGCCTTGAAGACTTGGATTTTTATGGATATGTTAGAGGATTATGGGTGATTAATCCCTAATGTTGTGTCATAATATTTAATATAGTTTTGGTTAGATCCCTACATCAAAGATGGTGAGGAGACTAACCATGTTTCCCCCCTTTTGAAACTTTTGTATAAAGAGGTCTAGAATTTGGTTCAAAATGAACACACAAAATAATATAATAGTTATTATATTCAATTTTATGATCAAATTACACTGCACGATTCATGGCAATTATACATCCAATTATATAGCCAAACCACCTCCTAATAAATAGGGAGGTGTAATAACAATATAACCTAAAATACTATTCACGGTTATAACTAAACTCTATGAATAATATATTCTTGAAACAATATATTATAGTAATATTTATCACACCATTGGTAAATGATATTACAAATAGATATGAGCGTATTAATTTCCTAACATTCCCCCCTTAGTGCAAACATGGGAGAAAAACAATTGCACTTCTTCTACAACTTGTTGCCCATGCGTGCTCATGATCTTGACTCACTGATGGTTTTGCAAATGATGACATACAAGATCGGTATGATCCCATGCTCATCCAGTATGAACTCTTGTTCATCAAATATGGACCCCTATCCACCAAAAAAGGAACCCCTATTCTAGGTATGAATCCATATTCCATGTATGAACTTTTGTTCTAGGTATGAACCCTTGTTCATCCTCTTGAAGTATCATGATGTTGATTTTTCCTTGTGCTTTAATCTTTCCACAATATTTTCACATCAAGAAAGTTCACATGAATCTTCTTACTTTATTACAACAAGAACATACAATAAACCAAATATGAAAAAAGATAGGTACACTAAAATTGAAAGAAAGCACACTGAAAAAAAATTCCGCAACCTCATTTTACAGCCTTGTCACTTGTGGTTGGTGAGAGGACACTGCTTGTCCTCCATACTCCTGTACCTCCATCCTCTAGTGTCATGCTACTAGCTCAGTAAAATGTGAACATGAAGGACATCTATTTACGCATTAAGATTATTCTTTGCTCCCCCCCCCCCCCCCCCCACAATGTTAAACACATTATTTTCTGTACGTTGGGTAACACCGAAAATATGTCCATGAGACAATTTTTTATTTATTTTATGGACTCTCAAATTTTTATGACAACTCAAAAATTTGACAATGACACTTAATGACCACTTCACTTGTGATTTTTGAGTTGATTTTAATAAAAAAAACAATTGACTCAAAAAGAATGCCTTTGTACTTTTGAAGACTCCCAATAAAATTTTTGAATACAAACAAAAAATTGATTTACAATAAATATACACCTTGAGTATAAAATTACAAGACTATATAACAAGACTCAAACCATTGACACTTTGGGAGAAACATTTAATTGAACAAAAAAACAATAAAGGGAAATCTATGACATTTTAGTTTGGCTTGTTTCAAAAAGAATACACAACAACATCTATGACAGAAATACCGAGTCCCCACTATATAAAAAAATATAATCTATTTATTGACGACTCACATTTACTATGACCATTTGACACTTCTAATAACAAAGTTATTTTCAAACTTCAACTTTCAATATTGATGGCAATTTTAAGGGATGCATTGGATTTATAAACCAAACACTTAGAAATTTTGAATCGCAAATCTTAGAGAGCATATAACATTATTTGTATACTTCCTAGGACTATAGGTGTCTCGGTGATGCTATGGCAAGATTCGTTTCCTTTGAGGGTAGCATTGTGAGTTGACAGGATTGGTCCAGTAGTAGATAAAATGTGGATAATAATCAAGAAGTGGAGGAGAGATTCTTGCATGTGTGGCCAGATCAAATTTTTTAACCAATGTGTATTTGCACACAGACCTTTTTCACACTGAGTGCAGGTGTGACTTAATATAATTATAGTTATATGTAAACTGCTCTGATTCATCACTAATCACTAAGATCTAGAGAAATTTCATTGTGCTACGTGCCCGAATATAGAGAGATGCATGCAATGTGTAAGGATTAGAGATTGTGTGGTTCTCATGTAATGTCAATAGATGTTAGATCTACATAGATTTTTCCATGAACTAGAATGTGCTACATGTTTTGTTCAAACTTGTTGTAATGATCTCATATGTGTGAAGTTTGGATTGGGTTTAACAAAATAATAACGATAGATGATTCTGGAGAGACCTTTCATGTAGATGTATGAGAGAATGGTAATCCTGATCACTTTTTTGTATCAAATTCATTTCATGTAAAATGTCCAATGTTAAATCCTAATACAGGTTATGTTGTACATATCTAGATGCAAAAATTCAATTTATTTTCCAACTAATTTGAAATAAAAATATAATTTCTACTCCACTCCAAATGATCCACCTTTAAAAAATATAAAAAACTATGCAAGAACTATTACAATGCTTGTACATGGAACTTTCATTACTAGGGGCAAGAATATTTACAAAACTGCTCGTTATCCATATTTCGCCCCCCTAGAAAAATATTGGATCAACCACGACCCTGCGCAGAAAGAACCAGAGAACCACATTCAAACCTTGCAAACAAGTTGTAGAGGGACTCTATAATGGAGTGGCAGGGCACGTGAAAGATTAAATGACCCTATACAAGAAGAAAGAGAATAAACAACTCTGTCGAGTGAATCCATGCCTTAAATCCATTAAACATATTATAGGTAGGCTTGGAAATGGAATAACAAGGTCAGGGAAGGGGGAAATAGTGTCAAAGAATCTAGAAGAAGAAAGAGAAGAAACAACTCTGGTTCAAAGTCTTCGGGCCCTGAAATAGTTCAGAACGAGTCCAAAAATTGACTAAGTATGGATGAGGCAGCAGACGCTACCAAGTGTCGAAGCAGTGCATCTCCAAATTTGAGTCAAAGAAGGGAGGCTCAAACAAACACAAGGCCCACACATGTCCCAGGCCCGAAATGAAGGCAGAGTCAAATATAAAAGTCAAAAGGTAGATAAGGTGAGCCTAAAAAAAGGATAAGTATAGAAGTGCTAGTGGAAACCGCCACGCGTTAGCTTGACGTATCTCCAAAAGTTAGTCCGAAAGTGGAAACCCAAATGAGCACAGGATTACCACATAGTCCAAGGTCTAAAAAGGTAATAGGGGCCATTGAAAAGTCTAAGAGCATGCAGAGGTTTCCACGTGTCGACCTGATGCTCCTTCAGAGGTAAAATCCTAAGCGGGTTTCTAAGTAAGCGCGGAGCCTCCATGTGCCCCAGTTTCATACAGGGATAGGGTCAGGTTGAATAGTCAATGCTTTGAAAAAGGCCAGTGGAGATTGCCAAGTGTCAGCATGATGCTAATTCAAGAGTATAATTAAGGGGGGGCTTTCAGATAAGCGCCGGGTCACCGTGTGTCCCCAGTTAGATATATGACCCCGCTGAGCAAAGGACTTAACCAAATACATAAGGAAATCAAGTAGGTCATGGAAGAAGCCACATGTCAACCCCATGCCAATCAAAAAGAAAAATAAAGAGGCTACCGTCAGACATGCGATAGCTCTCCACGTGTCCAGTTTCAAAAGGGAGCCCATTTTCAAACTGGTTTTCCTGCTATTTTATACAAACCCGATCCAAATTTCAAATGGGCATATCTTTTGACTCGGGGCTTGAAATCTAGCAAATCTAGCACCATTAGAAAGATCTTGGCCTCGTCTACGCCATGAAGATGTGAAACTTTAAGTTTGGAAACGTTATATGGGAGAAAAATGGGGAAATGTCTTCAGGATGTTAATGCAGGATCTATTTTTCCTCAACAACCAGATCGGATTCGATCTGATCCGCCATTTCCTCCTCCTTCAAGGTTCCAAAAAAGTAATTGATGAAGTCAAAACAGATTTGGGGTGGATTTTGTAGGAGGCATTGATGACAGTGGTTGAACTTTGAGCTGGTTTTCCCCACCTCCCTCTTTCTTCCCTCTGTGTTTAATCTATAAAAGCATGGTAGGGACTCATTGTAAAGGGTTGGATGTTCTTCTATTTTACAGGCTCCCCTTTTCCTTTAGAAAATAAATTCTTGGAGTTTTAGACCCTCCATTAGATTACAACACGTTTTCTGACTTTTGGCCATTTTATAAATGCATTGTATCAAATCTGCAGAGAAATAATACATGTTTGTGGCTGATTTTTGACCCTTTCTTGTCTTCATTGCTCTCATCTGGTCTTTCATTACAAAACTAGTTATCTGTCCTTGATTATTGTATGCATTTTTTGGTTTTTTCCTATCAACAAAAAAAATGTTCATCATTCCTTTGGTGTATCACTTGGTTAACTTAGTTTTAATTTCTTGCATTCCTTTCATCCTTGTCTCCTTGGTAATATTAGATTAGGTTTAAGAATCAATCCTTTACAAATTTCACATATGCACCTAGACAAAGGAATAGGAACCAACCTTAATTTGGAGAATTTTACCATTTGCAAAGTCCCACACTTTTGGGGAAAACTAAAATGTTATGTAAATCACACAAATGATAAGTTTGAAACACCAAATTTGAGAGGTCATTTGGGGTGCTGTGATTTTGTACTAACAGTTTTGTCATGCCGGATGGGACTAAGAAGTCTCCATCTTTATTATAGTAAGATTGATTTGTGCTTGATGTGATTCTAACTTTTAAGAAGATTAAAAGTGCACATCTGGAGACTCCAAAAGGGACAAAATCCACTAGTTTCAAAGTCCAAGCTTGCCAAGTTTATGAGAAGAATACAAATAAGGTCAAGAACTAGAGAAGAGGGGACAATTTTTCCACCTGCACTTGTATCCAAATAGAAGGAGAAGGGGGAGAAGAGCCCAGAGGTATCCATCTCTACCAAGTAGAGCCTTATCAATGCCCCCTCCTAGTAGGTCATTCCTTCAATCAAGAAGGGTCCTCAGGTCAATTAGGATGGCAAAACCAAATCCTTATGTCAATTTCACTGGTAGCAGCCCACTTGCTCTGAATGCCCAAAATCCGGTCTCGGTGTCAGCATTAAAGAGCATCCATATTTCACTAGAGAAAACTAGACTTCTCCTAGTGACCACGCTTAAGACATTGCAAATGTCTATACAATCCATGAGATCATTGAGATGGAAATTGGAGTCAAGTTGCTAGCCTCTTCACTCAAGGGTAAAGCTTCAAAATGGTTAAGGATCCTAGAAGCAGGCTTTATTCAAACTTGGGACCATATGTGTAGAGCTCTTCATGACCAGTTTGGAGAAAAGGGGGATAACTTATTCTTGTTGGAGAAACTAGCAATAATAAAGAGAGCTCCAAACGAGCAGTTGAAGAATTTCAACCTCAGATTTTAATGGACCTAGGATAGGATTCCAGCGGTAGTAAAGCCCACAGAAGAAGGTGCCTTCTTATAATTTCTTAAAGCTTTAAATTATGATATTTCTCTAATGATTCAATCAATGGGAGGCACCACTCTACCTGCAGCCTATAGCCTCTCTATAAGAGCTGAAAATTGTTTAATTTAGGCTGAAATGCTTGCTCCTAGGCCTTTCATGCCTCTATACCTTGAATTAGGAAACCCAAGTACCATCCATACACCCACAGTAGCTCCTATACCTACTCCTAGGAATTAAAGTTTAGCTGAAGCCTCCACCTCATCCTATAACACCTCAAAAGAGCTTCAGGAAGTTATGAAATAGCTTCATAACCTAGGGAATGAGTTAGTAACTGTCAAAAGACAACAAGATCAGAGCTCTAGGCCATATCAGCCTCAGGCTCAATATTGGGCTAGTCCCCTGTATCAACAAAATAGACCACCAGCTCAAACTGTAAATCAGAGTCAAAACCAAGGACAACCTCAAGCTGGTAAACCTTTCAGGTCATATGATCCAAATATAGATTTAACATCAAAGGCATTAGTTCCAACACAAAACAACTTGGCACAAGAATATGATTGATGTTTCCCACACAATCAACCATATAATCAATCAATGTGCTTTAATGGTGCACTAAACCAGGCCTTGATGGTGTAAACTAGTGGTGTGTCACAAGAGTCTAGTCAAGAAGAAAATCAGCAGCAAGGAGTTGAGTGAGAGACATCTCCAAGTGAAACTATGCTTGTCAATTGGCAAGCTGAAGACTTCAGTGGATTGAATGAGTTCCCTTCTCAAAGTGTAGCTACTAATACATGGTCCAAAAGAAGAAATATTGGAGAAGGACAATCACCAAACTCAGGTAACCTTCAACCTTCCATTACTCCATAAGGTTTTGGTACTCCAAATGTAACTCCCAACATGTAGAGCCATTCCAAACAACCTTCCAAATCCACTCAGGCACCAGTTGTAACAACCCATTTGCATGAGAAAAATGTGCTAGGAAAGGGGGAAAATAAGGATAAATCATTTAATATCATTGAGAAAATGAAGAAGACAAGTGTGTATATTTCACTATGGGAGTCACTGACCATTCCAGAATAGAGGGATTTGTTGTAGACTGCTATGGCAAATTGGTCAAGCTCAAATCAACCCCCTAACCAACAAGAGAAAGTGCTTACCAATGCAGCTAAACTTGAGGGAAAAAATGGAGAACAACAAGGTAAGAACATGAGGCCTCCTCCATTCTATGTTTCATTAATCATTGGGGACAAACTGGTGCATAATTACATGATTGATTCGGGGGCAAGTAGTTTTGCAATGCCCAAACAAATAACTAATCAACTGGGTCTCCAGTATGAAGTCATCTCTAGAGGGGTTATACAATTGGATAGGACAACAATGACAATTGCTGGAGTCATCAAGGATTTGAGCCTCAAACTGTATGCCTGACACAATGTGAATGTATTATAAAATATATCAGTCATAGAATTGCCACCACATTTTGCATTGTGTTTGTCCAGGGACTTCACCACCAAATTGCAGGCTATTTGTCTGCTGACTGGTCACATATGCTTTTTAGAACAAGGTATGGAGCTAAGGCCACAATCAGATCTGAGCCCATAGCGGATTACCACATTGAGTCTTATGTACCTAGCCTAATCAATGTAAATTGTTCACCTTTTGATCAGGAGGACCCCCTAAACACTTGTGAAGAAGATACCAAGGTGGGGTGTATCCCAGACTTGACTCTCGACGAATGGGAAAACAAAAGACATGCTTTTGACCCCCATAAGGAGATGGAAGAATCTGAGCTAGGAGTCTACTGTCTACATGAGGAGAATCATCCTCTTCCTGACATCATTAAGCTAGAACACAAAGATGACAATGAAGTATGGTAATTGTTATTTGATGTCTCAAGAAGTAGGCAAGGAGACGAAGGAGGAACTATGATTGTGTTACCCCAAGGTATGAAATACTACTCAGATTTCTGTTTCCAATTTGCCTATTCAAATAACACAATAGAATATGAGGCTTTGGTTCATGGATTGCATTGGGTAAGAAAATGAGGAATAAAGAACTTGCAAGTGTTTGGTGACAGTGAACTAGTTGCTAATCAATTCAATGGAAAAAATTATGTCAAGAATGACCTGCTCAAGAGCTACAAGAATAGGGTATGGGATCTCATTGAGGATTTCGAAGCCTTCAACATTTTTTCCATACACAGGAAGAAGAATGAAGCTACTGACAGGCTTGTAGCAGTTGGAGAAACATTAATGTGGTTGAAAGCATCAAGAGGGGAAAAGGACAACCACATATCCATGTGATTGTGAGGCTAGTAGTGCCAGATAACAACACATGTTGTCAGGTGTTTGAAAATGATCACCACATCATCAATTTCTTGTAAGAGGAAGCTGAATTCTCAGCTAGGAATCAAGAAAAATTAGAGAAGAAATATGGATATCAAGTAGTGAATTTGCGTACAAAAAAACTTCCCAAAGGTTTGGTGACATTGGAATCTATCTTCAATTGTAATGATCAATTTCAAAAAGAGAAGGATAATATACAGATCAAAGGAGAAGATTCAAAGTCAATTCTATTTGGAGAAGGCAAAATACTTCAAATTGGCAAAGTGGCCACTGATCAAGAAAGGTATGAATTCATGCAAATTTTCCAAGAGTTTCCAGATGTATTTTCTTGGAGCTATGAAGACCTAAGAGGGTTCAATCTGAAGCTAGCACAACACACAATTGAACTAGATCTAGATGCTAAGCCCATCAGCAAAAAGCAGAGACCAGTTAATCCACACATTGAACCTTTGATGAAGAAAGAGCTAAACAACTTGATAGAGGAAAGTATTATATTTCCAATCAAACACTCAAGCTCGGTTGCAAACTTGGTCCTAGTCAGGAAGAAGAATGAAGAGATTAGATTATGTGAGGACTTTCGAGACTTGAACAGAGCATCACTTAAGGACCACTACCCACTCCCCTCAATAGAGCAGATTTTGCAAGTAGTGTTTGGATCAAAGAGATTCTCTCTCCTAGATGGCTACTCAGGGTATAACTAGATAATGGTGAAAGAAGATGATCAGTTCAAAATGAATTTCACCACTAAATGGGGCACCTATGCCTACAAAAAAATTCCATTTGGATTGTTTAATGCTAGAGCCACTTTCCAAAGGGCAACAGATATGGCATTCAAAGGGTTGATCAACAAAATAGTACTGATATATCTGGATGACATCACTATGTTCTCCAAAAATGTAGTGGACCACCATTTTTACCTAAGACAGGTATTTCAAAGATGTATGAGATTCGGGGTATCATTGAACCCTAAAAAATACATATTCTTGGCCCATGAGGGAAGGCTTCTAGGCCATATTGTGTCAAAGGTGGGTTTGGAAATTGAACTAGAGAGGGTTGAAGAAATAAGAGCATTTCCATTACCAAGCCATAAGAAATCTCTTCAAAGCTTCTGAGGAAAGATTAATTTTGTCTGCAGCTTTGTACTAGACTTTGCTTCCCTTGTCAAGCCAATAACGTTGATGTTAAAGAAGAACTTGGAATTTAGGGTGGCTAGCTAAAGGAAGAGAAAGATTTGAGGCCATCAAAGAAGATATATCACAAGCCCCAACTCTCGTGAATCCAAACTTCTCTAAATACTTCATACTATATGCCTTTGGTGGCAGTGACACAATTTCTGCAATCTTAGTACAACAGAAAAAAGAGGGTATAGAGCATCCAATTGCCTTCTTCAACCAAGGTTTGGAAGATTATGAAGTGAGATACTCCTTCATCAAAAATCATGTCCTTGCAGTGATCAGAGGGTTAAAGAAGTTTAAACATCTGGTTTCAAATAATAAAATCCAACTGTTAGTCTCCCATGTAGGAGTTAAAGACTTCTTTCTCAGCAAGGATTTGAATGAAAAATGTGCAGGATGGATCACTCATGTCATGGAGTATGACATTGAGATCAATGTTACTAAGATGGTCTATGGGAAGGGTTTTTGTGAAAAACTTTCCTTGAGTCAACAAGGTGAAGCAAATGGTGAAAAGGAAGCTATTTTTGTCCTACAAAATAGTCAAGAGGGAGAAAATGATGATGTGCCCACTTCTTGTTGGACTCAAAACATTATGCACTTCTTACAATTAGGCCTATGCCCTCTAGAAATGAGTAAAACAAAAAGGAGACAACTTCAGACTACAAGCCATCCCATACGTGCTTATTGATGGCGTCTTGTTCAAAAGGGACATCAATGGTGTTTTGTTAAGATGCATTAGGATAGATCATATTGAGAGAGTGTTACAAGAGTTCCATGTTGGAGCAGCTGGAGGCCATTTTTCTCCATATGTGACAAAACTCAAGATCATGAACACGAGTTATTATTGGTCCATGGTGTTTAGTGACTTCTATACATGGATCAAAAAGTGCAAGAACTGTGTGTTATTCATAGGAAAAGAAAGGATAGTAGCACTTCCATTGCACCCAATTTTAGTTGACCATCCATTCATGCAATGGGGATTGGACTTCATTGGGGTCATCAATCCAAATTCGAGCCAATGCCACAAATGGATTCTGGCAGCAATAGACTATTTCAACAAGTGGACCAGTAACAGTGGCACTCAAAGAAGCTAATGAGTCTAGCATACTAGATTTATATGAAGGGATAGTGACCATATTTGGAGTGCCAGCCATAATTATATCAGAAAATGCATTGGCATTCATAGGTTCCAAAATCATAAAATGGGCTGTTAGGAATGAGATTTACTTGAGCACTTCATCAAACTATTATCCTCAAGGTAATGGCCAAGTTGAGTCCACAAACAAGAACCTATTAAGGATTGTCAGAAGAAATCTTGATGAAAATAAGAGAACTTGGCACATACAACTCAAATCAGTCTTATGGGCTGTTAGGAAAACACCCAAGAGGTCTACATGTAGATCTCCATTCAAAATTGTCTATGGGAAAGAGGCAGTGTTGCCTATATCACTTGAGTTTCCTAGCATTGGTGTAGACACCTATAATTACGCAAAAACAATTTAAATACTTAAATTGCACTAATTATCTCCCTTCCTGCAAATTGGTGACATACTGTCAAAAGTGCTCACCTTCTCTCCTGATCGTCATTAATTAATTACACTACGCTAATTAATTAATTCGTCTATCCAACAAATACCCTAATTAATGACCTTCCGTTAATAAATCCCCCCTTCTATCTAGACTAATTAATTATTATTAATTAATTAGCTTCCCCTTTCATTAAACCAATAAATCAATATTTAATCAATTTAATCCCCTTCTATAGTCTAAACCATGCTAATATTCCTCTAAAAGCTTCTATAAGCTTGCACATCTATTAATTAAATCATCTTGATTAATTAATGAGCCCCCTTTATCCACATGGGTCACTAAAGGATAGGCTAAACCCTCCTAAAGTTAACTCAACCCTATCTAAACCCCCCTTATCCATAACTAACTCAATATCCCTATTATCCCACATGTAAAGGGATGTAGTGGTTCTCTTTATCCATTGGGCTATATAAAGAGCCCTCCTCCAACCTTTACACTTACACCTAAATTCCTTGAGAAGAAAAAAGCAAAGCACATAGCAAATAGACTAAAAGTCTTTCCTTTGTTATTCTTGAGAATTCACCATTTGAAGAGCTAAGCCTCCTTTCTTGAATTTTCTAGCTAAGTGCTTGGGTCATATGGAAATATTCAAAGGGTCTTGTAGCCAAGCTTTGATGAGCTCCCATTCCTAGGTTCTTGGATATCAAAAACAACCAATTTGATTGCCATGGAGTCTACATAGGTCCATTTGATTTTGTTTTCAATCAAAATATTAGAGGTTCTTGACAATTAGCATGTTAGTTTGATTTATGCTTTGAAGTTCTAATGCAATAATGTTATTGTCCACCCTTTCTTAACTCTTATCTTGATGGTGTTTTAGATTTTGATTTAGCTTTGTTAATTAACACTACTAGGTGTTAGTTTTAATTTCCTTAACTTAGTTGAACAAAACCATGCACACATTTGGCATGCCTGGTGGGACGCTAGTCCCTTGGCATTTTAGTTTGAATTCTATTGTTTTGGCTAACTTTTGATATGCACATATAGTAATTAATGTCCATTTTCTTGGGATTTTTGCTAATATTATATGTGTAGGTTCTCATTCATAGTCATCATTTTAATGGGTTGTTGCCATTTTCAAACTAACTTGCTAAAATTTGAAGTATTGTGAGCTTTTTTGTGTTTTTTTTTCAGTATTTTGGTTGCAGGAGTGGTGTAGGTGCACTAACAGGAGCACATGTACACTTATGCTGGAGCAAGCACCTCTGGGTGGCGTAGGCACATTTTCTGAGCCTGATCTCTGTTTGTTGACCCTGGAAAACATACACTTACCCCTACCCTAACCAGGGCGCAAGCACACTAACCCAAGTGCAGATGCCATTTCGTATTGTACCTTCACTGCAACGTAAAAACCTTGTCAGATCAGTGCATACACACTAAACTAGGCAAGAATCTCTCTGGTAGTGTAGGCATTTTCTGGTAGTGCAACATGCTCTATCAAAAATTGTCACTTATTTTAAATCGATTGTGGCACACACGCACTTATCGTGGCACAGGCACATCTCTGGTAGCATAGGTGCTCTATCAGATCCCCACATTGTTTTTACCTCCGTGGTGCACACACCCTGATCCAAGCCCACCCACCTTTCTGGTAGCATAGGTGCACTGTAAGTAGAAAACAGAGAGTAGCGCATCCACCCTAACCCGTGCATAGACGCCAAAACAGGGGCGCATGTGTCTTTCTATTTTCTTGAGGTTAAGGTGTTAAGGTGCTAACTTTCTTGCAGGTTTTATCTAATTAAATACTCATTTTTATAGGGTGTTTTTACATGCTTTTACTAGATTAGTTAAACTTTGCATGTTTTCTTATAGGAATAAGATCGACGTATGCTCTTCCCTTGGGTCCCTTGGGGTGATCTTGGGAATTAGAAATGATTCTTAGATCTTTTTGATGCTTTGAAATTGTTAGGAATATCTGGATTGGAATGGGTTAACTTGGTGTGTTTGAATTAAAGTGTTTTTCCATTTGATATCTTCTTGGATTTTGGAAACATCATGTATGCTCTTCTCTTGCGTCCTTGGACGATCTTGAGAATCAGAAATTATGTTTACTCTTTTTATGGAAAATTACTAAAACTCGTTGTGCAGGACCAAAACACATGCTTGTCAAAGAAAGGTGGAATTGAAACAAAGTCAAAAACTACTAATACAGTTGTCATACAGGTTGCCAAAAGGTGTTCAAGAAAACCACACCTAATTAAACAAGATAAAAAAAAAAACATATTCAAAACACTGTATTGTAGGTTTCAGAAAAGGGTACGTCCCTATCCGCTCAACTAGAACATAACCCCTTTGGCATAACACCTTAAGCTACAACAATGGGGGTGGTTATAGGAACCCCAAAGTAGTCCACGCAAGAGGGAACCTTGTGGACAAAACATGGGAAGTGCTCCGCACTACCTACTTGACTAGTGATTCCTTGTGAGATAGCGTTACCGGTTGTCTGTATGGTGACCCCAGTGATAGTACACGTAGACACACTAGTTTGCCTACTGTTCTTGAAGGGGGTAAAGTAAAGCTGAGATACTCCCAAGATAGTCAGGACTGTTTGGGTAAATCGCACTTGCTTAAGACAAATTTGTAACACCTGGGGTGAGAGAACCACCTAGGAAGATATTCTTTGGCTAGGAGCCCACTTTGACCATTTCAAACAGTGTTGAGTTGTGAGCCATCTTTTATCACGAAACATGTGACGTGTTACTTTTGTCTTAGTTTTTCACTTGTCTTAAGGCGAGGTGAAACTCTGCCGAAGTGAAGCCAACATTTTTCATCGCCCTTTTGATCTAATTCCTTCACATTCTTTTGACACTTTGTTGATCAAAAGAAGGGTGACTACCTTTGTGTTACCAATCGATTGTTTCTGCCACACTTTTTTATCCGTTTATCACCCATCCATGTTTGCGGATGGGTAAGTTAAACATCTAAAGTGTGTGGAGGCATATTCATATCATTGGTGGCCTTTGTGATCTTGATACCCACGTCAAGATCATCATTGTAGTTAGGCGGGGTTCATCATCTTGAACTTCCTTAGAAAGGTTACCTTGTTTGTATCGTATCACTACAATTTTGGTATTTACGTCTTGTTTCTTGTAAACTTGACCTAAATATCCATATTGTAAGGTTATGCTACACACATTTTAACAATTCTTAGTTATACTTTAAGCTTTTAGTTCGGCTCTATTATTACCTCAATTTTGAAGAGTGCTACGTGTTACCACTTGTGCGTGTTATATCAATATCATCTTGATATCAATACCTTACTTTCTCACAAAGTTTGGTTAACATATCTTGGTGACATTGTTGTGTCACTCACAAATTGTAACTGGCACTTTTTGGGATATAGGTCTTAATCGAATTTGAGCTCACTTTTAGTATACCTTGTTAGGAGGTCAAATTAACTTCTTGTATTTACTTACGTCTTGTTCATTCTCTTGAACTTGGCATAAGTGAGAACATCTTGTTAATTATCTTGCGATACCAAAATACTTTTTGGAACACAGTCTAGGAAGTACTTCATTCATTTGATAGGCTTAGATACCAAACATTTGTGTCACTATTGATTTATCACTCTATCACATTGGTATTCTCACATTTTTTTTACTCATTCATATTCTTGACATTCATCTTGCATTTCACTTAGGTGTGGTCACAAAGTTTTGAACACATTTACAACTTACCTTAGTGAAACTATTGCAAGTCATGGCTCCCAAAACATGATTAGGACTCAAGAAATAAACATACGAGGAGCAACAAGCGCAAGCTTGGGAAGCCTCAAACAGACAAGGGTCAAACCCTTTTATTGGACATGATCTAGGGCCTTTATTTTCCATGGAAAAAGAGGTAGAAGAGTCACGACATGGTCGATCATAGTGGTAATGAATTGGAATCCCCACATGTGGAATTTGACTTTGACCCCACCTTGTTAGATGATTTCCTTTTTAGAAACAAGGATAGGGTACTAGCACAGATTGTAGAATTAGGGGCCAAAATGCCCACTACAAATGAAACAATCCCACCTACGAATAACGCTAATGAAGAGGAGCGACCTCTTACCAACATGGAGGAAATTTTAACACACGGACATGCTTCTACCTCCAACACAGGAAATGATAATGTAGTGGGACATAGAATACCCTTTATCAAAGTGCCACATAAAATTAGGTCTGGACATGAGAATGTTGAAGAACCTCCACAATATGAGGAAGAAGAGGAACATTTGGGAGAAGAGATCACCATTCAACAATAAATAAGCAACCTAAGCTGACAATTAGCCTTGCTAACCTATCATGTACAAAAGGAAGCAGGCAAGAATGTCCAAAAACCAAGGCCTAAGGTCAAAATCAGTGAACTCCATAGGGAAAATCAAGGAGAAGACAATGCGGATTATCAACATGTATATATCCCAACTTCTCCTACTAAAGAACAATTTCTCACACAAGAAGTGCAATCCATGAAGGCAACACTTGCAAGCCTTCAAGAGAGAAATGTGGGGAGCATTAGAAAGTATCAATATGAAGAACTATGTCCCCATCCTTTTGACAAAGCTATGACACTTCAACCTTTCCTTAAAAAAATTGACATGCCAAAATTTGACAAATATAGGGGAAAGGGATACCCACGAGACCATGTCAAATATTTCTATATGGCATGTCAAGAGGTGTCCTATAGTGATAATTATCTCATACGACTCTTTCCCAAGAGTCTAGGAGGTCAAGCCTTGGAGTGGTTTACTGTGTTTGCCTCGTGGGTCTATTTTTATCTGGCCAGAATTGGCAGAAAGGTTTGTGCGTCATTTCTCATACAACATAGAAAGTGATATCACCATGGCAGATTTATGTGGCACCAAACAACGCCCTAATGAGACTTTCACTAGCTTCCTACAATGGTGGAGAGGGATAGCAAGTCGCTTCCCTTGCGCTTTCCCTAAAAAATAGTTGGTAAGTATCTTTGTGCCCAACCTAAATCCAGACATTGCTTTCCACCTTCAAATGCATTGTGTTTGCACTTTTGAGGAGGTCATTGAAAAGGGTGTTCAAATAGAGAAATCCCTTATTGCTAAGGAACTCTTAAGTCACAATCTAAGGATAATCAAAATGTTAAACCTACGGAGAAGCCAAAAATATTTAACAAAAACAAAAACGTGGTGGGAGATGGGATCACGGATTCCAAACGTGTACAAACGGTCCAAACCGGTCAACCTTTTAAACTAACCAAAGGACCTATTCAAACCACCACAAAAATGAAGAATGTTCACCCCTCTCAATGAGAATTTTTCGGTTATATTAAAACAATTGGATGTGGCTCACATGGTGACATATCCTATGACACAACCATTTGATGACAATGCTCCAAAACCATCATGGTACAAGGAGCATGACTATTGTGAATTACATCATGTCAAGGGACATAAAACAAACAAATGTTTATGACTTCGTCACTATATCCAAGACCTCATTGACAATGGGGAGATAGAGGTGGATAACCCAAAGAAAACTCCAACACCCAATGAAAAGATGGGGATATATAAAGAGCCATTTCCCAAACATGGTAAATCAGAAGAGTCAAAGCCAGATCAGGGAGAGTCATCCCAGAGTTATAAAGCAGTGAATTACTTATATACCAAAAAATACAATAATCATTATGATTCACTTATTGGATGTATTCACTCTCCTAATGACCAGGTGAACACCATTCGAATCAAGGGAAAGGATTGTGCCACGGTAACAAGGAATGCCCGCCTTTTGATTCCTAAACCTTCTCCATCAACCCCACAAAATGGTAGGTACAACCTCTTAGAGCAACTTGAGAAAACATCTACCAAGATTTTGATCTTGGACCTTCTTAAGATTTCAAATGTACACAAAGAAATTTTGTACCAAACTCTTCAGGGGTCAGGAGTGCCACTAGAGGTAGATCCTACACATCTTCAAGCCGCAGTAGCAAACATTGTGCCAACTAAACACATTTCCTTCAATCATAGGGAAATCCCTATCAAAAATCCAATGCATAATCTCCCTTTGTATATTGAGGTAGTTGTTACCCGCAAGAAGATCAAACGGGTGCTTGTGGACAATGGATCAGGGTTGAATATATACATGCTGAAGTTGGTTAAGCAGCTGGGACATACTGAAGTAGACCTTGAGTCAAACATCATCACTATCACCACTTATGACAACACAGAAAGGGAGTCAGCAGGCACAATCACGTTTCCCATGGAAGTGGGTACCACTTGTCATCAAACAAAGTTCCATGTCCTGGACTTGGAACTTCCATATAATATGCTTTTAGGATGACCATGGATTCATGCCATGCAGGTCTGTGCCATCAACATTTCATCAATGCATTAAACTAAAGCATGAGGGACACACTATTACAATACAAGGAGATTCAGAGCCCTTCACTCATTACAGAGCTCTCGATAGTTTTTACACGTAAGGGTACATATGCATGTCCCTCTGCCGATATAGTTGTCCCTCTCCAATCTAAAGCCATGGAATCTCAGGTAGATTCAAATTCTCTTAGTTCTTGTGCCCATGGTGCCTCTACATCAACCTCTCCTTTTGATTCATGGGAGATGAAGGTTCTAGAATATGGCTATGGAGAATATAATGTGCAACAAGCCCTCTTGGTTTCAGACCTCTCATTGTCACCTAAGACTAGAGGTCGACCCAACTATCACTTCAGAAGACCTAGAAATGAGCAAACTATTGGGTCATTTTTACCTGGAGGCTTTCTGGCTGAAGAAAAATTATTGGATCCACCTATAATTTGGGTCCTAGAGGATACTCAGCCAACCTGCTATCAAACCCCTGAATACGAGAAATCTAGTAAAATGATGTACTCCATGGGCTACAAGGGCCTAAGATGTGGAAGAAATGAGCAAGGACAACAAGAACTAGTGCCTCTCCCACATTTTAAAATAGAAATATACGGCATTGGAATTCACCCTTATGGGGCACACCCCAATGATCAAGATGCTACTTGCTCTGAACATGAGGATAGCTCTAACTATCTAGACAGTGATACAGACTCCCATTATAGCCAATATGAGGATCTTACCTCCACGAACCTATTCATGAATACCATTGTCCTAACCATAACCCCTACAGAACCTACACTTGACCTTGTTTACCCTTCCCTTGTTGAATGGGACCAACAACGTCATATGCCACTAGATCTATTTGAGAATGATGAAGCTATCACAGAGTTCATGGGCATTCGGGATACAATTCCCATTGGAGACCACAAAAAGGGATTCTATATTGACTTGGATACCTGCGCTTACTTTGGTGAGGAGGCTAAGCTTTGTGGTCAACAAAACTTAAGAAAAAGTGAGGGAAAAAGTTCCAACGTAAAGCCTCGGCAAAAATCAAAGTCCAAGTCGCACAGTGAAAACTTCTTTGAGGCACTGGCTGACAAATAGGTGCAAAAATCAAAGGACAATAAAAAGGACCACACCAAGGATGAAAATCTCATGGAGACATCCTTGGATGAAGATCTCAACCTTCCTCCTGATCCTACATGTATGGAGGACTTGTCAAAGTTGCTAGTAGAAGAAACTATCGATGTAAACATTGGTACATAAGAAGACCCAAAAATAGTCAAATTGGGAGCATCACTCTTGGCACGAGGAACATAAAACAGTTCACCATGATGCTACGGGAGTTTATAGATGTATTCGCATGGTCCTATAAGGATATGCCAGGCTTAGATCCAACTTTGGTTGTGCACAACTTAGTTGTACATGCAGATGCTAAGCCTATTAAACAAAAGCTCAGAAAGATGCACCTAAGGGTGGCCCTCCTGGTTAAAGAGGAATTAGAAAGATTGCTTATGTCAGGATTCATTCGGCCTATTGATTACTCTGAATGGATATCCAACATCGTCCCTATCTAGAAAAATCCCTATCGGGATCAGGATCTACATGGATTTTAGAGACATTAATAAGGCTTTCCCTAAGGATGATTTTCCACTGCCAAATATTGATATGATTGTGGATTCAATAACATGATATGAGATGCTATCTCTTATGGATGGCTTTTCAGGATACAACCAAATCAAGATAGTTGATGAATATTAGCACAAGAATGGCTTTTACAACTCCTTGGGGTACCTTCTGTTATCAGGTAATGTCGTTTGGGCTTAAAAACACGAGAGCTACTTATCAGAGGGAAATGATGGTAATTTTCCATGATATGATCCATGATATAATGGAAGACTATGTGGATGACATCCTCAGAAAATATAAGACAAGAGAGGATCACCCTATTATTTTGTGGTGTATCTTTGAGCATGCCTACGAGAGTACAAAGTCTGGTTAAAACCCAAAGAAATGTGTGTTCGGCGTGCTATCGGGAAAATTATTGGGCTTCATTGTATCAAGAAGGGGAATTGAGGTAGACCCTGCTAAAGTGTCTGCTATTACTGATATGCCTCCTCCTAAGAACATTAAGCAACTACGTAGCTTGCAGGGAAAAATATAGGCTATTCGCCACTTCATCTCCCAGCTTGCTGATAAGTGTCATTCATTCACCCACCTGCTTAAAAAGGACATCACCTTCATCTGGGGACCAGAGTCAACAATATGCCTTTGCTTTGCTTAAACAATACTTGGCTAATCCATCTGTCCTCGTGCCTCCAACTCCTAGTGAGACACTCTTGCTTTATATTTCTACTACTCAATTTTCTATTGGTGTGCTGCTCACCCAATACGACCTTGGTCACAAAGAAAAAGCGGTGTACTACCTCAGTTGCACTCTCATTGCTTATGAGCTCAACTATCCCCAAATTGAAAAAGCTTGTTTGGCTGTTGTTTTTACTTTTCAAAAACTTTGCCATTATCTATTGAATACCAAAACCAAGCTTATATCCAAAGTTGACCCGCTCAAGTACTTGCTATCTAAACCCACCCTCACGGGTAGAATGGCTAATTGGATCATTCTACTAAGTGAATTTGACATAGAGTTTGTGCATCAGAAGTTTGGTTAAGGGACAAGTACTCACTGATCAATTAGCAGAAGCACCTTTGTCAAGGCACTGAACCTTTGAATCTGGATCTGCTAGATGCCTCATTGCTATACATTGAAGAATTTATCGTATGGCAGATACACTTTGATGGATCTTTTACTTTTCATGGTTCAGGAGCAGGTGTGGTCCTCATTACTCCTTCTAGCGATCCCATACCTTAGGCTTTTCATCTTGGTTTTCCTTACATGAAATTTAACATCACAGAGTATGAGGCACTTATCATAGGGATGAAGCTCACCATCAAATGGGACATTCACCATGTCAAGGTTGTGGGTGATTCTCAGTTAATTATCAAGCAAGTTAATGATGAATACAAGGTTAAGGATGAAAAAATCATACCTTACAAGAAGCTGGTAGAAACTCTGAAAGAGTACTTTGTGCGCATCACATTTGAACAGATCCCAAGAGTGAAAAATAGATCAGTAGATGCTATGGAAACAGTGGGTTCTATGCTCCGCATTCCACCAGGAAACAATGACATGCCATTCTTTGTGGAAAATCTATGCCATCCTGTATACGACATGCCAGAATCTTGTCTGGCTTGTGATGTTGTTGGTCCCAATTCCCCATGGTATGAGCCCATCTTTACCTATCTCAAGGACAACATGTTCCCTCTCGACATCTCTCATTCTGAGAAACAAATCCTAATTCACCAAATAGCCCATTATACCCTTTTAGGAGGTACGCTTTATCATCATGGCTATGATGGGAATCTGTTACGTTGTCTCGATATGACAGAGTCGGTCCAAGTGATCAAAGAAGTACATGAAGGGGTATGTGGAGCACATACTAATGGAATGGTTTTGGCCAAGAAATTGTTAAGAGTAGGCTACTATTGGCCTACCATGGAAACTGACTGTTGTAACTATGTCAGAAAGTGTGTACTTTGTTAGAAGTATGGAAATTTTATCCATGCTCCATCACAGCCATTACAACCCATCACCACCCCATGGCCATTTTCTAAATGGGGACTTGATTTGATAGGGAAGCTTACCCCTACTTCATCTGATGGCCATACCCACATCATCACGGCTACTGAATACTTTACCAAGTGGGTGGAGGTTGTCCCTTTAACCTATGTAACAGGAGCTCAGATTTCCAAATTCATCATGAATCATATCATTTGTCCGGTATGGCATTCCTGCAGCCATTGTTACTGATAATGGAAAGTCATTCAAGAATAAAATGGTAAAGGGTCTCTGTCATCGGTTCCAAATCAAGTTAAAATGGTCTACACCATATTATCCCCAAGGTAATGGAAAGGATGAGGCCACAAATAAGACTTTGGTGTGAATAATGGAGAAAATGGTAAGTAAGACAGGTCGTAATTGGCATTTGCAAATCCACCCAGCTCTTTGGGCTTATAGGACCTCTATTCACACTCCTATGGGTGTGATGCCATATTCTCTAGTATTTGGGACTGGAATCTATCATCCCACTAGAAATTGAACTTCCTTCCCTAAGAATCTATCTTAGGGATTATCTGGATAAGGATGAATATTACCAAGTGGCTAGATTGACTCAGTTAGATATCCTAGATGAGAATCGCATCCGCACCCTTAATCACCTCAAAGTCTATCAGAATAGAGTTTCTAGAAACTATAACAAAATCATCATACCTTGTTAGTTTGAGGTTGGTGATTTGGTCATGAAGGAGAATCAATTCAACACAAGGGTAGAATGAGAAAATGAAAGGAAATTTTGAACCACATTGGTTAGGACCTTATGTTATAGTGGCCAAGTATGGCACAAGAGCATATAAACTCACTCACCCCAATGGTGATGAGGTCCATGAGCCCATGAATGCCATGCACCTTAAGCGGTTCTATGCTTAAGCATGGCATGAAGTTTAAAAAAGAAAAAGAAAATAAAAAAACATGGTAAAATAATCAAAATACAAAAAAATCAAAAAAGAGAAAAAGAAAAAGAGAAAATAGGTCATCCATAAGTGAAAACCACACAATTGTGGCTCTTTGGATAGGTCCTTAGGTGAAAACCAATTTTCAGACACCTTGGGAGGATTCATTATTCACAAGCATCTTACGTCTTGGGGGTACTTTTTCTTAGCTTAGAGTTAGTTCCACGCCTACCTATGGGATTCCGCTATGAGCCCAACCTTGTCAGGCATTGATCTAGATTTATCTCTTTTTATTCATCTGTAAAGGGCATGGCCTTTGTCTTTTCCCTATATTACACTAGGGGCACTTCTGTGATTTCACCTTCCTGTTCATCAGTGCACGTGACATCTGCCCTTGTATATTCCCCATCTAACACTGGGGGCATCCACACTTTCTTGATTACTTGTGCATAGATCTGGAAAAATGTTAGAAAAAAATACAAAAAAATAATCAGAAAATTGTTTCACAAAACACAAAAAAAAAATAGAAAATTATTTCACAAAACACAAAAATAATAGAAAATTATTTCGCAAAAAACCTAAACAATAGAAAATTATTTCACAAACACCTTAAACAATAGAAATTTTTTTCACAAAACAAACCTTGTAAAAACATTTCTTTAGTTTACTTGCATTGTCTTGTTTCTTTCTTCGCTTGTTTGCTTGTATAGTTGCTTCATGCTTATACATTTGTGTTCGTTTGTTGCTTGAGCGTACTTTGTTAAGATTAATCTTTTCTTGATAAAATTAGGTTTATTCCTAGCTTGTGCATATTGAAGTTTGTTTTTGCATGCTAGTGAGTCATGTTACATTGTTCATTATGTTCTTTATTAACATTTAATTGTGTTTGCTTGTTGCGTGTGCATCGTTTGTTATCACATTATGATATTTCCATCAATATCATCACATTTAACGTCATCTACACATCAGATATAAAGAAAAAGCTACGTATACGTCATACATGAATGCTAATCTAATAATCACATATCGTATCATTAACTGGGGGCAAGAGGGATTGCAAATATCAAAATCTATCCCCCCACACCCATATCATCGTATCATCCCATGTCCACTAAGTCTAGCACATCACATGAAGCAAATACATTTGATATAGCTAAAATATATATCATCTAGGAATCAAAACACATATACATGTCAAATCAAAGCAGGATACATCACAAACACATTTGTCTATCCATGAAATCCATCAAGAAATACCAAATAAAGGTTCAACATCTCATACAAGAATGTCATATAAAAAAAATGTCTATATGTATATACATGTGTGTGGTATATTTGCATTAAAAATGGGTATACATCGATGCTATACATCAAAAATGCCTTCATCAGAGGTGTACAAAAGAGATGATATACATCAATCACCAAATACAAAAGCCTTCTTTAGAGGCATGTGTCAAAACTGCTATAAAAATAAAGAATGGTGTACATCGAGCACAATCTACTCATAGCCTTCATCAAGAGGTGTATGTAAAAATACAATCATCAGGGCTGACTCGAGCCCTCTGAGGGAGTGGTTGGTTTGTCTTGTTGTTGTGGCATGGCATGAGCATTGCTGGCTCTCATTGGCCATGGCTAATCCACTGAGGCCTGAGGCCTCTCGGATCTAGTCCCTCTACTCAACTGTTGGCTATAGGAAGGTGCCCAAAACTCATCCGACACTACCTCAAAGTATAATTGATCTGTAGTAAGATGCTATGCCCTCTGCTATAGCTAGGTCTCTGTGCATTTGGGAAGTCACCACTATACCATCTGTGCGTTGGAAAGATGCTATCTCTACTGAGGCTCAGGTAAGCTCAGTTTGGCCCACTATATTCTCTACTCTAAACATATCTTGCTCTAGTATCACGGGCTACAGCTGGGCTTGTGTCTGCTGGTATAGACCTATATCACCTGAGCCATCTGCAAGGCCATTTGTCGTATATGTTGAAAGTGAACAACACTGTCACCTCCTTGGCCATCCTGAGCCCAAGCCTGATCCCGCTCAGCTGTCACTACTAAAATCTGAGCTCAGGCCTGGTATCTCTCTGTTGTGGCCTGGTCTCGCTCTACTAGAGCCTACTGTAACTTTTGTTGTAAAGTGGCTGGCTATGCCATTGGGGCCTATCCCTACACCGCTTTGGACGATTGTCCCTGCTCTAATACTCTGGGCCTAGGAAGCTATGCAAGTCCCTGTCCTGGTCCCTGCGGCCTCGGTCCCTACACTTGTGCAACACCCTGCTTGTCATGTGGTAACCCATCAAATTTATCCTTTGGGTCACGGGATACTACACCATCTCTCATATCACTACCATGCCAAATCTCTCTCAGTGGTTAAGCGCCTACTACCCAGGCCTCCTCTGGGATAGACAAGCGTAGGGGTAAAATAGTAGCATACCAGGTCTAGTAATCTACAATAGTTCCTGGATCTCTAACTTGTAGCATTGGATCCCATACCTATGGAGCCACCTGTAAGAAACTGGCCCTGGCTTGGGTCACCTGTATGTGTGGCCCCATGGTTTTCCTCTTAGAATCTCGACGGGCATACCATATGTCTGGCTATAGAACCCCCTACACTATGCCTAGCTATTGCTGACATCTATCTACCCTATATAGCTCAATAATATAACTCCAACTGCCAAGAAGGAAATTCTCCACAGTGAAAATGCTGAGCTCTACTACATCCTCTAGCCATTGTATCTACATGTAGGGTCTCCATATGATATCTCTATCTGGTAACTCATCGAACTCTCGCTGATATCTGTATAAGCTACCTAGGTGACATCACCACCTACTGAAACCCATGCCATATAAGATGGCTCCTCTGGAGCTTGAACATGTAGGGTACTTACAAGATGCTCGATGGCTATGTGGTCCCATGACCAAATCTGCAGCAGTGAGGCAGGTCCCACCGTCTTTTGACAGTGGTAGGTGATAAGATGTAGGTCCCAATAAAGGTACGCCAGTATACAATGTCCCCAGCAATAGCACTCACCACTGAATATCCCGTGTACTAGGGTCATTAAACCTCTCAGAAAGGATGTCCTAGTCTTATCAGTGAGTAAAAACCCATTGATAAGTGACATATATATAGAGGCCCTCGGTGCAGTGTCAAGTTTGTGATGCAATCATGTAATGCAACAATCATACTGTCATGCAGTATGTCATCTTGATCAAACAAATCCCTGACAACTTCTTTGATCTGCCCAAGGTCAGAAGTATACTTGATCAGTGAACCCAGGATGGGCACATGGAGAATCTACCATACATCCTCTAAAGTCATGCTCATCTCCCCAGTAGGGAGTCAGAAACACTGGTTCTCGCTATGCCATCACTCAACCAATGTAGTAAGTAGCCCATGATCTAGCATGATCAAAGCCATCCGAGACACAGGGCCTAGGCCCATTTCCTCTAGGATAATGGCTATTACACACTAGTCTCATCGATGCATGCTCCCCTCTAGCTCGACGATACGTGAATGATGTTCCCGCGTCTGAAGAACTAGCAAACATCTTTGTAAAATCATTCCATTCATCAGTTACCAACATTTCCTCTAAATTCTACTTAGCCTTTTTAGGGTTAACCCAAAAATCCTAATTTTTCTTCTAAATGCCATCATTTTTGGCATTTTCCTATCTATCCTCTATCTACCTAGTGCGCCTGTGCACCCTTTGGGGTGTGTACACCACCCTTTCGGCACATGTGCATGCACACAGCCGCTTAAGGGCACTTGCGCCATCATTTGGGTACCTGTGCATGCGTGGACCCTTTGTGTGTGCACTACAATGAGGTGTGTGCACTGATGCACACATGTGTAGCATGTACATGTGTGTAGGTGTGTGGTGTGTGTGCCTACATGTGTGTGCATTTTCACTAGGATGCCTACGCCACCTTTAGTGCACCTGCACCTGCGTGCATGTACATCGACGTGACCTCTAACCCTAATTCCTACTTCTAGGGCATTCATTGCAAAATTGACAAAGAGGGTTCAGATACGCACAAAGACACCATCATCGGCATGCCACAGATACCCTCAGAATGTGTCTTCCCATATTAATCGGTCTTGTGCTATCACCATCATCCCCGTCATTGTCAGAGCCTCGTGGTAAAAACTCAGCAGTGGTCGGTAACAAATGAATTGCTAGCAGTGATTTACCCCCCCAAGGTGGGGTGGATTAGGTTGTTTTTCACCGCCGTGAGTGCCTGGAGGCTCATTTTGACCACCGTTTTCTCCACTATTCACCGTTGAATAATTATTTTTCACCGTGCTGGGGCATTTTTTTCCATTTGGTACCACTTTCTTCTCACAAGGACAATTTTTATTGCTCCTAGGTGATTTTTCTTCTTATCCAAACTCTTGTAAATAATTATTTTCAAAAATAATTATTTTATTAATTTTTACACTATACAGGGAGATTATTTGTCGCATGTTGCTTCTTTCTTCCCCTAGGGCATTTTATTTTGCATCTAAGCACTTCCTTCTATTTCTTTTATTTTCTTCAACTTTCCATCACATCATGGAAAACAAGAAACTATATATATATATATATATATATATGTATATATATATACATATATATATATATCACTTCAAAAATCCAAAAACAGAGCAAAATCTCTCACAAAATCCTAAATAGTAAAAAAAACCTACAAACATAGGTAACCTACTTATTACGGCTAAAAATTATGTCTTACGCATAGTATTCTTTCCGTATCCTACTGGTGTGTTTCACATCTTCCCCGATTAATACGACTCACAGATCTCCAGATTCACAACCATTCACAAAGTTGGCTGATTTCTTCATTTGTACTCTAGGGCACGTCTTATTTCCTGGTGTTGTTTCATTGTGCACAAAGCTTTCTACTTGGACCCAGTGTCCATCATCATTTCCCTTTTCATGTATCCTTGCTCGGGGCATCATTTTTAACCCATGTCATCAATCACGAATATGTATAATTTTTAACAAAATATTTGTACAACCATCTTGATTGTTGTTGGGTCGAATATGTGTGCTTGTACTTGCTTTCCCTATTAGATGAGCTTGTTTCCTTCTCATATTGCATTGTGTTTTTGTATGTTGCATAAAGTTGGTGTTTTCAGCAATGGACAATTGTTCGTAGTATGGATTTTCATGTCATTATATTTTTTTCATATGCTTATATTTTTCATAAGGACTGATGACGTAGATCTTTTGGCAATATGATGACACTGAAGTTTGTTCCAATACAAAGGCTAGAGGATAAGTTCTTCTCTCCACTTTTCCATATTTCTTCTACATCACTTTCCTCTCATCCCTAATCTTCCATTTCACTGGGGCATTCTACTCCTGCCCATTCTTCTATCTATTTCTCACCCTTTTTAATCATCGATCATCTTCCTTCATCACCCCATCGACACTTGAGGGGGCATCTCTCACTTCTGCTAATTTTTCTTCTATCCCTTCAAAATTTCTTCTGTCTACTATCTTTGAAGTGGCGTCACTTATGCCACCCCAATGAGGGGCAAATATAGACACCCATAATTACGCCCAAGCAATTTAAATACTTAAATTGCACTAATTATCTCCCTTCCTGCAAATTGGTGACACACCGTCAAAAGTTCTCACCTTCTCTTTGATCGTCGTTAATTAATTAAACTACCCTAATTAATTAAGTTGTCTATCAAAAAAATACCATAATTATCTAAATTCCATTAATAAATCCCCCTTTCTATCTAGACTAATTAATTATTATTAATTAATTAGCTTCCCCTTTCATTAAACCAATAAATCAATATTTAATCGATTTAATCCCCTTTTATTGTCTAAATCATGCTAATATTCCTCTAAAAGCTTCTATAAGCTTGCACATCTATTAATTAAATCATCTTAATTAATTAATGAGCCCCCTTTATCCACATGGGTCACTAAAGGACAGGCTAAACCCTCCTAAAGTTAACTCAACCCTATCTAAACCCCCCTTATCCACAACTAACTTAACATCCCTATTATCCCACATGCAAAGGGATGTAGTGGATCCTTTATCCATCGGGCTATATAAAGAGCCCTCATCCTACCTTTACACTTACACCTAAATTCATTGAGAAGACAAAAGTAAAGCACATAACAAATAGACTAAAAGCTTTCCTTTGTTTTTCTTGAGAATTCACCATTTGAAGAGCTAAGCCTCCTTTCTTGCATTTTCTAGCTAAGTGCTTGGGTCATATGGGGATAGTCAAATGGTCTTGTAGCCAAGCTTTGATGAGATCCCATTCCTAGGTTCTTGGATATCAAAAACAACTAATTTGATTGCCATGGAGTCTACATAGGTCCATTTGATTTTTTTGTCAATCAAAAGAGTAGAGGTTCTTGACAATTAGTATGTTAGTTTGATTTATGCTTTGAAGTTGTAATACAATAATGTTATTGTCTAACCTTGCTTAAATCTTATCTTGATGGTGTTTTAGATTTTGATTTAGCTTTGTTAATTAAGACTACTAGGTGTTATTTTTAATTTCCTTAGTTGAATAAAACCATGCACACAATTGGAACTCATGAAGCAGTTGGAGATGTCTGAGTTTGAGCCAATGGAGGCTAGGTATGCAGAAATGATGGAATTGGAAGAAACTAGAGAGCATGAACTTCAAACAATGGAGAAGGATCACATCTCAATCAAGAGATGCTTTAATAAGAAAGCAAAAACAAGGACTTTTCAAGAAGCAAACCTAGTTTTGAAATGGGAAGCAGATCGGGGAAAACTAGGAAGGCATTCCAAGTTTGATGCCATTTGGAGTGGCCCCTAGATGATCAAAATATGTAAAAGTAGCAATGCTTTCCAATTGTCTACATTGGATGGTGAAGAGATGCAGATTCCAGTGAATGGAATCTATCTTAAACATTACTACTAGAAGGAAAATTTCTCTCCTTATACATACTACTTTAATTTATCATTCCTCTAAGTGCTTGTGCACATTGCCTTGTTGTAGTTTAGGTTGTTTTTTTCCTAAGTGCTTTACACACTCTGCATGTTCTACTTGGAGCATGTATGATTTCAAATTGTGTACATAGTTGTGTGGTATTGTTTTGTTGCTCTTGCATAGTCCATTCAGGGACATATGAAAGCCCTAGGTCAAAGTAATTTTCTACTCTCAGAAACCATCGTTTCAAAATTTTCTTATGAAAATTGAGAGTGTAAATGGTTGGCCTTGTGGATCAAAGGAAGGATCAGTATCAGACTGTTATTCTTGAATCCATGCTCAATGGATACGAAAGGTAACTGGTCTTTTCATCTAGCAGGTAGACACCCCTGTGAGTTGCCAAATTGTTATCCATATTTCACCCCCCGGAAAAATATTGGATTAACCATGACCCCACATAGAAAGAACCAAACAAAACACATTAAAAAATTGCAAACAAGTTGCAGAGGGACTCTACAATGGAGTGGCGGGGCCTGTGAAAGATTAAATGACCCTATGTAAGAAAAAAGAGAAGAAACAACTCTATTGAGCAAATTCGTGCCTTAAATCCATAAAACAGATTATAGACGAGATTGAAAATGGAATAGTAGGGTCAGGGAAGGGGGATAAAGTGTCAAAGAAATGAGAAGAAGAAAGAGAAGAAACAAATCTAGTTCAAAATCTTCGGGCCCCGAAACAGTTCAAAACGAGTCAAAAAATTGACTAAGTATGGATGAGGAAGCAGATGCTGCCAAGTGACCAAGTAGTGCATCTCCAAAGTTTAGTTAAAGAAGGGAGGCTCAAATAAGTGCTAGGTCCCCATGTGTCCTAAGACCAAAATGGAGGCAGAGTCAAATATAAAAGTCAAAAGGTGGACAAGGTGGGCCTAAAAAAGGCTAAGTATAGAAGTGCCAGCGGAAGCCGCCATGCGTTAGCTTGACGCATCTCCAAAAGTTAGTCAAAAAGTGGAGACCCAAATGAGCATGGGCTTGCCACATAGTCCAAGGTCTGAAAAGGTAAGAGGGACTGTTGAAAATTCTAAGAGCCTATGGAGGTTTCCACGTGTTGACCCGACGCTCCTTCAGAGGCAAAATCCTAAGCAGGTTTCTAAGTAAGCACGGAGCCTCCACACGTCCCAGTTTCATAAAGGGACATGGTCAAGTTGAATAGTCAATGTATTGAGATAGGCTAGTGGAGGGTGCCAAGTGTCAACATGATGCTAATTCAAGAGTAGAATTAAGGGGTGGGGGCTTTCAGACAAGCACCAAGCTGCTGCATGTCCTTGATCAGATTTATGACCCCACCAAGAAAAGGACTTAGCCAAAAACATAAGGAAATCAAGTAGGTCATAGAAGAAGCTACGTGTCAACCCCGTGCCACTCAAAAAGGCAAAATATAGAGGCTGCCCTTAGACATGCGCCAACCCTCCACGTGTCTAGTTCCAAAAGGGGGCTTGTTTTCGGACTGGTTTTCCCACTATTTTATACAGGCCTGATCCAAATTTCAAATGGGCATATATTTTGACTCATGGCTTGAAATCCAACAAATCTAGCACCATTAGAAATATCTCAGCCTTGTCTATGCCATGAAGATATGAAACTTTTAGTTTGGAGAAGTTAGGTAGGAGAAAAAATGTGGAAACATATTCGGGGTGTTAATGCAGGATCTATTTTGCCTCAACAACTAGATTAGATTCGATTTGTTCCACCATTTCATCCTCCTTCGAGGCTCTGAACAAGAAATTGATGCAGTCAAGATAGATTTGGGGCGGATTTTGTAGGAGGGCATTGATGATAGTGGTTGAAATTCTAATTGGTTTTTTCCCACCTCTCTCTCTCTTTCTTCCCTCTGTGTTGAATCTATAAAAGCATGGTCGGGACTCATTGTAAAGGGATTGGACATTCTTCTATTTTGCAGGCTCCCCTTTTCCTCTGGAAAATGAATTCATGGAGTTTCAGACCTTCCATTAGATTGCAACACGTTTTATGCCTTTTTTTCCATTTTTTAAATGCATTGTATCAAATCTGCAGAGCAATAATACATGTTTGTGGCTGATTTTTGACCCGTTCTTGTCTTCATTGCTCTCATCTAGTCTTTCATTACAAAACTAGTTATCTATGATTGATTATTGTATGTATTTTTTGGTTTGTGCCTATCAGCAAAACAAATGTTCATCATTCCTTTGGTGTATCACTTGGTTAGCTTAGTTTTAATTTCTTACATTCCTTTCATCCTTGTCTCCTTGGCAATATTAGATTAGGTTTAAGAATCAATCCTTTGCAAATTTCACGTATGCACCTAGACAAAGGAATAAGAACCAACCTTAATCTGGAGAGTTTTCCCATTTGCAAAGTCCCACACTTTTGGGGAAAACTCAATGTTATGTAAATCACATCAAATGACAAGTTTGAAACACCAAATCTAAGAGGTCATTTGGGGTGCTGTGATTTTGCACTAACACTGCCCCTTAGAAATCCATTTATGCATGATAGGCATAGAGAATAACATCTCTCTGATACGAAATCTAGAATTTAGTTCATAATGAACACACAAAACAATATAATAATAATTCTATTCAAATTTACTATCACATTACACTACACAATTCATGGCTATTATATAGCCAATTACATATCCAAACCACCTCTTAATAAATAAGGAGGTGTAACAACAAATAACTTGGAATACTATTCAAGGGTATAAAAAAATTCTATGAATCATACGTTGTTGAAACAATATATTACATTAATATTTATCACACCGTTGGTAAATGATATTACAAATAGATATGAGAGCACTAATTTCCTAATAAGAGGAAGGACTTATACTATGGATAAATCACATTTCTTGATGCCTTCCTCATTTGAGAATATGGTGAGAGACGAGGGAAGAAAAGTTGACGAAGAACTCAATTGCTTAAGTGACTTCAACTAAACCCATAGGCCAAACTACTGCAGATGGATCTAGGTCCAATTTTATTCCAACTTGTTCTAACTTGAATCCTAAAAGGAATGGAAATTTCCATGATCCGCATAAGGTGAAATTCTACTAAAATTGATCATGCATATTGTGAAAAATCATAGGGGAGAAGGGAGCCCATATCCCTAGACTTTGTTTCTACAATTGAACCTACATATTGTAGTTAAGAAGAAATGAATAACTCATGTACCCTGTATTATACTTTGTACCATGTCATCTATATCTAAAATTGTATGAAAATATTGCGAATGGTTGATAGAATATTAAGAAATTGAAAAAATAGAAAATTTTCCACCTATTCGAGAACATCCGTCATGGTCAAGATTGTACTATTATCATGAGTGTAGTGTAAAAGTTTTACCTTTATTAAATTCTACTAAGTTTTAGTATCTGTGATTTTTTTAAGGATTTGAACCCTCTAAAAATATTTTCCTATATTCTGTAATATATCTGTATATTTAGAAATATCTTGATATATTCCCCCTCTTTTGAGGTACATGTGATAACACATTTGAGCACAAGGCTCAAAAGAATAAATGTGTACCCATATGTAATAATTTTGATAATCTATATAGGATCACATAAAATGATGAAATGGTGGCCATTATTTAGAACCTATACCTATTAAAGGGGTTGCACATGGTACAATCCATGAAACAGAGACAAAAAACATGTAACAAGCAAGAATACATGTATAACACAATAGAAAAAATAGAGAAGGTATTAATCATTCAAATATTTAGAGTAATAAGATCATAAAAACAACATAATAGGTACCTAACATGTCAGAATCCATAACAGTATAATCAAAATAGTATAAACCAAGTGTTTCATAAGAAAGAACAATAATATAGTAGTAAAAACACCATTCCCAACAATTTTTTTCTTAGAATCCATACTAAAGAAAATAGTGTAAGAATTGAAGTGTGTATCAAATGTGTCATAGTACAATAATAGAAACAACAATGTATAGATAAGTAGTCAATAGTATATAGAAACATAATTATATATAGGAATGAAGCCACAAACATGGGACGCCCACAATATCACAAGACAATATCAGAGAAGCACTCTGGATCTACTAGTTCAAAGATTGCATAGGTTTTTTGATGTGAGCTATGAATTGTTTAAAGATAAAACAATGCAAGCATACAATACTGTAAAAGTATGAAAATGCAAGAGAGATAATTACAATAACACAGAAATATCTCAAACTCAATACGATCAAATAGAATAATGCAAGAGATGTACATATAGGAGGTGAATGTGTAACCTCCTCCTAGAATCATGGAAATATCCACCTAGAATAGTGGTAACCAAAAACTATAATGGTGTAGTCAAGTGGTGACTAACACCTAGAATAGTGTAGTCAAGTTGTAGCCAAAACCTAAAATAGTGTAGTCAAGTGTAAACCTAAGCAAGCATATCCCATAAGTGTTGGGAAACTCCAAGTGATGTGGAATATCTGTAGTAGGCTAATATAAATACAGAGAGGAAAATGAATCATACACTAACACCCCCCATAAGCACAACTTAGGTGGGTAGTGAAAAATGAAAGTGAGTCCCAACAACAAGGCATGATGAGGTTGTTAGGAATAATCTTCGGATTAGTGCTCACATCATTGTTTGTAATAGTTAAATGTAATATTCATATATTACATTAGTAAGTTAGTGTGTTAGTAAGATATTAACATTTTTATATTAATATCATATTCGTGTGTGAAAAATAAAGATTTTAATATTATTAATACGAGTTATAAAACAACTCATTATTAATAATATATTATATTGTATTAGTTGTGAGTTTGTTGAATAAACAACTCACGTAGCTATTTGAGAGTTGTGTGAGAGATTTATGGGGTTGGGAGTGATTCTAAGAGAGATAAGAGATGATATTATAGGATTAAAGATTGGAGTTGAATCCTTGTATTAAGGAGATCAATATATTTTATATTGTAAGCTATCTCACCATGTAATTGCTACAAGCTCCATGATATTGAATAATAATAAGAGTGTTTTTGTTATATTTTTTTCTCTGCAACATTGTCTCTTATTGCATTATTCTATTATTTAATGTAATTGCTGCTATTTTGGATTAGATAAACTATCAATTTCATATCATTTGGTATCAGAGAAGGTTTCCTTCTGTAAGTGTAGAAGAAGAAGAAGAAGATGGTTGAAGGAATCCCGTAAGAAAATTTCCAGTAGACACATCATAGTAAAAAGAACGCATTTTACCCATATGACATCTGATTGATGTATCATTTTTTTCTTCTAGAAAGATAAGAAAAAGAAGCACAATCGTAAATTTTTGTGTAAGTTGAGTGAATTATTTTTTGTTTCTAAAACAAACATTTGATAGATTGATTGTATCTAAAAAACCCAGATTTGAAATATTACGAAATTTATTGGGTTTGTTTAGTTAATAGATGGAAATTTTTTGTTAAAATTTTATAAAAAATTAGTTTCTAGTTTAAGAGAAACGTGGAAATAAAAACAAGGATCTGAAAAAAAAGTGGTGCATAATACATTTATGTAATTTTTTAATTGGACGTATTTTCACTTGTACACGACGTTCACTTTATGAGGGGTACTTTTGAGCTTCATGATCAATTTTTTTGAGTAACTAAAGAAACAAATGATGGAGGAAGGAGTAAATGGATGAATGAGGTTAATCAGTGACCCCTCGTCAGCCGCAAGTGAAGGTGCTACACAATGAATTTGTGGCATGTATTTATGTTGTGTGTTTAATTTTTATTGTGTGATGTAATAAGAACAAATGATTTATTCCTGTTCACTCTTGTAATAAGTGAGTTCCTACGTGAACGATATTTCTTATATTTTCCCTTGAATTTAAAGATGGGGGTGGGAAAACATGTACACTGCTATGGAGTGGTTGGTGGTCCACTAGAAAACCAATTGTAGAGTTAGTGAATCTCTTAGAAAATCACATAGATAGTGGTTAAGGGTTCCATTAGAAAACCTATTGGAGTTGATGGTACTCTTTGAAAACCATCGTATCACGAGTAGGTATCTGACATAACTCATCCACGTTCGCACTAAGGGGGGGGGAATGTTAGGAATAACCTTTGGATCAATGCTCACATCATTGTTTGTAATAGTTAAGTGTAATATTCATATATTACATTAGTAAGTTAGTGTGTTAGTAAGATATTAATATTTTTATATTAATATCATATTTGTGTGTGAAAAATAAATATTTTAATATTATTAATATAATTCATAAAATAAATCATTATTAATAATATAGTATATTGTATTAGTTATGAGTTTGTTGAATATACAACTCACATAGCTGTTTGGGAGTTGTGTGAGAGATTTATGGGTTTGTGAGTGATTCTATGAGAGATAAGAGAGGATATTGTGGGATTAAAAATTGGAGTTGAATCCTTGTATTAAGGATATCAATATCCTTTATATTGTAATCTTTCTCACCATGTAATTTCTACAAGCTCCATGATATTGAATAATAATAAGAGTAATTTTGTTATATTTTGTTTACTGCAACATTGTCTCTTATTACATTATTATATTATTTAATGTAATTGTTGCTATTTCAGATTAGATAAACTATCAATTTCATATTAGAGGTACACCATGGAAAAGTGAAGGTAGCCACAAAGTGTTTGATGGATCTCCAACCAAGGTGTTGTTCCTATCCAAGGAAATATGCTTTTCATACATGGTAGAAGTGCCAATTGCTTCATGATGGAATGATATATTTGATGCATAAGTGAAGAAAGAATGTGGAGGGTCCTATAATTGAGTAGAAGACTTCCTGATGTCTGATGAGTCCTGAATCAAGATGCCTTATCCTTGAAAATTCTGAGGTGGACCAAAAATAGGTGGATTAAGAAATAACTTCTCTAATAATGGAAGGTGAAAAGGAGATGGTGGGGGTGGGTCCCCATCACTACTGTAGTCATATGTGCTAGAAGATAAGTTCTCATAAGAAATGTGCTCAAGATAACAAGTGTCATCAAGTATAGGTGAATGTGGTGAAGAATCTAAATGAGGAACAAAGTGAGAGAAGGAATATAGCCAAGTTTGATGATCAGATACACCCACTGCAATGATAATGTCACTGTGTAGCTCTCTGATGTATACTGAATCTGGAGTGAACTCAACCCGCATACCCTGACTAAGGTGAGTAATGTGGTAGACTGATAAGAAATTAGTTGATAGTGAAGGAATACTAAGAACATTATTGAATTTTCCTCCATCCACTTCAACATACCTTCTCCCAAAAACAAATGAAGAAATGCCATCACTGAATCATATAGTAGACGTGTCACATGGTTCTAATGAAGTGAAATCCAAGTGTGAAGAAGCCATGTGATGTAAAGCACCAAAATCAATTACCCATGTAGGAGGTGGTGATACAACTGTAACAAGGGCTATTCATTTTTTATCCTTTCTCTTTCCCTTTTCCATTGGTATTTGTATTGGAGGATTCATTGGTTGATGAAGACTATTTGGAAGACTCGGGTTCACCTATCTTGTTCTTCTCAAGAAGAATCTTTGTCTAATGAGGCTTTCTATTTTCCATTCTTGGCAATGAGAGCTTGAGGTTTGGATGAATTCAAGGTACCCATTTGAATTAACTTTTCTTGTTCCTTATTCAAATCAGCAATGATGTCATTTAAGGATGACATATACCATGTGGCTCCAAGAGCCTTCTTGGTAGCATAAAATGTAGAAACAAAGATAGAGTAGTCAGGACCTAGTTTGGAAAGCACAGAAAAAACAATTTGTTCATCCTTCTTTTCTATTCCACATTATTTTAACTGCAATCGTTAGGACTTGATCTTGGTAAATATACCTTCCAAGGTGTTAAAGTTGTTAGGACTTAACTTGATAAATTCTATTTCTAGTTCATGACCCCTCATAGTGTCAAATTTTCCAAATAATGTTTCTAATGTTTTCCACACCTCGTTGGGAGATTTGGACGAATATATGTGAAAAAGTAGTTTAGGAGACACTGAAAGACACAAAATACCAAATGCTTCATCACACTTATTATACCACTTAACTTTATCTGTAGCTATAGTAGGATCATGTTCTAACCCCATTGTGATATGATACAACCATTTATTCCTTATTGCAATAAGCATTTTTGATTTCCATTCATGGTAGTTAAAATGTGTAAGTGGGTTAATTGTACTTAGATCCATGACTGTAGAAAGAGAATTCGTGGTAGTTGTTGTAGAAACCAAAGAAATGCGTGGAAAGAAAGAAGTTACAAACAAGAGAAGAATCACATTATACACCCTCCAGAAACTTTATCAAGAAGCCCCCCCTGAATTTGGAACTTTATAACTTAGCTTGTTTTACAAAATAAATAGGTCCAATGCTTCGGGAAATAAAAATATTTAACTTTTATTAAAATGGCACTTGATATCGAGCTACCAATCAAAAGTTTTACAAAAAATATTTCCCATAAATAATCCATATTTAAATGAATTTACCCTAAAATTGAAATGCATAGAAAAATGAGGAGGGTATGATGAACCCAAGCTACAACCACATTTTTACATTATGCATCTAAATTTTTCATAGATCTGAGTGTAGCAACAACATTTCCATGAGACCCAAAAAGCAAAAACTCAAGCTGGATCTTCAATGCGTGTATGGGTTGTTAGAAACTTTTTTACATGTATGAAAATGCCGCTGGATCATGAAAATTCCCTTTGTAAGTATAAAAAAGCATGAAAAGTACTACCACAGGTGAAAATGCCATTCACAAGTCTAAAATTTCCTAGATCTAGATAAATCTTCCAGGAATCCTGCAATAATGATTTAGGGCTTGTAAAAAATCAATATCTAGAACTATATATGTAATATGCGGGTTTGTAAACCTCAAAAAGTCTGCAAATAGGATATATACTAAAAAATAAGACAAAACCAAGTACCAAATAACACCGAAATACTTGCAAATATTGATCTCAAATGAAAATAAATTTGTAGAATAATAACCAGACAATCTTAATAGCAGCTCAACTCTTATTAGAGTTTATGGACCTCTGATGAAAAACAAATGCAAGAGAAATTACAGAAATTGAAATAACTAACAATAAGATGCAATATGATCAAAGACTCACCAGGAAAGAATGACTCCAAATCAACTAAATTATCCATATGCTCCATATTACATAGGATATACTGATGTAATTCAAGTACATATAAGTGATGAATGTGCAACCTCCTCCTAGATCAGTGGTGAATAACTCTCACTAACTTATACTAGAAGTAGAGTTTACTCCACACAAATAATGAGCTAACTAGAACATAAGTGGTAAGATAACTAAAACCTAACTGGGTAAGCTAACCCAACACAACTGCTACAACTAAACAAACATATCCCATGAGTGTAGGAAAGCTCCAAGTAAATAAATAAATACAAGGAAAATAAATATCCTACATTAACAAACAATTGTAATATAAGGTACAATGTGCCACATTTAGAGAAATAAGTGCATGCACGTAAGATAGTCATAGTTTCATAAAAATGGGACATCATAGGTGTCAAAAAACAAGAAAGGATCGTATATCATATAAAGTAAACATGCATACCATTGTAAGAAAATGAGACACTTTAGTAAAGCAATGAATACGTATGTAATCAAGGAAAAAATTCACATAATCAAGTAGTGACAAAATATCCGAAAGAAGTATAGATAGGAAAATATAGGTAGTAAGACAAGTTAGTACTTCACAAGATACATGTGTTAGTCTTGTTAGCTCAAACGCTAGCAATAAGCACTATGTATAGAATAAAGCATGATGAGTAAGGTGTAAAGCAACATATAATGAAACAAAAGCACTTTATAACATGGGGGTTCCCCCATAAGATTAGTGTAAGAAAAAAAATAGATCCTATCACTTTATATGAACCTATGTGTGTCTTACATCAAGCTCAAGATACCTCGTGAACACATGTGTGTAAAGAGTAAATATGATATCTATCAAACCAACATGATAAAAAAACATGTATAAAGTAATAAATGAGATAATTAAACCATAAGAAGGTCTTAGTTTTTATTTTTTGCACATATGTGCATGTTTTTGTATTATGTGACTATTTATATGATCTTTTTAAAGTGTTTGCAAATATCTATGTAGAAGAAATGGGATAACAATAGAATCTAGTAGTCATTGAGAAGATCATTGTCTTTAATATCAAATTCAATGAGATCTAATGGAGTATGGCCGTTGCAAGGAGTAATATTTTTTAACAACCACAATAGGTGGATCAAGTCTCAAGTGATGCTCATGAAAAATAGGTACGTATGTGGAATAATGAAGACCTAGTCATTTCCCCAAGGTGGTTATATCAAGTGAATATGAATGTTTTCAACTATGGGGGTTCTTTTAAGTGGGTGGTGACAACACCATCAAACTTCAACATAGAAATAGTAGTAATGAAGGCCCTGCAATGATTGGTGTCATATACATGTTATCCATTTTTGTACTCCTTGCAAAATGGATGACTTAACAAACTTGGGCGTTGACAATTAATGGAGTGCATGTATTTTAGAGGAAAGGGTAGCTTGTGGATGGCTTGGATAAGCTATGACCGAGTTGATTTTAAGTGGCAGACCCGGTCGAACAAATTATGCCAAGTAGTAAAATGATACCAGCTGAAAACATTATATCTTGCTACTGGTCAATAGTAGGAGCAAGTAGATAACAGGGGATCAACAAGTCATGGGTGAAAAATGGTGTAGGAGATCTGATAACATCTTTGGATGCTACCAGATGGTAGCATGTATGGATGCTACCGGCCGGTAGCATTTAAAGATGCGGGTAACATATAAAATGCTACAAGGCGGTAGCATATTTAGTGTTGCCATCCGACAACATGGCGGTGGATGCGATAGCTAGCTGGGTGACGAGTATGTGAGATGATGGTAGAATCTAGGTGCTAATAGATGGTAGAAAATTCATGCTACTAGCCGACACTAAAAGTGTGCTACCAACCAGCTGTAAAGGAAGATCATATCATGAAATTGAAGAAGGTGACATCACGGTCACTACCAGATAATTACATGGGAGATATAACTGACCGATAGCAAGAGATAAAGGAAAGAGATACAACCAGACAATAGGAGAAACATGCTCCTAGTCGACACTAGGAGATTATGAAATCAGTTGATGGGGAAAGAAGAGTGCTCCTATCTAGGGGAAATAATTCATGTAACCAGTAAACTATAGGAACATCATCGATGGGCCAAACAATAATGAATAAAGTATAAAGTAGCTGAACAACCAGTTTAATGAGGTATGATATCCATGGCTACCTATGCAAGCAAGGTACCCTTGGGAAATGAATTTGCATGGCCACCCATACTTCTTTTATGAGAATTAGTGTAGGATGTCAATTGATGAGGAAAATTTGAGGTTTTCTATCTATATAATGTAAATTCACCTCATTTGTAAGGGGAAAATATTATGGAATGTAAAGGAACTCTGTCAAAATTGTTCTATATAATTTGTGAGTTATAAGCCTCAAATTTGGGCATCCTGCAAAGGATTCTTTCCTTATTTATAATTTTTAATGGATTGTGCATCCTTTTGAGCAATACAATACATGTTTTGTGGCATTTTTATGCTATAGATTGTGTTCTATTGCATTTCTTTCCTTATTTTACATTTGTAGATATATTGTGTATGCTTTGTTCTTATTGCAGGACTCAAATATGTTGTGCTCCACAAAAATGGAGGTTTGAATGTGTTTTTTGATTGTGGCACTTTTGTCTTCCCTCTCCTACCTCATTCACTCTCTATTTTCACTCATTTGGAATATCTCCAACCCTTATTTTTTGTGTTATCACCTCCCTTAGCATATGATTTAATTTCATGCATCTTTCTCTTTCCCTAGTCCCTTGGAATCTTAGGCTAGTGTTAGACAATTGTATTTACCCCCTTTTAGGAGTAGTTTTTGTGGTAGGAATAGGTAGAGGAACCAAAATTCTCTGGAGGTTTGTCTCATTTATAGGGTCCTACACCTTGAGATGATCCCATGTTACCCAAGAACACTGAATTCTCATCTACAGTTCATGATCAATCAGAGGGTGCTTTTTTTCGGCGATAATAGTTTTGACACATGCAGTGCGACCTTAAAAGTCAATATTTCTAGTTTTATCAAGTTTAAATGTGTAGCTTGGTAAAATTATAGCCTTTGGAGGCTCTGCAACAACACATATAGGGACTCCAAGTAGAAAATTTACTTGTTTCAACAGGAAGTGTATTAGTCCATGAGAAGAATTCAAACAAGGTTTAGACAATGGAAACAGTCTTTGAGTATCTACAGTTATCACCAGGAAGAGGAGAAAGGGGAATAACCATTCAGAGATCACCATTTCCACCAAACATAACCATTTCAACACCACCTCCTGGTAGGTGCTTCTTGCAATCTACTATAGTTCTCATGACCTATCATAATGGAAATAGAACAACATAACCCAAGATTTGATAATTTCTACTGGCAGCATTTCACTTGTTCTCAATTGCACAAAATCCTATTCCTAGTGGCAACATTTGAAGATTATTCTATTCTTTACTAGGGAGAATCACACTACTCCAGCTGATCGACATATAATACATTACAAATGTTTATGTTATCCATGGAACTTTTTGACATGGATGTAGTTGTGGAAGCTCCTAAATTCCTCGTTGAAAGTGAAAGGCTCTACAATGGTTTAGGAGGTCTGATAGACAGGATCAATTCAAAATTGGAATCAATTGTGCACAGACTCTTTATAATTAGTTTTGTGAGAGAGGGAAGATAATCTATCTTTTTTGGAGTAGTTGACAACCATAAATAGGGCTCTAAATGAACTCATGGACGGACTTCAACTTCAAGTTTCTAGAGGACATGGGACAAAATTCCAGTCCTTTATAATACCAACTACCGAAGGTGCATTTGTTTACTTCTTAAAATCTCTCAATTTTGATATTGTATGTCATGGTTCAAAATATGGGAGGTATAATATTTCCAGGAGCCTATGCATTATACCATTAGGGCTGAAAACTATTTAATTCAAGATGGAAAACTTGCCCCTATACCACCAATGCCAATTTATGTAGATATATTAAATCCATAATTCAAATCAAACACCTAAATTAGCTCTTATCCCTACTCCAAGAAATCATAGAGCTCTAGTGAAGACATCCACCTCATCTAAGTACTTCAACTAAATTGCAATGAGGTCATGAAACAATTGCAAAATCTTGGGAATGAGTTATTGACAATCAAGAGGCAACATGCCCAAAGTTTTAGACCCTATCATCCTTATTACCAACCAAACAAGCCCCCATATTAACCAAGTGAATCCCCCTTCCCAAGCTGCAAATTAGATCATATCTGATTTCCTTCGGTTAGAACATTGTAACTTTATAATCCCAATGCATCCTCTTCATCTAAAAATCTATGGTTCTTGTCTAAAATAATCTTTTACAATATTACGAGTGGTGGTTTCCTTGTGGTAACCCACATAATCAAGAAATGCATGTCCTAATGGAATCGTAAACCATGTTTTAATGGTGAAAAGTTCTTATCCTTCCCAAGAGACAACTGAAGAAGAAAATCAGCAACAAACAAGTTTCTCAAGAAACACCTAAAAGTGAAACTTCACTTTTGATTTGGCAAGCAGAGGATTTATGTGGGATAAATCAGAACCCTTTCTCAAGGAGTACCAACAAACACAAGGTCTAAGAAAAGAGTAAATAGAAGAAAGGAAAGACAACAAATGTAGGACCTTCTCAACCCTATTTGACAGTTCAATGAGGGGGTAGTTCAAATATAGTTCCAAATTTTTGGAATCTGACCTAAGGTATCATTCCATACCACCTCCAAGTGCAAGAAAATATTGTTGCAAGTAAGGGACAACAGAAAGATCATTTCAGGTCCTTTCAATATCTTGGAGCAAATGAAGAAAACAAATGTGAGCATATCCATGTGGGAGTCTTTGGAAATTCTAGGCCAAAGAGACCTTTTATAAGCAGCCATGGCTAACTTATCCATCTCCAAATGAGTCAACCCAATAAGCAAGAAAAGGAACTCACCAATGCAATGCAACCAAAAGGGGGCCAACTCAAGTAAGATTTATGAAGGCTTCACTCATTCTATGTGTCCTCGATCACTGGGGATAGTCTAATGCACAATTGCATGATTGACTTGGGGGATCAAGAAACTTAGTAATACCAAAGCAGATTGCAGATCAGTTAGGCCTCAAATATGAGCCTCTTTCAAAGGATTGTTGTAGTTGCAATTGGATGAGACATCAGTAGGAATTGTTGGAATAATCAAAGGTCTAAGCCTCACACTACATGTGTGTCCAAATGTCTCAAGTTCTCAGGATGTATCAGTAATTGACCTACCTCCAGTCTTTTCCCTATGTCTTATCTAGAGAATTTACACTACTAAGATTGGTGGGTACTTGTCAGATTAGACTGTTATCACATGCTCTTAAGGACTAGATATAGAGGTAAGGACATTATCAAGTCTAGACCAATTGTTGCATACCATATAGAACCTGAAACCCCTAGCCCTATCAATTCCAATTTCACAATTTTTGACCAAGAAGACTACCCAAGCACTCAAGAGGTAGAGAAAAAAATTGGAGGCATTCTAAATTTGACATTGGATGAATGGGCACACAAATGGCATAGTTATTATCCATACAAAGAAATGGAAGAGGCTGAATTGGGTGTTTATTGTCTACATGAAGAAAATTCACCCTTCCCTAGTGTCACCAAGCCAAATGATGAAGATGAGAATGGAGTTTGGCAAATGTTCTCTGATGGTTCAAGGAGCATATAACGTGCTAGCAGGAGGAGCAGTTGCTTTTGTCTCCCAAAGGTATAAAATGTTACTCTACTTTCAGATTTCAGTTCAGTTGTTATAATAATACATCAGAGTGTGAATCCCTTATCCATAGATTGCATTGGGTAATGAAGACAAATATCAAGAACTTGCAGACATTTAGAGATAGTGAGTTAATTCTAAATCAGGATAGATGATAAAATTCCCTGCAGCCAAAAATGATCTACTCGAGGCTTACAAGACCAGAATATGGGATCTCATAGAATATTTTGAAGCATTTAGGATCAATTCCATACCGAGGAAGACGAAAAAATATGCAGAAAGACTTGCAACAATTGGGGCATCTTTTGACATTGCTGAAGATATCAAGAGGGATGAAGCACAACCACATATCAAGGTGGTTGTGAGACCAACTGTTCTAGATAATAACACATGTTGGCAAGTATTTAAAATTGACCACTAGATCATCAAATTACTTCAAGAAGAAGTTGATTTCTCTTCAAAAAACCAAAACAAGTTGGAGAAACAATATGGAGATCAGGTGACCCAACTTAGAACAAACAAGTTGCCAAAAGGTCTAGTGACTTTGGAATCCATATTCAATCCCAATGACCATTTTAGGAAGGAGAAGGAAAAAAAATCAGTGGTCAAAGGAGAATATTTAGAGCCTATTTCAGTTGGAAAAGGAAAATACCTCAACAAGAAAAGCATGATTTTATACAACTTTGTCAAGAGTTTCAAGATATATTTGTATGGAGCTATAAAGATCTTAGAGGATTTGATCCTAGTTTATCCCAACATACTATTGAACTAGATTCAAAATCTAAACCCATCAGGAAGAAGCAGTGGTCTAGTTAATCCTCACATTGAGCCCTTGATGAAAAAATAATTGAACAAGCTTATTAAGGAAAACATCATTTTCCCTATGAAGCACTCATCTTGGGTTGCAAACCTCATGCCAGTCCGAAAAAAGAGGTGGAGAAATCAGGTTGTGTGTAGATTTTAGAGATTTAAATAGAGCTTCCCTAAAGGATCACTACCCACTTCTCTCAATGGAACATATTTTACTAGTAGCTAGTTCAGAGAGGTTTTCACTTCTAGATGGCTACTCGGGTTACAACCAGATCATGGTGAGAGAAGAAGATCAGTTTAAGACAACTTTCACCAAAAAATGCGGAACATGTGCTTACAGGAAAATGCCATTTGGCCTATCAAATGCTGGAGAAATGTTCTAAAGGGCCATGGACATGGCATTATAGGGGCTAATTAATAAAATCATCCTTGTATACCTTGATTACATCACAGTGTTCTCCAAGGATGTAGCTGATCACCTCTTTCATCTCAGTCAAGTCTTTGAAAAGTGCAAGAAATTCAGAGTCTCTCTTAATCCCAAGAAGTGCATTTTCCTTGTCCATGAAGGTAAAATCCTAGGCCACATTGTTTCTAAGGAAGGATTAACTATTGAAATAGAGAGACTTGAATCCGTTTTGGCATTACCACTACCTATTCATAAGAAATATCTCCAAAGTTTCTTACGGAGGATAAATTTGTCAAAAGTTTTATACCTAATTTTGCCAATCATGTTAACCAATTGACACTGATGTTGAAAAGGAGCATGGATTTCAAATGGAAAACTGAAGGAAAAGACAACTTTGAGGCTATTAAGCAAGAAATATCACAAACTCCAACCCTTATCAATCCATACTTTTCAAATGATTTCATTCTATATGCTTTTGGTGGCCTTGACACAATATTTACAATATTGGTACAACTGAACAAGGAAGGATTTGAGCAGCCCATTGTGTTTTTCAATCAAAGCTTGGTGGAATATGAGGTAAGGTACTCATTCATTGAGAAGCATTTCCTTACATGTAATAAGGATCTTACAGAAATTCAAGCATCTGGTTTCCAACAACAAAATTCATTTGTTAGTTTCACGTGCCAGAGTGAAGGATTTCCTCTTGAACAAAGATTTAAATGAGAAAAGATATGGTTAGATTACCAGAATGATGGAATATGATATAGACATCAAGGTGACAAATCTGGTTAGAGGAAAGGGCTTGTGTGAATAGCTAGTCTCAAATCAACATGCACAGTCAAAGGATGAATAAGAGGTTGTTCTAGTGCTCTAGGATGATCAAGAACAACAAGCCAATTCTATACCCACACCTTGTTGGAGTCGAGATATTATCAACTTCCTCAAAATAGGTCAATTCCCTCAAGGTTTGAACAAGGCCAAGAGAAGGTATTTCAAGTTCCATTATATTCCATATGTGCATGTTGACCGCATTTTGTTCAAAAAGGATGTAGTTGGTATCCTCCTAAGATGTATCAAAACATATTAAATGGAGAAATTGCTACATTAGTTCCATGATGGAGAAGCATAGTGGTCATTTTTCCCCAAGGGTGAAATCTCTTAGAATCATGAAGGAAAGGTATTGCTGGCCTAATATTTTCAATGACCGGTGTGAATGGATTAAGAAATGCATGAAATGTGTCTTCTTCACAGGAAAAGAGAAACTAACAGCTCTTCCACTCAACCCTATCTTAGTTGAATAGTCGTTTGTGTAGTGGGGGCTGGATTTTATTGGGGTGATTAATCAAAATTCAAGCTTGGGCCACAAATGGATCTTCGCATCCACAAATTATTTCACCAAGTGGACAGAGGAAATTGCACTCAAAAAAGAAAATGAAGCTAGCATTACTGACTTTTATGAAGGAATTGTGAAAGGTATGGTGTCCCTTCTAAAATTATATCTTGGAGTAAATATTTTTTATTGTGTTGTTAGAAATGGCATCTATTTGATCACATCTTGTAATTATTACCCTCATGGTAATGGTCAAGATGAATCCACCAATAAGAACCTATTAAGGATCATAAGAACGACTTTAGATGAGAGCCAGAGGACTTAGCACACCAAGTTGAAATATACCTTGTTGGCTAATAGAATCACACCCAAGAGATCAACTAGAAGCTCTCCTTATAAGCTAGTTTATGGAAAATAAAAAAGGCTACCCATATCTCTTGAATTTCTAGCAGTGGAGCTTATTAAGCAGCCGGAATTGTTTGGATTTGAGGCCATGGAAGTGAGATATGTAGAGCTCATGGAGCTTGAGAAGCTCATGAATCAAGCTATGTAACCAATGGAAAAATACCGGACCTAAATTAAGATGAGATTTGATAAGAAGGTAAAAAGCTAAAAGCTTCCAAGATGGAGATTTAGTCTTGAAATGGGATGTAGATAGGGAAAATCCATGTAAGCACTCAAAGTTTGATGCAACGTGGAGTCGTCCCTACATGATTTCAGACTGCAAGGTAAATAGTGATTTCTAGTTGTCAATATTGGATGGAGAAGAATTACATATTCTAATCAACGGAATCTATCTTCAAGCATTGTTATTGAATCTAGAAATATCCTATGTACTTAGTAGATTAGTTCAATTTCCTCCAAGTGTCTGACAACACATCATTCTGTTTTTAGTCTAGGATTTATTTTGTATAAGTGCTTGTGCACACTCTACATGTTCCATTTGGGACGTGTATGATTTTGTCATATTTGTACATATTTGTGCCTTTTGTGTACTGTTGCACTTTCCGGTTTCAAGACAAGGCCTTATGATGAAAATGGTGAGTTTTAAGCTTAGGATTTTAGTTATTACTAGGTCCCTGTGCAGTGCTTTAAGTTGGACCCAGGGGTGAATTTTCAAGTTTCAGACCAGTTTTAGTTTTCAGACTGACTACATGCCCAATGGATGCTTCAGGGCTACTGATCTTAGCAATCGAGCAGGTAGAGCACCCTGTAAGTCATCAAATTGTTATCTAATTTTACACCCATGCAAATTGGAAAAATTTGCAGTACATGTATTGGAAGTACAAAAAATTCAATGTTGCGACAAATACCATAGTAGCTAGTGGATGGACTAGCTAGAGTTTTGGTTGAGTTGTTTCATTATAGATGGCAAGATCACTTGGTAACAATGCAACGAGTTGGATGAGTCAGGCTGGTGAGCGAGTTGGAGGAATAGAATTGGTCCTAGATCTATTAGACACAGGTTTTGACCCCACCAGTAGCATTTTTATGCTACCGGTCAATAGCAATTTTACATTCTACCGACCAAAAGCATGTATTGCCTGCTACCTGGCCCGTACTAAGGAGCACGACGGGTCAGATAGATGAAAAGGATCAGAAGGCCACATGTAAGGAATGGTGAGGATAGCGCATGTAACATCTTTTGATCCTATCGATCGGTAGCATGTACAAATGCTACCAACCGATAGCATATTTGGTGCTCCTAACCAGTAGCACAAATGGTGAAGGGAGAACCAAGTAGGCAACGATGATTGTGTCGGTAGCATTTATACGGATGCTTACTGGTTGGTAGCATGTTTTATGCTAGTCGATCAACATCAGAAGTATGCTACCAACCGGTTACAAAGATGGAGTAGATCAGGGTAGTGGAGAAGGTGATGGTACGGTCACTACTAGTTGGTTCCATAGGATTATGTAATCAGCCATGATAACAAGAAAGCAAGGAAAGAGATGCAACTGGCCGACATAGGAGAAACATGCTCCTGGTTGAAACTAGGAGATTATGCAGCCGATTGATGGGGAATGCATGTACTCCCAACTGGGGGAAATAATGCATGAACCAATCAACTGACAGGAACATCAATGATAATGAACAATAATGAATGAATTATAGAGTAGCTCAATAAATAGTTTAATGAGGTATGGCATCCATGGCTGCCCATGCAAGCAAGGTACTCTTGGGAAACAAATTTGCATGGCCGCCCATACCTCTTTTTTGAGAATTAGTGCAGGATGTCAGTTGATTAGGAAAATTCAAGGTTTTCTATCTATATAATGTAAATTCATCTCATTTGTAAGGGGTAGAAATTCTGGAATGTAAAGGAGCTTTGTCAAAAAATGTTCTATAGATTTTGTGAGTTGCAAGCCTCAAATTTTGGCATCTTGTAAAGGATTCTTGCCTTATTTCTACTTTGTAATGGATTATGCATCCTTTTGAGTAATATAATACATGTTTTGTTGTTTTTTTTCTGCTCTAGCTTGTGTTATATTACGTTTCTTGCATTCTTTTACATTTGTAGATATATTGTGTATGCTTTGTTCTTATTGCAAGACTCAAATCTTTTGTGCTCCACAAAAATGGAGGTTTGAATGTGTTTTTAGATTGTGGTACTTCCATCTGCCCTCTCCTACATCATTCTCTATCTATTTTCACTCATTTGGAACACACCCAACCCTTGTTCTTGGTGTTATCACCTCCCTTAGCATAGGATTTCATTTCATGCATCTTTCTTTTTCCCTGGTCCCATGGAATCTTAGGCTAGTGTTAGATAGTTGTATTTATCCCCTTTTAGGAATAGTTTTAGTGCTAGGAATAGGTAGAGGAACCAACCTTCTCTAGAGGTTTGTCTCATTTATAGGGCCCCACACCTTGAGACAATCCCATGTTACCAAAGAAAACTGAATGGTCATCTAAAAGTCATGATCAATCAGAGGGTGCTATTTTCTGGTGATAACAATACATATATGAAATTTTAGTAAAAGGGTTGATTCAATTTATTAGATAGTTTTTTATTAGAGAGATTTCACATACATGATAAAATAAGTAATATAAGGTCCAACAAGATAGATAGTTTAGACAAAAAATTATACACTTAGTACTATTATATCATGCCTCTAGTATGGCATTATATGAATGATTCCTAAGAAAGAAAACTAGACATTAACAATAATTATTTTTCTTTACATTGACATTGCTTTATCTTTCCATACTTTCTTCCTCTAATTTTATATAATTATTCATTTTCTTTTGGACATCACATAATGCATTACCCAACTCAGTGCTTCCTATTTTATCTTCATAGCTCTTTGAAAATTAGTGTCTAGTAAGGGAAAGGAGCACCCAGGCGCTACTTTTACCTTTCGCTGCTTCTATCCTTTTCCCTTGACTTCTTATATTTAAAATGCCACATCAATTGTTATCTTTTCTAAAATTAAATTTATCAATTTGGGTTGGATTTTAGGGTTGTTAATGACAAAATTCAAACACATGAATTATATATATATATATATATATATACATGACCTACTAACTATTATAAGGGACAAGAAGGGGAAATTGGGGTATTAATTTCTATCTAATACTTAGACAAAAGGAACACTTGATGACTACATTTGGGCTGCATTATTCACTGCATAGGAAGGGAAAAATTCTGAATTCCATCATACCCATTATCTCGAGGGAAATCTAGTTATAGGCCACTATCTTGATGTGATTAGAACAAGGGAAACCTAGCTTCAAGGAAAACAATTTTATCACACACACACACACACACACACACACACACACACACACACACACACACACACACACACACACACTAGAATTACATTGAGTCTAAAATGTAGTGCAACACTCAATGAAAATAATATTGGGGTAACTACTGAGGTAAGTACAACTCAAGCATATGTATCTTTTATTCCATATAATGTGTGCTTGATCCTTGTGAATTTATTTAAGGTTTTTTTTGCAGGGATAAGCATGAAAAGAAAAACCCTACAACGAAGTAGATGTGACATAAATAAAATTGAAGGAAACATTTTCAGACCTTGAAAGGAATATATCCATACGCACTACAAGGAAACTATCACCCAATATAGACACTAATGCATAGGGTGGTTTTTTCCCCCTTCTAGGTGCTACCCTCCAACACACATGTAAATCACTATCTTCTAAATAAAGTACACACAATATAGATTGAGCCTATTCAACTATAAATCTACAATAGATTCAGTACAAAGAGTAAGTTATCTACTAAGTCACTCTTATCCTCTTTTTACTCGCATTTGTTTTTCATTGTTTTCATGCAAAATGTATAGCATGTAAAATTGAATTTTTCGGCCATGACAATTTAGCCCACCCTTTGAAAACATTTTTACTAGTCATTACAAACCTTTCCTCTAGCTATATTGTCCACAATTTCATCCTCATTATAGATTAGAGGAACATGCTAACAAAACTTTCAAGTGTGTTTCATGTGCAAAGATGTTTTCCTAAAGGGATTTGCAACTTCACTGAGATTCAAGGAAGAATGAATATCCATAGAGGACTAGAAAGGGACATTTATGGCCATCATGTAACTAGTAAACACCCTCCCAAGGATTATAGGGAAGATTCAGATCATCTGAGAGTCGTACAAGAGGGAATTTGGTGGAATAAATTGATTTCAGGAATCAATCAGGAAAAATAGTGTCATTTTGGTGATGCAATGATCAAGAATCCTCATGAAAAAACATTTCAATATCAATAGTTGTAGACATTTTTCAAGTTATGGGAAAAAACTTAGGTTTTGGTCATTATTTTCACCCTTACTAGGCCTTTATATCAAAATAGTTTGTTAAATTTTATAATTTTAGTATGCAAACAAGGAAAATTGGTCTTTTGAGGAACATGTGGAACTATTCCTCTGTTCCATCTGCTCCCCACATCTCCACCTTAGATACATTTAACATGTAAGTTAGAAAATTTAGGTTTCTTAGGAACTATGGGAAATTTTCTTATGTTCCTTACATTCTCCAAAATCCCACAATAGCCGACCCCTTAACACAATGACAATGTTTGGTTGAATCAACATTCGAACGAATTGAGGGAAACATTCCATGCTCCCCCTCGTAGGCTCTGGGCCCACATTAACCACTGAATAAAAATGGAAAGGTTTAATTGGATAAGTCGTGCAGGTCAAACACTCAAGGAACCTTCCTCAAGTTCCTTTGTTCCCCACTTCCACTGAAACCCCGTATACCCACATTCACTAAGGAAAAGTCATATATGGTAGCCAAATGAGGAATAGAGGTAACTATTACTCCATTCCCTCTTCTCCTTGATTTATCGCATTGTCTTCAAAATAAAGGAAAAAGGTGATTCAGTGATGAAATTACCACAAGGAAAATTCCATTGTTCCTCCAGTTCTTTGCCAACCCACCTGGACTGCTTTTTTATAGGTTTTCTCATAATTATTCCATTTCTTCTCCAAGAAGAGGAATATGAAGGGTTATAAAATTGGGTTATGGAATGTAATAATGGAATATTGTATTTTCTCACAAATTGAATGTGTTAACCTCAAGTGTAGGAGATGAAAGGTCACAAATGATAAGAAAGTGAAAGGTCATGTGAAGGAAAGATGAAGAGTCATATTAAAAATATATAAATTATAATGCCCTCTCCATTCTAAAGGGTGGAAATATTTGTTGCGATTTGTATCACTACTTCTTCAAGAAATAAAGCTACATTTATTATATTTCCTTTCCTATGTTCCTCTACTCTCTCTACTTTCTAACTTTATAAGCACTGTAATCTTGTATAACCAATGAAGAATTTTGTATCTTTGATTAATGAATTCATAGAACCTTGTGTATCTTTTTTTAGTATTACTCTTGATTACATTGTTATGTTCTTATAATTGAATGTGGACCTATTATGGCTAATGTATGTGAATTATGCAAATCTACCCACAACATTAAACCTCTCTCACTATTTCTCCTACTTTCCTTTACCACTTTCCTAAGTAAATTCCTCCCTTGTATAATTTACAAGCACTTTGCAATAGGTTTAGTGGATTATTCACATGTGATCCACGACCTAACAACCACCTCAAAATTTTAGGTAGTTTACATTCAATAATGGGAGCCTCCCCATACCCAAGAAGGAGGGACTCATCCCCGTGACCATTGGTGAAAAACCATAATGTACACTGTAACGAATTATTTCACCAACAATTTTTGGCTAATGTACTAGGGATGATATTCCCTTTATGCATCCTTAAAATATCTCTGAATTTATTATATATATTCTAAAACCAATAAAAATTGGAAAAATAAAAATACCATATGAATGTGCTTAATCCCTGTTGAATCCCATTGAAAAATATGCATTTTCTAGTCACATTCGTATCTTAAATCCTACAAGATGACAAAGAATATATACAAGGGCTAATCGAGCAAGTGGATTAATTGATCTAGAATTTGAAGAAAAAAACAAGCTAATTTCATGCTTCCCACTATCCAAACAATGAGGGAAGTTATTCAAGATTACTTTCCTAAATTTGATCCTAACTTTCCTCTTGAGGATCTTATTGAACGACCAATTGAATAAGAAGTTACAAAATCTTTTTATCTCATTCCTCCGAAAGAAGAAGAAGAATACACATAGGAAGAAGAAGAGAGTATAAATGCACCTATGCCATGGGTGCAGAATACATGTCCATTGGCCTTGACTCATCCACTACACAAATTACCCAAAGCATCTAGGAAGAAATTTCCCAAGTTCAAAGGGGATGGGAAACAAAATCTAAATTATCATATTGTTACATTCATCATAGCTTGTCGTATATTGGGTATTTCATACGAGGATGTATCAACCCATCTATTTGTGGAATCATTAAAGGAGGATGCTACTAATTGGTTCTATCATTTTCCATGAAGATCTATTACCAATTGGGAAGATATGAAATCTAAGTTTGAGGCCATATTCAATCTCGTTGAAGATTCCCATGGCCTACTTTCACACTGGTCATAGTTAAAGAAGGATCCCTATGAACCAATGAGGGGATTTATTTCTAAGCTCAATAAGGTTCTCTATAAAATTGCAGAGGTTGCAAGGCCTAGGGAGAAAAATTGGTTAAGATTCTTCACCAATTCCCAACTACTAGAGGTTATTTTCATGTCGAGAATAAGTTGACCTACTACTTTAGATGAGAACCAAGAGATTGCAGTAGATGTGGAAGATGATATATTGATGTATGGAAAAATTAAGAAAGTACCAGGCAAGGAAAAGGCTCAAAGATCAAGTTCTAAATCTACAAACTCTCTAGTGTAAAAAATTGCTAATAATGTACTTTCTCTCAAGAAACAACTTTCTCAGAGTACCCTGTACAAGGAAATCATGAGAAATAGCTTCCATAATAAGAAAATAATTATTGTTACACCTCATATACTTTCTCTTGAGGCTTTACCCATGAATACTTCTTGTGGAGCTAGATCAAGTGATGAAAATGAAGAAGAGGTTGCTTCAAAAAATGAAGGAGAAGAAAGTGAATTGCTGGTTTAAGAAATTGGATATGCAGAGGTTGGTTTCTTCAAATATGCATATTATTTTGAAGATGAATATGAGTAATTTGTAGTTGATAGGAATATACATTATTGTTTTGTTTTCACATGGTCAAAAGTCTAGAAAAAGAAAAATCATCCAAGCATGAAGAGAAAGAAAAAGACTTCAGACCCTCAACCGACAACTCTACTACCATAAAAATAGTAACTGAGGCTATCCAATTCATCCATCCTTGGAATCAATAATAAATAATTCTAAAGACAAATCTCAGTGCAAGGAATATTCTAATCAAGGTAAGTCAAGTACTTCCACCTCTTTTAAGAATGATGCTGTTGGAAAACAAAAGCACTGAGAGGGGAGGGGTGAATTAATGCTTATCAAAAATTTGAAAACTTTTCAAAAAATTAGTAAACCATTCATTCTTAATCATATTTTTTCATGAGAGAAAAGATAAATTCAATCAAGAAAAATTAACATACAAACACATATGGAGACAAAGGTTAATGTGGGAAACCCTTAAAGGGAGAAAAACCCACGGAAATCAATGCACTAGTTTGGAAAAATTGTCCTATAAATATTACAAGTATTTCATATGTTGAGAATCCTCTCAACTTGAAGCTATAACTCTAAAATTTAACCAAGCACCTAGTTGATATTTAACAATATCCTACTTGCATGAAAGAAAAACTCCCAAGAATTCAGTCAAGCACCCATTGACCTTCTGCAAGATACAACTTACAAGGAAAATTAAAATCCTTATTTTCTAAGAAACAACTTAGAATTCTAACAAGGTTTTGATCACTCTCATATAGTTTTCTTACAAAACAAATTGTGACCTCTAAATCAGCTCTTATCTCTTCACTCTTCACCTCTCACGATCACCTAGATTCACCTCTTTTTTGATATTCTTCATTTGTTGCAAACCACTATCATAGAAAGATCCTTTGAAACACACATTTTTGTCATCTTCTATACTTGTATAATACATTAAAAAACCTCCTCTTTCATGCATACATCACTCTAAAAAAGTTATAGTCACGAAGGCTTCTTACATACTCCTTAATTCACCTCATTTTTTCATATCACCATACTACTTCAAAACATATTCATTCAAAATTAATTTTCATACTTTATTAGGAAAAAAAATACATGATAATAATACCTCTTCAGCCTATCCAACTTCACCTTATAACCCTTGAGCTTATTTACTCTCCAACTCGTACAAGAATGTGCATGGCATCATCCAAAAACTAATGCAAATTCATCATTATACTTGTAGAGGTGTGAGTATCATATCTAGACCTTACATAACTCTATCATGTTAGTTATAAAATATATGTGGACTACTAAATAAATATTTAATTCTCTGTGTCTATGACATATTTGATGATATTCTATTTTCAGTTGGACATGCTGACAACTATGATTTATAACTAACATTTCAATTTATTCTTTTCTTTAGAAAATTATTTTGTCTTCTATCCATCCTAGAAATGCACCATATGTCATGAAGTTTTGTGTATGTTAAAATATCATTCTTCTTTCTATCTATATCCATGACAAGCTTTTTAACTTTCCATTCTCCTTCAAGACTTCATTTGGGCTTCATACTAGGTGTAAGAGCCTTAAAAACACAATCATTAATTTAATGCATGGAACCTGCTCTTGAATTATGTAATGCAACATCAACAAGATGGAAGAATATCCAAGGTGTTAAACACATCATCAATTTATTGAGATTCTGTAGATCAAGGAACATGACTTAAATTCAATTCTTCTTCACAAATTTTTGTACACAGTTATGGTGGACCTAGAAACCAATCATATAAATACTTCATCACTCTTAATGCATGAGTATTCAAACATTCTCAAGGCTTGGAAATAGTGTTGAGTGACCTCTATCTCACCTTAAAATGTATGGAGAAAATTTTAATTTTTCTACTCTCTGTTACACAATGACACTCAGTATTGGGCAAGGTCCTAATGGGCTTGTATACCCAGAAAACTAATTTTCACAAAATGAATTTCTTCACCCATCAAATCACCCGGTAAAGAATCATATGGAACCTTTCTAGAAATCACAAAATCTCCTTCAACTCATCATGTCCATAACATGAACTATTTTAAGATTTATGGCATGGATATGCTTGTATCTTTGGGACTGATCACACTTGTTTTAGACTACAAAAACCACTTTTATATCTAAAGAATAGAACACCAACAAAAACATGTTCATGATGAACCAACACCTTGAATAGTTCACATGGGACATGTAATCCATCTAAAAACATTCACATGCATGATTTATATGGAAAAAATTTCAATTACACCTCCATTCGTCATATCTACTTGACAGACCTTAAAGGGAAGATTTGACCATTGAAACTTGAACATTAAACAACCTCACCAAATCAACTCATGATATTTAAAAATTCAAAACTTCCATGATCATATTTCACTTGAATAACCTATCATTTCATCAAGACTCTCTCAAACCTAACTGACTGGTTTTGGCTTATTTGCTCCTTTAGCGGTAGGACAAATAGTTTGATCTGGTTCATAGAAATTTTGCACAAAAATTCATGTATATTTGATCTGGTAGGGCATCCCAAGATTACTCCCAGATGATAATCTTTATCTTGAAATCTTCTATACTTGACTGTATATGCAATTTTCTTCAAAATAGGGGTATTTGAGCACTTGCCAACTGACCTGGAGAGTGAAACTACCATAGAAATGAATTACTTGGAGTCATATACATGAAAAATGCACTAAAACATATTTAAAAATGACTTTATTCCCAAAAATTTAACTTCTTCCCCATCTATCTAAAAAGAGGGTTTTGTGAGGGTTTGGAGTGACTTAACTTGTTAAGCTTCATTCTTAAAGTTCTGATGTTCAGTCTTCCTCATTATTTTTGAAAAATAAAATAGGTTATATGCGTCAAATTTTAGGAGAAGATTAGGTTACCATGCACAAGGTTAACATTCCAGTGAGCACTTTAAAACTGACCCACGAGATGGAAATTACCATTTTGTAAACTTAGTACAGCCAAAAACCAAATAACTCAAAAATATTTCTTCATATTGCCTTAATTTTTTTCCAAAACACTAAGAAAATCTCATTCACATTCCCAAATTCTCACTTTCTCTTAAATAGGTTTGTACCTTATTGGCCACTATGGTTTGTGCATGCTTATCAGTCTTGTTCTCAAGAATATGCATACAAATAACCTTAATCATGCCTCTATCAACTGAATATTGACATGTGGCATCTTCCAAATACTATATACCATGATAAAACACTCTCCTCATGATTTAAATAATATTCCTTAGATTATTTTTCATCATTATTCAACTCATGCTTATACTAGGTCCTAGAATTAGGCCTAGTTGATCATGTTTCAACCTCAAAATCCACGAGCATGCTTTGTTTTCATCATGTACCTTCATTGACATGACTTATTAATTTTTCTCATGCCTCTACCATTATTTTATATCAGCCTCCTACCTTCAATCGACCATTATAGGTCAACTTGTTGACCAGGCTTAGGGATCAGGCCTGCTAGACTGAGCTAGTCTTACTAATTCAACTCATGCATCTTTGTATTCATCATTATAACATTATTTACTCATCATATAAATTTTCAACTATCTATTAAATTATACTGACATGCTCTCACATCACCATTATGCCTCTTTCAGTCACTTTCCACTTAAGAAGTTAGGTCTCCATTAGGTGTTTTCATGCCATGCCTTGTTAGACTCATTCGAAGCTTCCTCTTGTTCTCCTTCATCCAGATTTCTCATTAATGTTCCTTTTACATCAATGAAAATTCAACATCCGCATGAAAATGGATGCTTCCACTTCTGTACATCAAAAAAGTAATGAAAAATACTTAACTTCTTCCTCTAGATCAAATCAAACTATCCCTAGTATTCCCTATGCTCATGAGATTTATTCATCCAACTTTGATATTATTGACCATGTGAAAATTCCAAAGTTTATATTTCTGAATAAGAATAATTGCAAGGACACCCTAAATAGTTTGATAAGTTAGTCAAGTTTATGAAAGGTGGAAGTTCCAGATCTAGTACGTCATCCACTTCCAAAGCCTTACTTCCCAAACCTAAGTAAAGTCAAATCCAAAATATTTTAGCTTTCTCCCCATCATCTACCAATAAAATTAAACCTTTTATGTTTCCTTTTTGATCAATGGGCATCGTCTTAACAATTGTATCATTGATTCTGGTGCATCTGACAATGTCATGCCCGTTAAGGTTAAACAAGATATTTGTTTGAGTCTCTCTTAGGAATTTAGTCATTTTTACTCAATGGAGATAAAGGAAGTTCCACTTGTTAGGAGAATAAAATATGCACATCTTATTTTTATGGCCTATCTAGAGAAGTGAGTGAAAGAAACAATTCTAGTGGCAGATATGCCAACTACATATGGAATGTTCCTTAGCAGAAGATTTTTCAGGGAGATGGGAGGTGAAATATAGATGGATTGGTATTTGACATCGATATAAGTCAAGAATGAAATAAATAATATCCTCCCTGAACCAAAGATGAAATACACAGTTTAGAAGTCAGATGATCCTAGAGCACTTGTTCTCTTCCAAAGCAGGGAATTTGGGAAAGTTCCATTTGAGGAAAGAGGTACTGGAAAGTACTTCATGAGTTTAGAATGAGATGAAGAGCCATCCATTTTTAAGGAAAGGCCAACATATATTACTAACAATATTTGGAGCTTGGAATTTGATGGAATTTATTCAACAACTGGTTTGGGTGTAGGTATTGTCTTGATTTTTCCACAAGGATATTTGTTCCCTCTCACTTGTAAGTTACAATTCTACAACACCAATAATACTGATGAATATGAAGCCTTGTTTCTTGGGTTGTGAGCCATTGAAGAAATGGGAATCAAGAAGCTCATATTGTAAGGAGATGCTGAGTTGTTCATGAAATAGGTAAGAGATATATCCCAAGTGAATAAATATTGTCTCAGTCACTAGAGGAATAGAGTTTTGGATTTTCCTAGAATCTTTTGATGCATTTGATATCAAGGTAGTTCCTTAATATCAAAAAACCAAGACTGATTCATTGGAACTATCTTCCTCTTTGATGATTCCATACCTTGACTTTAGTGGACAAGATTTTTTGGTGGAGATGATTTAATTCCCAAGTGTGCCAGAAAATTTAGAGAGCTAGCAAGTGTTTAATGATGCTAACCACATTTTATCCTTCTTGCAGTAGAATATATATTTTGAGTCTATGTAATTTGAAGGAAGTGACTTACTCCCATGGGATATTACCGTAAATGATAGTGAAAATAACGTAATTGATGAAGAAAATAAATATGGAGTGATCTAATTGAAAGACAACATAATTAAAAAGGGGATGATGTCACTAGAATAATTGTTTGAAAAACATGATAGGTTTATCCATGGTGATTTCAAGGATCATCCTAGATCCTCATTTGAATATAAGAAAATAAACATTGGTATAAGATAACAACCAAGGATGGTGGACATAGGAAAATGTTGTTCACCTGAGGAATGAATAAATTTCTCAACCTTGTTGAAGAGATATTTGGATGTACTTACATATTCATATGATGATATCAAATCCTTTAATAAATAATCAATGCAACACTCCATCCCTATAAAAAAATGCTAAGGACTTTCGACAAAATAAAGGACAATATAATCTAGAGATTGCAAGGACCATCTAAGTAGAGGTCAAGAAACTAATCAATTTTCATATCATTTTTCCTAATTACCACTCAAATTGGGTAGAAAATATTATACCCATCTAGAAGAAGGATGGTGAAATTTGTATTTGTGTAGATTTCCAAAATCTAAATAAATCCTCTCTAAAGGAAATTTACCCCTTTCCGTTCATGGATCATATCCTAGAGGTGGAACTAGAGGATCGGGAGGCACATGACCTGGTGAATCTAGTGGATCTGGTGGAGGGAACACCAGAGGGAACCAAGGATCTGGATCAGGAGGACAGGGTCCTCCACTACCTCCTCAGGTGTTCTTTGAAATTTCTTTACACTTGCTAGATTACCAGGGTATATAGGATGTTGTGGAACACATGCACAAGTGTGAATTGCTATGGTGCACAAAGGGGATCACTACCTCAGAGTGAAAGGAAAGTCAATTTGCAACAAAATTGTAAGGATGTGCACATAGCTGGTATAGGAAGTATGACCCCTATTAGATGGTGGTAGAATACACCACATTGAAAAATGCCTTCCTAGCAGAGTTCCATATACTGGAATTTAAACAGAAGAGCATCAACTCTTTGAAGGAGATCCAATAGGGAATGGCATAGAGTGTGCAGGAGTATGATGCATGGTTTAAGACTCTCCTATCAAAATTATCATATGACATTCACCCTTCACAACATACTCAATGATTTTTTGGAGGGTTAATTAATCCATTGAGGAGGGAATTGTCCCATAAAACATTTAATGACCCGCGTGAGGCTGTAGAGGCTACCTTACGCACTGAAGTAGTTGGGAGCATTGATACTGCTGTGAGCCCTATTCCAGATGATCAAATTACTGCCATGACCAAATAGTTAGAAAAGATGTCTGCAAACTCTACACATGAGAGTCATAGTGGTCTTTGGTGCATGGATTGTGAAGTAGAGGGGCATGCCAAGGATAGTTTCCCCCAAAAATTAGTACATGCCATAGCAGTAGATTATGAAATTTGTCATGGGGACCATGATGCAAGTTGATGTACCTTATTCCAACATATAATTCGGAAGAATGTGTCTTGCTACTGTAAGATCTGCACCTCTACGACCCATGATACTAAGGATTGTAGGCTTATTAACCAGATCTATGAGGCCATTGATCATGGTGTGCACTAGACTATCCTTTCCAGTAGTTCTAAGGAAGATGATCACCATTATGAAGGACACACAGATGGATGGGCACGTGTGAGAGGTTATTCCAGAGGATCCCATGGTCATAGTAACCACCGAGGAGGAAGAAGTGAGTTCCCATGAGGAACCTGCTATAACTGTGGATCTATAGAACATTACAACAACGAGTGTCTAGATTTATTGAAGTGCTCATGGTGTGGGAAAAAGCATAAGTATGAGGAGTACCCTAATTTGTTTGAGCACATGAGCCAGTAGCACTAGAAGGAAAAGGGCACTAGGATGGTGGGTATAAATAAAGCTGACACATAGTGGATGCCTAGAGTGGTGCGTGAGTCATGGTTAGAACCCATTCTAGTGATAACATGAGTAGAGGCTACACATGCCAAAGAAGTACCAAGGTAAAAGAATCTAGTCTCAATGGAAGAAGTGGTGCATGGGAAGTATCCAAAACCTTCCCACCAGAAGGAAGTGTATCAAGAGACAATGGATTTCATTCAGAGTTTGTAGGGATAAATCCAATGTATAAAGGAGTAGTCTAGGCAACAAGAGCAAAGAAGGAATGCTGAGGCTTTGCAGAAGGACTTGGATGAGGTCAAGGAAGTGTGAAAAATGTTAAGGCAAGAGAATATTATTCCCTTGCTAGGAGAATGGCTGTGGGAGAATATGCCACACACTGAAGCAGAGCAAAAAAAGAAGGTGTTGCATGTAAACCTCCCTCCCCATAGCCTTGACTATGACAAGGAAATCACACTAAACGTAGTTGTGGATTGTTGGCTTCTAAGAAACATATTGATTAACATGGGAGCAGAAGTCAATGTTCTTACATTGGATGCCTGAAATCAAATGGGAAGAGCCACATTGCATCCATATTTGAATGTGTTGTATATGGGAAACAAAACTAAGGTAATGCCCATTGGAGTATTAAAGGATGTAGTGATTACCATTAAGGGGTCCAAGTTTATTGGAGACTTCGAAGTCTTAACGCTCGCCGAGGCAGAAAATTTTCTAGCATTGCTTATGCACCCATGGTGCTATAATAACATGCTGACATGAGCTTTAACAAAGATTATATTAGTTTCAAGAACAAGGAAGAATGGGTCATCATCCCTCTGATGGATGGGAATTTGGTGCCTTACACTAAACCTTTGGGAGAAGAGGTCCTTGACAGAATTTATGTGCACTCCATCAGAGGCCTAGAGATAATTCACCCTACAGAAGGAGTTATCAAATTTGAGGATGCCCAGTTTATGAGTGATACCACAAGCATGGCGGGTGACAATTGGGCACATGGGACCTATGAGTTAATTGGGAAAAAACTAAGGGGGTTTGTAACAAAAGTCACCAAGGAACACTTACTCAAGCACCTAGGAGGAAAAAATTTACCACATTACCCTGGAGGGGCATACCCTGAAATTTTCTTATGGGACATGGAAGCTCCTTGGAAAAATTAGGATGAAAGAAGAGGGATGCTTTGTTATAGCCTACTCGGGACTACAGCACGCTGGTGGGCTACACATCAAGAGAACCTCCTAGAGTGACGCGAGGTAAGAATCACATTCTCTATAAAGTTTTCCAGGAACAATGCACCTACAGTCATTCAAGACTACCATGGTAAAGAGACCGTTTAATTTCATATACAAGCATGTGAGAATGCCTGGATAGGAGGTGCAGAAGCCTTGCCACCATCATTATGGTTACATAAGCTGTATTCCACATTACAAGGTTGTATACGTGTATGCTATATCCATTTAGAAACATGCCGCCAGACAGGAAATTGGAAAGAGATGACAACTGATCTCATCCAAGCTTTTGAATATCAGAGCACAAATCCATCAGTGGATAACGCATTACAAGTGATCAAGCACCTTACGATGGGGGATAGTGCCATGGTAGAAGACAAACTACTAGATTTTCTAGGTGAGCGTAGTTTAGAGGCACGTTTTGATGAGGAAGAGTCAAAGGAGATGTAGTATGAGCAAGCCTGTATAGAAAAGGAAAAAAGCAAAGATGGTTTATGTCATAGATGGAGAGGAAATGGAGAGTCTAGATATTAACCATTTTGTAGGTACACGTGATGTTATAGATAGTGCTGATAAAAGGAAGTGCACTTACCATGAGCCCTTAAAAACAAAGAAATTTAACATTGGGTCAAAGGCATAACCCAAGGAAGCAATCATTAGAGACTATTGGTTGGAAAAGGAGGTCTAAAATCATTGATCTGTTACACGAGTTCTAATAATTGTTCCCACATGGGTATCATGAACTTAAAGGCATCCACCATTCCTTAGGGGAGATGAAGATAAAACTGAATGAAAGAGGACATACCAAATGAATCCAAATTTATGTGTATGGTTCAAGGAGGAGATTGAAATAATGATAGCGTCAGGTATTATTGAGGTTGTGGAAGAGTCAGAATGGATAAACCTAATGGTCATCAACATAAAAAAGGATGGGAGGATAAGGATCTGTGTTGACTACAGGGACCTGAATGCAGTATGTGTCATTGATCCCTTACCTACCCCGTTTACTGATGAAATTTTAAACGGAGTGGCCGGGCGCTAAGTCTACTCCTTCACAGATGGGTTGTTAGGGTACCACCAGGTGTAGATTGTAAAGGAAGACTAGAGAAAGACAAATTTCACCAATGAATGTGGAATTTTTTCCTATACGGTCATACCTTTTGGATTGAAGAATACTCCTGATGTGTTCTTGCACATTGTGGTGCAAGCCTTTCAGGAGTTCATCCATAAATTTATTTAGGTCTATTTGGATGATTGGACTATGTATGGTCTAACTAAGGACCATTATGATAACTTAAGACTAATGTTTGAAAGGTGTTGACAGTTGAGGATATCCCTCAACATCAAGAAGTGTGTCTTTGCTACTCCATTTAGAACCTTATTGGGACATATCATATGTAAGGAGGGCTTACTAGTAGATCCTGTAAAGGTTGTAGCCATCATGGGTTTAGGGAAGCCTACTAGCCAAAGTACCATGTGCAGATTCCTTAGGCATACAGGTTACTATAGGAAGTTCATCAAGGGATATGCCAAGATTTCTATGCCCTTAGAGGAATTAATTAGAAACAAGAGTGTCTTTTATTGGGGAGAGGCGCAATAGAGGGCATTTGAAACTTTGAAGGACATGCTTGTCACAACACCCATTCTTCATTTCCTTGTTTGGGATAAGCCTTTCCATGTTCATGTGGATGCCTCTGGTATAACCGTTGGAGCAGTACTAGCACAACCTGGTGAAGGGATTGTTGACCATCCCTTTTTCTTTACAAGAAAAATGTTAACATTAGTAGAACAAAATTACACCACTAATGTGTACGAAGCACTATGTATGATCTACACACTACACAAGTTCAGGAAATATCTACTAGTAACACCATTTGTATTTTACATAGACCACATGAAATTAAAATACTTGGTAAACAAGCCCATTGTACAAGGGTGCATATGTTGATGGGTCTTGCTATTCCAAGAATTTGAGTTCATAGTGGTTGTCAAGCTAGGAAAGAGTAATTTTGGGCCCAATCACTTGTCTAGAATTGACTCAGGAGAGGATGAGTAAAGCATTGAGGAAACCATGCTAGATGCACAACTGTTTAGGTTGTGACACATACCCTCAGAATATTGTAGTGTTTCTGTAAATAGGTATGGTGCTAGAAGGGATGAAAACATTAGAGAGGAAGAAGTTAGCCATACGCACCACACCCTACATGCTGGTTAGTGGTGAGTTGTACAAACTAGGACGTGATGAGGTGTTACGCCGGTGCATGATAGAACATGAGCGCCTTACTATTATGGAAGAGGCATGTGGAGGGAGTGCAGGTGGAAACTATGTAGGGGATGTCACTATGCACAAGATATTACAAGCTGGGTTATGGTGGGAAACCCTATATCCATATTACAAAGAGTATTGCAAGGAATGTGATCATTGTCAGTGCCTTGACAAACCAAGGTGGAGTTTTGAAATTCCTTTTCACCCTATTCTAAGTGCAGAGCCATTTGAAAAATGGGCCATAGATTTTGTAGGCCCCATTAACTAGCCATACGTAGGACAGGATCACGCTATGCAATCACTTGAATGGATTATTTGACAAGATGAGCAGAAGTAACGCCTACCAAGGATTGTATAGTGACTACAATAGCCATGTTTCTATGGGAAAATATTATTACAAGGTATGGATGCTCGTTGAGCTTAACTAGTGATAAGAGTGCACATTTCCTAAATGAGACCATCAGGATTTTGTTAGAAGAGTTCATAGTGGCTCATCATAAGACTACCCCTTACCGTCCACAAGCAAATGAAACTACCGAGGAATTCAATAAAATACTAAGTCATACCTTGATCAAAATATATGACGTCGGTAGATGAGATTGGGATGACAAAGTATTAGTAGATCTATCGGCATATAGGACAACCTACAAGAGGTTGAATAAAGCCACACCATTCCAATTGGTTTTTGGTACAAAGGCTGTCTTACCCATTGAATTTATGTTACCTTCTCTATGTATAACATGCGCAGGAGGATTGGCCAACGAATAAGCACTCCAGGAAAGGATTGAAAAATTGATGAAATTGGATGAGAGATGATAATTGGCCAGGTGGATTCAAAAGGTTGAAAAGGTTAAACAAAAAGCATGACATGATCGCCATATCAGAAACAAACAATTTAAGATTGGGCAGAGGGTATTGTTATATGATTACAAGTTTATGCACCATCCCATAAAATTAAAATTCCATTGGTTGGGGCCCTATATCATCTCAGAAATCCTTAATTTAGGCGTGTGCCAGTTAAGAGCACTAGATAGAATGAGATTACCAGGCCATTTCAATGGAAGTAGGCTGAATCCCTACTATAAATAAGTCTTCTTGGTGTTTGTAATAAGACAATTTTGCCATTTAGTATAAGTTTCCATTTATGCAATTTTCCTTTCTTGTGTTTCCTTTTCTCTTTGTTTTTTCTATTTTTTGTTTTACACCTTGGGCACTGGTAATCACATTAATTTTTAAAGGTTTTGCATGTGAAGATGACCTCGCATCTATTTTAGTATGGGGTGGAGTAATGCAAAGTATAGGCCCGTAATACAAGTTGAACTAGTAGTAGAAGATATGGTGAATTACCCAGTTGATGGATATAAAGACGCAAGAATAAAGGAAGTGCATGGAAGAAGAGGTCAACAAAAAATGTTGGTGTTAGGATAAGACTTCATAAAAACCACATACAGAGGAGGACAAAGCGTAGGAACAACATGAGGTAGGCGAGAGCAAAAATTAGGTGAAAGGATAGAAGAAATGCCTTTGGTGTTGTTGACACATGCAATAAGAGTATTCTGTCAGGATGAATTTTTTGTACATGTCAGAAAGTTTTAGCAAGTGTCTCACACAAGATTAGGTGCGTAAGTAAAGGTGCATAATGTCAGCTTGGTGGAAAAATTCTACATTTAGTGCTAACTATAGTTGGTAGGTAAAATAGCATTGAATGCTGGAAAGAAGAAAAATTTATAAATAAGAATTCAGGAACTTCATTATTTACCTTGCATTTAAGAGAAGTGAAAATATTTCTCATGAACTAGGGTATCCAAAGGTGGTCTTTGTGCAAACAAAAATTTGAAGAAATCTAAGAGGATGTGACTAGAGAAGATCCGTAAACTAGTAGGAAAGGAGTACACAGGGCATGGAGGAAGTTGTTGAGAAGGAAGCTATTGAAGCATCGTCTTGTGGAAGAATTGTTCCAGTTAGGGTTTGGTGGCTAGGGCATGGTGTAGGAGGGTTTCTTCACAAGGTTGTGTATTAGGGTTGGATAAAGTGGTAGAGCAGAGCAAGGAAAAGATGCTTGAAGTGATTAACCTAACCAGAAGAATGGCAACAAATAAAGCAACCATCTCACCTAAAAAAGCATAAGGGAAAGGGTAAGGGGAAGAAAACAGCTATTGCCATTGCAAGCATGAATGAAGAATGGTACGTGGAGATGCAATACCTGGATGGGGTATTGCTAGGAAAATAATGGGAATATCATTTGTGGAAGATGACTGTAAGTGACTATAATCACCACACCATCACGATAAGAAAAATAAATGGCTTTGGAGTTGGTTCACCCAACAAATAAGAGGACACCAGAGGGCATGCCCATCTACAGTGACGAAGTAAAGGTTAAGTTGGAGAAGGAAGGATTAGTACAACTTTACGAATTACCCTACTTTAGGCAAACTGTGAGAACCTTCTATCAGTGGCTAATGGCATGCGAATTCACGAAGACCATTTTTATTTCACAGGGCAGCAAAATGTGCATAACAACCCAGTTAATTTCCAATTTCATAGGCCTTATCTATGAGGGGGATAACATTGATGATGACCTAAGTGACAAGGAGGCCATCAAGGAAATTGTTACTACGTATGACTACAAGAAAGGATTGTGATACTTTGACATATAGAGATCCCAGACCCTATGATGAGGATGGCCGCATGCTTGGTAACCAAGCTCAATGACCAAGAGAGATGGACTCAAGTGAACAAGGCATGGCTGAACGTATGCCAGAAAATATCTAAGGGGACCATCTATAACTTGTCCACTTTCATCGCGGATGAAATCATTAGCAATGCACAAGAAGGCGAGAAGATACTATTTGGTAATGTCCTCCTCATAATTGTTTTCTCAGAAATTAGAGTGCCTGATGGGCCAGAAAGGTTTGTTTGGGAGTACCCAGAAGAGGATCCCTCATCCTGTGAAATGGTTCACAAAATATACTTGTGAGACCATGATAGCCACTCACAAGGCATGCATTTAGAAAAGTGGTACAAGTGCATGAGGGATGCACGTTCAGAGAAGAATGGAGGATTCCAGAGTAGTTACCTATGCTCGTGTAAGGAGAAGAAGAATTGTAGTATATCAACACTTCTGCATTGGCAGATTTAGGTTGATAGATGAAACAATGAGCCCCTGGTGCAAGCTTCCCTTCTCCTTCACCACAAAATACTTCCAAGTGGGGGTGAACAAATTCAAAGAGGCCAAGAGACTAAGGTTCGACCTTAGTGAGGTGGATCAAGACACAAAGAGTTGAGCTGTGTAGAAAGTTAGTTTACCCCAAGAAGCATGCATACGTGGAGAGATATGTCTCCCATGAGATACAGATGATGAAACCAGTAACATTTACAATCAGTTGGAAGGGCTGCAACAAGGATATACCTTCGCATCAGGCCAAAATTTGAAAAGGGTGCATACTTGGAAAATGATGTATCCATCCCTAAGGACCCCACAGGAAGAAAGAATCCCATGCCAAAGAAGAGGGAAAGAGAAGAGGTGTAGAAAGCACCAAGTGTTTAAGACACAAGTGGTAAGCGTGCACCGAGAGACAAGCACTAAGCCTAGTACTTACACATAGAGAAAGAAGTCCCTAGTGAAAGAAAAGACTCCAGAGGAAGAAGTGCTGGAGCATGAAGAACCCATCACCCAGGAGAGGTCACCAGAGGAGGAGGAGAAGGAAGCAGAATCTCCTGCTCAGGAAGAAGTAGAAGGTGACATAAGAAAATGATTCAGAGGATACAAGAGAGCTTAGAGGCCTATAGAGGTGAGAGAGATGATGATGATGATGAGATGAACCAGGAGAGACGAGGACCATCCTATCTATGAGGTTACATGACTTAGAGGAGGAAGGAGAGGAAGAAGAAAATGAGTACATCTTTGTCAAGAGGAAGAATGACAAGGAAGAAGAGGATACTCAGGACAAGGGGGTAAGTGAGGAAGTTACAAAAGAACAAAGGACCCCAAGCCTCACTAAGGAATAAATAGACGAGGCTATGGAGAAAGAAGTAGAAAATATCATTGAAGGACCTAGTAGAGCAAGAGATGGAACGCAGTGTGATCCTAGTGATGAAGGAAGTAGAAGAGGAAAACATAGAAAAGGAATATGGTAGCATGGGAGGGATCCCAATTTAGATGTGAGATTTCCTAAGGCCTACGCGCATAGGGAGAAAAAGCACAGAGGCATCACAGGTTCAGAAGATGGGCTATATTGATGATCCAAAAAAGGTGTTGCACATGCATGCTTTCAAAGCACCATACCAACAGAGCAACTCTTGGCTATGGCATCATTTGATGAGGAAGGTGCATACCCTCAGATGAGGAAAACTCTTTCTTGGGAATTTGAGTCCCACATCGATGAACTAGAATTCAAAGTAAGCCAAGGGGCAATAATGAAGGTACCAGAGTCAAAAGGTAACATCCCCTTGGTAAAAACTCAGCAACTATCAGATGAAAAAATCTGCAACATGCTGAACAAGGTTTCAGTGGAAGTAGAGGCCAGACTCTTTGGGAGGAACGACATGGTGAAGTTCTAGAGGAAGAACTAGAGAAGAAGGGAAGAAGAGCTAGAGAAAATAACCAAGGAGTTAAAGTGGGAGGAGCTAATTAGTGTGCAACTAAGGCATGAGTTGAAAGAAGAGAAGGTCAAGGGTGCGTGAGGTCTAAAAGAAAGAAGAGATGATCACAAATGCCATTTTCTTGAAGCATCCATATATAATGCCACCAATGTAGAAGTATGGATCCACCCTGAAGTGTTTAGAGGACTTGACCCACGTCCTCAAAATGGAAAGATGACCACTATCCTTGGATTCTGTAGAGGAGGCATCAATGCACAAAGAAAAGGAGGACAAGATGAAGGTTGTGGCCATTGTGGCCCACTACAAGAAATTCCTTGCAGATGTGAAAGCCTCTGCCCAAGTCGATGAGGCCACTTATGACAACTACACCGATAGAGATAGAGTGTTGAGCATTCTTGGTCGCTACCCATGAAGCAAAGCTTAAGGAGTTCTAGGATGAAGAATAAGGGGAATAGGGTGGAATGTGATAAAATATTAGCCAAGGTTGAGAAGAAATTAGAGGCTATTGAGACCTTTTAGGGCTAAATCAAAAACCCGTTGAAAGAGTTGTATCCCCAGATCACTTGAAGGATGGACGTGCTCAAGGATTTGGGAAAACAGTTAGAGGGGATCATGGAAATGATGAATACCTAAGGGGAAGGGCTAAGCTTTGAAGAGGTGAGTACCTTAGTCGGTGACCTCTGTCAATAGGCATAGAGCGAGGTCAATACCTGGAATAAGTTGGAGGTAGACTTGATGAAGGATTTCCCTCTCCTCTTGTAGAAATAATCATAGTTTCCCCATTCTTTCATTCTTCCCTAGAATTCTTCATTCCATTTATTCTTTCTCCAAACTATTCAAGGACAATCATTCTTTATTCTTTGAGAAGGTGTTCCCAAGGGCAGAGAATAGGCATAGTGTGGGGTGATGTTGGGCCCCTAAAATATTGGCTAAGTACAAGAAGGTACGTGGGTGCACAAGGCCTATTTGAAGAAGGGTGCACAAGGAGAAAGCATGCATGACAAGGTTTTAGGAGGGTTTTAGTAAGAACCAGTGGTGCACATGCACAAGGTAGAGAAAAGATCTTGATACTTAGCCATATTTGGCATATCGGGAAGAACATGAGGAAAGCATGACCCAACTACACATGCGAAAGTGGATAAGGTGCTAGCCTGGCAACTTGGTGCCCACAAAAGGAATATACCTTGTGATAGAAGATTCCAAAAGGTCATCATGGAAAAGGATGGAGAGCTCGCATATGAATAAGCATGCTCCCATGGAGGACCACTTGGACACATGACACACAATCTACAACTTCAGAAAGGCATGACGGTGCTTGATAAGGCTATATATATGAGCACCCGGTAGAATAAAAAGATATAGATAGAGATGGATGGAGAGGCGAGAATTGAAGAGAGGTGAAGCCATGCAGGAATACTGTGAGAGATCCATAGGCTAGGTTTAGAGGATCTGTAGGAGTATGATGTATCAAGGGGATGGGTTTGAACAATTTTTTTTCTTTGTACTATGAAGGGCCTAAGTCCAGTTCTGATGCATGACATTGGTCTGCACTATCATATGGATCTGTGATTTCCCCAGTTAATATAATGTGGTTATCAACATCCTTAATATGAATATACATGTGGTTCAATTTCTACTTACATATGTATGGATCAGTTATATATATTTATTTCATATGAGTGGGTGTAAACCACTGTGCATTTATTTTCTGTTATGATTCAAATCTATGCTCTATAATGCTTTTCTTATATGAATGAACACATTGGTCTAGAAGCCGTTCTGAGCTCTAAGATGAATGTATGGTTCCTTTCCACTCTGTTCATTTAAGTTTCTATCATAAATAATGCATTCTCACACAACTCACATAAAGGAGGGACTTATCCCCCCGTGCGTGCCTTGGGTGAGCACCCAGCGCCCGCTGGGTGATAGGATGACGTGCATGGGATTTCCTTGTTCTTTGAGAGGGCATAAAAATGACTACACGATGTATCAATATGTTGTCTCAAGAACCAAAAACACATTAATGAAAGATGTGATCACTACTAGCATAGTTCCACAACTCAAGAAATAATTAATTTTTGATACCTTAACATCCTTTGAATACATATGATTAAAAATCAAGGTCTATGAGAAAAAGATCCTTGCAGCCAACATGATATAATATGACACTAATACTTGAAAATCTATTGGAGCTAAGTTTCACAACACACCATTGTATAAGAATAAGAATAATGGAATTAAAATATTGATGATAAGTTCACTAATGCATCATAATACCATGTACCACTTGTTATTTCTATTGCTTCATGAATATAATGGACACATTTGGTAGATTCTCCTTATAAAATGTTAAAAAATCTACTTGAATGCAATCTTATAACTATACCTTCATCTTTTGACATTGATAATAGTAAGTTGTAACATCCACCATTACTAAAACATATTATAACTAACATTGATGTGTTATACATATAACTAAAAAATGCTTAAACTTAAGACACATGATTTAGAACCATATTGAAAAAAACATAAAATTTCCATTTTAGTAGAAGACATAAAGTTTTTTACCAATAAATAAGTGATGCAACCCAACCCAATTCAAAATGTGTTTACCGATCCTTCATCTAATCATTCTAATATGTACACATGTGTTGAGGGTACACAATACTTATCACAATGAGTCCCCTCCCCAGTATTGTAATATTGTTTTTGACTCTTTTGATGGAACTATTAGGATGACTAGAGACATACATCAACCATCACATGGGATCACATTCTATGATTCATATATTATTCATTATGAAAAGGATTGTAATAAATTATTATTTATTCGAGCACATATTGATTCACATCTGATACATAATGTTGTGGTAGATAAAAGACCTACTAAGAATATTTACACTATGAAACTCCTTAGTACCCTTAGGTACACTTCTCAAGACATAAAATGATATTATATATAGTCCAACGATTTGATTATCAATGTCAAAGCCTAGTAGGGGGAATTGTATTATATCTAAATGTAGGACCCAAGAAGACATGGCTTTTAGTGTTATATTCCAAAAAGATAATAAACATGTTACTTATATGTCCATATATTCACAATATGAGAGTTATACCTTCAAATATTCACAAATTTTTATACACAACAACAAAGTGGTTATAATCCCGAATGTTTCCTATGAGTATCTCATATAATGTATCACAATATCTACTTCCATTTTGGACCAAGCATATACCATCATATACCTAAATGCCACATTTGCAAAAAATTCAACATTAATTCAAAATATATACTTAATCTTAATCCTAGATAGATCCCACAAAACTCACTAATATAAATTAATACCCATAAATTTTTCACAATATCTACTTTTAGACTTTAACCTTTTTTATCTAGCTATGTGTGATGCAAAATATTTATACAATAACCTTATGATCTTGATCCATATGGAGAATATATGTAATATCATGATACATAGTGGAGGAAAAAGGTTACTATAGATACTTGTGACAATATCTAGAACAATCACACATTGCTAACACTAAGGATTTTACATACGATATTACACCTGATCAATTATTAAACTAAAAATATGACTCTATCATTCCTCTTATTCCTTGTTGATACAACATGTCATGTGTATTAATTAATACAATACATAAATATGTCCTTTTTATGAAAATCTAATGATTCTAATCCCATTATCACTCCAGTAGAATAAGCATTACCACAACCATGAAGAGTGCATAGAAAATCAACTCAATGCTACATAATAGAATGATGAAAGTGATGTACATATAAGAGGATAAAAGTGCAATGACCACCTAGATTAGTGGTGAATAATTCTCACTAACTAATACTGGCAATAGAACTGAATCCACACAACTAGTAAGATAACTCAACATAGATGGTAAGCTTACTCAACACAACTAGTATACCTAAACAAACTAACACAACAAGTGTAGAGATAACAAAAGTGCAAATATAAATAAAAGGATAAATAATAACCTACACTAACACCCTCTGTAAACAAAGATTATGTGGGAGAAAAATAAGGTAGGTACTGACAACAATGCATGATGAGGTACCCATGTACAATAAATAAAAAAAAGGACACCGTAAGGTGCCCAAAACATAATAATAACAAAGTAAAGAGAGACAAAACCCCACAGCAAGGCATCCTAAGAAACTCGGCTAAAAAAATTGTACAATGTTGAAGAAGTTTAGTGTGCACTATTGTTTGAATTCACTTCTTGATCACAAAAATCAACAACAACTGACACTGGGCTTCACCATAATATCTCCATATAAGGATATTATCAACAAATTACCTTCCAAAGTGTAAAAAAAACACCAAACATAATTTGATCAACTTCTACAAATAGGTGTTCCATGGTCTAAGAACAACTAAGGCAATAATGCAAGGACACAAGACCCAAAGAAGAAGGATAAAAACCACACCCTCCCATACTTATCAATGGGTAGAGTGATGCTACAAATCTATATGAGTTGTCAAAACAACTACTTGAGAAATGAAAAAATAACACTGGGATTCACTAGAATAACTCCCCCATAATACATATTGTCAACATGCCAAAAAATGTCAAAAATAAAGATACAAAATATCTCAACAAATAAGAGAGATATACAACACATGTTAAAGAAAATTTCTAAAAAAAATGAGCATTACAATGCAGATGGTATAAAAAGTGGAGCAAGAATTCAAATGGTGGAGGAGCCACACTTGTATATTCCTATGAACAAATACCTATGTCTCCACAACAAGTGATCAGAAATCCACCCGAAATATACATGAATGGATGACGAATATACCTACATATGATTCAATGTAAAATGCATAATGGTTTCATGTAAAGGAACACAAGAGTGTGTGTGAGGTTGATCATTTTTGGCAATTGAAATCTCAGCTTTCTCAATCCTGAGTGAAAGTGTAGAACTCATGTGTGTTGGCATGTTTGAGTTAGAGTGTTTTTATTGATGTAAAATATCATTAATGAAAAATAGGATAATCTAGGGATGTTATAGGATGCTTGGTATGATGGTGACATGGGAAATCAAGTTGTATCATGATGGAAACAGTGGAAATAATGAGATTGTCTTAGATAAGTAGGCCTAGTTAGGTGACCTAGTTAGCATAGGTGATGGTTACATGGAGAACGTAGGTGTGTGATGGCTTGAGGAGAATGATAGAGGATTGGAGAGCATGATTGGAGAGTTTTGAAAAGCTTATGTGAGTCTCAAAGTGTAGGTATATGTTGTGGATATAGTTATAGGTGCTCATCTAGACCTAGTCTAGGTGCTTGAAGACCTAATGAGGCATGGTCATCAGTTTGAGAGCAATGTAATCTAATGGAAACATGCAGGGGTGTGAGAAATTTTTTATGAAGTGTGTTAGGTCCTTTTCAAGATATTGGAAGCAAAGGTGTGGTATTTTCCTACTTTGTCTAGGTCTAAACTAGACCTAATCCTAGTGCATAGAAGCCTAATAAGGAATGATATTCACTTACACATTTGTGTGAGACCTTAAATACACTCATGGAGATTTGTCAAATTTTTTTCCAGTATGTAGAGGCATTTGGAATATGTTTCATGCCTTTTTTTGGTATTAGAACACTTTGTTATGGCTTAAACTATGCAAAAACCTAAGTAATATTCATGCAAGTCCATAATGGTGGTTAATATGTAGAGTTATTTATGACTAAGTGAGCATTGGAGATGTTAGTAGAGGGTGTCATTGTGCATGTTTTAACCAAAATAGGGGTCTATAAAGCATGTCTTTATATTTGGATATGGGGAAAAATTTACTTAGTTGACATGTGTAAAATTTATACGGGAACTTGATCCACTCAAGGATGATGGATTATGGAGCTAATAAGATTTCAGATTTGTAATAAAGTTAAATGTCGCCCTATCATGTTTGAATAATTGTTAAGAAGGTAAGAAGGTCAAAACATTAGTTTGATAGTGATGGAGAAAAAATTAATTTTTCTGAGACCATAATGGATTGTATCATCAAATTTAATGTTTTGATGATGAAGAGGACTCTCCCAACTTTCAGATGGTGCTGGTTTGAGATCATGATAGTGAGTGGAGCCCACTCAGATTTTCTTGTTTAAAAAAATAAAGGATTTGATCTTAGGTTTTTAATTAGAACCTATGTATAATTTAGTTATATGATATCTATGGGAGCTTAGATACATGTTTGAAGTCATTTAAGATCTTGGTGAGTTGTTTTGATGACCTACATATGTCAAAATATGTTCACTAGTTTTTGGGCCAAAAAGGATGTTTTGACAGTCTTGGTGAATGAAAGTGATTGAGAAATTGTGGGAATGGTGATGGAGTTTGATGAGATTAGAGGTTTTTTAAACATCCCATGTGACATGTTTCATTTTTTTTCAGCTCTGTAAGTGTGATGATGTAGCATGAAGAAGGTAAAAATTTGACCTAGTTTGAGTGGTTAAGGACAACACTACTTTGGTGATAAGATGGATGTAGGAAGACCAATGTTTTGGATTAGGGGGTGAGTATATATCCACTTGAGAGTGAATAATAGATGACATTTTTTTCCCTAGTTAATCCATTTATAGGTCTTAAAGTGTGCTAGAAAGTGTGCAAACATGTTGTGTTTCCAAACTGCTTCCTGGGCAGTTTAATTTGCTAAAGAGGAGAATTGGTTTCATTTGAATTTATGGATGTTTAATGAAGTATAAACCAAATTTGATGTGGTATAAATTTCATTATATTTACATTGAGTGGTTAAATGGAATATTTTAATTGTTATGGTGTGATATTGAGCTCTATTGATGAATATTAGTTACTGGAAGTTCCTGTTTTGAGTAGGAAACAATCCTACAAGGGTGTGAAGTGAGAAGAATGGATAATACAAAGTATTGTGAGCTGATAGATGATGTTTTTGGAGTATTATGGACATGTGTGAATATTTTGGAGGCTTGAAAATTATTTATTAATCTCTTGGAGTCCTTGATGATCTCAGTGAAGGAGATTTGCTTATTTTGAGCCTAGTTGGGATTGTCTTGTGTGTTGGTGCATTTCTGACCTACATGGGTCATTATCATGAATTTATATGATTTTTTAGATTTAATTTGATTTTTGTATGACCAAAATATTGGGTTACGGATGTTACCCATTGTTATGTTTTTGAATTGAGTCATGTATAAAGTGTATGTAAGTGTTCATTTTGAGCTAGTGTTGACAGAGGGAAAAAGTTTGAGCTAGGTGAGAGAGTGAAAGTGGTTCAAGGGAATAGAGATAGAGATGATAGAATGTGAAATTTTTTTAGGAGTGTTTATGAGCTAGTGTGTAAGATTATTTTTCTAAATTAGTCCATGTTTGATCGAAGTAGGAGAAGGTGTGTTTGAAAAGGTCTTTAAAAGGTGTATGAGATGAATGCTTTTATCACTATCACATGTGTGTGTTAGAAGGATATATTTAGTGGTATACTAATAAAATCTTGTGTGATGAAAAATATTCACACAAGTCCTTTTTTATTAGTAATATCAATAAGGGTTTATAGGGTTGATGCTCTTTATGGGGTTTGTGCCTCACCAAACAAATCTTGTGTGATGAGTCATATTCATACAAGTAGTTTGGTTTGAGTAATATAATTAAAAGTTTTGATTAGGTTTTCTTCCCCTTGAGGTTTTACCACTTACATATTGTGTCTTGTGTACTCTCTCTTATTCATGTTCATGTCGATGCTTATTTCATGTTACTAAACAATTGACTAATAAAAGGACACCTCTTAGAGGATCTCTTACAAGGACTCATTCTCATATACCTACACTATTTTTTCTTGCATCTAGTGTCACACTAAAGGGGTATCACAAGTGGTTCCCAAAGTCAAAATTTCCACTCTTACACAACATAATACTTTAACAAATTTCACTTAACATAAAAATATAGTTATACATACAACTCAAATGGTTTTACAATCAACAAGTACAAGAATTATTAAAGTTCAGTTATATTTATTTACACAAGGAAAACTACATAACAACCATGAATTCCATTGGTTTATTATATTATCCATTAACATTAATAGTTCTTAGTTACAAACCTTACCTATAACAATGGTTTCACCCAACATCTACTTATAAGATGGAAGGATTGATCCCACACAACATCCTCTCATCCTTTGTTGCTTCATGCATAGAATATGCAGGTAATAGAACATTGTTAACCAAAATTTTCCCAAATATTCTTAAGGAGTATGAACAAGATTGGATATACATTGTCCGTTGAGGTTTGATACACCTCATTTTGGCACATTGAATGACATTTTCCTATCTCAATTTTCTATGGAACATTAGGCCTAATGGGTTTCTTCACAAATAATTCCAATATCAAGAAAAAAATTGATGAGAAAGTCACAAATTATATACTATGATGTAAGAATATGTTGTCTCAAGGACCCAAACACATTAATGAATAGATGTGTTCACTACTAGAAGAGTTACACAACTCAAGAAATAAGTAATTTTTGATACATTAGCATCCTTTGAATACATATGATGAACAATTAAGGTCTATGAGAGTAAGCTCCTTGCAGTCCAACTATGATATAATACTGACACTAATACTTGAACATCTAATGAAGCTAAGTGTCACAACACACCATTATATAAGAATAAGAATAATGAAATTAAAATATTGATGATAATTTTCATTAATGCATCATAATACCATGTACCCCTTTTTATGTCTATTTCTCCATGAATATAATGGACACATTTGGTAGATTATCCTTATAAAAGGTTAGAAAATCTACTTGAATGCAATATTGTAACTCTACCTCCATATTTTGACATTGATAATAGTAAGTTGCAACATCCACCAATACTAAAACATAGTTATAACTACCATTGATGTGTTATAAATATAGCTAACAAATGCTTAAATTTATGACACAAGATTTAGGACCAAATTGAAAAAAACACAAAATTTCCATTTTAGTAGAAGACATAAAAATTTGTACCAATAAATAAGTGATGTAACCCAACCCAAATAAAAATGTGTTTACCGATCCTTCATCTAATCATTCTAATATCTACACATGTGTTGAGGTACATACTACTTATCACATTGAGTCCCCTCTATCAGTATTGTAATATTGATTTTTACCCTTTAGATGGAACTATTGGATGACTAGAGACATGTATCAACCATCACATGGGATCACATTGTATGATTCATATATTATTCATTATGAATAGGATTATAACAAATTATCTATTTATTTGAGCACATATTAATAGAACATATGATATATAATGTTCCCCTTGGTAGATAATAACATCTAGTAAGAAGATTTACACTATGAAACTACTCTTAGTATCCCTTTAGGTACATGTTATCCAAATGGAACTCTGCAAGTTATTTAGATAACTTGCATACACTTTCTGACTCAAAGTTATTCATTGTATGGTTGAAAATGCACTCAAATGAGCCTTGGCACATTCCCTAAGTTGCAGGATTCCTCACAGATGCCTTTAAGTGCTTCCCTTCTCCCCTTTCCAATTTTCTCCTCTTTGTTCCACTTTTCCCTTGCTGTGCATCTCCTAGAGCACCCACCTTCTTCCTAGAAGCTTTTCACCCTGTGCACGTGCCTTGCACTTAACTTTAATCAAAAAAGTACCTAGCCTTCTCACGCTCCCCTTATCATGTTGTAATGGTTGAGGCATTAACCATGCATTCTATTCTTGCCAATTTGCCTCATCTTCTAATGCAGGCATCACAGGCACCTTCCTTCTATCTTCCTCATCCGCCCTTTCCTTTCACATTCATACCTTTGCACCCTCCTCTGTGCTATTCCATGCCAAGTCATTATGATATGCTTGAGTGTGCCACACGCAAGCCATTTTGTGCATGCCAATAGGGTGCTGAATCCTTGTAAAAAATCAATGAGTGACATGTAGAAGAAATGACAAAAAAATTTGCACAGTTGGTGATCCTTTCAGCCAATTTACGTAGTGATACGTGTTTTACGTGTGCCAAAAACTGATTCAAAAAAAATCTGATAGCTATATCTTTTAACTACAGAGCTCTGATCTGACAAATTTGCGCCTAGACTTGTCAGATAGCTTGACGTAGGCTATACTATGCCAGACATTCAAATTCAAATTCTTAGTGGAGGATCTTATAGGTGAGAAATGGGAAACATGACTTTTTGGGCATTAATGACTAGATCTAATCACTTCAACCACTTGATTTGATATGATCCACCCTCCTTCCTTCTTCAACATGTTGAAAAGTCATGGTGAAGTGCATTTGACATATTTTTAGGTGGATTTATAGGCATTGAATGCTTCTTGTTGGTGGTTGTGTTTCAAATACAGGTTTTCCCTCCTTCTCTTCTCCTTCCATAGATTCATCTATAAATTTAAGAGTTGGGCTCATTTATCAATGTTGGATACTTTGGATCCTTATACACTTTGCTAAGGATTTCATATTTTATGTATTTTGAGTTACAGACCTCTAGATCAGGATCTTGCATGTGGATATCAGCCTCTTTCACCATTGTAACAGTTTTGTGCATTTTTGGAAGTAATAGAAGCATCATTTTGTGACTATTCTCTGTCCTAACATGTTTACATTCATTCTTCTTGACCTTTTCTTTACATTGCATGCATTGTTGTGCCATTTTACATCCCTTGCAGTGCCTTATTTGGTTGCGTTCCATGAAACTGATATGATGAATATGTTTTAAGTTGTGCTACTCAGGTGCCTAGCCTTCTTTCACGCATTTCCTTTAATTTTTCACTCAGAACAGATAATGGTCATCCCACTTTTTCTGGTGCTATCACCTTTTAGTGTATTTTCCTTTCATGTTATCTTTCTATCCCTTGTCCCTTGGCATTATTAGCTTAGTTTCCCTTTCATAGCACTAGGAGTAGCAGTAACAGTAGAATTAGATAGAGGAACCAACCTTTTCTAGAGATCCATCTCAAGCGTGCAAGGTCCCACAACTTGGGGATGGTTCCATTGTTGTCACAAACAACTCGGTTCTTCCAGATCTGAGACACGGGTGCAAGTTTGATGAAACCAATAGATTTGGCATGCCCAGTGGGACAAGTAATGAAAGCTTAAATTTCATATTACTAAGTTCTGGTGTGTGGAATTAATATTTCAGCCTTTAGAGGCTCATTTCAACACATCTGGTCGAATCCAAACAATTTTTATATCTATTTTAGTAGTCCTGAGAACCTTTCATGAGAAGAGTGCACATAAGAAGAAGCAACTGAAGTTTATTTCGAATACCTCCAGACTATCCATGAGAAGAGTTCATTCCAGAAGATCCCCACAGTGCATCTCTATCTCTAGCGTGCACCATGCCCATCCAACTCCCCCTCACAATGGACAACCAACACACCTTGCTATGGTGCACTCAGCCACCTCCTCCATTAAGGAAGCTTTTCTAACTTCACCAAAGGAAGTCCCCTGGTTCTGGCCATGCAACATGACATGCCAAATGACACACTCAAAAGTATTCCATACTTTACAGTGAGAATCAAGTCACCCCTTAGGAGCATATCCAAGATGTAGCAAACGTATGTTCGCTCTACCTAATCACACATAATGATGTAGCAGTCAGGCTACTTATAGCCTCTTTCAAAGGTAAAGCAACTTCAATGGTATAAAGGCTTGAGACTTGGATCTATTACCACCTGGGATTTGAGCATTAGAACAAATTTTTGCAATTACTTTGAAGATAAGTTAGATCACCTATCTTTGGTGGAGCAAATGACAACAACAAGGAGGGCACCCAATGAATAGATGACTGATTTCAACATCTGATTTCAAAAGACTTGGGATATAATCCCTCTTGTTGGTAAGACCTACAACCCAACATGATTTTCTATAATATCTAAAGGCACTGAATAGTGATATCTTAGTCATGATTCAATATATGGGAGGTAGAACCTTACCAACCACTTATAGTATTGCAGTAAGGGTAGAGAATAGTCTTATTCAGGAGGGAAAATTATCTCCTATACCTCCTCATGCCCTTGTTCCTAGAAATGTCACAAGCGACCCTAGCATTCTATAACCTCTATTCCTACTCATGAGTAGAGTGTGCAACTATGTTACCTCAACATCCTATTCTCCACTCACAACAAAAGGAAGATGAAGAATTGAAGACCCTGATTAGAACATTTGTCAACTAAAGTCATATCTGATATCACCAAATCACTGTACCCCCCGAATGGCCTGAAGGTGAACATGGACATTCTATGTGATTGGGTGAGCATGGGATCACCTCTCAAGATATGGGACTTGGGCTCAAGGTGAACCTCTAGAGAAGGCCGGCTTCCTCTTCCTAAACCTAAGTGCTATACTAATCCTAATGCAAGAAAAGTTGATAACTAGACCTATGTTAACATTTCAAGGGATTAGGGAGAGAGATTTGCAATGAAATAAAACCTATACTAGAAGTGGTGATGCACCAAGAAAAGGTTTTTGTAGACTCAGGAAGGTTTAATTTGAAGAGGGTAGTGTGCACAAGTCAACTTCACCTACTACAACCTAGAGAGGGTACATAATACCATAGACTAAGAAGCACGTGTTCCCTTTGTTAAACTCAATTAGACACAATAATTAGTCTTCTAGTGAAGAAGGATGAACTTGAGAAGGGTGAAACAAGCACCACATACTTAGATACATGCAATACTCCACCACTTGATAAGCACAATGAACTCCAAAACTTACAAGAGAAACCCTAGTTGCATAGCTCACCTGCAAACATGAGAGAGGAAAATAAAATCAACAAAATCATGAAAGGACATATAATTGATCACAAAACATAATTTTCATTACTTTGAGAACTTGCACAATGCATCATTACATCAGGGAAAAGGCATAGGATTCCATTATAATTCAAGAAGAAAGGCTTAAGAGCCTACAAATTCATAGCATCTCAACTTGTGAAGAGAGGGGAAGCTTGAAAAAGTATCTAACTAACCTTTTGAAATAAAAAACCCTTTACATTTATAGAAAATATCTGAGTGGTGAGAGAAAGAAGGAGAAGTCCTAGAATCTAGGCTAGAATGTAGGAAATAATTAATTGTTACTGTTGGCCATGTTTTCTCATTTATTGCACCTCCACCTTTCAAGGAACCATCGAAAGAACGAGGGAAACCTGAAATTTTGGGAAGAAAAAGCTCCAAAATTCCATATTCTGATAGCTCCATGGCATAACTCTCTTTCTCCCAGTTCTAACAACTGTAATTTTGTGAAAAATGGGCAACCGGGGAGAAAGTTATGTCTTCTAAGAAAATGTTACATTTTGAGTCTCGAGGGCACTATGCTCCATCAGATCTCAAAAATTCAAAAATTTGAATTCTCCTTCATTTAAAAAATAAGATTTTAATAAATTTTGAGTGCACTTACATATGTCATGGGGACAAATAGGTTGATTTTGCATTGGAATGGTGTTTAATGAAGTGGCTTGGTTAATGATCATTAACCATTGATGACTGAGTTCTTTGGCCTATGTGTTGATAACTCTGAACATGAAAATGGCTTATCTTGTATTCACATCGGTGCTTCACGTTCATTCTAACGAGCCAAATTCCACATTTCCATGTTACATTGAAATCATCTCCAACTTTACTTGGTTGACCACCTTTCACGTTTCTCATTAAACGGCCTTATGCTAGCTAAAACACCCATGATAATTTGAACCCACATAGAATTTGCATTGGTGAATGAAAACAGCTCATTCAAGCCTTGGTAACTTAATTATGCACCTAACTTGACATAAATCCTCCTGACTTGGTGATGACTCGGGATTCCCTCATGATGCATTCCCTAATTTCCTCCTCGTCCTATGGTTCAACATGGCCACATATTATGTTTAAACCACAAGCCCTTATATGTGTCAAGCAGCTTGGGCTAATCACTATCAAAGAATGCTCCACCTCCACGAATTGGTAGAGCTACATGGCACACTCACTAAGCACCTAGGCATTTAACTCGGTCTTCAATTGAATATGCCACTAAATCACCACGATTCCCTTTATGATCAGTTCGGAATTTGAAATTGACCTAGCTTCAGCCATTGTAGCACTCTCGAATCCTGAAAAACTTGAAACTTCAAATTTTGGAGTTTCAGGATTTTGGGCTTCGAACTCTTCTTTTGATTTTTACCAACTTAGCAGGGTGAATTCCAAATGCACCATCCCTGAAATCCTGAAATGGGCATCTTTGAAAGGACTAAATTTTTCCTTTGAGATTGGTTACCTCCTAAGGCTGAATTGACCATTTTGCCTCTACCATGCAATCCTCCCACTGACCAGCTCTAAGCCTACATCGAGCTACCAATCACTCAAACCTACAGAGAGCCACCAAAAATATTGACCCAATGAACTTGCACCTCACCCCTGAGCTTTGAGCTATGTCCCTTTACTTTAAATACTTCAGCCCGATTCAAGATCATCTATCATTGCACAACTTCAAGAGCTTCTCCAACTTGATTCTATCAGACTACCTCTCCTTATGAAATCCGAGCTCCCTGCACGCATAACACAACACCAGCAAGCTCAAATTTTTGATTTGATCCAATTTTTTGTTAAATATTGGTAGTCAGCTCGTTATAATTTCAATGCTTATAAATGTAATCAGGATAAAATTTTGATCTTCAAGTCCCTCTCCAATTCTGTGGCTTAGTCATATTCCATGTGTGTAAAACTAACTGTCTATGTATCTAGCCTAAGCTCCCCGTATGCTCATCCTTAGCTCACTTGTAGACACCTGTAGTTTGATCAATAAACTATTATTTCTAATGGTGCACTAATGCTCCTTCCCTTTGTAAATTGACGGCACACTACCAATTAGACCTATTTAACTTCCTCCTTACGACACCCTTTATTGGTCATTCTTCCTCTTATAAACCACTTAAACAGGTTGTTATAGCCTCGTTCTAACTACATTAGCTTCTTATTCTCTTCTAGCTTACTTCTATCAGCTCCCCGGAAGATTGATCCACTTTGTTGGATTCATTAAGCCCTTCAGAACCCTTCCAGAACCCTAAATACTCTCTAAGAGAGATTAATTAATCTAACCTAGGTTAATTATCCTAAACATAGTCAAATCACACTTTGACTTGCTAAAAGTGATTTTTGGACTTTATCCTTTGTCCCACATGCATCCAAATATTCATTTTCTTCCAAACCAAAAACTATAAACAGGGCTATACCCCCTCCCTCATTTTCTAAGAATTCTCTCTTCTTCCTAGCACAAATTATAGAAATTTGTTTAGGCTTTAGTTTATATTTCATCTTCTTTCATTTGAGCTAAAAGCATTTAATCTTGTATTTTTATACCATTAACATGGAGTAAAAGGGAAAATCCATCGGCCTTGAACCCATTAATGGGGAGATCTCTTTCTCTTAACATATAAATTGAATGCTTAGATCCTCTTAGGTTCATTATTTCAAGCTTTCAAAGAATAGAGATTAACTTCATTTACTTAGTTTGCATGTTTATTTCAAATTAATGTATATAAAGAAGAGAACCTTGCTCATTTCTTATCAATTGGTCCATTGATCAGATTGTTAAAAGCCTTTGGGGTTTCTTTAGAGATTCTTACCCAAAATCCATGGTTTTTATAACTTTTCATTGAACACATTTGGCATGCCTAGTGGGACACTTATGTCCACCCTCCATTAATGGAGGTCTTTTAGGTTTTTCAAAGCTCATTTTCAAGTTTTTTGCTTAAATCACTTGTTATTTCCTCATCTTTATTTCTAACCCTAGATAAATGACCTTCATTTGTATACATTTTATGGGTTCGATATAGAAATAGGAAACTTTTACTAACAACTAACCTCTTTGCTCTTGAAAATTTGAAAATTCATGTTTTTTGTAGGTTTTTTACAAGGTGCGCGTAGGTGTCCAACAAGGGGAGCGTACATGTTGGAACCCTAGCATACCCATCATATCAGGCACATACCTGTCAAAAGGTCCTCATCATTTACAAACTTTACCTTTACAAGGACACGCACTCGTCTCCGTCATCTAGGGTGCGTATCCACCTCTCTGGCCACATATGCATCAAGTGCTAGACTGTGTAAAATAAAATATGTTAAACCTTTACAAGGATGTGCATGCATCTTCATCATATGGGACACGTATCCACCTCTCTAGCCATGCAGGTATAAAAGGTATGATTGTGTAAAATTTTTTATAGTTCTCTATTTCAGGTTTAAGTGTGTACACATCGTAACCTAAGCATCCATGTCAATATAGGTACGTCTCTGTCATATTGTGAGCATTTATGTTTACTGCATTGGGTTTTATTAATTTTTTGACTACAGGTGTACTTGTTAAGTGGGGCACGTATTCGTTAGTTAGGAAGTGCTGGTGTTAGTATAGGCATGCAGGTGTCTGTGTTAAAGTTGAAAATTTTTACAGTCTACAAAATATTTTCTTCAGATCCATTACTGTAGGTTTTTAGGACTAACAATTAGAAAAACAAGGTTCTTTCTTAACATTTCAGTTTGCATAGATTAAAAGGGTTTTGTTTTGACTTAGAAGTAGCTTTTGTAGAAGTGTGTATGCTCTCTCCTCACGTCTTCCACGGTGATCTTGGAGATCAAAAGCACCAATACAAAACTCATATAAATTGTTTAAAAAAAACTTGCTTTATAAAGATTGAAGTAAAACTTTCATTTCAGTAGAGTTTTTCACAATCGCGTATTCTTCCTTCACGCCTTTTTGGTGATCTTAGGAATCAAAATAAAAGTGGGAAACTCTCTTTCTTGACATCAACCTACAAATTGGAAAATTACTAAAGAATTTTCATCTACAGGACCTATCGCTTATCAAGGAAAGGCATCAAAAACAAAACACAAACCTTCTAATACATGTGTTCTTGCAGGTTGTCAAATGGTGTGCTACTTAAAAACCACATTAAACTAAGCAAGATAAAAAACACACCAAATTCAAAACATTGTATTACAGGTTTCTGAGAAGGGTACATCCCTATCCGCTCAACTGGAACATAACCCCTTTGGCATAACACCTTAAGCTATAAAAATGGGTGTGGTACCAGGAACCCTAAAGTAGTCCACTGCTGTGTAACCACGTGGATGAAATAGGAAGTGCTTCACTTGCCCACTTGACTAGTATGCCTTGTGAGTTAGAGTTACAAGTTTTCCGTATCATGAACCTAGTAAGAGTACATGATGGATGCATTCATTTCCCACTGTACTTGAAGGGGGACAAAGCCAAGATACTCCCAAACTAGTCATTACAAATTTTTGGGCAAATTATGCCTCGTTCTTAGACAACCTTGTAACACCTAGTTGAGATAACTTGTTAGGGATTCCATTTTGTCAAGGAGCCCACTTTACTAGTCCTTGTTGCATTAAGCCATCACAAAGTGACAGCTCATCTAGAATCTAAACCTTGTTTGTTGAACAAGGCAAAGAACCCTTGCGAGTTTGAACTGAGTGTCTTTTTCATCACGGAACAAAGTTACGCCCCACTTTTTCTTAGTTTTATTCTTGTCTTTGGATGAGGTGAAGCTCTACCTAAGTGTTTCTTAGCTTGTTTCCATCTTTGATCAGTACCCTTGCATTCTCACCACCCATTGTTCGGGGTGAGAAAGGTGCATACATCGCGTGTTTTTATCAAAGATAGTACTCATCACTTTTTTGTCTGTTTACGCCCATCCATGTTTGTGGCTGGGTTGTTAAATGTTTAAAGTGTGCGGGTATGCTTTTTGTATCTTTGATAAAAGTCCTTCCATCTTGATTTCAAGATCATCTTCACCACTGTGTATTCGGTTCATTTTTTGTCTCTTCTTGAGTTGATAGTTTTGTTCACATCCTAGACGTACAATATTGATACTTACATCGTATTATCATTTTGTGAGGAGATGGTATAAGTCCCCTTATTGTGCAGTTACACTACTCACACAATTTAAAACTCCTTGTTATACTTATTACTTGGTTTCAATTTCGACGTCATCTGAGTCTTCTTGAAAAGTGTTGATAACACCTTACATATATCATAATAAAGTTTTCATGGTACTAACACCTTGCTTTCTCAGTTAATGTATCACGGTGACGTTATTACACTATATCTATTCACGACTACCATTTTTCAGAAGGTTTGTCTTTCATCGGCATTCAAACTAGTTTTAAGTCTACCTTGTTGAGGGATTGTGATAGCATCACGTCAGTGCTTAGACCTTGTTGGGGTTCTAACTTGACTTACATATTGATACATCATTGTCGTTATCTTAGGGTATAGGCTTGGCAATAACAAAATTGAGTGGATCATAACATTAGGTGTGCATATGAGTGCTTCTTGATAAATACAATTGCATAAAAACTACATCTATGATACATTATATTACTAAACACCACCTTGAACGGCTTGCAAAAACTATACACTTGGGGGGTTATGCTAGCTACATACAAACATCCGCTAGTAATGCGTAAAATCATAAAAATGGTAGCCAAATCAAATGAGTAGGATATGGGAGAAAACCCTTTTGACACCTTCCCATTCAGTGGTCACAATTTAGGAATGATCTTCTCTCAAGTCAAAGATACACCGATGTTAATCAATCATAGTGGAGAAGAGTCAGACTCTTTGGGAGAACAACAAAGCTTAGACCTAAGTAGATTTGATGAACTCCTATATTACAACAAAGATCAAGTACTTGCAAGATTCTTGGCATTAGGAGCTAAAATTCTACATGAGTGCAAATAAGAAACAAAGGTCGTTAACCCTAACTTAGGAGAGTGAAGATTCATCTTAGACATGGATAATCCTTTTGATGTGGGGTATGCTTCCACTTCTGGGAAACATAAGGCCACTATTGAAAGGGAACCATCACGTAAACCTCACTTTAAGGTTTCGCGTAAAGTAAAAACTGAGCAGAAAGCTTCCCTTCCTCTGATATTTGATGAAGAAGAGGATCCCTTGGTTGAGGAGGAGATCCTCCAAAAATAGATCTTGAAGTTGAGTCAGAAATTAATGAACCTAGGCTCTTCAAAAAAAACATATGCAAAGACAAAGACAAAAACAAACTTAATGAGTTTCAATTTGATCCACATACAGACTATACCTTCAAGGCAACTCAGGCCCAAAGGTCAATATCACCTACTAAAGAGCAACTTATTCAGGATGAATTAAAATCTATGAAATATATGCTCATGACATTACAACAAGGAAATGTAGGCCAAAATAGAAAATATTTGTATGAAGAACTATGTCCTTACCCCTTTGATAAGGACATGTTACAACAACCTTTCCCAAAACACTTTACTGTTCATAAGTTTGATAAGTATAAATGCAAAAGTGATCCTCATGATCATATAAAATACTTCTACATGGCATTCCAAGAGGTCACGTATAGCGATAATTTCTTAATATGACTTTTTACTCGCAGCCTAGAAGCCATGGGATTGGAATGGTTTTATAGCATACCCAAGGGCTCCATAACAACATGGCCCACTCTAGCAGAGAAATTTGTAAGGCATTACTCCTATAATATGGAGAGTGACATCACGATGAATGATCTATGCAACACAAAACAAAAATCCAATGAGACATTTACAGGATTTTTACAATGATGGCGTGGGTTAGCTAGTCACTTTCCTTGTGCCTTACCAAAAAAATAGTTAGTGAGCATATTTGTTCCTAACTTGAACCCAGAAATAGCCTTTCACTTACAAATGCATTGTGGGTCGAACTTTGAGGAAGTCATAGAGAAATGCAGTAAAATTGAAAAAGCACTCATTGCCAAAGGCTTGCTTAAACCTGTTGCTAAAAACAAACATGAAGCCAAATCCACAAACAATCCTAAATTCTTCAATAAGAATAAACATGTTGTTGGTGATGGCATTACAGACTCCAAGAGAGTCCAAGCCATATAGACAGGCCCACTCTTAAAGCTTTCATAAGGGCCTCATCCCAAAGTGCCTATAAAGTGTACATTCACATCCTTGACAGAATCTTTATCTACCATCCTAAAATAATTATATGGTGCAAAGATGGTAGAATAACCAAATGCAATAATACCATATCTAGAAGACGCTCTAAAACTAGTTTGGTTCAAAGATAATGAATATTACGACTTCCACCATGTTAGAGGACACAAAATGGATAGATGTTTGAGATTACACCATTATATCTAAGAACTCATAGAGGAAGCGAAGATTGCTATAGAGTCTCCCCTCAAGACCGATAAAATTTCAAATGAAAAAATGGGTATTTATAAGGAACCTTTTCCTGACCATGCAGATAAAAAGAAAAAGAAAACAGATGAAGGGAAAACTTCCAATGACTATAGGATTGCTGCTTATGTGTACCCTATAAATGATAGTCCTTATGATTCCCTCATTGTATGTATTAACTCATCTAACAAATAGATTAACACCTTTCAGATTGTAGAAAAGAGCTGCGTAATTGGGACAAGACGTGCACGTTTAATCATACCAGATCCTGTGCCTACCCCTGAGGAAAGTCAGTATAACTTGATAGAGAAATTAGAAAAAATTTCTGCTAAGATGTCTATCCTTGATCTCCTTAAGATATCTAATGCCCATAAGAACATATTATACAAAACTTTATAAAATTTAGGGGTTTCCATAGAAATAGATCCCACGAACCTTCAAGCCATGATTGCATGCTTAGACACCAATGATCATATTAGTTTTGATTATACTGCAATCCTGCATAACAACCCAAAGCATAACTTGCCATTGTATCTCAAAGTGGTGGTTACCTGTCACAAAAATCAAAAGAGTACTTGTAGATGGGGGATCTGGTCTGAATATTTGCAGCTTGAAGCTGGTAAAGTAGCTAGGCTATTCAGAAATAGAGCTGGGTGCTAAGACTATCACAATCACAACATATGACAATGAAGAAAGATAGTCAGTAGGGACTATAGTGGTTCCCATGGAGGTAGGACCAACATGTCATGACACAACGTTTCATGTCCTTGACTTGGACCTTCCATACAACATGCTCTTGGGATGCCCATAGATCCATGCCGTGCAAGCTATTCCATCAAATTTTCATCAGTGCATCAAGTTATGTCATAAAGGGCAGGTGGTTACAATTTTGGGTGACCTGGAACCTTTCACACATTATAGGGATTTGCACAGCTTTTCTCGTGTAACTTATGAATGTCCTTCTACGGATGTTGTTGTCCCTCTACAAACGGAGGCCATGAAAAACCAAATAGATTCAGAGTCTCTCACACCTTTCAATCAAGATTTTCCCTCATTGGTCAATCCATTTGCTTCATAGGAAGCAACATCAGAAAAATATGGCCCAAGTAGGCCATTCACTCTTGAGTAGGCTCTATTGATATTAGACTTATCAGTGTCCCCTAGGACAAGGGATAAGCCTTATTTTCAGTTCAAGAGTACCCATGAACAATGTCCTAAACCATCAGAAAAAAACTTCCATAGTGGCCTTCTATCTGAGGAGAAAATGTTAGAGGACCCAACTAGCAGAGTGCCAGAAGGCACCATGGTTTCATGCAATCAAGCACCTCAATACATCAAAGGTACTCGCATGATGTTTGTCATGGGCTATAGAGGGTTTGGATGTGGCATTAATGCACAAGGCCAGTTAGAGCCTATCCATATCCCTCATTTTAAAACTAATAAACATGGCCTTGGGTTAAGCCCCCATGACACTCTACCTTATGAGAATGATGCCACCTCTTCTAAACATGAGGATGCTTCGTCTCATTTTAATAGTGACGTAGAATCCCAATGTAGCCTTTACGAGGACCTTGCCTCTATGAACCTATTCTCAGACACATCGGTCCTTACCTTATCTGAATCCATTTGCCTAGAGAAATGTCCCGTAGCCCTTGTATATCCTAAACTTATAGATTGGGATCAACAACCTCACGTGCCATTGGATTTCTTTGAAAATAATGAGGCATTTGCAGATTTCATGGGACTCAAGGAATTTATTCTGGCTGGAGACCACAAGAAAGGATTTAAGATTCAACTAGATGCCTGCACCTACTTTGGGGAAGAAGCAGAGATGTGTGGACATCTGAGTTTGTAAATAAAATTATACCTACTTCTGAGAAACCAAGAAAGAAGGCTCAATGGAAATCCCATAACGACAGACTCTTTGATAATCTCATAGAAAAATAGAATGAAGAGCCTAAAGATGAAGTGATTTATCCATTCAAAGATGATCATGAACTACCATAGGAGGTCGATATTACTCTTCCCCCTAATCCTACATGGATGGAGGATGCTTCTAAAATTATTATTGAGGAAACAATTAGCATCAACATTGGCTCAGAGGAGTAACCTAGAATAGTCAAGTTGGGAGCTTCACTCTCAGCTCAGGAACAAAAGACCTTTGTAGAGATCTTAAAAGAATACGTAACATATTCACGTGGACATATGTAGATATGCCTAGTTTGGACCCCGAGATAGTTGTGCATAACCTTGTTGTGCACCCAGATGCCAAACCAATCAAACAAAAGTTGAGAAAGATGCATCCTAAGGTAACACTCTTGGTCAAAGAATAATTAGAAAATCTATTAGCTATGGATTTCATTAAACCTATTGACTATTTAGAATGGATCTCTAACATAGTCCCAGTACAAAAAAAACTTGTTGGAATAAGGATCTGCATGGATTTCTGTGACATCAACAAAGCATGTCCAAAATATGATTTTCCCCTACCTAACATCGACGTGATAGTCGATTAAACTGTTGGCTATGAAATGTTGTCCTTGATGGATGGTTTTTCAGGTTATAACCAGATATGAATTATAGAGGAAGATCGACATAAGACAACATTCATCACCCCTTGGGGAATGTTTTGCTACAAAGTCATGCCCTTAGGGCTTAAAAATGTTGGGGCTACTTATCAGCGGGCCATGAAAGTTATTTTCCATGATATGATAAGTGACATCATAGAGGATTATGTTGATGATATCCTAGCAAAATCCAAACGTAGAAAAGAACACCCTGAAGTGTTGAGGCGTATCTTTCAACATATAAGAGACTATAAGTTTTGTTTGATCCCTAATAAATGTGTCTTCGATGTTTTATCTGAAAAAATACTAGGGTTCATTGTCTCGCAAAGAGGGATTGAAGTAGATCCTAAAAAGGTTACGACTATCACAGAAATTCCACCACCTACCACTCTCAAGCAGCTAAGGAGCCTACAAGGAAAGATTCAGGCAATCCATCACTTTATCTCACAACTTGTAGATAAGTGCCACCCCTTTACTCATTTGCTCAAGAAAGATGTCACATTCAATTGGGGAGCTGACTGTCAGAAAGCCTTTGCGCTACTTAAACAATACTTGTCTAGCCCCCCTGTACTAATGCCACCTACCCCCAGTGAACCTCTCCTCTTATACATTTATGTTACCTAGTTTTCCATTGGTGCATTACTTGCCCAATATGATTTAGCCCATAAAGAGAGAGTAGTTTACTATCTTAGCCGCACCTTGATCGCATATGAGCTGAATTATCCCCAAATAGAAAAGGCCTGCTTGGCGATTGTCTTCACATTTAAAAAACTTTGCCATTACCTCCTGAATAATAAAACCAAACTCATATCCAAATTTGACCCCCTCAAGTACCTTTTATCCAAACCTGCCCTCACAGGTTGAATGGCTAATTGGATTATTCTCCTGAGTGAATTTGATATGGAGTTTGTGAATCATAAGTCTTTAAAAGGAAAAGTAATGGCTGATCAGTTGGCAAAAGCTCCTCTCTTAGGAATGGAACCTTTATGCTTGGATTTACCAGATGCTTCTATGATGTATATTGAGGAATCCATAGAATGGCAGGTTCATTTTGATGGATCTTTTACCTTTCATGGATCTGGAGCAGGAGTGGTGCTCATCACTCCAACGGGTGATGTCATACCATGAGCATTCCGGTTGGGATTCCCGTGTACAAACAACATTGCAGAGTACGAAGCACTCATCATTGGCCTCAAGCTAGCTATTATGTGGAACATCAGACAACTACGAGTCATTGGGGACTCTTAACTTATCATAAAATAGGTTAATGATGAGTACAAGGTTAAAGATGAGAAGCTTATTCCTTATAAGAAAATAGTTGAAACTTTGAAGTAATATTTCACACAAGTCATATTTGAACAAAGACCTAGGTTGCATAACAGATCCATGGATGCTATGGCTACTATTGGGTATCTCTTACACGTAGCACCTAAAGAAAGCAAGATGCCTTTCTTCTTGGAACATTTACAAGCACCTGCATATGATATGTCGGAGTCATGTTTGGCATGTGAAGATGTTGGTCCTTTATCCCCTTGGTACGACCCTATCTTCCAATACCTAAAAGATGGCACTCTTCTCCCTGACATCACCCATTCTGAAAAGAAAGTCCTTATTCACCACATAGCCCATTATACCCTCCTAGGAGGTACCCTTTTATCATCATGGCTATGACGAGAATCTGCTTCATTGTTTGGATGTTACTGATTCTATCCACGTAATTAAGGAATTACATAGTGGTATTTGTGGAGCACATACTAGTGGCATGGCCTTAGCTAAAAATCTATTGAGAGTAGGATATTATTGGCCTACCATGGAATCTGATTTTTGCAACTTCGTCAAGAAGTGTGAGCTATACTCGAAATATGGAAATTTAATACATGCGCCAGCACAAGCCTTACAACCTATTGTAATATTCTCTAAATGGGGCCTAGATCTCATAGGGAAGCTCCATCCTTCTTCATCAGATGGACATATTCACATCATCACTGCCACTGAATACTTTACCAAATAGGTAGAGGCTATTCCTCTTACCTATGTCACTGGTGCATAGATTTCAAAATTCATCATGAACCATCTCATATGCCATTATGGGATCCTCTCGGCCATTGTCACTGATAATGGTAAATCCTTAAAAAATAAAACAGTTAAAACATTGTGTCAACGCTTCCATATCCAACTTAAGTGGTCTACCCCTTATTACCCTCAAGGTAATGGACAGGAAGAAGCCACCAATAAGACCCTTGTACGGATTATGGGGAAAATGGTCAGTAAAACCAGCCATAATTGGCATCTGTAGATACATCTCGACCTCTGGGCCTATCATAATTCCATCCACACTCCTACTGGTGCGAACCCCTTATTCACTTGTCTATGGCACTAAAGCCATCATACATTTGGAAGTGGAGCTTCCCTCTCTAAGAATATCTCTCAGAGATTATCTTGATAAAGATGAAGACTACAGAGTTTCTTGCCTAGCAGAGTTAGAAATATTAGATGAGAGGCATATCAGAGTGCTCAATCACCTAAAATTTTATTAGAATAGAGTGTCCAGAAGGATATAAAAAATGCATCATTCAGTGGGAATTTTATGTACGAGATCTAGTTCTCAAAGAAAATTAGAAGAACACCGTCAAAGACAGAGAAAAGAAAGGAAAGTTTGAGGCTAATTGGTTAGGTCCTTATGTTGTAATTATAAAATATGGATCAGGGGGCCTACAAACTTGCATATTCAGATGGTGAAGAGATTTTAGAACCTATGAATACCATGCACTTAAAGAATTTCTATGCCTAAGCATGACGAGAATATCAAATAAGAACTAAAAATTGGAAAACAAAGAAAAAACAAGCAAAAAAATGGAAAAATGAGAAAATAGTAAAAAAAAAGGAGGTCATCCTCATGTGAAAACCATGCAATTGTGGCACAGGGGTAAGGTTCTTGAGTGAAAACCTGTTTTTGGCACTCAAGGAAGATTCACCGGACACAAGTTACTATTATAGAAGGACGGGTGATTGTTACCTACTTTTTAGATATGACCTTTTTTTGCTAGGTCTAAGAACCCTACTAGGGGGTAAGTGCACCAAGTTGGGGGACAATTAAGTGGACATCAAATCCTAAATTTTACATTAAAAACAACAAAACATCAAATTTAGTCTTCCGTAGACTTGAACCATGCCGAAAAGTAAAAACTATGTCGTAAAAATGGTACCATTGCGTAGGGGAGACTATTAGCTTTGTAGAAATACTGATTTTAAAGTGAATAGAAGAGGATAAATATCATTTTATAATTTTTTACTAATACTAGGTCTTTAAGACTCTTTTTCCTGTGAATGTTTATGTCTACGTTTAAGACTGCAAAATTTGTTTCACTTATCAGAATGTGATAAAACTTATACCATCCCAACCGTGGTGAAATTATATACATGTTCAAAAAAAAAATCATTTGATTTCAATATTTTTTGATGAAGTTATGGCGGGCAAACGGAAAGTGCTTTGTTTTTTGTATGTTTTCATACCACTTTCACTAAAGGAAAAATATATATATCAATTTTTGATCATCCAAATTGTGGGCAAACGGACTATAATCTTATCAGCGTTTTAAAAAAAAAATACCAAGTCATTGAATTTTGAGTGTTTAATATAGCTAATCTTGTCCATTTTTTTACAAAAATTAGTATTTTAGAAACTAGATTCCGGATGCTACGATTCATATTAATATAATTTTGTCTAATTTTGAGTGTATGTATTGCTAATAATCCCTACAAGTTGATATTATGTTGTTATTTGCAATATGATGTCCACGGATGACCCTATATTTGTCCATCAACTTCCTGCACTTACCCTAGGCACCACCTTTGCCTTACCATGATTTAACTCCAAATCACCCAATCAATTCATATCCACATAACATTCACATCACCTAAATATTCATTAATCCCATCTAATGATTATGCATCAACGTACCGTTGCCATTTTCCTATGCAGGCACACTAGTGAGATGAAATTTTGTAGGAGCGTGAGGTATAGTGTGAACCAAACGATCACGCTTGGGTCATCCAAGCTTCTTTGGTATTGTACATATTATTTCAAAATTATTACTTTGTTAGGAAATCATAAAATCACTCAGAAAATGATATGCAAAAAATTTAAACATTCAATGGCAAGTTTTCTTTCCTCAGAAGGATCATCGCTACATTGGTGTTAGGATGTTTTCTACCTTTTTTATGTTACCTAGACAATTTGTCTTACATATTCCATTGCTGCGATTAGAATTTCTAATATCTTTTTATGACTATTTTTATCACCAAAGTACAAAACCCTCTAGAAATTTTTTCATGTGTGTGTGCATGCAGATATCAATTTAATTGGGTAGCATTGGACCATTACTCTTAGGTTATGGGACTTGTATACTTGAGATGTACTTAGTCTGTTAGAGAAGGTTGGTTCCTTTACCTAATCCTAACAATAAACTTACTCCCAATTTTGAATCTTGTTTGAATTAAAACTATGTATTACATCCTACATATATCTGAGAGCTTTCAAGCTTGTACAAGGAGAGAGTTGTAGTGCATAAAAATAGTTTGAAATACTACATCCTTATAGAGGTTGATTTTAACTTGCCAAGAAAAGGGGTCTCAATAATATCTCTACTATAGGGAAAATGGAAGTGTTTGTTTAATCCAACAATATGTGTATATTTGGCCAAACAAGTCTAACACAAAAGAAATCTCTATTCATGTACCAAATATCCATTAAAAACAACAACTACTTACCTATCAAATGATCAAAAAACATACACATAATTGACTATATCAGTAAAGGAGAGGCAAGAGAATCTAAGTATTAAATGATGAAAGAGTATGAGAAGATACATCACAATTCAGAATTTTATTTCATCAATGGGGGTAAGAGGGGTTTTGCACAGTCTGTTACATTTGCAATCCCTAGACACACCATTATCATCTAGTAAGAGCCCTTGTGAAGGCTTGTTAGCATAAATAATTTGAGAAATAACTCATGAATCTAGTATCATGTGGTCCCCATGCTACAGGTACATCCCCTCCTTTTCAAAATGACAGCACGAAGTTACATATATTATAGAATCTAAGGTGATGCCACATAGATGAAGATATAGAGTGCTAATCATTACATCTTTCACCCACCATAAAAAGATGCATTAAATTTCTACATATATACATGATGGAGAACCTATCCAATTCCCAGTACTCTTACTACAATAATAGCATTGTTGTCTAATACAATGTGCCATCCCATAGGTGCATTCATTTAATGAATCTAGAACTTCATCACTGGAAGTGATCATTTAAAATAATGGGGGAGTTTTTTGTAATTTTACATCAAACTCAACCTTCACCAAGATATATGATTTACAAAATATCTGTACAAAAAATTGAAAGTAGATCTCAACCACAACTCTTGATCTGCAACGGGGCTATAAGGTCTTTCTGATTTGGTTGATAGTATAGATGAAAGCTGTGATGGACCATACACTTATAGCACCACCAAACTATCTAGATGGCCCCTATCCAGCCGCTCCTCTAGCATAGGCTGCCTAACTGGGCTCTGTGTAATGGCCTAATTTTCTATGAATTGTAGACCTGATTATTTCTAGCTTCTAACCACTGAAATCACACTACTTTTTTATGTTTCATAGTTTCTCAGTGAAGGTAGGCAGTCTGATAATATAGAGGCTCGCCACTAAATAAAAATGGCATCTCGTATCAAGTTTGCATGTCTAGAAGTGAGGGTCTTTGATGTAGGTGGCTTTAGCATCTCGTTAGCCAACTGGCCACCAACTACCAACGTGAGCCTGACACACTATCACTCCACCATGTAGCATCATCCTATTAGCTCAAATCTACAATTTTTGACTCGACAATGTACACCTTGGTTAGTTCATTTATCTCACTATATAAGCTTGCCATGTCGCATCCCCCGCCCTTGTACATGGTCCCTATGGTCAAAAAACATATGCGCGGAATAATGTTCCCCGCACTCTCCATTTAGCCACATTGGCCCCGAAAAACCCACCAGCACCCTAAGTTCCTAGCTCCAATATCTAAGTTCCCACCTCATTCGATAGCATCCGTATCGCACGGCACTGGGTATATCATGCTGCGCGTTGCATTGAGTCCCTGTCATGTTGTGCAACAAATTCTAGGTACTTGGGCGAGACCTTGAGTCTCACTCACCCCACATTCTGCATGAGGCCACTCATTCCTAAAACTCCTCGCTATGTGTCTCTGCATTTTGTTCCTTTTAAAAAAAACTGTACTGAAATGGTTGCCAACTCACCATGCTGATCTACTCTAGAGGAGCTCACTGATCTACTTCAAGATGTTGGCCAAAATCTTTAGAATATCAGGTGGTTTCCCATTTTATTCTAGTATTTTCTACTGAACAGGGGTTTATATTTTTATTGGAATGGCCAATGGAGTTTGTGCAACTCTGATTGGAGCGCCCCTACTGACACTATATGTATGTCCCATCCTTTATCTAGGGCCCTTTCTCAAATTATGGCCAAGTTGTGGACCTTTTGAAACCCAGAAGAGGAAAAAATGCTAACTTAATGATGCCCATCAGTTCCTACCGTCATTGCAAATGTTCTAACACCATGGAAAATTTTGTAAAAACCCTCAGATTAACTGCTTGAAGCCCTTCCAAGTACCCAAGTTCAGCGTCTCTCAAGTTGTCCATATTTTATATGGGGCTCTAGGAATGGATCAATACGACACGAGAACACACCGTCAGGTACCATTTGCCCTTGCTCCAGATGAAGATGACCAATGGATCTCTGAAGCCTCTGTCTCAGTGACACCCAAGTCATTAGGTAGCCACCTATCTGAAAATGGCCATGTGAACTCTATTTATTTGACTAGGAAATCTGTGGACACAAATCACTATGTTATCTAACTCTACGAGTATACCATCTATCTAGCCTTTGAACATCTTGGATCAAGGCCAATATGAACTCTGACACTAATCCTGAGCCTTCCTGTATAACATCACTCATATAACTAGTAGATGATCTCATGATAAAATGCTCAAGCTGCTCAGTAATTTCATAAGATTTTCTAGACCATCGAGATGCCCAAGTGGAAAATTGTTTGTAAAACTTTAAAGTACTATGGAACCCTTCCACAGCTCTACCAAATTGTGACCTGTACTGATCATGTAATGTCCTTTGAGGGGTCACAAATACATAACACTGTCGAAACCCAAACTATCGTATAAGGCTCGTTGGGAGCCTGAAATGCAAGAACACCTAATTTGAGACCAATGTCCCAAATTTGATCCCACGCCTAAGTTAGTAGGAAAAACTGAACTAGGTGATACCATCTTCTGCAAGGATAGTAAGTGACTACAGAATGTATTTGGTCCCAGTATAAGTGTGACTTGGAGAATGCCTTGGGACTGCTAGTTAGAAATAGGTTTTTCCCTCCACCAAACCAAGAATCCACTTCCAAAGAAATGTGCAAGAGAAACAACTGAAGCAAAAAACTATGTACAAAGGAGTAAAATCTTACATTGTCTGAAGTGAAACATACATATTTTTCACAAGCACGTTATCTAACTCTAGATAAAATAAAACATCGGCCTACTCTGACTCTACATCCTGCACCATGGAATAGGAAGAACACCGAACAAATGTATCCTATGATGCTGAATGTCGGTCTAGTGACAAGTAGTCTCGATAAGCTATCCTCACAAACGGGACCTGCATGATGCACCATACATCTTACAAGGCAATAGTGGTCTCCCTAGTACATGAGTGAGAAAGCATAACTAAAATCTCGATTGTTCCACCAAAATCATGCTATGGCCGTGATCAAGGCTATGAAACAAAAGTAATATGTGGCATTTTTGTTTCATTTGCCAATTTGGTCATGTGGAGATGGCATTGCCAGTTGATCTTTGGTATTTTTTGTTAGGAAATAAGGGATAAAATATGTGGAATGATCCCTCACAGAATCACAACAGTAGAAACTAATATGCAAAAATTATTACAGATCTCAAATAAAATTACAGAATAAAATAACACAACACAAAGAGATAGTATTTAACATGGTTCACCCATTTTGGGCTACGTCCACCAAGAATCACTTGCTCAGATTTTATTACAAGCCACCACTCTCTCAATACAATACCCAGATCCGTTTGGAGCTATGCTCAACAAACTCTACAGAATTCACAGTCAAATTCAAAACACGTCTGCAATACATTTGCTTGTACATCTATCATATGCATAAGACCATATAAATAGACAACTGCTTAAGCAGTTTTACAAAACCGTGGGTATTAAAACCATGGGCAAAACCCGTCCCATAAACCTATGGTTCAAAAAAAAAAATTTCCCATATGAGAAAACCACATTTCCTGATATTTCGGGTGTAATTTTTCGAGGCCAAAAAATTATTACGCCTAAATTTTTTTTTTCTCGGGGGCTGCGCCCCTCGAACCCCTGCTACCAGGGGCTGCCACCCCCCGGACCCCCCGCTCGGGGCCTGGCCCCAGCCCCAAACCCCGGTGCAAGGATACATGAAAAAGTGTACAATACTCTTAGTGTACAGTCTTCAACACTTTCACACATGAAAAACAGGCTCCACAACCTAACAATCTCCCACTTGGAGACTAGTTTTCCTCTGAGCAAACTTCTCAACCCTTCACCAGTTTCTGTGAAGACTAACCATTGTTGAACACAACTTTAGTTTTTCCCTTGTGACCACCTTGGTCATCATGTCTGTAGGATTCTGACTGGTATGAATCTTCTCCAACTTCAACTTCTCTAACTACAATAGGATTTCCTGATGAAATGGTACCTTAACTGTGTATGCTTTGCTCCTTAAACAGTGGATTGACATATGTTCTTAGCTAGAAGTATAGCACTCTAACTATCCCGGATGCTAGCTTACATTCGTCCTAGGCTTATGCCCCAACTGCATCAAGCAATTGTTGTTACCAAATTATCTATTCGGTGGTCTCTGTGGCAGCCATTTCACTCAGTTCCTCCGTGGTTGAAAAAGCCACCAGCTCTCACGATCAGCTGTGGATTCAAAAATCATATGCTGTCGCAACAACCTATCAGTGTAACATTTTGACAGGATTCCTCCTAGCCCTTTACCCTTATTTGTTTCATCAACATCTCGAAGAAATGCTCTAGAATCTAGGTGAAACACTTCCTACCAAGTGGAACTTGTCTAGATTCCACTGTACCATAACATTGTCCCCGTGGTCTCTGGGTCAAATACAGAAGGATCCAAGATAATGCTTGCCAATGCTCTTTACCTGGCATCACTCATAAATCTGAGGCTCACAGAGTCCTACTGCATGGTAATTGTTCAATTGGAAGCCTAGTGCATGAGAAGTGACAGGTAGATCAAGGCTGCCAATTGCTTTTGGTGTTAGAGGTACCTTGAGGACTAAAATGGTTTTGAGAAGGTGGCATGGATGGTGTGGGTAATAGGCCTTTAAAGATTGGGCTTGAAGAAAAATGTGTACTACCATAAATTGCCTTGATGAATCTGTCAAATTGGGCAGGATGTGTTTGTAGATATTCAATCTCAGAGAGCTGAAATTTTGTTTTGCTTGCACGTTCCACAAAGTCAAATGGAGCTATGGTAGATGAGGAAGAGGTTCCAATAGTGGGAGAGGATTTAAATGAGAGGGGTTTTATTACTTTTGGTGTTGGGTTTTCCTTTTCAAATGTAGCAATTGGCTTGGAAGGAGGTGAGGGTATAACCTTTGAATGAAATTTATATGTTCTTTCAGAACCAATATTTAGAAGAGAATTTCTCTTAACAACTTTTGAGTTGGGAAAATAATTAGATAACTTACTTGGCATAGAAGCATGATCTTCAGTTTACACACCATCTCCTCTTTACCTTTGACTTCATATCCTTCTGGATGCTGCATATATAGCTCCTCCTCTAAATCGCCATGGAGAAATGCAGTCTTTACATCTAACTGTTCTAAGTGCAAGTCTTCTGCTACCACTATTCCAAGAACAGTTCTGATAGAAGTCATTTTTACTACAGGAGAAAAAATATCATCAAAATCTATACCTTTTTCTGTGTAAACCCCTTGACCACCAACCGGGCCTTGTATCTTTTCTTGCCTCCTTCTTCCTCTTTGACTCTAAACACCCACTTATTCTGTAATGCTCTTTTTCCTTCAGGTAGCTTTACCAAATCCCATGTCTGGTTCTCCATGAGAGCCTGATGCTCCTCATCCATGGCTTGCTCCCACTTGTTCCTAGCATCTACCTGCATTGCTTCATCAAAGCTCTCTGGCTCTCCATTATCAGTGAATAATAAATAATAAAGAGAAGGAGAAAAATGTTCAGGTTCTCTTCTTACCCTAGAAGACCTCCTCAATATAGGAGTTTGGGGTTCCTATTGAGGGGGTTCCTGAACTAATTCATGTGTCACTTTCCCATCCGGAAGATCCTCTACCGCTACATATTCTTTCTCGGATTCTTCCCTGTTTTCCTACAACTACTGCTTATACATGACTTTCTCATTAAAGACCACATCCCTAGATTGAATGATTTTATTGTCCTTAATACTCCAACATTTATATCCAAAGTCATCACCACCATAACCAATGAAAGTACATTTTTCTGATTTAGCCTCTAGCTTGGTCCTATCATCCTTGTCTATATGAACAAACACCTCACATCCAAAGACTCTAAGAAATGAATAATCAACTTTCTTACCATACCAAGCCTCCTCAGGTATGCCTTCATCCAAGGCAGTTGAGGCTCCTCTGTTTATCAAGTACACAACTGTGCTCACCGCTTCTACCCAAAAAGAAAGAGGCAGTCTTGCATGTAACCTCATGCTCCTAGCACGTTTCATTATTGTTCTGTTCATCCTTTCTGACACCCCATTTTGCTGTGGATTTCCTGGAACCATCTTTTACCTACGGATTCCATTCTTAGAACAGTAATAATCAAATTCATTGCTGCAATACTCCCCTCCATTATCTGACCTGAGAAATTTTAGTTTAAGACCTGTTTCATTCTCTACCAAAGCTTTCCATTTAACAAAAGTGTCAAATACATCAGATTTGTTTCTAATACAATAAACCCAAACTTTCCTTGTTGCATCATCAATAAAAGTGACATAATAACTTGAACCCCCAAGAGATGATACCTGAGTCGGCCCCCACACATCAGAATGTACCAGCTCTAACTTACTCTCTTTCTTTGTAGGTCCAACCTTGAGAAACCTTACTCGCTTCTGTTTCCCATATATGCAGTTCTCACAGAAATCTAAACCTGTTTTTGTATATCCAGGAAAATTCTTCTATATGATGTCCATGCCCTTATGGCTCATATAACCCTTATGGCTCATATGATTGAGCTTATAGTGCCATAATGTTGTATTTGCATCTGAAGCTACAAGATTACAATCATTAGTACTATCAGTGGTTAAATACAAGGTTCCAACCTTCTTACCTCTTGCCACCACAAGAGCACCCTTAGTAACCTTCCAAGAGTTAGCTGTAAATATCACATTACAACCATCACTTCCCAATTGCCCCGCCGATATCAAATTTCTCCTTAATGTAGGCACATGTCTGACATCCTTCAATAGCCAAGTATTCCCATTCTACATCTTAACCTGAATAGAACCTTTTCCAACTATACTGCAAGGCTCATCATCACCAAGAAAAACATGCCCAAAATCCCCTTGAACATAATCAACAAAATAATGCCTATGTGGAGTAGCATGAAAAGAAGCCCCTGAATCTAAAACCCAAGATTCAGTAATATTATGCAAAGAAAGGATCAAAGCATCTTGACATAAATTACCCGATGCCACATTTTCCTCCTTTTTTTCTTCCTGTTGTTTCTTCTTATCCCGAAGCTCCCAACAGTCCTTCTTTGCATGCCCAGGCTTTCCACAATTCCAACATACAATCTTGTTCTTGGATTTTGACCTTGCCCGATCTTTTTATTTTCCATGGTTTCCTCTATTCTTCTGTCTCCCTCTAGTTTCCACTGTCAAAGCATTCCCTGAAGTAGAAGATTACCCAGAGCTTTTCCTTCACATTTCCTCACTTAGAATCACCCCTACAACATCCTCAAACGTCAACTTTGAGTTAGCTAGAACTGAGTTACTTACCACCATTACTAAGTTATTCCAACTCTCAGGTAAAGAGCACAGAATTAATAAAGCCCTAACTTCTTCATCAAATTCTATTGTAACCGAAGCTAACATATTCACAACCGTATTTAAATCATTTAAATGATCTGCTACTGAACTATTCTCAGAAATCTTCATATTAAACAACTTTTTCATTAAAAATATATTGTTAGAGGCAGAGGGTTTTTCATACAACTTCCCTAATGTATCCATTAGATCTTTTGTAGTCTTTTCCTTTGAAACATTAAATAATACCGAAGATGCAAGACACAGCCAGATTGTCCCAAGTGCTTTCCTATCTAGCAAATCCCATTCCGCATCTGTCATACTCAAGGGTTTTTTCACCTTCTCAGATAACGGAGTATAAAGATCCTTTTGATAAAGGTAATCTTCCATCTACATCTTCTAAAGACTGAAATTCTGCCCGTTGAATTTATCAACCCTAGATCTTCCTTCATCTTCCATAGCTCCCACTCAAGCTAAAAAATTTCCCTGCGATTCAACACTTCAGCAAACCAAACTAGGCTCTGATACCAATTGTTAGGAAAGAAGGGATGAAATATGTGGAATAATCCCTCACAGAATCGCAACAGTAGAAACTAATATGCAGAAATTATTACAGATCTCAAATAAAATTGCAGAATAAAATAACACAACACAAAGAGACATTATTTAATGTGGTTCACCCAATTTGGGCTACGTCCACCAAGAATTACTTGCTCAGATTTTATTACAAGCCACCGCTCTCTGAATACAATACCCAGATCCGTTTGGAGCTATGCTCAACAAACTCTACAGAATTCACACCCGAATTCAAAACACATCTGCAATACATTTGCTTGTACATCTATCATATGCATAAAACCATATAAATAGACAAATACTTAAGTAGTTTTACAAAACTGTGGGTATAAAAACCATGGGAAAAACCCGTCCCATAAACCTATGGGTCAAAAAACTCGCCCATATGAGAAAAGCATGTTTCCCGATATGTCGGGTGCATTTTTCGAGGCCAAAAAATTTCTCGATATGAAAAGTGTACAATACTCTTAGTGTATAGTCTTCAACACTTTCACACATGAAAAATAGGCTCCACAACCTAACACTATCATCCTCATCAAACTGTGCCTCTATCACCGCTAATCGACCATAGCGCTCGCGAGTCTGAGGAACGGGTAACATACGATGTAAAATCAATGCAAGGTTGGTGCCATTTTTGAGCTTTCACCATGTTGCCCTAAATTTTTCAAATCTATATCTGCTTAGAAATGTTTTACCCTTTGAATTGTCAGTTTGAAATTCTTCCCCTCCAGCTGAATGCTTTAAAAATTATCACAAACTTGTTGTTTTTCCCTAATTTGAGAGAATAATCCAAGTTTGCCCTTTTATGTGTCCTAGTTCTTCCAATTTTGCGGGCTATGTCATTTTTTCCCTTTACCAGATCATGGAAAAATCAAAATTGATCAAATCATACTTGTGTGCAATTGAAAATCCTATCCCAAGCTCAAAAATGTTTGGAAATCATGCTTCAGTTGATTCATAATCGAAAAAACCTGCCATCCTTAGTGAAAAAATTGAATTCTAGAGCATCCCTAGAATTTTTTACATTTTGACAGTCAGACGGGCATAATTTTCTCGTCAAATTCATCCTCAGAAGGTATTGGCAATGTGGTGGGTTTTCATTTGCTGAGGAAAAGCAAGGAAGTGTTGTAACTTTTCATTTTTCACCTTTTTGACAAATGCGGCATTTTCAGGCCCAAGGACCCATTTCTTCTAAATTTGCCTACGTGGCATGTTCTGATTAGCAGGGGGATGGTGGCTGGTTAGATTCTCTTAAGATTTTTAGACTTTATTTTGTAAATATTTTAAAGTCAAAAAATGGTCCGAAGCCCCGCAGTCAATCCGAAGTGGACACGTGTCCTAAAAAACAAAAAAGGGAGGAGCGGCCCGAGAGGGGGCTTAGAGTTTTTTAGCTCTAATTCTCTAAAGTTTCAAAATAAGTTTCATCCCCACTCCAATCAGCGGAGGACACGTGGTAGCACTGCAGGCGTAGAGGGGATGCAAATGGTGGAGGTTGTTTAAAATTTTTTCCTTTAGAAGCATAAAAGGCTAAAGTATAATTTTTGTAGCACGACCCCGTGGCCAATCATAGGTGGACACATGTCCAACAGACTCAGCTCGCCGGCTGGCCACCGGAAGTAAAAGGGGATTTTTCCCTTTTTCACAAAAGAGTTCAAAGTGAAAAACATTTAGTGTGCCTCCACGAGCCAATCACAGGTGGACACATGTCCAAAAGAGTCAGAAGGAAGTGCGGGCCGCGGAAGGAAAAATGAAAAATTTCCCTTTTAGTCAAAAGGACCTAGGGTAAAATTTTGGAGCATGGCCCCACGGAGAATCAGTGACAGACATGTGGAAAAGACAAGGTGGGTCGGCGAAGGTAGGAGAGAATTTTTTCCCTTTTACAAAAAAGGATTAAAATTAAAATTTGGAGCGCTGGCCCGCGACAAATCACAAGGAGACATGTAGCGAGGGAGAAATTGGAGGTGTGGGCCCATGGGGCAAAAGGTGAAAAATTTCCAATTTTCCAAAAAAGGTCAAAATGCGTAGAATTAAAGCACGATTTCAATGGGACGCACCATATGCCACGTGTCAGCTCAAAATTTCAAGCGCAGAGGGGCGGAGAAAAAGTCAAAATTTTCCATTTTTTCCAAAAATTGTGGAAAAGTCAAAAATGATCCCAATTTCAGTTCCAATTATTTTTTGACATGTGGCAGGTCCAGGAAGGAGGCGGGGACAAAATGAATTTTTTTCCAAATTTTCAAAAGGCCATAAAGTAAATGTTTTAAAACTGGGCCCGATCCAATCATTTTTTGCCATGTGCCCGGCCTTATCCAAAATATTAAAAAGGTAACTCAAGCTAATTTCTAAGTCCGCATTTTCCACGTGGAGGGCTAGAATTAAAAGGTGGATAAGATCTATGGTTGTTATGCATCCATTTGTTTCAACTGCCATGGGAGCTTCAGGAATCTTGGAATCATGATTTTTGCATCAAAATTCATCAAATTTATAGTGATTTTGTGTCGTCTTGGCCTTCCAAGATCATTGGCATCACTTTCATGGCTTAATTCTTTAATTGGAGGTTGTTTTGAAATAAATTTTCCCTAATCCATCCAAAAACATGAAATGACAAAATCAAAAGTTGTAGAGGTAATTTGAAAAGGTAAGAAGATGAAACTGATAAGTAAAATGTTTTTTCATGCCTCAATGATGAATAACGTGCCTCCAAGATGTATAATGATCCAGATATTTGTAATGATTCAATCTTTTCGGGCACACTTGGCAACCTATGAATGTTTTTCTGTTTGATGTCATTTTCATTAAATCATGAGGATTGTTTTGTAACAAACTTGATCCATGGCATATTCTTTTCTTGGGAAAGATGGATAAAATTTGGCAAGATATATATAATGCATTTTGGATAAATTGTAAAGAGGTCAGGAAAAAAATGAAAATCACGAGCGAATTCTGAGAAAAAGCTCATCTTCTGAGAAACCCACCGAAGAAATAGTATAATTTCTTCTTTGTTGGATTTTCATGTATGTGATTTTTTTACAAGTGTATATCCATCACATAGCTCTAATATTGTTCATGAAACTCTCTCCTGCTGATGAATCTAACAAGCTTTTGAGTTAATCTATGTTTTTCTGGGAAATATGGTGTTTGTTATCATTTTTAAATGCCTGCAAATAGTTTCCATTGTTCTTGTTACAATCTTTCATTGAAAGTATTTAGAAATCACATAAGATCTCCATTTCTGGTTGATAGTTTAGTGGCATTTGCAATCTCATATCCAGAAGAGCCTTCATTTGATAAGGAGATAAAAAAATTTAAAATCACTTTACCTTCCTTGACTGCAAAGATTGCTTGTAAGCCTTTGGGGGTACCTTAGGCATGGTTTGATGAACGATTTTTGTGTTTAATTGAGTTCTTTACTTCAAGCTTTTGTGGTGAGTTCTCAAATATTGTTTGAAGAGTGTTGCCTGGGCTTCCATTTATGCCACTTTTGGTTGAAAGAATGTCTTGATTATTTGAATTATTTTATCTGATAGTTTTTTCAAGTATTATAGTGGTTGTCAAAGATCTAATATATCCCAGTTTGTCTCGTTAATATCTGTCGACACTAAAATTTTCCTCCATAATTTCTATTTCATTAATGTATGTATTAGGAATAGGATTTTGTTAAGTATAATTAGTAGTAGCGTCTGATAGAAGATAACGGCACCATCAGTACGGTGCCGCCAATAATGTGGAGTACGGTAACAGTCAAAGTACAATAGGAATGTTGTAAAAAGTAAATATTTGTCGTAAGTGGTCCGATAATGTTAAAATGTCAAAGTTTGGGTAATTAGAGAAGTAGGGTCTACATGATTAGGAATTAGAAATATTATATTGGTAATAAGGACAAGGAGTGAGGTCATAAATATTTTGTGTATTTTATTTTTATAAAGTCTAAAAATGTGGAACCCATGTAAAATGATAAGGCTTATCTTATCTTAAAAGATAAGCTTACATGTACAGATAAGAGTTAAGGTATGGAATGTGATTCGTCAGAGTGGATTTCTTATCCTATCTCAGAGGTAAGATGGATAAGCCTGGAAGTTCTATAAATAGAGAGGCCACCCCCTCATTTAGGATAGAACGAAGTAGTGAGAAATATTGTAGGAAGTGTGCGAAGGAAGCCATCAGTTTAAAGGTGTGTTGAAGAAGTCATTAAGAGGTGTAATTGTAAAGTTTCTCCCATAGTATTGGTGGAGGGTAAGTGAAGTCAATAACACTTGAAGTACCTCATGGGTGAGATTGTAACAATTTCATGTTAATATTATAATTTACTTTGATATTTCAGATTTGTCATCATTCTGTCTTATCATAGTCGATGGTATTCTTGTGTTATGTTGTTGTTTTGTTTCCAGATTACATCCACCAAACTAAAGGTTGTGCATTAGTAAATAATCATAGCACGAGGAGTTCCCGGTGAAGAATTATCATAGTGCCGGATTGGTGATGACATTTTGGTTCCGTTGCCAGGACCATTCCTCGTTGGTGGATTTTCTGGAGAGATATTCCCACTTAGTCAAAAATCAATTGGAGGGTAACCTTGTTTTTTACTATGCATAGTAGTTACCATGGTAAAGTCATTTTTGCCATGAATAGTAGTTACCATGGTAAAGTAATTTTTGTTGGGAATAGTATTTACCGCAGTAAAGTCACTTTTGACTGTGAATAGTATTTACCACAGCAACTTCACTTTTTACCATGAATAGTGTTTACCACAGTAAAGTCAGTTTTTTACCGCAGTAAGTCAAGTTTTACCATAGTTACCGTGGTCATTTCTATTTTACTATAGAAAGGTGTAAAGTCACTTTCTATTACAGTGATTCCAATTATTTGTGCACATAAGTCTTGTTGATTGTACTTGTGGGTTGGTATTTCACGGTGGTTACTTTTGAAAATGGGAAAGATTCCTATTTTTTCAGCTCAATCTAATGAAGATGCTTCTTCTTTCATTCAAGAGTTTAAACGATCTTATATTTGTAATGGCCTTATAAGAAGGGAACAATGGACTAAATTTTTTCCTACCTTTTTGGATGGTTCAGCACTTAGGTGGTTTGAAACACTAGGTGATAATGTGAAAAATTCATGGGATTTATTAACTGAAAGTTTTCTTGAAGAATTTGGTGAACAACAGAAATATGCAGATCTCATGATCGAGATAACAAAGCTATCCCAAGGAGAGAAGGAGAAGATAAGGGATTATCATGCTCATGTTCTAGAGCTAAGGAGGAAGCTCGATGCCTAGATCCGGAAGGAAGGATTAGTGGATGGGTTGATGAATGGCATGGATAATCTCCTCTATAAGCACTTCATTCTTGGGATGAAGCCAAAGATCAGACAACGAGTGAAGTATGACCGCCCGGTTACCATTGAACAAGCAAAGGAGATTGCAAGAAGGTAAGAAGAAAGCATGGAAGAGGAGCCCAAAGAAATTATTGTTAAAGTAGAGCCTACACCAGCACCTTTGGTCCAGAATCCACAACCACTCCCGGTGAGCACAAATATTTCTCTTAGTACATCTACTGAGTATGAAGATCTGCTCAAAAAGTGGGTCAGTTAACTATTAATCTTCTTTAAGGAAAAGAATTTAGTTCTCAGGGAGGAGATAGAGGTCCAAAAAGAAATATTTCTGAAGTTGTATGTTATGGCTATTATAAAAAGGGTCATTATAAGTATAATTGTCCAGATAGAGCTTCTACATCTGGTAAAGGAGATAATGATAAAGGAAAAGCACCTGTGAATTCTTTTGATGTAGTAGATAAGAGCAGAAATAATGAAGTAGATGTGTTTGTAACAAAAAGAAAGAAAGAAAAATATAATCAAGATGGAAATGATCCTAAGAAGATGAAAGGAGAAACTAATAAGAAACATAGGAGAAGAAAGCTGGCTGTGCAGGATTTTCTGATTTCACAGGGGCAAGGACCATACTCCATCCTAGAAGATCTATCCAAAAGGCCTACAAATATTACATATGGTCAACTCTTGGCTATGTCTTTTGAGAAGAGGCAGGAGCTGCGAAGCGGACTCAATGCTCGACGAAGAAAGGAGGTTGAGGTCCCTATTTTGGAGGCAGATGCGGATCCCTATGCTCCACAAGCTGAGATATTATGTAATGGTATTTCAATTCATGATGCATTAGTTGATGGAGGTGCTGCAGTTAATGTAATGACCGAGTCTGTAATAAATATGTTGGGTTTAAAAATTGATCACCCTTCAACACTTATGTTAAGGTCATTAAATAAAGGAAAAACTAAACCAGAAGGTGTAGTTTCAAATGTGGCAATATTTGTTATGGGTGTTGTATGTGTGGTAGACTTTCAGGTGATGAAAAATGGTACTGTTGCGTACCCAATGCTACTGGGAAGACCATGGCAAAGGAGAGTTCATGCAAGAAACTACTGGAATGAAGGTTTCATGACACTTGGTCATGGTAGAGAGAGGGTGAAAATAAACATGATCCCTCAACATCATAAGGCAGAACCTGTGGATTCAAGTGATGAAACTGATGATTGGACATCCTCTGATTACTCTAGTACCAGTGAAGTGGACACTGAAGATGAAGAAAGTGAGGTTGATGTTTCAGTCATGGATATCCTTCCAGTCACACCAACTCATGACCCCATAAAATTATCTGAAGAAGAAGTTGATGATCGTCTCCAACAAATAAAGATTGGTGATGTTGTGATGGAGAGTGAGAAGGAATCCTACCTCCAGCTCTTTCGAAGGTACATACACCTATTCACTTTTGATTACAAGGAACTCCGTCAAGTAAGTTGGGTAGAACATTCTATTGAGCTGGTAGATGGTGCTAAGCCCATAAAGCAAATTCCATATAGAATGAATCCTAATTTTTCCAAGAATGTAAAAGAAGAAATAGATAAGTTGCTTGATGCAGGATTCATATTTTTTGTGGAGAATTCAGAATGGGTTTCTCCCATTGTGATCTCAATAAAAAAGAATGGGAAGCTATGCATTTGTGTTGATTATAGGAAGCTCAATAAGGCAACAAAGAAGGATCATTACCCTCTTCCATTTTCAGATCAGATCTTTGATGAAGTAGCTGGCCAGGAGTGCTATAGTTTTGCTAATGGATATAGCGGCTACAACCATGTTCGTATAGCAGAGAAAGATCAGCTGAAGACCACGTTCACCACTCCTTGGGGAACGTTTGCTTATAGAGTCATGCCTTTTGGGTTGTGTAATGCTCTAGCAACATTCCAGCGGTTGATGAATAGAGTGTTTGAACCCTACATTAGGACCTTCATCAGAGTATTTCTGGATGATTTTTGCATCTATGGGAGCAAGTTGGACCACTTGCACCAGATGGAGACATCATTTCAAAGGTTAGATGAAGCACAAGCCTCACTAAACCCTACAAAGTGTGTCTTTGGATGTTCTAAAGGTGTTTTGTTAGGGCATGTTGTATCCAGAGATGGTATTGGTACTGATCCTGATAAAGTTTCAAAAATCAAAGATTTACCATTTCCTATGAATAGAAGTAAGTTGAGATCATTTTTAGGCCATGTGGGTTACTATAGAAGGTTCATCAAGAATTTCTCAAAGATTGCACAGCCACTAACCCAATTCTTGAAGAAGGATGTTACTTATGAACCAGGAAATAAGGCACATGAAGCAAATTTTGTATTGTGTCAAATTCTAGCAAAATATGCAGCCTTGTAGGTACATAAGTGGGATAAAAGGATTCATGCAACATTGTGGGCATATAGGGCAACATCAAAGTCAGTAACATGATACTCCCCATTTCAGTTGGCTTATGGCATTGATCCAGTTCTTCATATTGAGTTTGATATTCCCACTGTGAGAGTTATGAAAAATGAAAGGATGGATGAAAGTGATTCAGTAAAAGAAAGGTTGGTACATATTCATTTTCTAGAGGAAATGAGGGAAATAGCGAAGGATACAAGCTATAAGAAGAAAATGAAGCAGAAGGAATACTTTGATCAAAAGATCCGTTGGTCTCCATTTCATGTGAATGACTTGGTTCTAGTATATGATTCCAGATACAAAAAAAGAAGACAAAAAATTTCTTCCAAAGTGGATGGGGCCCTACAAAATAGCAGCTGTGCATGAAAATGGTACATATCGACTGGAGGAATTGGATGGTACTCCCATTACAAAATGGGTCAACCATGACAAGTTAAAATTTTTCCAAGCACCAGCTTTAGAATGTCCATAAGAGTCTACTCCGAGGACGGAGTAGAAGTTAGGAAGGTGGAAAATGTCGACATTAAAATTTTCCTCCGTAATTTCTATTTTATTAATGTATGTATTAGGAATAGGATGTTGTTAAGTATAATTAGTAGTGGCATCCAATAGAAGATAACGACGCCATTAGTATGGTGCCACCAATAATATAGAGTACGGTAATAATCAAAGTACAATAGGAATGTTGTAAAAAGTAAATATCTGTCGTAAGTGGTCCGGTAATGTTAAAATGTTAAAGTTGGGATAAGTAGAGAAGTAGGGTCTATATGATTAGGAATCAAAAATATTATATTTGTAATAAGGACAAAGAGTTATGTTATAAATATTTTTTATATTTTATTTGTGGAAAATTCTAAAAAGGTGGAACCCATGTGAGATGATAAGGTTTATCTTATCTTAGAATATAAGCCTACATGTAAAGGCAAGAGTTTAGGCATGGAATATGATTGGCCGGAAGAGATTTCCTATCCTATCTTAGAGATAAGGTGGATAAGCCTGAATTCCCATAAATAAAGAGGCCACCCCCCTTATTTAGCATAGAGAGAAGTAGTGAGAAATATTGTATGAGTAAGTGTGTAAAGGAAGCCATCATTTTGAAGGTGTGTTAAAGAAGCCATTAAGAGGTGTAATTGTGAAGTTTCTCTCATAGTTATTGTTTGAAGGCAAGTGAAGTTAATAACACTTGAAGAACCTCATGGGTGAGATTGTAACAATTTCATGTTGATATTATAATTTACACTGATATTTCAGATTTATCATTATTCTTTCTTATCATAGTCTATGGTATTCTTGTGTTATGTTTGTTGTTGTGTTTCCAGATTACATCCACCAAACTAAGAGCTGTGCATTAGTTAATAATCATAGCACAAGGAGTTCCCAGTGAAGAATTATCATAGTGTCAAATTGATGTTGATAGTCCCGCATGTACTCTCGGATGCGATCCATGCACCTTGTCCTCCTCGGTATCCTCGCCATCTCACTCCAGGGCTCTCACTTTCGCTCACAATAAAAATTTGCAAAGGCTCTGGTAGAAATGAATTGGTCATGATTTTTTTACCGACCCCAGGTGAGTATATTAACCCATCGCGATGCCCCTAAGGCATGTTTTCTCTGCCGTTATCATTCTAACCTTCTTCTACCCACTGTGATAATTATTTTAGTATTAAAATAATTATTTTTACTAATTTTCACACGTTGGGGCACTTCGTGCCGTCCAACAATCACTTCTTCGTTAGCACTGAGATAATTTATGAAACTTCCAGGCACCTTTTCCCACCTATTTCGTCTATTTTTCATCTATTTCCCCTGTCGTGATAATTATTTACTAATTTATTTTAAATAAATTATTCTCGACCCATCTTTCTCCTTGTGGGCATATATTCTAAGCTTTCTGACAAGCTTTGCCTTCCCACTATCACCCTCGCGCGTATTTTTAGAAGATCTTTGATCTTTTGAAATTCTTCTGATTGATCAAAAACCTGAAAGAGAAAAAAAACTCACAAAAACATTTTAAAAACTCACAAAAATATTTAAAAAACAAACAAAATTATTGAAAATATCAAAAATGGCTCAAAATTGGTTAAACTGATCATCTACAGCTGAAATATATGTCTATTACATGGAACTCATCCCAAATCTTGCTGACATTTTCAAACATTTCGAAACAATGACTTGTGCACATCACCAAAATCTTCAATCACCTACACAAGCTATGTTGCTTACTTCGTCTGTACTCTAGGGCACTAACAATTGCCTGGTACTATTTTCATCGTGCACATTGCTTTTTCATAGGACGGAAGTGTCCTCCATCTTCCCCCTTGCATAATACACCTTGCTTGGGGCATCATTCTTCACCCTAGTCATTTATCAGAACATTTGGGACTTCATCTCGATAACAAAATATTTTTACAACTATCTTGAACGTTGTTGGTTTAAGTGTTTGTGATTGTACTTATTTCCCTGTCAGGTGATTCTATTTATTTCACGTATTGCATTGCATTCGTGTATGTTGCATGGAGTTGGTCATTTTTGGCACAAGAAGTTTGTCTATATCTTGGCTTTTAATGTCATTTTACACTTCCTTTGCATGCTCACATTTTAATAAGGACCCATGAGGAGGATTCTAGGCATTATGATGATTAAGTATTGTTAGCAATTAATTTACAGATAGCTCAATATCCATTTTTCTTCAAGTTTATCATCTTCTCTGAGCAATTTTCTTTCTATTTTGTTTCTTTTTCAATCATCGATCAAGTTTCTTCGTCACCCCATCGACACTCGATGGGGCATTCATCATCCTTCGTCCTATTAATTTTTCTTCTACCCCTTCAAAAAATTTCTACTTGTTTGTGTTTGTCTACTTTCTTTGAAGTGACATAGCTTACGTCACCTCAAAGAGGGGAATATGTAGACACATGTAGTTTGATCAATACACTATTATTTCTAATGGTGCACTAACACTCCTTCCCTTTGCAAATTGACGGTACACACTGCCAATTAGACCTATTTAACTTCCTACTTACAACACCCTTTATTGGTCGTTCTTCCTCTTATAAACCACTTAAATAGGCTGTTATAGCCTCGTTCTAACTACATTAAGCTTCTTATTCTCTTCTATCTTGCTTCTATCAGCTCCCCGGAAGATCAATCCACTTCGTTGGATTGACTTAAGCCCTTCAGAACTCTTCTAGAACCCTAATTACTGTCTAAGAGAGATTAATTAATCTAACCTTGGTTAATTACCCTAAACATAGTCAAATCACACTTTGACTTGCTAAAAGTGCTTTTTGGACTTTAGCCTTTGTCCCACATGCACCCAAATCTCCCTTTTCTTCCAAACCAAAAACTATAAATAAGGCTATACCCCCTCCCTCATTTCATAAGAATTATCTCTTCTTCCTAGCACAAATTATAGCAATTTTTTTAGGCTTTAGTTTATATTTCGTCTTCTTTCATTTGAGCTAAAAGAATTTAATCTTATATTTTATACCATTAACATGGAGTAAAAGGGAAAATTCATTGGTCTTAAAGCCATTAATGGGGAGATCTCTTTCGTCTTAACATATAAACTGAATGCCTAGATCCTCTTAGGTTCATTATTTCAAGCTTTTAAAGAATAGAGATTAACTTCATTTGCTTAGTTTACATGTTTATTTCAAATTAATATATGCAAAGAAGATAACCTTGCTCATTTATTATCACATGTTCCATTGATCAGATTGTTAAAAGCGTTTGGGGTTTCTTTAGAGATACTTACCCCAAATCCATGGCTTGAACACCAATTTATTTGAGAAACTTCATGTTGGATCCATCACCCCTAGCCGCTCAAGCTTGACTAAATTATGGTGGAGGACCAAAACCATCCCCACATCATATAAGCTCAATGAATTCATAGGCTCAATCCCTCCACTAACGGTGACCTGAGAGAGCCCGATGAGTTCGATGTTGACTTGTCTTTCAAGCACCGAATCACCACAAGCTCGCCCAAGGCCATCATGATAACTTAGCCTCCATTTGGCCTCCTCTTGATTCATCTCGTTTACCGAATCACTCGCCATTATCTATTTCACATCAAAGATCCTTGCAAGCTCTAAAAATCTTGAGCTCGTTGAGCTTATCCAAATAACTCGAGTCTATACAGGTAAAATTTTAAGCTAAATTCAACACTACACTACATTTCCATGACATGGCAAGCTTCAATGAGGCCTCCAATCATGTGCCATTCCAGGATGAGCTGAGCTCTAAGTTGCGGTACCCATACTTCTTAGGCAAAACATGTATGTCATTCCATGAAAAAATAAATACTCTTCAAGCCATATGATTGTGCCATCCCCTTGCATTATCAACCCTTGCAAGCAGAATCCCTTGTGTCCTGGCTTAGTGATTTGCTCAATTAGCGAAATTGGTCCATTCTACTTATAAAAATAAATTAGCTCCTGATCAATCTTTAATATGAGTTGTCGTCAATTTCATGTTTGAGCTCATGTTGGCTTGTTAGATGATTGACCTGCACCTATTTTTGATTCCAAGCTCTTTAGAATAGCTCTTCATTTAATTATTCACCATCTAAACTCTACAACTCACCTTACGAGCATTTCTCCTAAAACCAAAATCTTCTCCTGAGTTTTGGTCGAGCTCCATTAGCTCAACCTACAAATGCTAAGCTTGTCAAAACTTTTCCTTCGAATTTTAACATGTATGCCTCCCAAGATCTATACAATGAACTCCTTCTACCATGAATTCATTGCATCTGTTGAGTGCTACATGTTCCTTTAACTGAGCAATCCATTATCATTCCCATCATGATGGGACTCCCATTGATGTAACTTGTTCAAGCTAAATTGGCTTGTTTCGTACATTTTCTCCAACCTGGTGAATATTGTTTGTTGACTTGGTGCTTCTTTTGCCAAGATGAACTCAAATTTGAATTTATAGTGATCTCATTCAATTATATTGTTTAAATGGGATCATCAACACTCCTTTCGATACTTTGATCATATGCATATTGAGCCATTCACTTGTCAGTATGAAACTTTCCCCGAATGGGCCTACCCCTAGATCGATCAAATGAGCCATTTCTATACCATTTTTGACAAGCATGTTTACAACTTGACATGACCTTGAGTCAACCTTGTGTGTATTTTCATCTTGTGAGCTCCATGTGTAACAATTCTCACTCACTAGATGCCATAATAGAGTCAATTTTGTATGAGGAGTCATTGAATAATCTATTCCATGAGTCACTAATCATCATCTCACATGTTTAGATCGATTAAATTATAATGGAAATTAGTATTCATTAATCATGCATTACCAACGTTGAACCTGAGCTACTAGCTATCAACACATGCCATCAACATAGAGCTTAATGCATCGAGCTTTGATTTTCTAGAGCCCTAGATTTTGTGAGGGATAGAAGAAAAATGAGGCCCCTTTAGACATTATTTATTAATTCAATCATTTTTCTCCATTGTTCACAGGAAGTGGGCCATGGGGCATTGTCCAATTTTTATCCAAGAGGGTAAAAATTGACAACAATATCATTGGAGAAGCAACAGGTGAAATCCTATAGAGGCAGTTCTAATTAGTCGCATAGACAGAGTAGTCAGCCTTGGTAGAATCAATATAGAAACCAAAGGTATGCACCCAGCCAATAAAATGACAGATGACATGCTAATGTACATCTTCCCTTGCAAGTTGTTCCTCCTACCCCCCTCTCTTCTAACACCCAGTGCAAGTCAGACACTTGTTCCAATTCAGAAAAATTTGGCACATGAGTCAAAATGGTGCTTCCCTTGCAATATGCCTCACATTCAATATCAATGTGCCAATGTTGTGCACATGCAAGCCTTATATGATCCAAAATGCTTCAACCTGCGAGCCTTCAACAAGTGCAACTGAAGTAGAAAACCAAGTAAGGCTAGAATCTCCTCCAGAGGAAAACTTGATGTTCTTTGGCGCTGAATAATTTTTTGCGATCAATCAAGTTGTAGAGGATACAAAGAGACCACACGCCCAAGTTAGGGAAAACACTAGATACAAGAAGAGAATGCTCGAGTCTAGCACATAGGTCACAATTCCATAAACACAAGTGGACCAACAAAATCAACAAGATGCAGCCAAATAATCCAACAGTAAAAAAAAATCAAGTCCCTCCATAAGATATCCCACACAAAGCCTCTCTAGAAGCAGTTCACGCCCCCTCCTTTGGTAGGTCAAGCCTCAGCTTTGGCTAAATCCCCTACTTCAACATTTGAGGAGTCCAAGAAAGGAGGATATCATTCCCCAAATGCACAAGTCATCAGGTATTCCATTCAGGATTTTGGACCAGATGAAGAAGACAAATATAAATGTCACAATGTGGGATGCCCTAACCATTCCATCCCAGCGCAACTTGTTGTATGAAGATTTGGCACAACTTCCATGCATTGATCTAAATATTCACAAGCCGTATGATTTTATCAACATCTACTAAGAAGAGGAGAAACAAGTAAGTAAAATTGTAAAAAAACCCACCCTTTTATATCTCCTTGATCATAGGAAAACACCTAGTACATAATTGTATGATAGAATTAGGTGCTAGTATCTCTGTTATGCCCAAGAAAATAATTGATGTCCTAGGTCTTAGGTATAACCCCTTATCTAAAGGAGTCCTAAAACTTGATGGCTCAATTGTCACTACTTTGGTAATCATCAATGAGATTGAGTTGACCCTTCATTCCAAGTCTAACCATAACTCAATATGTATCTATCATTGACTTACTCACTTTATTTTCCTTATGTCTATCAAGAGAATTTACTATGAAAGTGGATAGTTACTTGTCTTCTGATTGGTCTCATATGTTACTCAAGATAGGGTATGGTACCTGGTTTACCATACAAGCTAAGCCAATATTTTCCTATCATGTAGAGTCATATGTCCCGTCCCCTCTCCAAGAAAACTATTTAATCCAAGAACAAGCTTCGGTTCCTGAAGAGCATCCTATCCCACCTTCTATTCCTAAACTAGTACTTGATGAGTGGGCAGAGAGACACCATAAATTTGACCCATATGATGAAGAACTGAGAGCCTATGAAACTAGGTTTGGTACTTACTGCATTCTTGAAGAAGAAGTTGTGTTTCCGTGTGCGCTCAAGAAAGACCAAGTTGAATTGGGTCTATGGAAGTTATAATTTGATGGTTCCAGAAGAAAAAATGGTGTGGGAGTAGGGGTTTTTCTCATTTCTCCTAAGGATGAGAAATTATTATTTTCTCATAAGTTACAATTTTCATGTTCTAACAATGTGGCAAAAAATGAGGTGTCGGTGCATGACCTTCTCATTTCTAAGAAGAAAGTGATTAAGGTGCTATAGATATTAAGGGATACAAAATTAGTCATCCACTAGGTTACTGAAAAGTTCCAGAAAACTAATAAGCTTCTAAAATCTTATAAGAATAGAGTTTGGGACCTCCTTGAGATATTTTATGCTCTAAATATACAGGTGGTGCCACACAAAATGAATAAAGAAGCTGATAAAATGGCCGCGATTGGCTCATAATTCTCTCGTGATGAGGAATTTTTCAAAGGAAACACTTAGCACGTCAAGATGGTGATCAGACCATCCATTACATAAAACAACACCAGCTGGTAGGTGTTTGACAGTGACACAAATATTTTCCAGTTCACCCAGAATGAGGTTGAATTCTCATCAAATATGCAAGCTGAATTTCATGAAAACTATAGTGACCAAGTAATATAGTTGAAGAAAAATAAGTTTCCTAAAGGAATGGTCACCTTAGAGAAAATGTTTATTCTTGATGATGAGTTCAAGGGTGAGGAAAAGTATATGTGCATCATGTAAGAAGACTGCTCCCTAGTCACTATTGCACATAAGAAGGAGTTACTGCTCAGTAAAGCTTACACACATGATGAAAAGAAAGCCTTCATCTCTCTCCATAAAAAATACAGTGATATATTTTCATGGGAGTATGAATACCTCAAAGGTTTGATCCAAGTGTTTCTCAACACTCTATTGACCTTCATCTTGGCATCAAGCCCATCAGATAGAAGCAGTGACCAGTCAATCCAAAGATAGAGCCCTCATGAAAAGGAAGTTATCTAAACTCATTGAGGTGAAAATTATTTTTCCCATCAAATACTCTACTTGGGTTGCGAATTTAGTTCTAGTACATAAGAAGAATGGTGAAATTAGACTCTGTGTTGATTTTATATATTTGAACAAGGCATCTCTAAAGGATCATTACCCTTTTCCTTCAATGGAGTAGATTCTACAGACTATGGCTGGCACGCAAATATTCTCAATGCAAGATGGGTATTTAGGTTTCAATCAGATCCTGGTCAAGGAAGAGGATCAATTTAAGATGACATTTACAACCAAGTGGGGAACATATGCATATCAAAAAAATGCCCTTTGGTCTATGAAACATAGGTGCAACATTTCAGCATGCCATGTATATTGGCTTCAAAGGATACATTAATGAGTTCATCATGGTTTACCTTGATGACATCAAAATCTTCTCAAAACAAAGTGCAGATCATATGACGCACCTGGAGAAAGCCTTTGAGAGATGCATAAATTATGGGGTTTCTCTTAACCCCAAGAAGTGTAATTTTGTAGTGGTGCTAGGAAAGCTCTTGGGCCATGTGGTTTTAAAGGATCATTTCATCCATCCTATATCTTTCCCTACTGGCACATAAGAAATCCTTACAGTCCTTCCTTGGAAAGATCAACTTCGTTAGACACTTTATCCCTAACTTTTCAAGACTAATAAGGCCAATCACCCTAATGCTCAAGAAGGACACGGTTTTTAGATGGAAAGTAGAAGGAAGAGAAAGATTCAATAGAATCAAGAAAGAGATTGCTTGCTTTCCAACACTCATCAACCCAGATTATTCAAAAGACTTCATCCTTTATGCTTATGGTTCCAATACAAGTGTTACCTGCCATCCTAACACAAGAAATTGAACAAGGGATGGAACAACCAATGGCTTTCTTTAGCCAGATGATGAAGGATTATGAATTAAAGTACAATCACATGGAGAAGTAGGTATTTTCCATCATGTACGTGCTCAAGAAATTCAAAATTATGCTCGCAACCAATCACATCAAAGTGTTAGTCTCCCATTATTCTGCAAGAGACTTCATCATGGGAGAAAAAATTAGTGAGAAGAGAGCACGATGGGTGACCCAAAATCATGGCATATGACATGAATATCAAAGCCAAAAAAATGGCAAGAGGTAGCGTGCTCTATAGGTAGCTTGTTGAAGATGCGTAGACTAAATCTGAGACTTAATTATTCCTGGATGAAAGTCTCCCATGTACATAACTTGAGTGGAATGCAGATCCTAGTGCGCGCAACTGGATGAAGGACATGGTCACATTACTATCCATGGGTATTTACCCTCCTAACTTAAAGAAGAAAAAGAGAAGACATATGAGGTTATAATCTATCCCTTATGTCTTGATTGATGGAATTCTCTTAAACAAGAATCTTGATGGCATGCTGCTAAGGTGTATCAATGGTGTGCAAACCGAAAAAAGTGTTAGTATAATTTCATGATGAATTCTCTGGTGGACACTTTTCTTCCAAAACTAAAACAATGAAAATCATAATGGAAGGAATATTTTGGCTTAATTTGTTTTTAGATGCACATAAGTTGGTCACAAAATTCAAGGAATATAATTTCTTTGTAGGAAAGAAAAGATTGGCAGCACTTCCCCTCCGACCAATTCAAGTGGATCAGCCTTTCGTGAAATGGGGTCTCGAATTCATAGGCATGATCAATCCACCTTCAAGCATTGGACACAAGTGGGTGATGAAAACGACAAACTATTTCACCATATGGATAGAATCTATTGCACTCAAGGAATCAACCGAGTTAGTCATCCTTGACTTTCTCGAAGGTATAGTCATAAGGTTTGGTGTTCCTCAGACCATTATCTTTGATAATTCAAAAGCCTTGCATGGGACCAAAATCACTGACTGGGCTCTAAATCTGGGCATCTATCTAATGAATTCTTCCAACTATGACCCCCAAGGAAACGGTTTGGTAGAGTCAACAAACAAGAACCTAATCAGAATCATGAAGTGCACAATGAACATCAGCCAAATACAGTGGCATACAAATGTTGCACGAGAAATATAGGAAGATAGAATCACAATTAAAAAGGCAATAGGAACTTCACCCTATAAGATTGTCTATGGCAAGGAGGCTACCATTCCTTTGACGCTAGAGTTGAACTCATTGGTGCTTTCCCAATAGCTGGAATTCAAAGGTGTAGACCAAAGAAAAATAAAAAATGGCAGAGCTAGTTAACCTTGAAGAATCAAGAAACTCTGTCATGATTAAGCTGGAACAACATCAACAAACAACAAAGAAATGGTTTGATAGAAATTCTAGGCCTCAAGCTTTCAAAATTTGGGACTTGTTATTAAAATGGGATGCTGATAGAGATAAAACCAGGGTGTCATTAAAAGTTTGTTGCACTTTAGAGTGACCCATACATCATCAGTTCGTGCAAGAAGGATAACTCTTTTTAGTTAACTCATCTTGGTGGGGGTGCATTGTAAATCTTAGTAAATGGGATATATCTCAAACCATTCCATTAAGTTTTCTACATAATTATGTATATATTAGAGTAGTTTCAATTCCTCTAAGTGCATTGCATGCTCATTGTTTTTTTATACAAAGTTATTTCTTCTCATACACATCCTACATGCGCTCTTCTTTTTTTCTTCCAGGATACAAGCTTCCTTCAGCATCTTACATGATTAAAAATAGGGTCAAGAAATGATCCTTCAAGTGACTACATGGGAATTCATTTAAAGTTACAAATCAAAATTTCATGATTACATAATAGACTCCATACCCAATGGATGCTTCAGACTACTAATATCCTTCATCTAGCAAGTAGATGGCCCCAAAATTCACCAAAACTGTTATCTAAATAACTATTCTAGTTATTTAGATAACTTGTATACAATTTCTAATTCAGATTTCTTCATTATATGGTTGCACACACTCAAGTTCCCTTGGCACATTCCCTTGGTTGTAGATTCCCTACATGCCCTTGCACACTTCCCTTATCCCCTTTCCATTTTTATCCTCTTTGTTCCACTTTTCCCTTGCGCACATCTCCTGTGCACCTGCCTTCTTCCTAACAGCTTTTCACCTTGTGCCTACACCTCACACTTGCTTCAATCAGCCAAGTCCCTGTCCTTCTCGCGTGCCCCACATCATCTTGTAATGGTTACTCCTTGACCATGAGCTCTTTGCTCACCAATTTGCCTCATCTTCCCACGCGCATCACACGTACCTTCCTTCTATCTTCCTCCTCTGCCCTTTCCTTCCATGCACATACCTTTACACCCTCCTCTGTGCCATTCTTTGCCACATCATTTTGACATGCTTGAGTATGCCACACATAGCCATTCCACACACGCCAATAGGGTGCTAAATGCTTACAACAAATCAATGAGTGACACATGGTAGAAATGACAAAAAATTTGCATAGTTCGTCGTCCTTTCAGCCAATCCATGTGTGCCACATGTTTTACATGTGCCAATAACTATAAAAAACTTTTGAGAGCTATATATTTTTCTACAAAGCTCTGATCGGTGTGCATCTGGACTTGTCAGATAGTTACTAACGTAGGCTATAGTGCAAGACATTCCAATTCAATTTCTTGGTGGATTTGGTAGGTGAGAAATTGGAAAACATATTTCTGGGCATTAATGAGTAGATCTGATCACTTCAACCACGTGATTTGATATGATTCGACCTCATTCCTTCTTCAACATGCCAAATAGGCCTAGGGAAGTGCATTTGAGAGATTCTTAGTCAAAATTTCAAGCATTGAATGCTTCTTCTTAGTGGTTGTGTTTCAAATTTGGGTTTTCCCTCCTTCTATTCTCCTTCCATAGATTCATATATACATGTAAGATTTGGGCTCATTATTAATGTTGTATACTTTAGATCCTTATGCACTTTGCTAAGGATTTCATCTTTTATGTATTTTGAGTTTGCAGACCTCTAGATCTGGCTCTTGCATGTGGATATCGACCTCTTTCACCATTGTAATAGCTTTGTGCATTTCTAGAAGTAATAGAAGCATCATTTTGTGAATATTATCTATCCTAACCTATTTGCATTTCTTCTTCTTGCCTTTTATTTACATTGCATGCCTTTTGTGCCATTTTACATCCCTTGCAGCTCCTTATTTAGTCGTGTTCCATGAAACTTATATGGTAAATACATTTTAAGTTGTGCTACACGTTCCTACCATTATTTCATGCATTTCATTTCATTTTCACCCATAAAAAATAGTATTCATCCCTCTTTTTTTGGTGCTACTACCTTTTAGTGTAGTTTCCTTTCATGTTATCCTTCTATCCCTGGTCCCTTGGCATTTTTAGCTTAGTTTCCCTTTCAACACTAGGAGTAGAAGTAGTAGTAGAATTGGAAAGAGGAACCAACATTTTCTAAAGATCCATCCCAAATGTAAAAGGTCCCAAAACTTGGGGATGGTTCCATTTTTGTTACAAAAAAATTGGTTCTTCCAGATCTGAGACACAGGTGCAAGTTTGATGACCAGCATGTACACTTCTCAAGACATAAATGTCCAACAATTTTATTATCAATGTGAAAAATGAATAGTGGGATCTATATTATATCTAAAGGTAAGACCCAAGAAGACATGGTTTTTAGTGTTATATTCCAACAATATAATAAACATGTTACTTATATGTCCATATATTCACAATATGAGAGTTATACCTTCAAATCTACACAAATGTTTATACACAACAAAAAAGTGGTTATAATCCCAAATGTTTCCTATGAGTATCTCATATAATATATCACAATATCTACTTCCATTTTGGACCAACCTATACCATCATATAGCTAAGTGCCACATTTGCAAACAATTCAACATTAACACAATATATACTTAATGTTAATCCTAGATAGATCCCATAAAACTCACTAATATAAATTCATCCCAATAAATATTTCACAGTATCTCCGTTTAGACTTCAGCCTTTGTTATCTAGCTATGTTTGATGAAAAATATTTATACAATAACCTTATGATCCTGATCCATATGGAGAATAGACGTAATATCATGATACATAGTGAAGACCAAAGGTTACTATAGATACTTGTGACCATAGCTGGAACAATCACACTTTACTAACACTAATGATTTTACATACTATATTACACCTAATCAATTCTTGAACTCAAATGACGAATTTATCATTCCTCTTATTCCTTACTGATACAACATGTCATATGTATTAATTAATACAATACATAAATATGTCCCTTTTTCAGAAAATATAATGCTTCTAATCCTAGGATCACTCTAGTAGAATGAAAATTACCACAACCATGAAGAGTGCACATAAAATAAACTCAGTGCTACATAATAGAATGATGAAATTAATGTACATATACGAGGATAAAATTGCAATGACCACATAGATTAGTGGTGAATAAATCTCACTAACTAATACTGGGAGTAGAAATGACTCCACGCAATAAGTAAGCTAACTCAACACAACTAGTATACCTAAACAAGCTAACACAAGTGCAAGAATTATCCTAATATATAAAAGGATAAATAATAACCTACACTAACACCCTCTGTAAATGGAGCTTAGGTGGGAGAAAAAGAAGGTAGGTATCGACAACAATGCATGATGAGTTACCCATGTAGAATAAATTGGAAAAAGGACACCCTAAGGTGCCCAAAACTAATAATAACAAAGTAGAGAGAGAGAGAGAGAGAGAGAGAGAGAGAGAGAGAGAGAGAGAGAGAGAGAGAGAAAACCCCACTACAAGGCATCCTAAGAAGCTCGGCTCAAATGTTTTTTTACAATTTTGAAAATTTTTGGTGTGCACTATGGTCTGAATCCACTTCTTGATCACAAAACTCAACAACAAATGGCACTGGGATTCACCATAATATCTCCATATAAGGACATTATCAACAGAGTGACGTCCAAAGTGTAAAAAACACGAAACATAATTTTATCAACTTCTACAAATAAGCGTGCCATGATAAAAGAACAATAACAAAGGAAAAATGCAATGACACAAGATCTAAAGAAATAGGAGTGTCACGGTCTAAGAACAACCAAGGAAATAATGCAAGGACATAAGACTCAAAGAATAAGGATCAACACCACACCCTCCCATACTTTTGAATGTGTAGAGTGATGCTACAAATATATATGAGTTTTCAAAACAATTTCTTGAGAAATGAAAAAATAACACTGGGATCCACCATAATAGCTCCCCCATAATACAAACTGTCAACATGCCAAAAAATGTCAAAAATACATATACAAAATATCTCAACAAATAAGAGAGATATAATACACATATGAAAGAAAATTTCTCAAAACAAGGAGCATTATAATACATATGGTATAAAAAGTGGAGTGAGAACTTGAATGGTGGAGGAATCATGCTTGGATATTTCTCTCAATAAATGCCTATGTCTCCGCCATGAGTGACTAGAAATCCACCCCAGATATACATGGATGGATGAAGAAGATACCTACATATGATTCAATGTAAAATGTATAATGGTTTCATGTAAAGGAACATAAGAGTGTGTGTGAGGTTGATCATTTATGAAAAATGAAATCTCAGGTTTCTATATCCTGAGTGAAAATGTAGAACTCATGTGTGTTGGCATTTTTGAGTTATAGTGTTTTCATTGATGTAAAATCTCATTAATGAAAAAGAGGATGATATAGGGATGCTAGAATATTCTTGGTATGATGGTAACATGGGAAATCAAGTTGTATCATGATGGAAAAAGTGGAAATAATGAGAATGGCTTGTTCAAGTAGTCCTAATCAGGTGACCTAGTTAGCATAGGTGATGGTACATGGAGAAAAGAGGTGTCTGGTCGCATTATTAGAGAATGTTATAGGATTGGAGAGCATTATTGGAGAGTGTTGAAACAATTATGTGAGTGGTAGAGTGTAGGTACAGGTTGTGGACATAGTTGCATGTGCTCATCTAGACCTATCCTAGGTTCTTGGAGACCTAATGAGGCATGGTCATAAATTTAAGAGCTATGTAATCTCACTGAAGCATGCACGGGTGGGAGAAATGTTGTATCAAGTGTGTTAGGTCCTTTTTGAGATATTGGAAGCAAAGGTGTGGTGTTTTCCTACTTTGTCTAGGTCTAAACTAGACCTAATCCTAGTGCATGAAAGCCTAATAAGGAATGATAGTCACTTACAGGTGTGTGTGTGTGTGTGTGTGTGTGTGTGTGTGTGTGTGTGTGTGTGTGTGTGTGTGTGTGTGTGTGTGTGTGACCTTAAAGACACTCATGGAGATATGTAAAAAAAATTTCAACATGTAGAGGCATTTAGAATAGGTTTCATTCTTTGTTTTGGTATTAGAACAATTTTTATGGCCTAAACTGTGCAAAACCCTAAGTTATATTCATGCAAGTCCTAGTGGTGGTTAATATCAAAATTTATTTATGACTAAGTGAGCATTGGAGATGTTATTAGCGTGTTGTATGGTGTCGTGGGAAAAATTTCAGGTCTCTATGATGAGAATGTTTCAAGATATGAGGTTTAAACTAAAAAGGGGGTCCAAGCATGATTTTTATCTTGATTAGGGAGAAATATACTTGGTTGACATGTGTAACCTTTGGACGATAATGTGATACATTAATTGATGATGGATTATGGAGCTAATAAGATTTTGGAGTTGTAATAAAGTTAAATGTGGCCCTATCTTGTATGAACAATTATTAAGAAGGTAAGAAGGTCAAACACCTTCTTAAACCCTGTTTTGATAGTGATGGAGGAAAAATTAATTGTTTTGAGACCATAATGGATTGTATCATAAAGTTTTATGATGGATAGGACTCTCCCAGCTTTTAGATGGTGGTGGTTTGAGATCATGATAGTGAGTGGAGCCCACTTAGATTTTCTTGTTTCCAAAATAAAAGGATTTTCTATTAGGTTTGAAATTAGAGCCTATGTATAATTTAGTTTTATGGTATCTATGTGAGCTAAGATACTTGTTTTAAGTCATTTTAGATCTTGGTGAGCTGTTTTGATGACCTACATAGGTCAAAATATGTTGACTAGTTTTTGGGCCAAAAAGGATGTTTTAGCAGTCTTGGTGAATGAAAGTGCTTGAGCACTTGTGGGCATGGTGTTGGAGTTTGATAAGATTAGAGTTTTTTTAAACATCCCCTATGAAATGTTTCATTTTTCTTCAGCTATGAAAGTGTGATGAGGTAGCATGAAGAAGGTTAAAATTTGACCTAGTTTGACTCGTTCAGGACAACACTGCTTGGGTGATAAGATGTATGTAGAAGACCAATTTTTTGGATTAGATGGTGATATGTATCCACTTGAGAGTAAATAAGGATGATTTTTTTCCTATTTAATCAATTTATATGTCTTGAATGTGCTAGAAAGGGTGCAAACATGTTCCATTTCCAAAACTGCTTCCTGGACAGTTTAATTTACTGAAGAGGAGAATTTGTTTCATTTTCTTTTCTGGATGTATCATGAAGTATAGCCCACTTGGATGTGGTAGATATGTCATTGTATTTCCATTGAGTGGTTAAATGGAATATTTTAGTTGTTATGGTGTGATATTGAGCTCCATTGATGAATATTGGTTCCTGGAAGTTCCTATTTTGAGTAGGAAACAATCCTACAAGGTGGTGAAGTGAGAAGAATTGATATTATAGAGTCTTGTGAGATTATAGATGATGTTGTGGGGGGTATGATGGAAATGTGTGAATATCTTGGAGGCTTGAAAATTATTTATTAAGCTCTTGGAGTCCTTGATGATCTCAGTGAAGGAGATTTGCTTATTTTGAGCCTCGTTGGGATTGTCTTGTGTGTTGGTGCATTACCGATCTACATGGGTCATTATCATGATTTTATATGATTTTTTAGATGTAATTTTATTTTTTTATGACCAAACTCTTGGGTCATGGCTGACCTTGTTATTATTTTGAATTGAGTCATGTATAAAGTGCATGTAAGTGTTCATTTTGAGATAGTGTTGACAAAGGTAAAAAGTGTGAGCTAGGTGAGAGAGTGAAAGTGGTTCAAAGGAATCAAGATAGATATGATAGAATGTGAAAGTTTTTTAGGAGTGTTTAGGAGATAGTGTGTAAGAGTATTTGTCTAAATTATTCCATGTTTGAACTAGTTTGAGAAAAGTAAGAGAAGGTGTGTTTGAAGATGTATGAGCTGAAACTTTTTATCACTATCACTTGTATGTGTTGGAAGAATATATTTAGTGGTATTATAATAAAAAATTATGTGAAGATTAATATTCATACAAGTAATTTTTTATGAGTAATATCAAAAAGGGTTTTAGGGGTTGGTGCTCCTTATGGGGTTGATGCTTCACGAAACAAATATTGTGTAATGAGTCATATTCATACAAGTATTTTGGTTTGAGTAATATAATCAAAAGTTTCAGTGGATTTTCTTCCCCTTGAGGTTTACCACTTACATATTGTGTCTTGTGTACTCTCTCTTATTCATGTTCATGTGGATGGTTATTTCATATTACTAAGCTCATAATTAATGCATGGTTGAATGGTTAATGATTCAATAAGTTAAATTGAATTAGTTAAAGTTTTGAAGGATTTATTTAACCCCCCTTAGTCCATTGTGATTCAAAAAATTGGTATTAGAGTAGGTCCTTTTGGATAAGTTTAATCACTTGAAAGGATAACCTTTGAAGCATAAAAATGGCAAGTCAGCAAAGTGAAAATTCTTCCAACAAGGTGCCCTTTTTTGATGGGATAAACTATGATTTTTGGAGTCTCAGGATGAGGAAGAACTTCATTTACGTAGGGTATTATATCTGGTAATATGTTTTAGATGGATATACTATTCCTCAAACTCCTCCAATAATTGCTACAGACAAGAAGCTTAATAGTGACAATTCTAAGGTTATGAATGTAATCATGTGTGGTCTAACTGAACCTGAACTTGTGAAGGTCATGCATTTCAAATCAGACAAAAATCAATGTAGGAGGAAACTTTATGTCATTTATGAATGGTGGTTCCAAGGTAAGAAAAGCTAAGCTCCAAACTTTCATAAATTTGTTTGAAGGCTATAAATATGAGTGAAGAGGAGTCCATTTCTACATATTTTCTTAGAGTTTATAAGGTTTTCAATACCATGGAAAGGAATAAGTGAATATGTGAAGGAATAAGTTGTGGTAGAAAAGGTATTTAAGGTCTCTAACTCCTAAATTTGACTCTAAAGTTATTTTCTATTGAGGAATCCAAGGACTTGAAGATCTATTGAAAATGGATGAAATTACATGGAACCTTGACTGCATATGAAATTAGGGTTGTTGACTCTAAACCAATTAAGGAGGAGATTTATTTCAGAGGCTGAGATGAAGGTACCAAGGGAAAGAAAGTTAAGGATTATGTGGAGGCTCCTTGAAGATTGATGTTAAATAAATATTTGCAATGGTTGGTATAAGATTGAAGGTTGGACTCTAGAAAGTAACTACAAAATGAAGATTCCTTTTAAATGTCTTCAATTGTGGTAAAATAGGTCACTTTGATACTGCTAAGTGTCCCTCATAGGCATGAAGGAGGAATATCAGTGATGAACATGTCCATGATGAAGACAAGAAGACTAACAGGTTATGGTAAAAAGACAAGAAGAATTTCAAAAGGTTTGGATAACAATAATAAGTTCAAGAAGTGTTTCTACACAAATAAGGAAGAAGCATGTTTATCTAAAGTAAGAAGTGATAGTGACAACTTTGATTCTGATTTTGAATATGAGAATGGTGATGTTAGATGATGAGGTTTTTTTCATCACCAAGGATGCCATGAGCTTTACAAGTGATGGCTCCACACTGTTGGGTGACTTCATATCATGAATATTGTACAGAATCTTTAAGAAGAATAATAAGATGATATTGAGAGCGAGTTAGCGTGTGTTTAAACTGAGTTGAAACATGATGATAAAGAATAATAATAATTTGAGATCTCAATTTAAAGAATATGAGGAAAAAGATTCAATAGGTAGAGGAGAAACACTGGGATATGACAGAGAAGCTTGATGAGACACGTCAAAATAGCTAGAGATGAAGATGAGACTACATGACTCTAAGCTTGCAATCCAAGGAAGAAGAAGTTGATCCTAATCTTAAGGGAGAGTTATCTGATTAAGTCAGAAGATATAAGACATTTTCAAAAAGTTTGAGAAATATTACGTCAAAGATCTTGATGATATTATATGGAAGTCAGATAGGTTTGCAGGTAGATAGAGATAGGTTTGGGGATTTAAAGAAGATACCTTAAAGGAAAATAGGTAATGCAAAAATACAATGATCCAAGACAATTATAGTTTAAGAACCAATCATGAAGTCTGAAGAAGAGCATAAGGAGAAAACAAGAAATGTGAAGAGAAAAGGATATCAGTCATCCTAATGCTTCAAGTTATGAGAGATCATTTTAATGGTTATTATTTCACTTGTAATGGTTTTGAACATAGGGATCTAATGAATGTATGAGGTTTGCTTTAGATGATTATCCACCCTTGAAGGGATATTAGGAATGAGTAATAAAGGAATGTGGTTTTCTATAGATTTCCAAGAGATGAGGACACACTACCAAATACTACCTACATGAACCATCTAGCCAAAAGTGGAGGAGATCAAGGACTCAAAGGTAAGGATGAAATGTTGTTTGCTTATAACTTGTAATGAAGGTTGGTCACTTTGCGAGATAATGTCATTATAAGTCTATTCAAGGACAATTTGGGAGATCCTTAGGGTCCTAGAATGTCAAGATAGTAGGCAAAACAAGTCATGAGATCCTAGAGTGAACAATAGAGTTCCACAAAGAGCTGATATGAATGCAAATCAAGAAAGTTCTCAACGTACATATTAGAAGAAATAAGAAAGAGGTCAGTTTCAGTTGTAAAAGAGGGATTTGGAACCTCTTTAAGTCATTATTATATATTCACTATGAAGGTAAATATGTATCTACTAGGATTCTTAGAGGCATAATCATCCATATGAAGAATTGTAAAAAGGGGAGAGATGATTAGTTTAGAAGTATGTCTACTGTAATAATGTTTTCATAGTGTCAAGGTATGTTTCTTATGATCTTAAAGGATGTAAATCAGGCTTGAATGTGTTTGAGATGTAATGTCATGGTGCAAGGTTTCTAAGATTCATGAAGATGACAAGTCAATCATTCAATAATGATGACTTAATCATACCAGCAAATACAAGGCAAAACGATGTATTTTTAGGTATGTCCAGCAGTTGATTGAGTCTACATGATTTTTCTTTGGCTCTTGATTCATGTATGTGGTTCATCAAGAAAGGTTAGGCATCATGAAGGTAACATGAAGAAGTATTTAGCATGATTAGATCTGTGAAAGCTAAAGAAGGAAGTCCTACTATATATAAACATGGTTACATATATGTGTAAGGTTTCTTGAGTTTGTAGTAGTGCCCTTAATAGGTGTGAATAATATCAATGAGGATTCAAGAAGCAATTCATTCATCCTATATGGTGTCTTGATCAGGTCATTAGGTAAAAGGAGAAACAATACATTTCAGGTATGTTCATGAATGTTTTGAGCATACTAGGTGTATTTTTGGTTCTTGGCTCAAGTTTGAGATGTATCAAATAAGTATATGTATCTTGGAAGAAGTATGGAGATCCAAAATGCATGAATAGATCAATGGAGGTGAAAAAGAGAGTTCCTCATGATTGACATACATTGATACAGATCTGTGTATGGCAATCAAGGTATAAATGGTGTCTTGAACAATAACATGGGAAGATAGTTTGGTTGCAAGGTTACTTTCATCTTGGTGATGATCCACAAATTTGTGTAGATGTTAGAGTCATCCAAATTTGAGGTATTCCTCTTGTGTTCATTCCTTGAAAATATAGCAGATTTGTAAGGTCTGTGGAGGTATTGTCACAACCTATGCATCATGATCAAGATTTTATTAGTCCTGATGTACATGGTGAAGGGGATCTAATGTGTTCTCTTCCACCAAAGTAAGAAGATAGAATATGAAACAGTGCATGTATGATTGTTTCTCTCATCTTGATGGGATATCGTTGATTAAAGACTACTTAAATGGGATGCTACAAATATGAATGTTATTTGACATGGTTTTTGATGAGTTATTAGTCCTTAAAATACATTCTAGAGATGTTATAAGAGTGTGTATGCATCACAAATATTACATGGAGAAATTCAAAGAAATTTCATGTTTGTGAAGTGAAATGGGTGAGTCTCTTAGTTGATATGGATTGTGTCAAGCGTATGCATGGTTATTTGAAGTCTACATTGGTATCTGAAGAATGAGTTTAGAATTCCAAGAGGGTTTGATAGGTAATTTATGGATAGAGTGAATAGTTGAATCTTGATGAAGGAATTTTGAGGTTAAATGTTTGTAGTTCTCTATATCGATCATGATTACATATCTGTGTATGATTGAGAAAAGGTCAATATTGTTGTCTTGGATAGGTGTATAGAATGGTACATTTGTTCACAAATATATAAAGGCATAGAAAGAAAATGTACATATTGATGTTGGTAAATTCAGGTTGATAAAGTGTGCAAATGATAAGGTATGACTCTAATTTATCTTTCTTGAAGTGATAAAAGTGTTGAAATGGAAAGAATGTCCCATTGCTAACTATTCTTAAAGGAACCATGATTTATTTACATGGATGCATGTGATGAGGGGGAGATTTTTCTCTCAATCTCAAAAAGATGAAAATAGGACTATTGCAGGGCTAGTGTGGTTGATATCTTGCATTGTGAATGAATTTTACACTTTATCAAGACATTGTAGCTAGTTGTGCACAATAGTGGTGTGCTACAGGTCTTTGGAAGCTTCTTGAGGTTTGAGATCTAGTTATGAACTTAATCCATGTGTTCTAGGATGAAAGAAGGATGATTAAGTCAATATAAGGGTATTGGAAGGTGTATTGGCAAGAAGAGCAAGTGACATGGCCAAGTAAGTCACAATATCATGCAAAGAAGGTTAAGAACATTGAAGTGTTGCTTCAGGACCGAGTTGATATGTTTAAGCCATCTACATGACATTTATGCAAGGTATGATCTTGTATTCTTGTGTTTTTAGTTATTTTTAGATGGTATGACTCTAGGGGAAGCTATGAGGAGTTGAATCATGATGTATATGAGCTTATAGAGAAAGGAGAAGTTGAGCCAAATTGCACTAAAGGCTAGTCTTAGGAATCTCAATCCTAAACATTGCTTGTAACCATGGCAAGTTAGAGTCAAGTTATTTTTGCACTTATATCACCTGATACAGGTAAAGAAGGAGGTAAAATTGGTGTTTTCACTTATAATATATATTGTTGGAATGTGTGTGTGTGCGCCATGAAGGTCTCTGCGCACTAGTGCTACAGGTTTTTCAAGACATGCTGAAGCCTAAAACAGAGTCAAAGAATAGGAAAATAGGTTTGTAATCAAAATGATGATTTTTGGTTGATGTTTTTAACCAAGAGGTTATTTAAAGAGGATTAATAATATGGAGATTATGATATATAGGTATGATTTCTCATTAATGTAAAAATGGGGAGAAGAACTAGGTTGTTTTCCATAAATGAGAAAGGGGGATATTGTTGGCATGTGTGAGTTGGAGTGTTTTCATTGATGTAAAAGCTCATTAATGACAAACAAGATGATCTAGGGATGATATAAGATGCTTGGTATGATGGTGAAATGGGAAATACAGTTGTATCATGATGGAAAAAGTGGAAACATTGAGAATGGCTTGGCCAAGCAGGTAAAATCAGGTGACCTAGTTATCCTAGGTGATGGTACATAGATAACAGAGGTGCATGGTGCATTGAGGAGAATGGTAGAGGGTTGAAGATAATGATTAGAGAGTTTTGAGAAACTCATATGAGTGTCAGAGTGCAGGTACAGGTTGTGGACATAGTTGTAGGTGGTCATCTAGACCTAGTCTAGGTGCTTGGATACCTAATGGCGCATTGTCATCACTTTGAGAGCTATATAATCTCATGGAAGCATGCACGAGTGTGAGAAATGTTGTATCAAGTGTGTTAGGTAATTTTTGAGATATTGGAAGCAAATTTGTGGTGTTTTCCTACTTTTTCTAGGTCAAACTAGATCTAATCCTAGTGCATGGAAGCCTAAAATGGAATGATAGTCACTTACAAGTGTGTTTGAGCCCTTGAAGAAACTCATGGAGGTATGTCATTTTTTTTAGCATGTAGAGGCATTTAAAAGAGGTTTCATGATTTGTTTTGGTGTTAGAACACTTTGTTATGGCCTAAATTGTGTAAAACCCTAAGGCCTAGTCATGCAAGTCCTAGTAGTGGTGAATATGCATTGATATTTATGACTGAGTGAGAATTGAAGATGTTATCAGAGGGTGTCATGATTCATGGGGAAAATTTCAGGTTTCCATGATGATAATTTTACAAGATATGAGGTTTTATCCAAAATAGGGGTTTAAAAAGCATGTTTTCTAGCTTGATAAGGGAGAAATATACTTGGTTGACATGTGTAACATTTACATGGGAACCTAATCCATTCAGGGATGATGGGGCATGGAGATAAGAAGGTTTTAGATTTGGAATGAGTTTAAATGAGGCCTTATATTTTATGAATGATTGTTACGAAGGTTAAAACCCTTCTTAACCCCTAGTTTGATAGAGATGGAAGAAAAATTCTTTGTTTGATCCCATATTTTATTTGATCATCAAATGTGATAAATGGATGATGGATAGGAATCTTCCATATTTTAGATGGTGGTGGTTTGAGATCATGACAGCGAGTAGAGCCCACTCAGATTTTTTTGTTTCCATGAAAGAAGGATTTTCTCTTAGGTTTTCCATTAGAACCTATATCTAATTTAGGGTAAGTGCACCAAGTTGGGGGACAATTAAGTGGACATCAAATCCTGAATTTTACATTAAAAACAGCAAAACATCAAATTTAGTCTTCCACGGACTTGAACCATGCCAAAAAGTAAAAAATATGTCATAAAAATGGTACCATTGCGTAGGGGAGACTGTTAGCTTTGTAGAAATACTGATTTTAAAGTGAATAGAATAGGATAAATATGATTTTATAATTTTTTACTAATAGTAGGTCTTTAAGACACTTTTTCCTGTGAATGTTTATGTGTAGGTTTAAGACTGCAAATTTTGTTTCACTTATCAGAATGTGATAAAACTTATACCATCCCAACCGTGGTGAAATTATATACATGTTCAAAAAAAAAATTATTTGATTTCAATATTTTTTGATGAAGTTATGGCGGGCAAACGGAAAGTGCTCTGTTTTCTTTATGTTTTCATACCACTTTCACGGAAAAAATCATAAAAAATAAAATATTACTCAAAAAAATAAAAAATAAAATCCATCCCAAGATAGATAGTGGCATCTAACTTCTCACTAAAGGAGAAAAATATATATCAATTTTTGGTCATCCAAATTGTGGGCAAACGGACTATAATTTTATAGGTGTTTTTAAAAAAAAAATACCAAGTCATTGAATTTTGAGTGTTTAATATATCTAATCTTGTCCATTTTTTAAAAAAATTAGTATTTTAGAAACTAGATTCCGGATGCTATGATTCATATTCATATAAGTTTTTCTAATTTTGAGTGTATATATTGCTAATAATCCCTACAAGTTGATATTATGTTGTTATTTACAATATGACGTCCACTTATGACCCCCTTTTTGTCCCCCAACTTGCTGCACTTACCCTTTAGTGTTATTATATATGTGAGAGATAATATATATGTTTGAATTAATTTAAGATCTTGGTGAGGTGTTTATATGACCTACACATGTTAAAAGAGGTTGATAATTTTTTGGGCCAAAAAGGTTGTTTTAGCAGTCTTGGTGAATGAAAGTGCTTGAGAACTTTTGGGCATGGTGATGGAGTTGTATGAGCTTAGAGGTTTTTTACACATCCCATGTGAGATGTTTTATTTTTTGGTTGAGCTATAAAAGTGTGATGAGGTGACATGAAGAAGTTCATAAGCTGACCTAGTTTGACTGGTTTAGGACATCACTGCTTTAGTGAGAAGATAGAAGTATAAGACTATTGTTTTGGATTAGATGATGATAACTACACACTTGAGAGTGAAGAAGGATAAATTTTTTCCCTAGTGAATGAATTTATAGGTCTTTAATCTTCCATAAATGGTGCAAACATGTTGAGTTTCCAAAATGTGTTCCTAGGCAGTTCAGTTTGGTGAAGAGGAGAGTTGGTCTCGTTTTCTTTGTTAGATGTTTCGTGAAGTATAACCTAGTTGGATGTGTTATAAATGTAATAATATTTCCAATGAGAGGTTACATTTAATATTTGAGTTGTTTTGATGTGATATTGTGTTCTATTGATGAAGATTGGTTCCTAGAAGTGCCTATTTTTAGTAGAAAACAATCCTATAAGGTGGTGAAGTGAGAAGAATGGATGATGTAGAGTCTTGTGAGATGATAGATTATGTTGTGAAGGTATGATGGACACATGTGAAGCCCTTGGAGGCTTGAAAAGGACTGATGAATCTATTGGATTCCTTGATGAGCTTGGTGAAGGATAATTTCTTGTTTTGAGCCTAGCTGGGCTTGTCTTGTGTCTTGGTGCATTGCCAACCTACATGGGTACTTATCATGATTTTATATGATGTTGTATATTTAATTTTATGTTGGTATTGTTGGTGTAATTTCTGGGTTTGCAAGATTTTCCTTAATTTCCATGTCCCATTTTTTGCTCCAAAACGTTCATTTGTTCTATTTGGTGGCCTGAAATTCATGTTTCCCATTTGAATGCATTGAAAATGCCCTCATATTGCCCTAAATTGAGGCAAAGCCCAAGTTTCTCCTTTGTTGTGTCCTAATTTTTTCATTTTTTTTACACGGGCTGAGTCATTTTCCCCTTTGCCAAATTGTGAAAAATATTGATGTCGATTGATTATGAGTAATTTGAGGTTAAAAACCTTGCTCCCCTGGTCGAAAACAATATAGAATCATGCTTCACTTGATTTAAAAACGAGAAATCTACATTTTTTTGTGAAAAGATCCAATTTTCAGGGCATTCTCTACATTTTAACGCTTTTGACGGGTAAACGGGTGTCACCAGCCCGTCAAAATTATCTTTGCAACATACTGCTAACGTGGTAGGTTCCTATTAGGTGAGGATGCATGGGAAAAATGTTATAACTTGTTGTTTTTTGAGTTTTTGCCAAAGGAAACATTTTTCCCGCGGCCCCGCAGTGCTACAGTGAAATGCCTACGTGACATGATGTGATTGGTTGGAGGATCAGTGGGTGGCGGGTCGCACTTAGACTTTTTGCCTTCATTTTGAAAATGTCTCAAAAATCAAATTTTTCCCCGAAGGCCCGAACGAATGGGAAGGAGACACGTGGCACAGGAAGGTCAGGTGGATGGCGGAGGACTTGAAATTTTTTATTGTTTTTCACCTCCAATGCCCAGGGAAAAATTGAAAAATATGTCGGCATCCAATAAAGAAATGGACACGTGTCCACTGAAGTCAAAAGGAAAAGTGGAGAGTTAGAATTTTTTTGAAGTTTTTGGCTTCAAAATGCTAGGGGGAAATTTTGACCCGGAGGCCTGCACCCAATGAAACATGGACATGTGTCCAAGGAGGTAAGATGGAAAAGGGCGGAAGTTTTGAAGACTTTGAAGTTTTAAGCTTCAAAATACTAAAATCAATTTTTTGCCTGAAGGCCCGCGATGAATAGGAAGGAGACACATGTCCTTGAGGAGAAATGGGAATAGGGGCCGAAGGAAACTTTTATGAATTTTTGCCTTTATGTTTGCAGGGTGAAAATTAAAAATGAGCCTGCGCCCAATGAAAATTGGACGCGCGTCTAGGGAGGTCAGATGGAAAAGAGGAGACTTAGAAAAATTTAAAATTTTTTGGCTTCAAAATACCAATGAAAACATTTGGCCCAAGAACTCGCGTCCAATAGGAAGAGAACACGTGTCCCGGATTTGGTGGAGATTTGGAGCGTGGAGGAAATGTTGAAAAATTTTACAAATTTTGGGAAAAGAATTTTAAAGTGAAAAAATTGATCCGTGGAAAATTTGAAGGTGTGGTCCCACATCCAATTAGGGGGTGACATGTGGCACATTTCAAAGGGGAAAAGGGAGAGCGTGGGCCCGCAAAGGTTTTTGCGCTCGCAGATGGTTGAAGGCAAATTTGGAGGGTCGACTCCACTGCGAATGGGAGACCGCCACGTGGCAGAAGATGGAGCGGGTGTTCGGGCCCGCGGAGGTTTTGGAGAAAATTTTCCTTTTTACAAAAATGGAGAAAAATTCATAGAATTGGCCTACAGTTCTTGGTGGGGTCCACCTAGGGACACGTGGCATGTCCAAGGGGCATGCGAGGAAAATTTTCAAAATTTTCCCGAGGTCAAAAAAGGTTTGAAATACATTTTTAAGGTTGGAGGCCCGGTCCAATGGTTTTTGGACACGTGTCTACCTTATCTGAAGACAAAGAAGATATTTTTGAGCCTACGGGTTGAATCTCATTAAGACACGTGGAGGGTGGAAATTTAAAGTTGATTTTTAATCAACGGTGGCTAAGTGTTTTCATTTTTTGGGCACCATAGAAGCTCTAGGATGTTTGGATTCACCATTTCTGCACCAAATCACATGAAATTTTATATGAAATCACATCCCCTCAGCCTTCTGAGTGTAATGACACCATTCTTTTGAGCTAATTTGATGTCCTATGATGTTTTTGATGAAATTTTTTCCTCAACCTGTGTAAAAACGTGAAAAGTAAAAATTAAAGTTGTAGAGTTAAAAATGATGAGGGAAAAGGGTGGAAAATGATTACAAATGCATGATGGCATGGTGGAATGCCAAAAATGTGACCCTAGGATGGATAAGGATCTGAATCCATGCAATATTTTAAAATATTTGTGCATCTCTGGCATTTGATGAGCTGTTTTACAGTTTTATATCATTTTTCATCAAATGGATAGGGTTTTGTAACAAATTTGATCCCTTTGGCATATTCTTTGCTTGGGATGCAAGGATCCAAGCTGGCATAGGGTATATTATGTAATTTGGAGGCTTTTTGTAAAAGGAGGGGGGGCTATTGAGAATTTTGGAAAAAAGAGAAGAATTTTCAGAAGAAAAACTAGAAGAAGTCCATTTTCTTTTTGGAAAAACTGCCTGAGAGCCTTTTTGATTCCTGTTTGTATCAAATGTTCATCATGTTGAGTTGGTTTCAGTTGTAAAGCCATCAAAAATCTTTGAGATTGTCTAAATAACACTCCCTTACTGATATATTTGATCAAATTCTTGGATTAACTAGTTTTATCTCTTGGCAAAGCTTGCATACACTTGTGTTTTAGTATGTTTTCAATTTGTGCTTCATGATCATGTTGCAATCTTGTGTTTGGGATCTTTATTGGTCGTACATGGTCTCATTTCTGGTAGAGGGTTTGAAGGCATCTGCAATCTTCCATTCAGAAGAGCATTCATTTGAGTGAAGATAAACATATTTAAATTCATCTTACCTTCCTTATAAATTGAGGTTGTTTGTAAACCTTTGAGTGTACCTTAGGTCATGATCTAACAAGGGTTTCTAAATTCTTCATTGATATTTTTCTTCAAGCCTTTGTGGCAGGTTATCAAAGTTTGTATGGAATAGTGCAGATTTGGGCATCCATGTGTGCACACATCTTGGTTGAAAGAGCACTTCAAATTCATTGAAACATCTATGATGTTTAGGTGTTGTAATTCGTTTGCAAAGCTTCCCAAAGAAGGTAATGATTTCTGGCTACTCTTGTCCCATCATCTCTCATCAGAATTTCATTTTAAACTAAATCATCCTACCTACAATACCCCTGCATTTGCATTGTGTGTCCACAAAATAATTCAATCCTTTCACTAAAATGTACAAAGTTGACTAGGGTTTTATCATGTCTTTAGCAGCTCTAGCTTTGTTCTGAAAACATTTCCATCATTTATTAGTGACAACTCCTTTGAGTTTGGATAATGGATACTTGATCATGTTTTCATAAAGCCTCTTCTATATCATATGCAAAACATAAGGATATCTCCATCTCCTTACCATATAAGGGCTGCAATATAGGTTCTCTTGCCTTGGTTGATAGGCACAACCTAAAATAGTGAGGGTTAGATCAAAATCCTCTTGAAGGTGCTATCCACTCCCTCAATTCTTGAATGCAAACAAGCAGATAGGTGTGCTTCCCCAGCTACAAATGACATACAAAACATATATCTATCCTTGAGTGTCTTGTGCAAATTTATGATGTTGTTCAAGTTGTGAAGGAGAGTAAAATTATATACCAATAGGTATTACTGACCTCTTGGGTCATGTCTGACCTTGTTATGTTTTTTAATTTATTCATGTATAAAAGTGCATGTAAGTGTTCATTTTGAACTAGTGTTAAGAGAGGGAAAAAGTGTGATCTAGGTGAGAGAGTGAAAGTGTTTCAAGGGAATCAAGACAGAGATAAGAGTGTGAGAAAATGTCTAAGGAGTGTTGAGGAGCTAGTGGGAAAGATTATTTATCCAAATTAGTTCATGTATGAGCTAGTTTGAGTGAAGTAGGAGAAGGTGTGTTTGAAGAGGGTTGGAAGATGTATGCGTTGAATTTTGTGATCACTATCAGCTTTGTGTGTTGAGAACATATATTCAATGGTATTTTAATGATTTTTTTAATGAGTAATACTTGTACAAGTATTTTTTGTGAGTAATATCAATAAGGGATTCTAGGGATTGGTACTCCTTGTGTTGTTGGTGCCTTACTAAGAAAATATTGTGTGATGAGTCATATTCATGCAAGTATTTTAGTTTGAGTAATATAATCAAAAGCTTTAGTGGGTTTTGTTCCCCTTGAGGGTTTCCCACTTACATATTGTGTCTTATATACTCTCTCTTATTCATGTTTATGTGGATGGTTGTTTCATGTTTGTAATCTCACAATTAATGCATCATTGAATGGTTAATAATTCATATAATTTAAATTGAATTGGTTAAAGTTTTGAAGGCTTGATTCACCCCCATCTCAATCCATTATGCTTCCTATAATGTAAATCTCATGATCCTTAGAAAGAGTCAAGCATACAACGATAAGATATCTGTCAATGTGTGATACCAATGAAGTACCTACTTAAAAACCAATGTTGTGGCTAGAATTCCACTTAGCAGACAGAATAGGGGAAGCAATACCATTTAAATATTTGCCACTACCTCTTCTAGTGAAACCCATATAACAGAGCATGTGAGAACCTAATATAGTTGTATGCTTCTCAAAAGAGCCATGCATATAAGCAGAAGTGGGATACACATAATGTGTTGCTGAAATAGTCATATGTGTGGAAGTAGAGCATGAAATAGTAAGGGAACTAGGATTAAGAGCATAAAAAGTAGGAGCGGGCTTAGAAACTAACAAAACAAGGTTAGTCAGTGTGGGAGCAACAACTACAAGGGGGCTAGGACTAGGAAAAGGGGTATAAAGATCAATAATGTGAGGATGATGTTTTAAGCGATCAAGTTTCTACTGTAGGGAGTGTACTAGTTTATATTTGTTGTGACTGAGGTTATATGGAAGAGAAATTTTCTTTTTGAGAAATCTATTTTCTTCCACAAATTTGATCATGTCCTCCTGAATGGAACAAATTTTAGATAACAACATATCATTCTCACCTTGTAAAGTACAGATGTTAGAGAATGAAATCATGATAAAATCAATAACACAACACCCAAAAATATAAGACATCTAGCTCTGCTCAAAATGAATCCAAAAAAATGTGGATTCCTTTCTTTTTCTTATATCCTAGCTCTAGATCAATATTATGCGTGAGCTCTGGACATGATGAAAGAAATAAAAAATTATTTTCTTATGAGGGGGTTTGACCACCTATTAAATTGGGCCCCACCCTTCAGTCTTCGATACCCAAGAATAAAAGAGCACCAAGAATATACTGTGCAGTGGACCAAATAGAAGGGGTCTAGGGGTGACAGCCCCCAACTGGGTCAAGGGATAGTTCTCGTTGCATACTTCTAGCCATGATATGGGGCATGGTCAAGGCGCAACACTCCTAAAGATAAACACAAATTACTATTTTAAATGACTATTGAAATGTTCTAAAAATTAATTTTTCACCACAAAATGAACCCCCCAAACTACTTATAATTATGCTTTTTTATTACAATATTTTCCCTTTTTTACATAAATGATCCCTTTTTTAAAAAAATACTCAAATTTTCTTTACCTCTTTAAAATATGGCCTAGCTCGCTAAGTTGGGTAGTGTAGCTCAATCAGAAAATAGGCAAGCTGAGATGTGCTGGGAAAGTTGAGGTGGTTTAGAATAGCAAGTTGGGCCAACACCAAAACCTAGTGATTTGAACAAGTAACCTCCTTAATCCAAATCACCCACATTGACCAATGCACCTAAGAAGTTGTGCATATAATAAATGATATATTTTAAGGTTTGTAGTTTCTCGTGAAGTGAGAAATAAAATATAAAAAGGATTTAGGGTTATAACCCTAATCCATCAAGATGAGTTCTTGTGCCAAACAATGGAGTCTAAACTGAGTCAAATAAGATACACCACAAAGTTGAATAGAACCATGGATGAGTTAAGTTTGAAGACAAAGATAGGTAAATATAAGTTGAGTTTGGGAGAGAATTGGTTGAGGAGAAAATTTAATATAAAATAATCAACACTTATCAGTCTCCAAATTACAGGACAAAGGATCCGATTTGGGGAATGCATGTTAGAATATGACCAAATGGAGAAAATTAAATCTCAAGCCTAGCCAAAGTAAAAAGGTAACCAAAAAAAAAAACTTGATATAGATCAAAATAATGCTTCCCCCTCCATATTAGATCTGTCATCCCTAGGGAAGAATGTATATCTTTGTCAAAATAATTCAGACCAGTAGGAGTAGAGACAAGTTGGGTAAACATTGTCAGCCCAAAGTATGCATAAAACTAGATATTGATGCCATTGATGGATGTAAAATTAAAAATCCAATGCAGACCATGACTAAGGTAGGGGGAAATTAGATTCAAAATGGGAATATCTAAAAACAATCAAGATTCACGACCTGTTATAATAACTCACTGAGTTGACAAGATTGAGCCAAGGGCTAATACGAACAAGGTCTTGCAGAGAATGAGATCCTATCAAACCAAGTCTAGATATATTCTAGGATAGTCATGTTGATTCCAAGATTCCCAAATTGAGCCAAGAAATATGTACGGAAAGATGCAGAGTAGGTCCTAGATAAGGAGATAGAGGATCAACTAAAGTAAAAATCCAACTTACTAAAAATTTCTCAAATCGAAGGAGATATAAAATAAATGGAGCTTGTCCTAGATGCAATGCAACTGAGTTGGGATAAAAAATATCTAAAAAAACATTACTTTGCAAAAATTCAACCAAGACTAGAAATTGAAGAACTTCAATTAGTAATAAAAATTAGAGAGGTCATTTTCTGCAAAGAGACAATAAATATGTGCACATATGCAACAAAATAACATAATAGAAGATGTCGTGACAAAGGTTGCCTTAAACAACCTCAGCCCACATGAAATGTGAAAAATGAGATCAGATCAGCTTTATAAAACTGCACAAATCTCCGTTGTAAATCTTTAAAAACAAAATTTCAATAGGATAATGACTGCATGAGGTACCTGTACATACCAAAAATTATAGGTTACTGCACCACCAGAACAACATTACACGTGCCCCAATGATGATACAGGTCTCCTCACAAGGTGTTTAGGATCCAGAAAAGCTCTCCAAGTATGTGTTAACATCCCGCATGTCCCACTTAGCCCTTGTGTGCTTTGTTTTCCTCTTCTCCCCTCTTTTTCTTTGCGTTTTGGTCTTCAGTTACGAAACCACTACCCTGGCAGGGTGGCGGTCCTGTAACCACCGCCTTGCTCAAGGCGGTGGTCCTTCATGCATTTTCCAAAATGTTCTTTTTAACGCGACTCGTGTAAAATTTCAACGTTTACCAAATTTTTTCACCACCTTTGCTCGTATATATGATTCTGGTTCCCTAGAATAGTGTTTTTGCATTGTTTATGGTTAAAGAGTTCAAATTGGTTTTCACCTTTGGGTAAATGGGGGATTCTATAAATAGCTGGTTGATTTATAAGGAAATGGCCCCTCAAAAATTGCCTCTCATCTTCTCATTTCATAGTTTTAGTCTTTCACTTCTTAGGAGTTCATAGTTTTCAGTTGTTTCATGCATAGTTAGTGTTGTTTTGCTGTTTAGAAGCCACATTTTCTTCTTGTGCAAGTGTTGTTGTTTCACACAATCAATTGAGATATGATAGTTTCATTTTCAGTCAGAAGCCATTAAATTTACAGGTTTTGTTCGTCAAATAGGATAGCTTCAGGTTCTATACATTTTGTGTCGTATGACTCGCAATAAATCCCGCTAGGAATTGCATAAGCCAAGGTCTGTTCTCTTGCACTATCCCTCTCCTACTCGCATTGTATTCAGTCTATATCCAAAACTACCATTGTTCCAATACCTACTTCTATTGATGCTAGCATTACACACTTTTCTGGATTCACGTGAGCATGAAGGAATGAGGAGACCATACTGAGGGGACAAAAGCCATACACAATCAGATTCGCCACGGTTCTACAAAATCCAGGTTCAAGCTTTCAAAGTTCTAGTTAAAGTATATCAAATAGAATAGTAAAACCATTTCATTTTAGGTAATCTCACTTTCGATATTTTCGGGGAAGCTGTGGGGATTGATAGTTTTTGAGAAACCATGATTCATTCCTCACCTCTGAGGTAGGATCGAGAGTCTTTCAAATAGTTTAGATCAGTTATTTCATTATTTAGAATAGACTTACAACTACACAGGCAAGTAGCTATACTCGGCTGCTTTGTTTGTTTTTAATTTCGTCATTAGTTTATTTGTTAATTGCTAGATATTTTAAATAATTTCTCTTTCAGTTTTCGTTCATAATTCGTCAAAAACACAAAAATAGAGAAGTTATATATGCTGTAGATATACTTTATATAGTTAGTTTTACTTTGCTTCAGTTGGATTTACATTATTTCTTTTGTATGACAATCACGGGACCTAGGGAGCCCAGAGAATATGTATTCGAGCTAATCGTGCCCCAACCCAATCTTGTGGTAGCAATAACTGATGTAGATCAAAATCTCAGAATCCAAGTCTTCCGAACAACAACAAACCTACAAGAAATTAGCTCACAATTAAGAAGATTAAACATAGAAGACGACAAAGTGCATACATTTTGGTCAAAACAGCAAAACTACAGATTACCCTAGATAAATATCCGCATGACTGTAGAAGGGCTTGAAAGAGAGCAAACATTCAGTTGTGATCCTTTGGTCCCACAGTTAGGCGCAGGAGACATTCTCACTGACATAGACACTAGCTTAAGAATTCAGGTTGCAAGAACACCTTGTAAGATACTTTGAGAAGATTGCACAACTGTTAGCTCTAAATATAGAGGCCGAAAAGGCATATGACTACTGGATACTAGGGATTAGGGATTGATTCCGCACATGACCATAGGAGGTCCAAAACAACCACGAATCTACGGTTGTGACCCACAGGTCCCACAACCCACCGAGTCCACAGGTCAATCAGATGTAGATGTTGGTTTACACACATTGGTATTTAGATCCACTCCACTTCCACCAACCATCATCACATAGTTATCCTCGATAGGCCATAGCAGCTAATGAAGCTAAAGATTTCTGGACTAGACTAGATAATCGCCCGTAGAATCCACCATATCCATCATCCACCTTATGACCCTATCTGGAGATATACATGAAACAATTCCAGGGCATTTTCCCTGTATTCCACAACCTATAGATCGAATCACGCCAGAGCTTGATATTGATTGGAGCCTTCGAGTAGTCATCCTCGCTGACTAATCTATCATGACAATTTAGGTTAGGAGGGCCTTCGTTTCCTTAGATTTGCAGATTCCATTAGTGCGTGTTAAAGACATAAGATTACCCAATTATTTTGTCCATACCCCACATATATTCCATCCCCACCGGTTGTCTCGGCACGACCTCGGGAGGTCAGGTGCGAGGAAGAGTTACTTGTAGATTCCCATGCTCTCTCGTCACTTTTCCATCGTACAGATGCCCTTGTGTAAGTTGCACTTAATAGTGAGTTGTAGTTAGAATGTAACAATGTAGTAGAATGTGTGGATTGGATAAAATAGACTACCCCTTCCTATGTTGTGTATGTATAATATGCAGTTCCTTGTCGCTTGAGTGGATGTTAGATGGATGCTTTAGAGTGTTTTAAGTGCATTTTTAATGTAAGCTTAGGTGACGATAGTAATGCTTAGTGTTTGGTCCTTTATGTTGAACACATGACTATGTATTTATATGATTTTCTTGTTTGAATTTCGTAATTGACAAAAGGCCGACCCATAAGTGAAAAAGATGCCTAAAATATAAAAGAGACCCAAAAGGAGTGAGTAAGATAAGAAAGGATTAGGGGCGTCCAAAGGGGACATGAGCACTTGGGCATTGCTATCCTAGTTGGGCATTGGTGTCTAAAGCCACAAAAGATAAATCAGTTAAGTTCTGACTGGGCTATAGGGTATGTAAGACCAAATATAAAATAATAGACAAAGAAAAGAGGCCAAATATAGTTGTCAATCACTAGTTTTCTTACATAGGAATCATGTAAATGCTAGTATGCTTTAAGGACCTAGAAATGTACCTAAGTGCATGATTTAGTGTCTACATTTGCCCCCATTTTAAATTGTTGAGTGAATACTTGATAACATAAAGTAGATAAGAGATGCGTACCTGATAACCATGTAGAACACGTGGAAAAATGTGTGTTGAGTGTACAAGTGAAGTGTGGAATGATGCAAAGTGAAGCATGGAAACTAGGAAAGGAAAGTGACCCTAGGGGGTGAAGCGTATGTGTTACGTTGTACTTGTTACTTCTTGTAAGGATGGACTTGATGTCAAAGAGTGTAAAAGGATAGAAAAATATCCTGAACTGTAGTGAAGAGTGAGTTTTTTGGGTGATATCATGTTAAGTGTTAGTTTTTGGGGTGATTTCACTCATAGAGTGAGTTTTTTGGGTGATCTCACGCCAAGTGCAAATTTTTTTGGGCGATCTCACGCAAAAGAGTAAGTGTTGGAGAGAAGAGGTCTAGTGTTACTTTCCATCCATGAATATGCTCGATAATCACTTCTCTCAGTCCTACTGTCCATTTATAACACTCTGCCTGATAAGTGCTTGATTTGTTCCTACTATCTTGAATTAGTTTTAATTGTTCTGATTTGTAGGATATTGCATGCATGTTGTAACTAAAGGACCGTGCCTGTAATTGTGAAACTGCACTAAAGGATTATGTGAACTATGTTGATATGAGGAGATGACTATGTTTTCCCCAGGACATTAGTGCTTAGGGGAGGAAACAGGTGTCCAGGCAGTATTGTCTAAGTCTGGGCATTGGTGTCTATGTTGTGCTAAGGACCCAAGTCAAATTCTGGGTCATTCTATGAATGCGTGACTATGTTGTTTATGTATTGTGCAAATTCTGCACTGTAGCTATGAGCTGATGTAGGGGTGATTTATTCACCCAATGTATGCCCCCTTGTTTATGGTACATGCGATGTCTGTAGGAGTGTGAGGCCCAAATGAGAGGACCTGATACTAATTTGAAGTTGATACCTACAAGGGGGTAGGGCATGTACATGGTAGAAACCAAGGCACATGCAAACAAAGTGGCTAACAACATGTGTTAGTAGAAAAAGTAGTAAGCATGTAGTAGAAGATAATGTAACAAACAAGTGTGCAAATAAGATAGACAATGAAAAGTGGGTTTCAAACATGAGACATCGCTCACAATGTCACAAGACAATCAGGGCCGAAGTAGCCAACAACATATAAGTAGTGATCAAACAAGACAGGTCATAGTCCTTTGTGTGCATGTGTACTTTACTTAATGCTAAATGCTAATGTAAGTAAGGACTAACACCTAAAATAGTTCTACAATTTAACAAAAATTAAAGCAAACTACTTAGCACCATCATGATAAGAATTAAACAAGGGTTATATGCTAACATTCATCAATATACAAAACTTTGAAACTAACAATGTTAAGCTTCTAAACTCCTCTATTCTCTAACAACAAATAAATGAATGGACCTAAATAGGCTCCATGACAATCAAAAATGGTTGTCCTTAGAGTATTCCAAGAACCTAGGAATGAGGGCTAGTCAAAGTTGGGCTATAAGACCCTTTTGACACCTCCCATATGACCTAAGCACTTTAGGAAAGAGGCTTAACTCTTCAAGATGATAAACGCTCAAGAAGGGCAAAGGTGCAAACTCTTAGTCTATTTTGCTACATGCCTTGCACTTGCTTTCTCAGAGGAGTTTAGGTGTAGGTATAAAGGTAGAAGTGGAGGGCTCTTTATATAGCCCAATGGATAAAGGATTCAACACATTCATCCCTTTACATGTGGGATAAAGGTAAAACATGATTAGGAATGGATAAGGTTGCTTTATTAAAGGGTAACCTTACTTTAGAAGGGTTTAATTTATACTTAGCAAATCATGGGAGTTGGAGGGGTGCTTTAATTAATCAAAGGTGATTAACCAATAGGTAGATGTAAGCTTATAGAAGCTAATTAGAGGAATATTAGTACGATTTAGGCTATTAGAAGGGGGATTAAATCAATTAAATATTGATTTATTAGTTAAATGGAAGGGAAGAGCTAATTAATTAATAATAATTAATTAGTCTAGATAGAAGGGGTGAATAATTAACAAAAGGTCGTTAATCAGGGTATGTTAGTTGGATAGGTGACTTAATCAATTAGCGTATTGTAATTAATTAACGACAATAAGAGGGAATATGAGCGCTTTTGATGATATGTCATCGATTTGCGAGAAAGGAGATAATTAACACAATTTAAGTATTTAAATTGCTTGGGCATAATTATGGGTTTTTTCATTTGCCCCTCTTTGGGGTGACGTAAGTGACACCACTTCAAATATAGTAGACAAAAGAAATTTTGAAGGGATAGAAGAAAAATTAGTAGGAGGGAGAGATGCCCCCTCGAGTGTTGATGGGGTGATAGAAGGAAGGCGATCGACGATCGAAAAAGGTGAGAGAGTAGGCAGTAGAATGGGGAAGGGGAAGGATATCCCGAGTAAGATGGAAGAATTAGGGATGAGAGGAGAAGCGATGTAGAAGAAATATGGAGGAGGGGAGAGAAGAGCTTAGCCTCTAGCCGCTTATGTGTATTGGAACAAATTTCTTGTCATCATATTTCCATAAGAGCTACATCATCAATCCGTATGAAAAATATAAGCATACAACAAAGGTAGAATGACATGAAAAGCCATACTATGAACAATTTTCCATTGCTGAAAATACCAACTCCATGCAACAAATAACAATGCAATGCAATACGAGAAGGAAACAAGCTCATTTAACAGGGAAAACAAGTACGAATGCACATATCCAACCCAACAATGGTTAAGACAGTTGTACAAATGTTTTGTTATCAGTGATGAAGAGATCCACATGTTCATGATTTACGACAAAGGTTAAAAATGATGCCCTGAGCAAGGATACATGCAAGGGGAAATGACGATGGACACGTTGGTCCAAGTAAAAAGCATTTGTGCGCAACGAAACAACACCAGGCAAACAAAAGTGCCCCAGAGTACAGACGAAGCAAGCAGCTAACTTTTGTGAATGGTTGTGAATCTAGTGATCTGCGAGTCATATTAATCGAGGAAGATGTGAGACAAACCAACAGGATATGGAGAAAATACCATGCGCAAGACACAAGTTTCAGCCGTAAGAAGCAAGTTACCATTTTGTAGGGTGTTTTACTTTTTAGGAATTTTTTGAAAAATTTTGCCTTGTTTTTAGATTTTTTTGATATATATATATATATATATATATATATATATATATATATATATATTATTTTTGTTGTTTTCTCGAAACAATGTTCTATTGTTTTTGTGTTGTCTGAAACAATTTTCTATTGTTTTTGTGTTTGGTGAAACAATTTTCTATTGTTTTTATGTTTTCTCAAAACAATGTTCTATTGTTTTTGTGTTTTGTGAAAACAATTTTCTATTGTTTTTGTGTTTTTGTGAAAAAAACAATTTTCTATTGTTTTTGTGTTTTTCTGAAACAATTTTCTATTGTTTTTGTGTTTGTTGAAACAATTTTCTATTGTTTTTGTGTTTTGTCGAAACAATTTTCTATTGTTTTTGCGTTTTTCTCGAAATAATGTTCTATTGTTTTTGTGTTGTGGTGAAACAATTTTTTATTGTTTTTACGTTTTGTGAAACAATTTTCTATTGTTTTTGTGTTTTGTGAAACAATTTTCTATTGTTTTTTGTGTTTTTGATAGTTTTCCAAAGCTATGTGCAGGTAACCAAGAAAGCATAGATGCCCCCCAGCATTAGGTGGGGGAATATACAAGGGCAGAAGCCACGTGCTTATGAACAAGAAGGTGAAGTCGTTGAGTTGCCCCTAGCGTAAGATGGGAAATAACGAAAGACCCATGTCCCTTACAGACGAATCGAAGAAGGCAAAGCCGGATCAAGGCTAGACTAGATGGTGTGCACAAGGAAACTCGAAGGTAGAACTAGGTCCAGGAAAAAGACAACTACCCTTCTAATACAGAATGCTTGTGAACAACGAATCCTCCTGAGGCACTCGGAAACTGGTTTTCACCCAAGGACTTGTCCAAAGTGCCACAATTACGTGGTTTTCACTAGTGGATGACCTGTTTTCCTCTTTTTCTTTTTTCTTTTTTTTGATTTTTTTTTTGATTTTTTTTTTATGTTTTTTATATTTTTTTTGTGATTTTTATGACTTTCTTGTGCCATGTTTAGGCATAAAACCTCTTAAGATGCATGGCATTCATGGGCTCTTGGAGCTCATCACCATTGGGGTGAGCTAAATTGTATGACCCTGTGCCATACTTGGCAACTATGACATAGGGTCCTAACCAGTGTGGTTCAAACTTCCCTTTCTTTTCCTCGCGTCTGCTCTGGTGTTGAACTGGTTCTCCTTCATAACTAAATCACCCACCTCAAACTGGCAAGGGATAATTCTCTTGTTTTAGTTGCAGGAGATTCTTTGTTGATATACTTTTAGGTGATTAAGAGCACGGATGCGCCTCTCATCTAGGAGCTCTAACTCAGCCAATCTTGCCACTCGGTAATTTTCATCCTTATCCAAATAGTCCCAAAGAGAAATTCGCAGGGATGGGAGTTCAATCTCTAAAGGGATGATAGATTTTGTCTCGAACACGAGGGAATATGGCGTCGCACCCATAGGAGTGTGAATTTATGTTCGCTAGGCCCAGAAGGCTGGGTGGATTTGTAGGTGTCAGTTTCGACCAGTTTTTGCTAACCATCTTCTCCATTATCCTTACCAAAGTCTTGTTTATTACCTCAGCTTGTCCATTACCCTGAGGGTAATATGGCGTGGACCATTTCAATCTGATTTGGAACCGTTGGCAAAGACCTTTCACAGTTTTGTTATTAAATGACTTCCCTTTATCTGTGACAATGGCTGCAGGGATACCATATCGGCAAATAATGTGATTCATGATGAATTTAGAAATCTGTGCTCCTGTGACATAGGTTAAAGGGACAGCCTCCACCCATTTTGTAAAGTATTCTGTAGCTGTGATGATATGTGTATGACCATTAGATGAGGTAGGAGTAAGCTTCCCTATTAGATCAAGTCCCCACTTGGAGAATGGCCACGGGGTAGTGATTGGTTGCAATGGTTACGATGGAGCATGGATGAAATTTCCATACTTTTGGCATAGCACACATTTTCTAACATAATTACAACAATTAGTTTCCATGGTGGGCCAATAGTAACCTACTCTTAACAGTTTCTTAGCCAAGACCATTTTGTTTGTATGTGCTCCGCATACTCCTTCGTGTACTTCTTTAATTGCTTGGATTGACTCCGGCACATCCAGACAACGTAACAGATTCCCATCGTAGCCACGACGATAAAGTGTACCTCCTAACAGGGTGTAACGGGCAATCTGGTGAATTAGGCTCTACTTTTCAAAGTGGGAGATTTTCAGGAGGGAATGTACTGTCCTTAAGATAGGTGAAAATGGGTTCATACCATGGTGAATGGGGACCAACAACCTCACAAGCCAAGCAAGATTCTGGCATGTCATACGCGGGATGGTGTATATTTTCTACGAAGAATGGCATATCATTGTTCCCTAGTGGAATATGAAGCATAGATCCCACCGTTGCCATAGTATCTACCTATCTATTCTGCGCTCTTTGGATTTTCTCAAAGGTAATGCACACAAAATACTCCTTCAAATTTTCCACCAACTTCTTATAAGGTATGAGCTTGTCATCCTTAACTTTATACTCATCATTAACCTGTTTGATGATTAGCTGTGAATCACCTACAACCTTCACATGTTAAATGTTCCACTTGATGGCTAGCTTCATCCCTGCAATGAGTGCTTCATATTCTGCAATGTTGTTCGTAGCAAGGGAAGGCTAGGCAGAAAGCCTGTGGTATAGGATCACCTGAAGGAGTAATAAGGACCACTCCTGCACCTGAACCATGAAACATAAAAGATCCATCAAAATGTATCTGCCATATGACAGATTGTTCAATGTAGAGCAAATATGCATCTGGTAAATCCAGACTCAAAGGTTCTGTGCTTTGTAAAGGTGCTTCTGCTAGCTGGTCAGCAAGTACTTGTCCTTTAATTGATTTTTGATGGACAAATTCTATATCAAACTCACTGAGTAGAATGATCCAATTAGCCATTCTACCTGTGAGGGCGGGTTTGGACAACAAATACTTGAGTGGGTCGACCTTGGATATGAGCTTGGTCTTAGTATTTAACAGGTAATGGTGAAGTTTCTGAAAGGTAAAAAAAATAGCCAAGCAAGCCTTCTCAATCTGAGGATAATTACGTTCATCAGGTGATGAGGGTGTGACTCAGATAGTACATTGCTTTCTCTTTATGGCTAAGGTCATATTGGGCGAGTAGTGCACCAATAGCATATTGCGTAGCGGAAATATAGAGCAAAAGTGGTTCTCTCGGAGTGGGAGGCATGAGGACAGGTGGATTAGCCAGGTACTGTTTAAGCAAAGCAAAGGCTTGTTGTTGCTCAGGTCCCCAGATGAAAGTGATGTCCTTCTTAAGCAAATGAGTGAATGAGTGACATTTATCTGCAAGCTGGGAGATAAAGCGGCGAATGGCTTGAATTTTCCCTTGCAAGCTACGCAGTTGCTTGATATTCTCAGGTGGAGGCATTTCTGTGATGGCAGATACTTTAGCAGGGTCTACCTCAATACCTCATCTTGACACGATGAAGCCTAATAGTTTCCCAGATAGCACACCAAAGACACACTTCTTTGGATTTAGCCTGACTTTGTATTCACGTAGGCATTCAAAGATATGCCGCAAAATGATAGGATGTTCCTCTCTTGTTTTGGACTTTCCCAGGATGTCGTCTACATAGTCTTCCATGATGTCATGAATCATATCGTGAAATATTACTGTCATGGCCCGCTGATAAGTTGCTCCCGCATTCTTAAGGCCGAATGGCATCACCTGATAACAGAAGGTGCCCCAAGGAGTTGTGAAAGCTATTTTGTGTTGGTCTTCCTCACCGATCTTAATTTGATTATAACCCGAAAAGCCATCCATAAGTGATAGCATCTCATACCCAGCGGTTGAGTCAATAATCATGTCAATGTTGGGAAATGGAAAGTCATCTTTAGGGCAAGCTTTATTGATGTCCCTAAAATCTGTGCAAATTCAGATACCAATAGGTTTCTTCTGGACAGGAACAATGTTCGATATCCATTCAGAATAATCAATTAGCCTGATGAATCCTGCTGCAAGCAACCTTTCCAACTCTTCTTTAACTAACAAGGCCACTCTTGGGTGCATCTTTCGAATCTTCTGTTTGATAGGCTTAGCGTCTATGTGCACAACCAAGTTATGCACGACCAAAGTTGGATCTAAGCCGGGCATGTCTTTGTAAGACCATGCAAACACATCAATAAACTCTCGCAGTAGCATAGTGAACGTCTTTTGTTCTCTGGCTAAGAGTGATGCTCCCAATTTTACTATCTTGGGATCTTCTTCAGTACCAATATTGACATCAATGGTTTCTTCAACTAACAATTTTGATAAATCCTCCATACCCGTGGGATTGGGAGGTAGGTTGAGATCTTCATCCAAGGATGTCTCTACGAGATTTTCATCCCTGACGTGGTCACTTTGTTTGTCCTTTGATTTTCTTATTTGTTTGTCAGCCAATGCCTCAAAGAGGTTTTCACTATCTGACTTGGACTTTGATTTTTGCCGAGGATTTTCTTTAGAACTCTTGCCCTCACTTTTCTTTAAATTTTGCTGACCACGAAGTTCAGCCTCCTCACCGAAGTAGGTGCAGGTGTCTAAGTTGATAAAGAAACCCTTCTTGTGATCTCCAATGGGAATTGTATCCCTTATGCCCATGAACTCTACAATAGCCTCATCATTCTTGAGTAAATCTAGTGGCACGTGATGTTGTTGGTCCCATTCAACAAGGGAGGGGTATACAAGGTCAAGGGTTGGTTCATTGGGGGTGATGGTTAGGATAGCATTATTCATGAAAAGGTTCGTGGAGGCCAGATCCTCATATTGGCTACAACAGGAATCCGTATCGCTGTCTAGATAATCAGAGCCATCCTCATGCTTAGAACAAGTCGCATCTTGATCGTTGGGGTGTGCTCCATAAGGGCGAATCCCAATGCCATATCTTTCTGTTTTGAAATGTGGAAGAGGGATTGGTTCTCTTTGTCCTTATTCATTCCTCCCACATCCTAGGCCTTTGTAGCCCATGGAGTACATCATTCTGCTAGATTTTTCATATACTGGGGTTTGATAACAAGATGGCTGAGTGTCCTCAGGGACCCAAGTAGTAGGTGGATCAAGTAATTTTTCCTCAGCTAACAAGCCTCCAGGTAGGAACGACCCAATAGTATGTTCCTCTCTAGGTCTCCTGAAGCGGTAGTTGGGTCGACCTCTAGTCTTGGGCGACAAGGAGAGGTCAGAAACCAAGAGTGCTTGTTGTACATTATACTCCCCACAGCCATATTCTAGAATTTTCATCTCCCATGAATTAAATGGAGATGTTGAAGTAGATGCCCCATGAGTGCAAGAACTAAGAGAATTTGAATCGACTCGAGATTCCATGGCCTCAAAATGAAGATGGATAGCTATATCTGTGGAGGGACATGCATATGTACCCTTTCGTGTAAAGCTATTAAGAGCTCTACAATGAGAAAAGGGCTCTGAGTCTCCTGGTATTGTTACTGTATGTCCCTCATGCTTCAGCTTGATGCATTGATGAAATGTTGATGGCACTGCTTGCATGGCATGGATCCATGGTCGGCCTAGAAGCATATTATATGGAAGTTCCAAGTCTAAGACGTGAAACTTTGTCTGATGGAAAGTGGGGCCCACCTCCATTGGTAGCGTAATGGTGCCTGCTGACTCTCTTTCCGCATTGTCGTATGCGGTGATAGTGATGATATGGGACTCAAGATCTTCTTCCGTATGTCCCAATTATTTGACTAATTTAAGCGTGTAGATGTTCAATCCAGATCCGTTATCCACAAGCACCCATTTGATTTTCCTGCGGGTAACAACTACCTCAATGTATAAGGGAAGATTATGTGTAGGATTCTCGGTAGGGACCTCCCTATGGTTGAAAGTGAGATGCTCACTGGGTGCAATATTTGCCACCGCAGCTTGAAGGTATGCAGGATCGACTTCTAAAGGCACTCCCGAACCCTGAAGAGTTTGATACAAAATGTCCTTATGCACATTGGATATCTTGAGAAGATCTAAGATCAAGATCTTAGCAGGTGTCTTCTCAAGTTGTTCTAAAAGGTTATATTTACTAGTTTGCGGGGTCAATAGAGAGGGTTCTGGAATCACGAGGCGGGCACACCTTGTTACCGCAGTGCAGTCCTTTCCCTTGATTCGGATGGTATTGACACGATCAGTAGGGGAGCGAATACATCTGATAAGTGAATCGTAATGATTGTTATCTCTCTTGGTATACAAGTAATTCATGGATTTATAGGTTTGGGATGACTCTCCCCGATCCGGTTTTTCCTTTTCCGACTTATCATGCTTGGGGAATGGTTCCTTATAAATCCCCATTTTCTCGTTAGGTGTTTGCATGTGGCTAGGGTTATCCACCTCTATCTCCCCGTTGTCAATGAGGTCTTGAATATAGTGGCGAAGTCGCAAACATTTGTCTGTTTTATGACCTTTAACGCGATGCATTTCACAGTATTCATACTCCTTATACCATGAAGGTTTAGGAGTGTTGTCATCAAACGGTTGCATTGTAGGATAGGTCATCATGTGGGCCGCATGCAAATGTTTTAGTATGATAGAGAATGGTTCATTGAGGGAGGTGAATGTTCATCGCTTTGGTGGTGGTTGAATTGGGCCCTTGGTCAGTTTAAAAGGTTGACTGGTTTGGACCGTTTGAACACGTTTGGAATCAGTGATTCTGTCTCCCACCACGTTTTTGTTTTTGTTAAAGATCTTTGGCTTTTCAGCGGGTTTGACACTTTAGTTGTCTTTAGATTGGGTTTTGAGGGTGCCTTTGGAAATGAGTGCCTTTTCTATTTGAATCCCTTTCTTGATAACCTCCTCAAAGGTGCGGACACAATGCATTTGGAGGTGGAAAGCTATATCTGGGTTGAGATTAGGGACGAAAATACTGACTAGCTGCTTCTCAGGGAAAGCGCAAGGGAAGCAACTAGCTATCCCTCTCCATCGTTGGAGGAAGCTGGCAAAGGTCTCATTTGGGTGTTGTTTTGTGCCGCACAAGTCTGCCATGGTGACGTCACTCTCTATGTTATATGAGAAATGACGCACGAATCTTTCTGCCAATTCTGGCCAGGTGAAAATTGATCCTCATGGCAAGCGCGTAAACCATTCTAATGCTTGACCTCCGAGACTCTTAGGAAAAATTCTGATGAGGTAATTATCACTATAAGACACCTCTTGACATGCCATGTAGAAATTTTTAACATGATCCCTTGGGTCTCCCTTTCCTTTATATTTTTCAAACTTTGGCATATCAAATTTCTTTGGAAAGGGTTGAAGGGTCATTGTCTTGTCAAAAGGATAGGGGCATAGTTCTTCGTATTGGTATTTCCTAATACTCCCTATATTTCTTTCTTGTATGCTCGCAAGCGTTGCTTTCATAGATTGTACTTCCTGTGCGAGCAATTGTTATTTAGTGGGAGAAGCGGGGATGTGTACATGATGATACCCTGTGTCTTCTTCTCCTTGGTTTTCTCGATGGAGTTCGTGGATCCTAAACTTAGGCTTTGACTTTTGAATGTTCTTGTTTGTGTCTTTCTGTACCTGGAAAGTAAGCAAAGCTAGTTGTCAACTTAGGTTACTGAGTTGTTGTTGGATTGTGACTTGGTTTGTGTCTTCTTCTTCTAAAGGTTCTTCCTCTTCGTAGTGTGGAGGTTCTTCCCCTGTCTCATGTTCTATCTTTTTTCTTCGTGGCACTTTGATGAGGGGTATTCTATGTCCTACCACTTTATCATTTTCTGCGTAAGAAGTGGAAGCATGCCCACCTGTTAAAATATCTTTCATATTGATAAGGGGGGATTCTTCCTTAGTAGTGTCATTTATAGGTAATATTGGTTCATTTTCGGTGGGCAATTCAGACCCTAATTCCATGACCCGTGCCAAAACTCTATCTTTATTTCTAAGGAGAAACTCATCTAGTAGAGTGGGGTCAAAATCAAAGTCTGCGTGTGGTGATTCTAATTCATTTTCACTATGGTCGACCATTTCTTCTATTTCCTTTTCTGCAGAAAATAGTGGTCCTAGATCGTGTCCGATAAATGGGTTTGACCCTTGTTTGTTAGAGGTTTCCCAAGCTTGCACCTTTTGTTCCTCATATGTTTGTTTCTTTAAACCTAGACGCATCTTGGGAGCCATGTTTTCGTGATAAGTTTCACTAAGGTAAGTTGTAGATTTGTTCAAAATTCAATGACTACCCCTAAGTGAAACACAAGATGTACGTGTTAAGAGTAAATTAACAGTGTGAGAATACCAATGTGATAGAATGATAAAGTCACCAATGAAACAATCGTTTGGTATCAAAACTTAATCAAATGAAGTACCTCTTAGATTACGTTTTAAAGTAATTTACGACGCCAGATGATTAACAAGATGTCTCCACTTATGCCAAGTTCAAAGGAATGAACAAGACGTAAGTAAATACATGAAGTTAAATGTGATCTCCCAATCAAGATATACGATGAGCAAGCTCAAGTTTGATTAAGACCTATATCTCAAAAAGTGTCAATTATGATTTGCGAATGACACAACAATATCACCAAGATATGTTAACCCACTTTGCAAGAAAGTGGAGTATTGATATCGAGGTGTTATTGATATAACACGCACAAATGGTAGTTCCTAACACCTTTTGAAATCGAGGTAATAATAAAACTGAAAAAAAAATCTCAAAGTATAGCTAGGAATAGTTAAGAATGTGTGCAGCGTAATCGTACAATATAGGTATTTATGTCGAGTTTACAAGAAACAAGACGTAAATATTGAAATTGTAATGATACGAGACAAACAAACTAACTCCTCTTATGGAAGTCCGCAGTGATGAACCACGCCTAACTACAATGACGATCTTGACGTGGGTATCAAGATCACAATGGCTACCAAATGACGTGAAAATGCCTCCACTCACTTTAGACGTTTAACTAACCTAGCCGCAAACATGGATGGGCGTAAACGGACATAAAAGTGAGAGAAACAGTCGAATGGAAACACAAAGGTAATCACACCTCTTTTGATCAACAAAGTGTCAAAAGAATATGAAGGAAATAAATCAAGAAAAAATGACAAAAAATGCTAGTCTTACTTCGGCAGAGTTTCGCCTTGCCCTAAGGCAAGTAAAAACTAGGCGAAAGTAATACGTCACACATTTCTCAAAAAGAAGGTTCACACCTCAACACTATTTTAAAGTGGTCAAAGTGGGCTCCTGGCCAAAGTATATTCTCCTAGGTGGTTCTCTCACCCTAGGTGTTACAAAGTTGCCACGAGTGAGCGCAATTTACCCAAAAAGTCACACTGACTAGTTTGGGAGTATCTCGGCTTTACTTTACCCCCTTCAAGAATAGTAGGCAACTAGTGCATCTACGTGTACTATCACTGGGGTCGCCACAACGGGACAACCTGTAACTCTATCTCACAAAGGAATCACTAGTCAAGTAGGTAGTGCGGAGCACTTTCCGTTTCGTCCATAAGGTTCCCTCTTGCGTGGACTACTTTGGGGTTCCTAGAACCACCCCCATTGTTGTAGCTTAAGGCGTTATGCCAAAGGGGTTATGTTCCAGTTGAGCGGAGAGGGACGAACCCTTTTCCGAAACCTGCAATACAGTGTTTTGAATATGTTTTTCTTTTTATCTTGTTTAATTAGGTGTGGTTTGCTTGAACAGTTTTTCACAACCTGTATAACAACTGTATTAGTAGTTTTTGATTTCGTTTTGATTCCTCCTTTCTTTGACAAGCGTTTTTAGGTCCTGCACTCAAGCGTTAGTAGTTCTCCAAGAAAATCACATTATTTAATAGAGGATTAAGAGTTACTTTTGATTCTCAAGATCATCCAAGGATGTAAGAGAAGAGCATACACAACAAATAATCCAACTAAAAAGTAAAGAAAATCTTTTCGATCAATGAACCATACAAAATTCTTGATACAATGTTCATTCCCTTTAAACCAAAAGTGAAAGATGAAGTTTCTAATTTACCAAATGTTATAAAATGAAGACTAAATTTAATTTTAATTCTCAAGATCAACCTAAGGTGCAAGAGAAGAGCATACACAAACTTTATCCCAACTATATAGAAATGGAAAACTTCAAATCAAAGCACCATTGAAAAACGCTTTGTAAAAGGTTCATTCCCTTAAGCAAAATGAATAATCAAGTTTCCAAGTTTAATCCCAACGTTAATAAGATAGAGGTAAAAGTTGTTTTTGATTCTCAAGATCACCAAAAGTTTCAAGAGAAGAGCATACACACACTTTGGTCTAAATCGAGTAAGCATGGAAATACAACATTCATCAAAACATTAGACATGTTAGAAAATGACCAGTTTTAAACTAACAGAAAAACCTGCAACTTTCTGTAAGTATAAATCCCAAATTTATGTTATTCATTGCATATTTAACTTCAATACCTTTCCAACTCAAAAAAAAATGGAGTCATTTTGAGTTCGGGAGCAAAATTTATGGCCTTCAGAAGATGGGTTACGCATATGCTCTTATGCTCATGGGTATGCACTTGACATGCACTCAAAAAATGTCAAAAAAAAATGTCCCTTAATATGAAAAATGGGGCAAATTTTTCCAACCAAGATTCAATTTTGACAACAACCCATCACATTAATATATGAATAGAAGACTCAACGCTATCAAACATTAACATACATGCTCAAGAATTTAAGATTTTCAAGAAATTGACAAAACTAGCATGTAGAATGATGAAAAAGTAAGCTCTAAAAATGAAAACATGATGAAATCTTGAAATTTTCTCACCAACATTAAATTTTTACAGCAACCCACCACATTAATATGTAAATAGAAGACTCAGCACTATCAAACACTAACCTACATGCTCAAGAATTGAAAATTTTCAAGAAATTGACAAAACTAGCATGTAAAAATGTTGAAAAAGTAAGCTCTAAAAATGAAAACATGATGAAATCTTAAAATTTTCTCACCAAGATTAAATTTTGACAGAAACCCACCACATTAATATGTAAATAGAAGACTCAACACTATCAAACACTAACCTACATGCTCAAGAATTGAAAAATTTTCAAGAAATTGACAAAACTAGCATGTAAACATGTGGAAAAAAGTAAGCTCTAAAAAATGAAAACATGGAGAAATCTTGAAATTTTTCCCCTCAACTCCATATTTTGACAGCACTTCACCTCTTTCATACCTACAAGGAAGACGCAACACATGCAAACTCAACAAAACATGTTAAAAAAAAACAAGTTAGATCAACATGTGGTAAAAGAGGGTTAGTAACCAAAAATAAAACTTAACTACAAAAACTTGAAATTAAGTGCAAAGGACAATGGAGTCAAGTCCCACCGGGGTGTGCCAAATGTGTGCATGTATACTTTTCTTAATGCTAAATCAAATGAAGCAAGAACTACCACCTAAAATAGTTCTACAATTTAGCTAAAACAAAGCATAAACACCATCATGATAAGAATCAAACAAGGGTTAGATGCTAGCATTCATCAATACAAACTTTGAAACTAACAATGCTAAATATCTAAACTCCTCTATTCTCTAACAACAAAGTAAATGAATGGACCTAAGTAAGCTCCATGGCTATCAAAATAGTTGTCCTTAATGCTCCAAGAACCTAGGAATGTGGGATAATCAAATTTGGGCTACAAGACCCTTTTGACACCTTCCCATATGACCCAAGCACTTTAAGAAAGAGGTTTAACTCTTCAAGATGATGAACTCTCAAAAGGGAAAGGTGCAAGCTCTTAGTCTCTTTGCTATATGCTTTGTATTTGCTCTCTTAGAAAGTTTAGGTGTAAGTAAAAAGGTAGGTGGAGGGCTCTTTATATAGCACAAAGGATAAAGGATTCAACACATTCTCATGAATGTGGGATAAAGGTAAAACATGATTAGGAATGGATAAGGTTGCTTTATTAAAGGTAACCTTACTTTAGAAGAGTTTAATACATGTTTAGCAAGTCATGGGAGTTGGGGGCGTATTTTAATTAATCAAAGGTGATTAATTAATAGGTAGGTGTAAGCTTATAGAAGCCAATTAGAAGAATATTAGTGCGATTTAGGCTATTAAAAGGGGATTAAATAAATTAAATATTGATTTATTGGTTAAATGGAAGGGGAAAGCTAATTAATTAATAATAATTAATTAGTCTAGGTAGAAGGGGTGATTTATTAACGGAAGGTCGTTAATTAGGGTATTTGTTGGATAGGCAACTTAATTAATTAGCTTAGTGTAATTAATTAATGATGATATGAGGGAAAATGAGTGCCTTTGACGATATGTCGTTGATTTGCGAGAAAGGAGATAATTAGCACAATTTACGTATTTAAATTGCTTGGGCGTAATTATAGGTGTCTACACCTATGCTAAATACCTTCATGGTAGTAGTCTCCCCTCAAAATGCACCCCTCAACATCTTCAACGATCCGCTCCCAAATCACAATAACAACAGATTAAATCCAAATGGGATGAAAAAGAGTGTAATAACAAGAAACAATGATCATGAAGCTTCGACTTCACTAAATCCACCTGTCGTACCACAATTAGGAAATCAAGTACGACCCAAGATAGTCAGTTTAGTGGAATTAGATACTGAGCTACCCATGGAAGCTGTAACAAGGACACGACAATATTCCTCTCAGCCAAGTCTGAGTTACCCGCTAGAGACAGATAACATTCAACAACCATTAGTAAAACCCGTAGGTGCCTATGATTTAATTAATGACATAACAAAGACCTTCTCTCATATCTCCTTTTTGGACTTATTAAAGAACTCTCCTGCCCATAGGGCTGCTCTTATAGAGGCATTAGCTTTAGGTCTTTTAATTAACATCACGCCACCTCCCGAAAAATAGGTAAATCATATAGACTTTGATATCCACCCTTTGGCGCAGTCGGATAGGGATACTGAGTTTATATTTGACATAAACAAAATGCCAATAGATGCTGAGATTACACGAAGAGGTGATCCAGCCTTACATCTACAAGTGTGGGTTTATAACAATTATGTTAAATGCGCAATGGTTAACGATGGGGCAGTAGTTAACATAGTTTCCTTCTCTTTCCTTCAAAAGCTAGGGTATAGAGAAACAAATTGTTCCATGACTCAGAATATGCTAAGAGGCTATGATAGCCTTAAAGCCACTTTGATTGGAACTTTAATGCTACTAGTCACCTTAGGACCCAAAACAATCCTCACTGAGTTTTATATTATAGATCGGGAAACCAACTATAATATGATCCTCGGCCGACCATGGATACACTGTATGAAGGCAATCCCTTCTACGTTATTTCAGGAAATAAGATTCCTGCACTTGGGAAAATTATTCATAGCCAAAGGTGATCTGAAACCATTCAATATACACCTAGTAGACCTGAAGAAAATACCAGGTGTTCACTTTGATTTTGAACTCCTAACAAACCAACTTAACAAGCCAACCAACTCGAAACTGGACGGAAAGTTGGTACCTACAACAAAGCTAGAAGTTATGAACCTAATCAAGAATATCCCAACCCTCAAAGATGAGGCTAACATTGTAGAAACAATATCATTAAGAACTACGGCAAAAATAGTTGAGTTGCTAGAACAGGATCTACCAATTTTCTTTCCATTTGATTTTGTGGGCATGGGATATACCCTAAGAGTTGGTTCTCTTCCAGAAGAAGAACTCTACATGGTATAAGTAACCGAAGTAGAAGAATTAGATGTAGCAAATGTCCCAACATCCATCTTCCCAAGTAAATATTGGACTATCCATTTTGATGGAGCTAGATGTCATTATGGGGCTGGGGCAGGTGTGATCTTTACTTCGCCCAAGGGAAAGATCCTACCATTCACCTTTAAACTAAATTTTGAAGGTACAAACAATGTCGCTGAGTACCAAACCCTCCTCCTTGGCCTCATCTTAGCTAAGAGGCTTGGTGTTAATGACATCAGGGTGTTAGGAGACTCTCAATTAATAGCAAACCAAGTCTCTAAGGTGTATGAGACTAGAGCTGAACATTTACAACTCTACAAAATAGCGGTATTAGATCTGAGCAAAGGATTTAACTTCATATCAATTGAAGAAATCCCACGAGAACAAAATCTTCTTGCTGACTCGATAGCCACCTCAGCTTCACGTTTCACTCCAAGCAGTGAGTTGGAAGACACCCATTTCATGGTATTCCTTTGCACTGAACCGTTAGTGAAGAAAACGTCAAACCCCCTTTTAATGAACATAGCTGAGAACAAATCTACTATCTTAGATCATGTTGATAGTGATAAAGCCACTCTTTATTACTTAAATGCCTATGTAGAGTTACATCTCACCCATCATGTGGTGGATTTGTCCTTAATCCCACATTCATCTTCTTACTTCAGAAATCCCATGATAGAACTTCCCCTGCAAGAGGTACTCAACATATACTCGATAGAGAATGGAGAAGATCTAGAACTACCTCCAGCCCCTCTTGAGTTTGAAGAAGGTAACGCTTCCTTAATCGAGGAAACAATTGATATTCACATCAGAACGGAGGAAGAACCGAAGATCTTCAAACTAGGATCTTTGTTAACTCTAGAAGAGATAGAAATACACACTCGAATCCTCAGAGAACATCAAAAGGCTTTTGCATTTAATTACAAAGAAATGATGGGAATTACACCACACATTGCAGTACATAACTTCGTCACCAAATCAAATGCAAAACCAATTAAACAAAAATCAAAACCAATGAAACCCAAGGTAGCTCTCATGGTGAAGGAGGAAGTAATAAAACTCCTCTAAGTAGGATTCATTAAGCCAGTTGATTATTCTTAGTGGGTATCTAATATCGTTCCCATTCTCAAAAAGAACGAGCAGATACGCATTTACATAGATTTCTGAGACATTAACAAAGCGTGCCCCAAGGAGGACTTCCCATTACCAACCATTGACATCATCGTTGATGCAATGACTGGATTTGAGCTTTTGTCTCTCATGGATGGATTCTCGGGATACAATCAAATCAGAATATCCGAACAAGACCAAGCTAAAACCACGTTTATAACTCCTTGGGGAACCTATTTCTACACTATTATGCCATTTGGTCACAAGAACTTTGGCGCTACATACCAGTGGGAAATGACATATATATTTCATGATCTTATTCATAAAATCATGGAATCCTATGTTGATGACTTGTTAGCTAAAGCTAGGAAGTGTTGTGATCACCCGGAAGTGCTCCGCATCATTATTTCATGTTTGATAGAATACGGAGTCACACTAAACCCAGAAAAATGTGTATTTGGTGTGACAAGGGGGAAACTCCTGGGTTACATCATATCATCATGAGGGATTGACGTAGACCCAGCCAAAATCTGAGTTGTTCTTGAAATGATCCCCGTCGGATGAAGCTGGAATCAGGTCGTTGCTTGGGAAACTCAGTGCAATCAGAAGATTCATCCTATATTTAAGCTTTGCCATCAATCCAATCAACAATCTACTCAAGAAAGATTATAGTATTGATTGGAATGAAGACTGTAATGAGGCTTTCAAAGTAGTCAAGTGTTTCTTGTTGTCACCACCTACGCTAATGCCTCCTAAACTAGACCGCCCTTTAATCTTATATTCACGAGCCACCAATGTCTTGCTAGCTTGCATGCTAGCTCAAGAAGATGATGATAAATGAGAATGTGCAATCTATTTTATTAGCCAAATGTTGCTCGAATATGAAACATGTTACACACAAGCTGAACGAGAATGCCTTGCCATAGTCTTTGCAACCAAACACCTAAGACATTACATGCTAAATCAAGAAACAAGGGTCATTGTGAAAACAAACCATTTACGAAACTTTCCTCACACAAGGGTCCTTGTCTAAAAAGGTTGGACGCTTTATAACCTTAATGGGTGAATTCGAATTAACTTTTGTAAACTAGAAGTCCATTAAGGGAAAAAAACATTGCGGATTGGTTAGCAGACAACCCGTTAGACGAAGGCGATGTAGTAGATCTAGATTTTCCCGATGAATGCATATACTACATCGAAGCCAGACCTCCTATCTCTGAATGTCCTTGGTATACTAATATCATTAATTATATCATGGACCATGTGTATCTAGAATGTGTTAAACCATAGCAAAGAAGGCGGTTACGCATTATCGTAGATAAATACGTTATTATAGAACAAGTGCTCTATCGCAAGGCCTTCGATGGAATGCTTCTAAGGTGTGTTGACACAGAAGAATCTAAGAAGATTCTCTACGAATCTAACAATGGAATATGTGGAGCTCACTTCGGTGGTCATGCCACTACCCACAAAATACATTGGATGGGCTATTTCTGGCCCACTCTAGAGCATGACGCAGTAGAGTTTGTACGCAAGTGCCATAAGTGTCAAGAATTTTCCCACGAGATTCACATGCTAGCACAAGCTCTACAACCAATTGCTACTCCATGGACTTTTTCTACATGGGGCCTAGATTTGATTGGGAAATTCTCTCCCTCATCAATAGATGGCCATAACTTCATAATCACGACCACTGAGTATTTCACCAAATGGGTAGAGGCTATGCCTCTCACCACTGTACTAGGTTCTATGATCACCAAGTTCATTTTGAACCAGATCATTTGTAGGTACGGTGTCCCACAAATCATCATCTCAAATAATGGTACTTCCTTTAAGAATGACGAAGTCCATGAGCTATGTAGTAAATTTAAAATAAACCATCATACAACTTCCCTATATTACCCTCAAGCTAATGGGCAGGCTGAAGTAACAAATAAGACATTAAAAGCTATTCTCCTTAAAAAGGTAAAAGAAAATAAATGAGATTGGCATTTAAATTTATACCCGGCCTTGTAGGCCCACCGAACCTGAATAAGAACACCAACAAAAGCAACTCCTTTCTCATTGGTATTCAGAGCGGAAGCAATTCTCCCACTTGAGGTTGAAATACCCAGTCTCCACATCTCACTACAAGGGATTTTGGATGAAGAAGCTTATAGAGAAGCATGTCTCTCCCAACTAGAAATCCTAGATGAGGCCAGGCTAGACGTTGAACAATGGCATAGAGTCTATGCTGAACAGATGTGCCGGCAGTATAATAAAAAGGTCTATGAACGAGATATATAAGAAGGAGATCTAGTTCTAAGACTAGACAACCAGATTGACAAGAAGAACAGCGAAGGAAGGAAATTCTGGCCCAAATGGTTGGGTCCATACCGAGTCATGAAATACTATGGAAATGTGCATATCTCTTATGCACACTATGTTGGTTGGATATTTTGTCAAGATGAAATATGAGATTCAACCATAGTACATGGGATTGAATCCCTCCTCAAAGACAGGTGAGGCTTCCTGTTTATTACTAATCTAAAACACAATAGAAATAATGCGTACAATATTCACACTAATCTAACCATGGGATCAGGACAGAATCCTGAAAGCCACATCCAAAATAACTGGAAATATTGCTGCTTTGGAAATAAAATAAATTAGAAAGGATGCATCACAGAAAGGAAATAACGGGAACGTACTTTCTTTCGAGAAAACACAGATCATGAAATAATAATATGAGTTCTAGATAAAAAATGTAATGTAATTTTTGAAACAATTTAAAATGATTGAGAATGCTAAACTGAGAACAACTTAAGATCCTAAACATAAGAGCAATATCTTAAGATAGATGAATCTCATAACACAAAGTTTGCAAAAATGACATCAATTTCTGTTCTTTGAATGATTGAAAGAAAATACAAAGTTCTTCTTCTATCCAAAGGTTCTCGATATTCCAAAAATCTCAACCCCTTTAAATAAACGAGCATCCCTTATTTATAATAAAAAGAGTCGAGAGAAAATAGGACAAACCCTATAAAAAGTGTTTTAATAAGAGTCCTATTTTACTTGGCTCTCATGCAGGAGACCAAGTCAAAATTTACTTCCTATGTGACGAAACAGAAATGAAAAATACATGTCAATTTCAAGATTGAAATGACATGTTGCATTTTGAATTAGTCTGAATCATCATATTTTTCTTCCTCATCTTTCCCTTCTTCCGGCAGAGCCTGTTTATTCTGAAATTCTTGGAATTTCCGGATTATACCTTGCATCTCATTTTCATCAGGCGCAGTAGAATGATCACTCAGGACTTCACATGTTTCATGAGTGTCACTAACATTTCCGGGAAGATTTATCAATATTTTGTTGAGTTTTCTCAAGGCTTCCAAAGAATGTTCAATCTTTACAAACCTGTTAATGATTTCAATGGAAAATCTGTGAGTTGGTTCATGCTGAATTGATTCTTGGATTTGTTTGAAAAGACCATCAACTGGTAGGATAACCAAGTCTCCACCCGACACTTTTGCATAGATTTTGATCAGTTCTTCTTCCAGGTCGCTCTTGTCATCAATCAATTAATCTCTTGATTCTCTCAATTTTCCGCAAGCTTCGTTGAGAATATTTATTCTGAATTTGATGGCCTTGGTCAGCTGGAAATGCTTATCCGCATGTGGGATGACGCCTTCTGCAACCAAGATGCATGATGGTATTTTCTTCAGCACCTGGAGAGCTTCAAAAGTCAACTCCAGGGTGCCCGATCTCTTGAGAGAAATCATCATTCATCTTTTCCCCATCACTTTGTATATTCTCCAAAGATTGATAGACTTCTACAGTGTCTTGGATTACTTCTTTCCCTTGTAGGAGCAGCCTTTGGGTCCATTCGTCGACTACCCTCCCCTTTTCATTAATCTTTTCAATTATAGGTACTGATGAGAAATCGAACCCGATAGGAACAGAGGATGATGGTACGGACTCAAGGGGTTTTGAGAGCTTAAGTAATACCTCATTCAACTGCTCCACCTTTTCTTTAAGCTCATCCTTACTGTCCTTTGTTTCCTTTAATTTTTGGCATAGCACGTTCATAGCATCTTATGCGCATCCTGTTGTGCTCCTTCTGTCATCACCTCTCCTAGAGAAACCCTAGTTATCTGATAGTCAGAGGAAACTATGTCCTCTTTGGTCTTGTCAGTCACGTGGGAGTGGCGATCTCTGCAAACTTATGTCCCAAAGCATCCACTAAAACCCTTGAAATTGTTTTGGGTTTCTTGGCTGATTTAGCAGTGGAAGCCTTGAGTGAACTAAAATCAAAGGCTGGTATGGGTATAACCACCTTCCTTTTCCTTGGAGTTTTCTCTAGTAACCATTGAGGTGTGCCAGAAGGAGTTGCCATTGTTGTAGAAGTTGGTGTCATACTTTCAGGTGGACTGGTGGGGGGATTCACTGGTGGAGTGGGAACAGTCATCAGTGTGGTAGTAGATTCGGTGAAAAGAGATGTAAGAGGAGGCATATCTGTAGTTACTTTGGTCCCAGTAGAGAGAGGTGAGATTCTGGAGAAAATGTTAGCCATGGCTAATGAAGTGGATGGGGAAAGAGGAGGTAGAAGTGGTTGTGAAGTAGGAAGTGCAGATCCCAACGCCAAATCCTGGGATGCAAGGGATAGAGTTACTTCTTGTTGGCAGTCAGCAAATGGTGAAATTACGGGCTGACTCACCTCTCCTTCCAAAGAAATTTCCCTATTTCCGGTGGTGTTGGTGACTCTGGCACGTTCACCGTTTCAACTGGAGTAGCAGTTGAAGGGGTTTCTTCTTCTCTTCTCTTCTTGACAAATTTGACCTTTATAGGTCCCTTGGAAGAGCTTTTGTCCTTTTCCTTTTTGGAGGGCCCCGCCTCCAAAGTAACCAACTTTGAGAAACTATCTTCTTTGAAACTCATCCCCCAAGAGGTGAGCCATGCCTTGGTGCGTGTGAGAATCGGGGCTGATCTATCGGTAATAGAGGCTTTCTCACCGATAGACCAATCAATAGGTGGGAAAACATATTGATCTTCATTCAATCCATCATAGGAAGGATCCAACACACTTTCATTATCACCAGTACCCTCTGGAATGTCAGCGAGTTTGAGTGTCTGAATCTCTGTAAGTGTCAACCTGCTATGATCTTTCCTTTCGGACAGCAACTTCATCACGTAAATCAATCTAGATGTCTTCTATGCTTGGTACGTGCAGGTGCAGAGTTCCATATGTCTTGAGGAATCCTCGAAATATTGAACCCATCTCTCAGGCTTCATGTGCTTTTTAAACTTATCTTGAAGCTCATGTACAATGTTCTTGGCTTTTACCACCGTTGACCAGGTATACCTTCCAATAGAAATTGGGAAGGATACTACGGCCTTGTGTTTACTCTGTTGGAACTTATGAAAATCCAAAAATTGCCTAACCAACTCCATCAAGATTAGTTTATCCCCTGGATATCTGGGAAAACAGAAAGGATCACCTGAGTACATGACCACCCGAAGGTAAGTGGACTTCTTGAATTGTAAGAAGACACAACCCCATTTGAAACTTCAGCCCATGCCTCATCAGAGACTCTTGTTTTCCTCAGTTCGGGGTTTAACCTGCAGATGTTCTCATAAAATAAGGCATCATTTACCCTTCTGAATTGGTCTTCGGACCCTTTTCTTGTTAACTAAGGAAAATACCTGATAAATATGTTCCACTGTCTTGTTCCCCTTTGTGTCCAATCCAGGGTAATTCCTCATGCCGGCTGCTGCATAGGTGACATACGAGGACATATAAAACTTCCCAGTAGACAAGACTGTTGTCATCTAAGAATCTATCTCGTTACTAATAAGGGTACCCCAATCAATCCCCTGTTGATTCTTCTTAATGATGATCATGAATTGGTACATCCATCCTTGGAAAACATTTGATTCAGGGAAACCAAAAACCCGGCTCAGCAGAGTAATGATATCATTGATTTCTTGAATGAAATCACTTCTAGGAACAAGTCTTGGGAACCTGGAAACAGATGGCTTGGCTTTGATTAGGAACTTCTTATTCACGTGTTTGATACAATCTTCCTGATCATTGTCCCAAGATTTTTGGGCTGACTTGAGATCTATGTCCCCATACTCCTCAAAGTTAGGCAACTTGAGAAGGTCATCAAAGTAACCTCTGTCTAACTTGATTATGACCTCTCCCACTTGATTTTTCACAGAACGAGAAGCAGAGTCGTAATTTGAAGCACAGGCTAAGATGAACTCGGGGCACTGAGCAGACATGGGGAAACCTGCTACAAGAGGAAGACCACTGCCAACTATTGATTTCATCCATGGGGTCTGGGAAGAACTCTTGACTCTATTCCAAAAGTCTTCCATATCTATGTTTCCGAGTTCTGTATCTCGGATGTCGTAATTACAATCAATGTAGGAAGGAGACTCCACCTTCCTAAATTTATACTTCATCCTCCCTAATTTTTCCATCTTTTCCTATGATGGACCAGGATCTCGACATGAGGAATTCCAAAGAAGGGGTGAATTGATTGCTTCTGATTTAGACACTTCAGGTTTGAAGACCTGCTTTGACAATCCCAGAGGCCAAAACACTACAGAGAGTATCAAAGATTAGTGGGTGTCGAACACTTAGAAATTCCTGACAAACAGTTGAACCTGTCAGAAGGTATGAGATGTCTGCCACTCTGGAAAACCCGCAACACTGGAAGATGTCGAAGGGTTCAGAAAACCTGCACTATTGTTAGATGCCGGGAAGATTAGAAATCCCGCTATACTTGGAGGATGCCAGAAGGTTTGAAGTGTCCGACACCTTAGAGGATGCTAGAGATTTTGGAATGTCTGACACCTTAGATTTCCCGACACACTGCGGGTTTTGGAAACTGCAAAACACCCTGCGAAACCTGAAAAGAGGGAATCAGGTTGTTGTCAGGTCAAAACATGCAAATTCCTCTCCATTGTTATGAATTTTTGATACATTTTTTATTGTCATTACAACGGCATATTCCAAGGAATAAAACAAACTAAGCATTCCAAGGGTGAACCCTAAAACACAAACTTGATTGGAAAACAACCCAAAAAGGAATAAATAATCAAAAACCCCAAAAACCCTAATCAAGAAAGAAAGAGGAATTTAGAAGGATCATTACACAATTCTTCCACAAATTTCACAAATGAAGAACAAAGTGAAATACCTTCAATCAGATTGAAAAATGATCAAAAAAATGAGCAACTCAATCGAGCACGAAGGTGAGTCAGGTTTCAGGGTTGAAGATGCATGCATGAAAATCCACGAGGTAAAAAGTACATCTGGTAAAAATGACGTGGAAATCCGAGTATTTATAAAAATTTTGCATTTAATACACTTCAGTTGACACATGTGTCAACCACCTGACAACTTGGCATTAATGCCATGTCAGCATGTTTGGGATGTCTGAAAACCTGACACAAAGGATTTCATATCAATTTTCGGGTTTCGGGTTGCGGGAAGCAAGCGACATGAAGCATGATGCTTGATGGAAAACCTGAAAACCTGAGGAACAAAGGAAGCATTTTCTGAAAGGCATGGTTTTGGAAATCCCAATACAAAGGAAGACATGCGACATGAAGCATGTTCTAACTAAGGCATGTTCCGATGCTTGATGAACCTGAAAACCTGATACAAAGGAGAAAATCAGGTTTCAGGAATCGGAAGACATGCGACATGAAGCATGTTCTGACTAAGGCATGTTCCGATGCTCGGTGGACCTGAAAACCTGAAAGACTTACTTGATGTGGGTTTCAGGCTTCAGGGAACATACAACATGAAGCATCCAAAACTCATGTTTTCTTGCTATGGAAACCTGAAAACCTGATTATCTCTCTGAAAGGGCATTTTTAGGAAACCAGCTCAAAAATTTCCTAGGGTTATCACTAAATTTTGGTGTAAACACAAAAATGAGATAACAACTGGCTCCAGTTGGGGACTTTCTTTGTGACATCAAAGGAAGAGAACTCAGAATCTCTGGCTTTATCCATTGGGCTACGGAGTCAGAAAGAAGAAAACCAAAAACAAAACAAAGAAAGAAAGAAGACCAAAAGCAAACACACGACAGAAAATAAAGTATGTACAATGCAAAAGAGCATCTTGCATTAATGATGGAACAACTTCAGATGTTGGCCACTGAAAGGCAAGGGGAGTGACTCTCCATCAAGATATGATAGATAGAAACTATTTTCACCATTCAGCTGATGAATCTTAAAAGGTCCTTTCCACAAAGAATCAAACTTTCTGTGCATTCCTTTCTGCTCCCTTCTCTTATCCCAAAGCAACACCAGATCTCCAATTTGGAAATTACGCTGCCTTGATTTCTTGTCAAAAAATTTTCTTTACTTTGCTCTGATGATCCGCAATGTGATCAATCACCTTACTTCATTCCTCTTCTAGCCTAGCTAGGTACATAACCCTTTTTTCAATAGAATCTTGAAAAGTCACATCTTTGACTGCTTTGGCCAACTGTAAGGCTAGAAACTCTACTGAGATAGGGATCTTAGCATCAATCCCATATAGTACTTGGAAAGGAGACATTCCTATAGCTGGCTTTGGGGTAATCTGATCCACCCACAACGCATCATACAATGCTTTGTGCCATGTCCTCTAGTTTTCATCTACTAGCTTTCTAATTATGGTAACCAGGTTCTTGTTGCTGGACTCAGCTTGCCCATTGCCTTGGGGATAATAGTCAGATGAGTGAGCCAGGGTGATGCCGAATCCATAACAAAATTCTGTCAACTCATGCGATGAGAAATTGGAGGCATTATCAGCCACAATCTTGTGAGGCACACCAAATCTGACAATTATATTTTCTTTAAGGAATTTGCACACGGCTTCTGAGGTTGCCTGCTTGATTGGTGCAGCTTCCACCCACTTGGTAAAATAGTCTATAGCAGTAAGTACGTAATTGTGTCTGGCACTAGAGGTAGGATTCAACATTCCAATGAAGTCAATTCCCCACTGACGGAAAGGTTCTTCAATCACTACGGGCTTCAGGGGAAGAGCTGCTAGCTTAGGGCGACCAACAAAATGTTGACAAGCTTCACACTTGGACACCCATTCTGCTGAGTCCCGAAAGAGAGTAGGCCAATAGTACCTAGCCCGTAGGATCTTATACAGCTGTTATGGAGGATGAGAAATGTCCTCCGCATGCTAGACTATGGAAGGATTCTAGTAACTTTACCTGCTGTGACTTATCAACACAGTGCAGGAATACACCATCAATACCTTTCTTATATATTCCATTATCCCACAAGAGGTATCTTGCAGATCTTAACTTGACTGTCCTCTTCTCCTTTTGGCTTAAATGTGGGGGGCATTCACCATAAGTCAGAAAGAAAGCAATATTTGTGTACCATTCATCAGTTGTGCTCACGAAAAGCACCATGGGCAACTTTGAAGAGGTGTCTTTGGTCCCTTCACATTCTATTTCAGCATGATTTTCTGCGATCAATTGGCAGAGACCCTTTCCTCATACCAACTTGGTAGGTCTAATGTCCAAGTCATACTCCTAAACTTTAGCTATCTAGTTACCTCGTTGACTACCCAGCTCTTGTTGAGTCAAAATGGATTTAACAGCAGTGTCAGGAATGAGAACAAGGGTATGAGAGTTCAACACATAGTACCTAAAATGTTTCACTGCTCGTACTACTACGTAAGCATGCTTTTCAATTTGTGACATTTTTAGTTCATGTTCCTTTAATGGGTAGCTCATGAAAGTGATGGGATCTTCAATGCCCTCTTTGTTCTCCTGCATCAGGATGGCTGACACTGTGTGTGTGGAAGCGTAGCTGTACATGATGAAGTATTTTTTGAAATCTGGACATACTAGGATAGGAGCGCAAGAAATTTCCCTTTTGAATTCATCAAATGCAAGCTTCCCTTCAGTACTCCATCGAAATGGAATTTTTCCTTTCATCATCCCAAGGATATCCTTGGTTTTATCAGCTGAAATCAGGTACAAACCTTCTTAGGAAATTGACCTTTCCGAAGAAGGAATGAACTCCAGTTTTTACTTGTGGGTAGGGTAAGGCTTTGAATGGCCTTCACCCTTTCTGGGTCGATCTTGGTTCCTTCTCTAGTCACAATATGACCCAACAACTTTCCTTCGGTCACTCCAAACATGGACTTCTTGGGATTTAATGAAATTCCGTGATGTCGACATCTCAAGAGTACTTGTTCTAGATGATCATAATGATCACTCCATTTTTTAGAGAAAATGGTCAAGTCATCCAAATATACCACTATGGATCTACCCATCAGGTCTCTGAATGCTAAGTCCATAGCTCTTTGAAAGGTAGCTCCGGCATTGATTAAGCCGAAAGGCATCCTCCTGTAAGCAAAGGTCCCCCATGGGGTTGTGAAGGCCATCTTGTGTTGATCCTCAGTAGCTACCTCAACTTGATTATATCCTGAAAATCCATCGAGCATGGATAGCATTTCTGATCCAGTAACGGTCTGTAACACCTGATCCATGATAGGTAAGGGATAGTTGTCTTTTAATGAAGACTGATTTAGGTTCCAGAAATCAACACAAATCTGGATTTCACCATTCTTCTTCCTGACAGGTACGATATTAGCAACCCAGGTGGAATGGTGGATTGGAAAGATAATCCTAGCATCTAGCATCTTCTGGATCTCTGCAAGAATGGTTCCTGAGATTTTGGGATTATAATGCCGTTGCTTCTACCTGTAGGGTTTTACATCGGGCTTTAAAGGGATACTGTGTTGTACGTCTTTGGGCTTGAAGGATTTTAAATCTGCATAGGACCAGGCTAAGACATCCATGTATCTCTTTAGGAGTGAAGTGAATTTTTCTTTCTCTTCAGGGGAACAACACTTCCCAATATTCACCATCCGAGGTTGATCAGATGAACCTAGATTGACCTGATCTACTTCCAAGGAAGAAGCTCCTTCAGTTTGTCTCTTGTTTTGAATGAAATAGTCATGCTTGTCAAACAAACCCTCCAGAGAAACCAACCCTTTGGGAATCTTGTTGCCTTTAAGCTGAATAAACTCACCATCAACCTCTTGATATGGATCTAAAATAGATTCATGGAAAGCTGATTCCGAACCTTCAAAGTATAGCTCACTAAAATTGTCAGTTTTTTCTAGAAAAGACAACACCTGTTGATCATCATTGAACACTTGCCAATGAGCCACATTATCTGGGATACTGGGACGATACACAATCTCAATGGTGTATGTATCTTGTTTGAACTAGGGATGAGGGAGAAGGAGGGATGCAGACACGGCTAAAGAATCAGCCTTGTCGTTATAATCTCTCAAAACTGCCTTGATGGAGAATGCATCAAAGCATTCTATATTATCCCAAACTTTGTTCCTGTAATGTCTCAAGTGATCATTTTTTACTTGATAGATCCCCTTGACTTGGTTGACAATCAGCTCTATGTCTCCTTGAACCTTGAGATTTTGAATTCCCTTCTGTCTGGCCATTTCTAATCCTAGTAACAGAGCTTCATATTCAGCTGTGTTATTAGTATTATCAAACTGCAACTTGAAGGTAGAGGGGAAGATCTCAGAATCAGGAGATATAAGAACTACACCAGTGCCTGATCCAGTGGTTGAACAACTACCATCGAATTCAAGGGTCCAAATAGCATTAGAATCTTCTTCCTTGACATCTACAGCTGGTACCTCTGATGTCATGAAATAATTTCCAAAACTAGCATCTTCGAAAAGGATTTGAGCCTTAGGGTCATCTGATTTAGTTACCAAATACTTTTCCTGAGGCTCAGGATGGAGAACATGATAAACCCCATTGACTGGAATTTTGGCCTTGGTCCAATCCATATTAATCTCTCCTCCGACGTCTTTACAAAAACCTCTACCCAAGAGGATACCGTAAGCTGCAGGAATGTCAGCGACTAGAATGGTCATTTTCACTCTCTTTTCTGGGAAGGCAACGAATGCAAACTGTGCATCTTTGATTTGACCAATCAAGGGAACTTGCTTGGTTTCCATGGAGTAACACCATCCATATGACTTAGTCAAAGTAAGCCCAAGGGCATGGGCTACTTTTGCGGGCATAACATTGTCAGAGGCCCCTGAGTCGATGATGCAATTGCTGAGTTTAAACCCATTTATAAGCAAAGACAAATAGAATGGTTCAATCTTTCCTGAAGAAGAAGAAGAGGTCAGATTGTTCTGAGGTGGGGATTGAGTAGGATTTGGTAAAAGACCTTTTGAAGGTGGGGGAATGACAGCTTTACTTCTAATGAATTTGGTGAGTTTTTCAAACTGTTCAGGATTTGACTGAAGGTATTCTGCTTCTGACATTTGGATCTTGGTTCTTTTTGCATGGTCGATAATGTCAAAAGTAGTATAAGAAGGAGTGATAGTAGGTTTGGTTCTAATCACATGAGCTTGAGCTGAGGTATTGACCTTGGGAGAAGGAGAATGAGGGGAAGTTGTTACCTTTTTGGTGACTTCTCTTTCAGTTTGTGCTGAGATAGGAGTACCTCTCTTAACTATGGCTATGGGAGCTTCCTTGTTCTTCTCCTTGGGGCTTTCAAGAGGTTTTCTTGGATTCTGAGATTGGGATCGAGTGAAGACAGCAAATGACTGACCATTCGGTGCACATTCATCTTCCTCGTATTCCAAATACCCAATGCTGGAGTCGCCAGCCGAAACATCATAAGACTCATCAACGTATCCTGAAGCTTCAAAAGCTTCAGAGGAATCTTGTTCTTCTGGTTCTTCCTCTTCTTCAACTATCTCTACTACTGCGTTAATGGGAGGAGCTTCGATTGCCAACCTCAGTTGAGCAGGAGTTAACCACGGCCTGTCTCTTGCAGGTGCACCATTGGTGTTATTGAAATTCCGTCTCTAGGGATATCCCGATACGGAACATTGCTCACCTGCTGGGACATTTTCTTTTTCAAAGCAATCAAATCATTAGCCATCTTTTGAATTATAGGGTCAGTATTACTTTGGGAAGAACCTTGATTTTTAGGCTTGGGTGCATCTTTCCTGATTCTTCCTGCCAGAATGAGATCATCCTCTATTTCAATAGCTGTGGACTGAGCGATAGCCAAATAGGGATAGCCGACCTTCTTAATAGGAAGCTCACATCAGGGGGCTGAGCATTAATGAAGAAGCATTTCTGATTTTCAGAGTAGGTACAACTATTTCTAGAATCTTTCTGATCAGCTTGTTGAATTTTGCCACGAAGTCCCGCATGGGTTCATGAGATTCCTTCTTCATATGGGTAAGTTGTGCTAACAAAGCATGAGAATCTTTAGCTGGTTTGAATCGTGCTTTCGAATCTGGTCCTCATGGTAGCCCAGTTTGTGATGCATGCATTTGGAAGGTGGTAAAACCATTCAGCTGCTGCACCGTGCAATGTTTCAACGAAGAGTCGAACAGAGACATCTTCGTGAGCTACTCCAAGAACACCGCATGCTACAAAGAAAGATGCAATGTGTTCATCAGGATGCTGCTTCCCATCACCATTGAACTTGGGAATGTTTTTACGTGATCCATGTGGTAACTCGTGCAATGGTGGAGTTAAAGAAAGAGGACCAATAGCTGCGCCCCAGGGCACAGGTTGTGCTGCCATCCTTCTGAAAAGAGTGCATATAGGGATCCGAGTGTCAGAAAGAATAACACATGACAAGTTGTAGACACTTCTCATTCTATGGGGATCCAGTTTCTCTGAATAGGTGAAGAACTTCTGGTTCGGTTAGAAATAATGCTGTTGGGGGAAAGACTGAAATTATGCTGTTGTAGCAAATCAAAGAGTGGATCAATTTCACCCAGGCTCGGCGGGACCGAGTGAAGATCTTTCTGGCCAGCTTGAACCGGGAAAGAGGTCTTGTTGAAAATAAGGCAAATACGGAGTCGCCAGACACCAAGAGGATAAGCTTTATACTATTAATCCATATTCCCCAGCGGAGTCACCAAAAACTGTTGGTTGGATATTTTGTCAAGATGAAATATGAGGTTCAACCACAGTACATGGGATTGAATCCCTCCTCAATGAGATAGGTGAGGCTGCCTATTTATTACTAATCTAAAACACAATAGAAATAATATATACAATATTCACACTAATCTAACCATTGGGGTTGGGATAGAATCCTGAAATCCATACCCACATAGGTGAAGATATTGTTTTGAAATAAATGGAAATAAAAGGAAATTATTATTATGGAAGAATCACAGAAATGGAAATAAATGAGGAACGTATTTTCTTTCGAGTAAACACAGAGCACCAAATAATCATATGAGCTTTAGATAACAAATGTAATGTAATGTTTGAAACAATTAAAATAATTGAGAATGCTAAACAAAGAATAGCTTAAGATCCTGAACATAAGAACAATATCTTAAGAGAGATGAATCTCACAACACAAAGTTTGCAAAAATGACATCAATTTCTATTCCTCAAATGATTAAAAGAAAACACAAAGTTTTTCTTCTTCACAATAGGTTCTCAATATTCCAAAAATCTCAACCCCTTGGAATGCATGAGCATCCCTTATTTATAATAAAAAGAGTTGAGAGAAAATAGGACAAACCCTATAAAAAAGTGTTCTAACAAGAGTCCTATTTTACTTGGCCCTCTCATGCAGGAGACCAAGTCAAAATTTACTTCCTATGTGACGAAACAGAAATGAAAAAGACATGTCAATTTCAAGATTGAAATGACATGTTGCATTGTGACTTAGTCTGAATCGTCATCTTTTTCTTCCTCGTCTTTCCCTTCTTCCAGCAGAGCCTGTTTGTTCCGAAATTCTTGGAATTTCCAGATTATACCTTGCATCTCATTTTCATCAGGTGCAGTAGAATGATCACTCAGGACTTCACATGTTTCATGAGTGTCACTGACATTGCCGGGAAGCTTTCTCAATCTTTTGTTGAGTTTTCTCAGGGCTTCTAAAGAATGTTCAATCTTTACAAACCTGTCAATGATTTCAATGCCAAATCCGTGAGTTGGTTCATGCTGAATTGATTCTTGGATTTGTTTGAAAAGACCATCAACTGGTAGGATACCCGAGTCTCCACCCGACACTTTTGCACAGATTTTGATCAGTTCTTCTTCCAGGTCACTCTTGCCATCAATCAATTGATCTCTTGATTCTCTCAATTTTCCGCAAGCTTTGTTGAGAATCTTTATTCTGAATTTGATGGCCTTGGTCAGCTGGAAATGCTTATCCACATGTGGGATGATGCCCTCTTCGACCAAGATGCATGATGGGATTTTCTTCAGCACCTGGAGAGCTTTGAAAGTCAACTCCAGGTGCCCGATCTCTTGAGAGAAATCATCATCCATCTTTTCCCCATCACTCTGTATATTCTCCAAAGATTGATAGACTTCTACAGTGTCTTGGATTACTTCTTTCCCTTGTAGGAGCAGCCTTTGGGTCCATTCGTCGACCACCCTCCCCTTTTCATTAATCTTTTCAATTATAGGTACCGATGAGAAATCAAACCCGATAGGAACAGAGGATGATGGTACGGACTCAAGGGGTTTTGAGAGCTTAAGTAATACCTCAGTCAACTGCTCCACCTTTTCTTTAAGCTCATCCCTACTGTCCTTTGTTTCCTTTAATTTCTGGCATAGCACGTTCATAGCATCTCATGCATCCTGTTGTGCTCCTTCTGTTGTCACCTCTCCTAGAGCAACCCTGGTTATCTGATAGTCAGAGGCCGCTATGTCCTCTTTGGTCTTGTCAGTCGCAGGAGTGGCGATCTCTACAAACTTATGTCCCGAAGCATCCACTAAAACCCTTGAAACTGTTTTGGGTTTCTTGGCTGATTTAGCAGTGGAAGCCTTGAGTGAACTAAAATCAAAGGCTGGTATGGGTACAACCACCTTCCTTTTCCTTGGAGTTTTCTCCAGTAACCATTGAGGCATGCCAGAAGGAGTTGCCACTGTTGTAGAAGTTGGTGTCATACTCAGGTTCAGGTGGATTCAGTGGAGTGGGAACAGTTATCAGTGGGGTAGTAGATTCGGTGAAAAGAGATGTAGGAGGAGGCATATCTGTAGTTACTTTGGTCCCAGTAGAGAGAGGTGAGAGTCAGAGAAAATGCTGGCCATGGCTAATGAAGTGGATGGGGAAAGAGGAGGTAGAAGTGGTTGTGAAGTAGGAAGTGCAGATCCCAATGCCAAAGCCTGGGATGCAAGGGATAGAGTTACTTCTGTTGGGCAGTCAGCAAATGGTGAAATTAGGGGCTGACTCACCTCTCTTTCCAAAGAAATTTCCCCTATTTCCAGTGGTGTTGGTGACTCTGGCACGTTCACCATTTCAACTGGAGTAGCAGTTGAAGGGGTTTCTTCTTCTCTTCTCTTCTTGACAAATTTGACCTTTATAGGTCCCTTGGAAGAGCTTTTGTCCTTTTCCTTTTTGGAGGGCCCTGCCTCCAAAGCAACCAACTTTGAGAAACTATCTTCTTTGAAACTCATCCCCCAAGAGGTGAGCCATGCCTTGGTGCGTGTGAGAATCGGGGCTGATCTATTGGTGATAGAGGCTTTCTCACCGATAGACCAATCAATAGGTGGGAAAACATATTGATCCTCATTCAGTCCATCATAGGAGGGATCCAACACACTTTCATTATCACCAGTACCCTTCTGGAATGTCAGCGAGTTCGAGTGTCTGAATCTCTGCAAGTGTCAACCTGCTATGATCTTTCCTTCGGACAACAACTTCATCACGTAAATCAATCCAGATGTCTTCTATGCTTGGTACGTGTAAGTGTAGAGTTCCATATGTCTTGAGGACTCCTCGAAAATTGAACCCATCTCTGGGCTTCATGTGCTTTTTTAACTTATCTTGAAGCTCGTGTACAATGTTCTTGGCTTTTACCACCATTGAGCAGGTATACCTTCCAATAGAAATTGGGAAGGATATACGGCCTTGTGTTTACTCTGTTGGAACTTATGAAAATCCAACAATTGCCTAACCAACTCCATCAAGATTAGTTTATCCCCTAGATATCTGGGCAAACGGAAAGGATCACCCGAGTACATGACCACCCGAAGGTAAGTGAACTTCTTGAATTGTAAGAAGACACAACCCCATTTTGAAACTTCAGCCCATGCCTCATCAGAGACTCTTGTTTTCCTCAGTTCGGGGTTTAACCTGCAGATGTTCTCGTAAAAGAAGGCATCATTTACCCTTCTGAATTGGTCTTCGGACCCTTTTCTTGTTAACTGAGGAAAATACCGATAAATATGTTCCACTGTCTTGTTCCCCTTTGTGTCCAATCCGGGGTAATTCCTCATGTCGGCTGCTGCATAGGTGACATACGAGGACATATAAAATTTCCCAGTAGACAAGACTGTTGTCATCTGAGAATCTATCTCGTTACTGATAAGGGTACCCCAATCAATCCCCTGTTGATTCTTCTTGATGATGATCATGAATTGGTACATCCATCCTTGGAAAACATTTGATTCGGGGAAACCAAAAACCTGGCTCAGCAGAGTAATGATATCATTGATTTCCTGAATGAAATCACTTCTAGGGACAAGTCTTGGGAACCTGGAAACAACTGGCTTGGCTTTGATTAGGAACTTCTTATTCACGTGTTTGATACAGTCTTCCTGATCATTGTCCCAAGATTTTTGGGCTGACTTGAGATCTACGTCCCCATACTCCTCAAAGTTAGGCAACTTGAGAAGATCATCGAAGTAACCTCCGTCTAACTTGATTACGACCTCTCCCACTTGATTTTTCACAGAACGAGAAGTAGAGTTGTAATTTGAAGCACAGGCTAAGATGAACTCGGGGCACTGAGCAGACATGGGGAAACCTGCTGTAAGAGGAAGACCACTGCCAACTATTGATTTCATCCATGGGGTCTGGGAAGAACTCTTGACTCTATTCCAAAAGTCTTCCATATCTATGTTTCTGAGTTCTGTATCTCAGATGTCGTAATTACAATCAATGTAGGAAGGAGACTCCACCTTCCTAAATTTATACTTCATCCTCCCTGATTTTTCCATCTTTTCCTGTGATGGACCAGGATCCGACATGAGGAATTCCAAAGAAGGGGTGAACTGATTGCTTCTGATTTAGACACTTCAGGTTTGAAGATCTGCTTAGCAATCCCAGAGGCCCGAAACACTACAGAGAGTATCAAAGATTAGTGGGTGTCGAACACTCAGAAAGTCCTGACAGTCAGTTGAACCTGTTGGAAGGTATGAGATGTCCGCCACTCTGGAAAACCTGCAACACTGGAAGATGTCGAGGGGTTCAGAAAACCCGCACTATTGTTAGATGCTGGGAGATTAGAAATCCCACTATACTTGGAGGATGCCAGAAGGTTTGAAGTGTCCTGACACCTTGGAGGATGCCGGAAGATTTTGGAATGTCTGACACCTTAGATATCCCGACACACTGTGGGTTTTGGAAACTATAAAACACCCTGCGAAACCCGAAAAGAGGGAATCAGGTTGTTGTCAGGTCAAAACATGCAAATTCCTCTCCATTGTTATGTTTTTTGATACATTTTTAATTGTCATTACAACGGCATATTCCAAGGAATAAAACAAAATAGAGCATTCCAAGGGTGAACCCTAAAACACAAACTTGATTGGAAAACAACCAAAAAGGAATAAATAATCAAAAACCCCAAAAACCCTAATCAAGAAAGAAAGAGGAATTTAGAAGGATCATTACACAATTCTTCCACAAATTTCACAAATGAAGAACAAAGTGAAATACCTTCAATCAGATCGAAAAATGATAAAAAATGAGCAACTCAATCGAACACGAAGGCGAGTCGGGTTTCAGGGTTGAATAAGCATGCACGAAAATCCATGAGGTAAAAAAGTACATCTGGTAAAAATGACGTGGAAATCTGAGTATTTATAAAAAATTTGCATTTAATACACTTCAGTTGACACATGTGTCAACCACCCGAAAACTTGGCATTAATGCCATGTCAGCATGTTTGGGATGTCTGAAAACCTGACACAAAGGATTTCATATCAATTCGGGTTTCGGGTTGCGGGAAGCAAGCGACATGAAGCATGATGCTTGATGGTTCCGAAAACCTGATACAAAGGGGCAAGTCAGGTTTTGGAATCAGAAGACATGTGACATGAAGCATGTTCTGACTAAGGCATGTTCTCGATGCTCGATACAAAGGAGATTTGGTTTTAGGAATGAAAAACCATGAAATACAAAGGAGAAAATCGGGTTTGAGGAATCGGAAGACATGTGACATGAAGCATGTTCTGACTAAGGCATGTTCTGATGCTTGGTGAACCAAAAACCTGAAAGACTTACTTGATGCGGGTTTCGGGCTTCGGGGAACATACAACATGAAGCATCCAAAACTCATGTTGTCTTGCTATGGAAACCTGAAAACCTGATTATCTCTCTGAAAGGGCATTTTTAGGAAACCAGCTCAAAAAATTCCTAGGGTTATCACTAAATTTTGGTGTAAACACAAATGAGGAATTTGGTGAAACTGTCAATTCCCTGCACCTTAAATGATTCTACGCATGAAGCGCCAACACTACTTGTATAATTATATCTACATTGCATCTTCATGTAGTTAGGTTCATTTTGTCCACCTTGCTTCGTACAATTTTTGTGATCAAGGAACTTATCCTCAAAGTAATTCATTACAAACTTATGATGGTATTGGCATAAGCATTCCAGTCATACTTCTTCATTTTCATAACATCATCACCTATTTTTGGATCATTTCATCCATATAAAGCTAGATATGACAAAGTCTTAACGGTAGCCATACCAAGGCCTACATGTTTATTCCCACTTTTGTTCCTTCCTAGGATAGGTGTCCTTCCTATGGTCTGTTCTAGAAGCTTCATAGTGTCACATCTATTCCGTATACAAATCTCTTTGGAAATAAGAACATGCTGACATTTTGCTCAAATAAATAAGTCAAATATAGATCACAAAGAAAATTTTATTTTTACACATTTCCTTGCCCTACCAACCTTCGGTGATGAGCTTGTGTCTCTTACTAGTGACATAAGGTTGGGAAAGGATGGGAATGCCCTTACTCGCCTATACCTTTTCCATGGTGATAAGCCCACGCTTATTACTAGTAGCATGGGGCAAGGTGCAGGGGGTCCTCTTGACAATAAATGTTGAAGGTCATAAGCAAACAGCTCAAATAAGCCTTTGAAATCTTGAGTCAAAAACAAATGAATCAGATGTCCAAAATTCCAAGAGAGCTCAAAACCCCCGAAAAACCCAGATTTTGTCTACCATGTGCCCATCTATAGATCTAAGTCTAGATAAATAGCAAAGCAAGTCACATTCTAAACTATGAAGTCACTTGAGTAGAGTAGGTTTGTAGCATCCTAATTTGGTTCCACCAAATCTTTGTCTATCTCTCATCACTATCATTCAAAAAATTTCATAGCTTGCGCCCTTTCTAGCTCTCTCGGTGGTGAGCCCTTGCATCTTACTAGTTGCGTGGAGTTAGGAGTCGGGCAAGTTCATCTGCTCATCATGTCAGTTTAGCATCTCATTTTGCCAAAACAAATACAAAGTACCAGAAAAATTTCTTATAGAAGCTAAACTTTCAAAATCACATTGTGTCTGCATTATCATATATCAGCATCACGAAATACAAAAAGAAAGAAAGCATTTGTATCATTTGTTCTCCATTGCATACATTCTAAAAAGCATATAAAAGAAAAATTATAATATACAATGGAAAACAAATCACAAAAAAATAGATACCAAGAGTCTGATCCAAAAAGAATATATATATATATATATATATATAATCAAGTTTCCTGTACAATGCCATCATGCGCTAGGCATGGTCAAAATGCTCAAAGAGCCTGGGAAATAAAAAACGAATCATATAAACAATCTACAAGAGCCAAGTGGCCTCTCAACCCCTATGATACCCCTCTAAAGGTGCACAACCATGTCTAGGACTCCGGCTACGCTGACGCTCTGAGTGCACCAAGGGCTCACGGTCTCGAGGAGTAGCTGCAGCCTTACTATGAGAATGACTCCTCATCATGTGCTCTGCTGTCCTATACCCAGCCAACTCGGTATGGAGGGGTGGACACCATCTTGGCCACATGCTAGACAAGGGAAAAAAATGTTGGTATACCTACTAGCTGCTGAAGGCTCCCCTACATCCACAGAAAGGTCCGCGTGAGTCCTCTCCATAGGGATCATCAGGGTATCAGTGCATACTCGGTGAATCAAGTCTCGCCACTTGTCAGCAATCTCTGCAAGAAAAGGAGAAAATAAATTAGAAATGATAAACAGATAGAAACAAAAGTAAACAAAAAGAGAGATAGTAACTAAGGCAATCCCAACTAGAAACAAACATTAAGAGAAGGATGATAAGTCTCTCGGATCTCTGGGCCTCTAAGATGGATCCCTAGGGTTAGCACCTGCCATAGATGCTGCTGTTGATTGATGTACTCCTCCTGTGCCTGGGGCCACATAAATTCCTACTACAGACTCATCCTCTCCACCCAAATCTTGAGAAAGCAGCTCCTCTGAAGCTAGGGTCACCCTCTCCAAACTCTGCTCTGCCCTCTCCACCTATAAGATATCCTGAGTTTCATGCCACTACGGGATCACTGTCCTCCTCTCCACCTAACTCGCTGACCTCAGCCTTAGTCTCCTCCTCCATCTCTCTCCCCCTGTGAACTCCTCAGACTCAAAGTCTATATTGATGGGGCCATTGCTACTGTGGGTGAGACCAGCGGAAATATGAAGTAAGGGTGCCTGAAGAGCACTGACTCTCCCTTGAGTGCGTACTACCCACCTAGCTACAATAGGGACACCAGGAGTAACAACGGTCCATCCTCGGCCTCTAGGACCTCCCCTAGCCTCCCAGACTAATCTAAATACTGAAACCACTAGGGGGAGCATACCGACGTAAAGAAGGCCAAACTGCTGAGGCACTTGAGCAAAAGGATGTGTCTCCACCTAGCTTCCCTGTGGTAGAGCAAGAGATTAAAGTGAGGGCCTCCTCACCCCCATAACCTTGCCATGGCCTATAGGGTGTGGCCTCCATATCATCAGTAGTCAAGGAGGTGACTGGCTAGTGGGGGTGCTCTAAGCACTGACATATTTGTCCATTTGGCTGCCCTCATGGCTCCGGGATCTACCACCTCTACACCTCTCCCATAAGGGATGAAATGCTCGTAGACCTAGCTCATAACCAGGGTCAGATGGCTCAATGATTTCCCCTATAAGTGAACCACCCCAGTACAAATCATGATAGGTAGTCCCAAGAATGTCGGCTCCCCTAGGCATAAATCCGGCCATGTCCCTCAATCTGTGCAATAATGGGGGACCAACAATAAAGTAGGGTGTCTCCTCCCTTGTCCCCGATCAATCTTGAGGCAAGGATCCCCATAATGGCCTGATGAATCAAGGGAATAGGCAGGCTAGGAATAGATCGGACCCTCATCCCCTTCTTTGAACTAGTGAAGATAACTACATCTCCCATGTATGAAGCCCATTTTGCTATCTGAGCCCGTGACCCCTGCTGTCTCAAGCGTGAGCCATCTCCCGATGATCGGGACCCCCAAGATACGGTAGAAATTCTCCAAGGTGATAGTCCACTCACCCCTAACTCCTGGGAATCAGAAAGTGTTCCAATCAGCATCCCAATATGAAAACAAGTCACAAAGTATGTGACTAGAAGGTGCAACATGCGGGACCCCGTGATATACGCAATATGCCGGCCCTCTGAAGAGTGTCCTACTCATCTTGAGAAAGTGTATCCAATACTGCTGGGAGCCAGTCACACTCTCTCTCTTGGCTCCATCAGATATACTCCTCCTTCGCCTGCATACACCCAAAAACACGCAAAAAGGAGTAAGTATTCAAATCACATTGGAAAAATCATGAAAACATACAAGAATGCTGGAAACGCAAAAATAAATTCAAACAAGTATTATTTAAGAATTCTGTAAAGGACCGCTGCCCTGAGTAGGGAAGTAGTTCCGTAATCACTGCTTAAAGGCGACAGTCTTGTAACCGTTGCCCTGATCAGGGAGGTGATCGTGTAACCACCGCCCTACTCGGGGCGGCGTTCATGTCCCAAATTTCCACACGGGTCACGTGCCCTAAAAATTCCTAAAAACACAAAACAAAGACCATTTTTACTAAAACAAATCCTACCCATTAGGTGCACCCCCTAAGTGACCCTATTAAAACTAACATTTTCAAAAATAATCCCCCCATGACAAAGATTTCATCATTTTAAACATTTTTGGGGATAAAAATGTTAAATCAAGAAAAACTAACCTGTGATCTCACGAGTTGATGTTCTACTCGTGGAGGCATGTTCACTATCTCATCACAAACGTTTTGACTAAACTTTCATCAGAAAACCATCATCGTGGGTCCTAGAGCTCAAAATCAATCAAATCAACAAGCGTAAATGAATAGGAAAATGGGCCCATTTTTTACAGTATATAGCATCTTGACTTGTTTCGGATGCCCCTTTTCGTAGGTTTGGAACACCGACGGAGGTAAGTTCTTATCCCCACATGAATGGTAAGTCCTCATTTCATATTATTTTAGTATTTATTTTTCGATATATTTTATCTACCTACACTTGAGTCCTCTTTTCATTTTACAAGTAGCGGGAATTTTGGATGGCGTCATTTCGACACACAGACGTGTCAGGTATGGTTTCTAACCTCCCATTTCAAGACCACCATACTTGGACCCACTGTTTTATGCCTCTTCATGGCTAAAATGATTCTCCGAGGGGGCAATATGTACGTACCCAAAATTGTAGGGTACTGCACCACTGGAACAATATTACACGTGCCCCGATGATGATACAGGTCTCCTCGCAAGGTGTTTGGGATCCAGAAAAAATCTCCAAGTATGCGTTAACATCCCACATGTCCTTCTTAGCCCTTGCATGCTTTGTTTTCCTCTTCTCCCTTATTTTCTTTGTGTTTTGGTCTTCAGTTACGAAACCACCACCCTGCCTGGGCGGAAGTCCTGTAACCACCGCCCTGCTTAGGGCAGCGGTCCTTCACGCATTTTTCAGAATGTTCTTTTTAACGTGAATCGTGTAAATTTTCAACGTTTACTAGATTTTTTCACTGCCTTTGCTCATATTGATGATTCTGGTTCCCTGGAATAGTGTTTTTGCATTGTTTATGGTTAAAGAGTTCGAATTGGTTTTCACCTTTGGGTAAATGGGGATTCTAAAAAATAGCTGGTTGATCTTTAAGCAAATGGCCCCTCAAAAATTTTCTCTCATCTTCTCATTTCATAGTTTTAGTCTTTTAGTTCTTAGGAGTTCATAGTTTTTTAGTTGTTTCATGTATAGTTAAGTTGTTTTGCTATTTAGAAGCCATATATTCTCCTTGTACAAGTGTTGTTATTGTTTCACACAATCACTTGAGATAGGATAGTTTCATTTTCAGTCGGAAGCCATTAAAGTTGCAGGTTTTTTTTGTCAAATAGGATAGCTTCAGGTTCTAGACGTTTTGTGTCGTAAGACTCATAATAAATCCCACTAGGAATTACATAAGCCAAGCTCTATTCTCTTGCGCTATCCCTCTCCTACTCGCATTGTATTCAGTCTACATCCAAAACCGCCATTGTTCCAATACCTACTTTTGTTGATGTTAACATTACATGATTTTCTAGGTTCACATGAGCATGAAGGAACGAGGAGACCACACTGAGGGGACAAAAGCCACACACAATTGGATTTGCTACTGTTATGCAAAATCTAGGTTCAAGCTTTCAAAGTTCTAGTTAAAGTATATCAAATAGAATAGTAAAAGCATTTCATTTCAGTTAATCTCACTTTCAATATTTCCGGGGAAGCTTGGAGATTGATAGTTTCTGAGAAACTATGATTCATTCCTCACTTCTGAGGTAGGATTGAGAGTCTTTCAAATAGATTAGATTAGTTATTTCATTATTTAGAATAGATTTACAACTACACAGGCAAGTAGCTATACTCGGCTGCGTTGTTTGTTTTAATTTCGTCATTAATTTAATTGTCAATTGCTAGATATTTTGAATAATTTCTCTTTCAATTTTCTTCAAATAATTCATCAAAAACACAAAAATAAAGAAGTTATATATGTTGTAGATATACTTTATATAGTTAGTTTTACTTTGCTTCAGTTAGATTTACATTGTTTCTTTTGTATGACAATCACGGGACCTAGGAAGCCCAAAGAATACGTATTCGAGCCAATCATTCCCCAACCCAATCTTGTGGCAGCAATAACTGACGTAGATCAAAATCTTAGAATCCAAGTCTTTCGAACAATAGACCTACAAGAAATTAGCTCACAATTAAGAGGACTAAATGTAGAAGATGACAAAGTGCATATGTTTTGGTCAAACCAACTAAGCTACAGGCTACCCTAGATAAATATTCACATGACTGTAAAAGGGCTTGAGAAAGAGAAAATGTTTGGTTGTGATCCTTTGGTCCCACAGCCAGACACAGGAGACATTCTAACCGATATAGACACTAGCTTAAGAATTCAAATTACCATAACGCCTGTAGCATACTCTGAGAAGATTGCACAACTGCTAATTCTAAATATAGAGGCCAAAAAGGCATATGACTATTGGATACTAGGGTTGGGGATTAATTATGTACATGACCATAGGAGTTCCACAACAACCAAAAATCTACGGTTGTGATTCACAGGTCCCACAACCCAACGAGTCCACAGGACAATCAGACGTAGATGTTGGTTTACGCACATTAGTATTTAGATCCACTCCACTTCCACCAGATATTATCACACAGTTATCCTTGTTAGATATAACAGCTAACAAAGCTAAAGATTTTTGGACTAGACTAGAGAATCACCCATAGAACCCACTATATATCCATCATCCATCTTATGACCCTGTCTGGAGATATACATGAAACAATCCCAGGTCATTTTCCTCGTATACCACAACCTATAGATCGGATCATGCCAGAGCTCAATATTGATTGGAGCCTTTGAGTAGTCATCCTTGCTGACCAATCTATCATGCCAATTTAGGTTAGGAGGGCCTTCTTTTCCTTAGATTCATAGATTCCATTAGTGCGTGTCAAAGACATAAGATTACCTAACTAGCTTGCCTACACCCCACGTATATTCCATCCCCATCGGCTGTCTCAGCATGACCTCGAGAGGTTAGGTGTGAGGAAGAGTTACTTGTAGATTCCCACGCTTGCTTGTCACTTTTCCATCATACAATACCCAAAGAGAATATATGAGAAGTAAGCTCCAAGACATGACCAAAAAAATAGGTTCAACACAAATTATAATAAGGTTAAATAAACATGAATATTGACTCAAACCCGATGAATCTTGATCCAAGAAAATAAGGGATGATCTATAAAAAAAATTAGTGCTGAGAAAAAAAGGCTCGTGAAATCCATTAGAATCCTACTAAATGCTTTCACAAAAATTGAACAATGGTTGCTGAACCTCACTCTGATACCACGTCATAGAGTTCAATCCTTTTCATCCTAAGATCACTCCAGTAGAACAAAACATTACCACAACCATGAAGAGTGCATAGAAAAAAAAATCAATGCTACATAGTAGAATGATGCAAGTGATGTACATATAGGAGGAAAGTGTAACTACCACCTAGATAAGTTGTGAATAAATCTCACTAACTAATACTCATAGTAGAGATAACTCCACACTACTGGTAAGCTAAGTCAACACAACTAGTACACCTAGGTAATCTTACACAACAAGTGTAGAGCTAACACAAGTATAAGAATTATCCTAATAAAAAAAATACAAGGATAAACAATAACATGCACTAACACAAATGAAAACTCAATTATTATTCTTAATCCTTACCGATACAACATGTCCTTTTTATTAATTAATACAATACATAAATATGGTCATCGCATTAATGGGATCATAAGATAGCTCTCTTATGTTATCATCACTCATGCTAAAATATAAAAACTCTTGTACACAACTCCTTTGTCACATAATTGTTACTTCTAATACGATTTTTAATTGAATTTACATTATTAATTATTTTGATACCCCATGTAGATATTTACACCTACCATAACCCAAATCATAGGTTACACAACAAACACATGTCATCAATTATGTAATGTTATTCAAGAACTCATTGATAAAGGTGCTATCCACGTTAAAAACACAATGTATCCTCAAAACAACAATTTGGATGTTTTCAAGAATCTATTACCATCACAAAAATCCTTGGCCAATAGAGATATCCAACATGCATCATCTTCATCTCATTAATTTTTTGCATTCCTAATCTAAATAATCACACAAAATCAAGGCATTAATGCTAAATCCAAACCAATATATGAACCCACACCCATACCAATATCATCACCTAATATAGCTTCACACTTACAACCAAATATCACACTAAAAAAAACTGATTAACAAATTAAAGAACACACCATCCAAAAATAATTATATGACCTCATCATTTAATCGTGAAATCATTGTGAGGCTTGTAATTAAGCTTTAAACTCGATTGAGTTGTCCACTCAAAATCACCATACTTTTTCAAACTTCTTAGGAAACCTTCATACTTTAAATTCTTCATCCATCAAATTTTATGATTTTGAGATCAATTTGAATCCCTTATCATATCATAAGGGAGATTGAAACATGAAATCCACCACTATTTATTGTTATTGACATTAAAGCCAAAAATTTTAAATGTATGTTGATTGACAATGAATTTAACGTAAACATTATCTCATGGGCAGTACTAGACCATTGCTACTACCATTTTCCCATCTTTGAGCATCTATGTTGTAATTATAAGCATTCAACAATCCTCCTTGCATTTCCTTGGGAACCATTGTATTTCCTTTAAAATTTGGACCTAAAACACTCTTGTTATCACCATGAAAAACAACACCCCTTGATTTTTCATAAACGGATGGATGAGAAATCATTGTTTTTGGGTAATATGGGATTGTATCCAAGTTGTGGGACTTACTACTTGAGACAAACCTCCAGAGAATGTTGAATTCTCTATCAATCTACATGAGGGATAAATGAGAAGGATGTGACGGAAAGAGAGGGGAGATGAGTGTTCCATAGATCCAACTAAAGCAGATCCACTCATTCCACACATTGCAAAACACAAATAAAAGGAATACCTAAAAATATAACTCATACACAAGATAAAATGAGAGAACATAGAGGTAAGAGATACAACTAAATGTAAGAAAAGGGAAGAGAGAGATCCAAAATGTCTATATTTAATTTATAGAGTATACATGGTCTATTACATCCATTTAGGAGGCATTGAGAGCATTACAAGCTCCAAAATGTAGGTTTGCAACTCATATTTGTTTGGGACACCATTTTGGCATGGTGCTTTTATGCAAAAATGGAGAAGATATCCATTACAATAAAAATGAGTTGACATATATAGAAGAAGAGGAGGAGAGATATGAAATATGAAATTAAAGATCCCAAACACTTCTTCAACCACCTAGGACCAATCAACATTTAAGTTTGCAAACCCAACATGGGCATCATCAATTTTTTAGAGGCCTTATACTTGAAAATGAATCTCAGCTTTTTTTTTAATTTCACACCAATAAAGCACTTTAATGTGGCCCAAAAATATATTAATCATGTATTACTATTTAATATATTTCCAATAATATAAATTTTATCTCATTTGGTGACCTGGATCAAAAGCTATGAGCATTTGAAGATTGTACATTAATAATTGCGAAAATGCAAATAGTTCCCCAGGCCTGAAATCCAAACTTGGAAAAAGTCCCTAGGCCCCCAAAATATGATAACTTGCAAAAATGTTCCTAGGCCCCTGAAATATGCAAAAACATTCCCAGGCCCCCAAAATATGCAAACTTGTAAAAAAGTTCTTAGGCCCCCAAATTATGCAAAAAAACAAAAAAGTTTGCAAACCCCTGAAATATGCAAAAAATGCAAATTTCACAGGTGTTTTCATATTTTTCCAACCAAGTGAAGGGGTTTTAGAGGAAAGGGAGCCCATATATGATTAAAACAAGTGATTTTTATGGCTTCAAAGGTTCCCAAGTGCTTAAAATATGTAAAAATAATAAAAAAATTAAAAATTAGAAGCACTTCAAGAGGAAATCAATACCATTTTCCCAAAATGAAGTGTGAGCTCATTTTGGTCAATAATTTAGTGACCTCTAGGGGACATCTTCCTACTAGATAATGAAAACTAGTAGCCTTGAAGAATCCATTGGGAATGAATTCAATCATAACCTTGAAGAAAACTTTGATCTCAAACATTTAATTTTGTCCCTGAAACTATATAACTTAGCAGTGATTTGAAGCTGATCTTTTGGAGATTTGAATAAAGCTTGAAAATGCCCCAAAATCTTCTAATTTTCACCATGGAAATTTATCATGGAGAACTCTAGTTTTTGTTTTTATTTTTTCCCCACAATCCGATTTCTTACCTAGGTTGGTGGATTTGAAGCATTTGGTCCTTAATGAGAGTGGAAAATTGTTTTGAACTGGACCAAAACACTTGAACCTACCATGGAAACTACTCTAGGATGGACTATGTAAATAGTAATTAAAGGGCCCACAAAATCAATGTATAACATGAAAAATCATACATGTTCTAAGAGGAAAATGCAGAGTGTGCACACTGCAATTCTGTTACTACAAACAAACCTACACTACCCTACTCTAACCAGACGAAAATGGAAGCTAAACAAAACTGGAAACATGTTGGGAGAAGTAGCTTCCTCTCTTTACAAATTTAAAACCATGTAACTGATATGGAACTAAACATGGTCTTTAATGAGAGTGGAAAACTCTGTTAAAACTTATTTTCCCACCTCATTCCACAAAGTATTAGCAATAAACAAAATTAATACCTCCTCAAGTTGGTCTACATTTGTTTTTATATGTTGAAGCTGACCTTTGGCACATTGTAGCTATTCCTCATGCTTTGAAATGATCATGACCGATTGCAACTTTAAATTTGGCTCCAAACTAGCTAGGTATCTTATTGGAAAATTGACCTTTAGAGCTAATGGGCTAATCCTCTGAAGTTTTCCCACTTTATTTGAATTAAACTCTAAGGATGGAGTTAGTAGACATAGTTTTTTCCTTATTAGAGATGTTTGCAAGTTGATTGAAACTTTTTTCTTGATTTTTTAACAAATATCTTTGTTCTTTCCATGATGACTGATTTTACAATGTTTTCATCACTCTCTTCCTCATTTTCCTTAAGCATGAAATCTGAAAGGTAAAACTCTCCTTTATTTTTCCCCCATGAGGATTATTTGGGCAGCAGGTTCTTCTCTGATGTTCTCCTTCATGGAAATTCTCATCAACAAAATCATATTCTGAAAAGTATGAAGGAAAATATAGATCTAAATTACTACCATCAAAAGAAAGAAAAAAACTCTCTATGATCTCTTCTTCATCCAAGTTTTTTGAATCTTATTTTTTCTCACTTCCAAAATTGATTCCTGTGAAGATAAATTAGAAGCCTCCTTCTTCTCCTCTTCAACCCCAACCTCTGTTGAATGTTTAACCAGTTGTGGCATTTTATTGGATTCAAATTTTGAATCCAAATCCTTTAAAGTTTATAAAATTTCTTCATTTTCCTACTCTTCAATTTTGGATTCCCTCCTTGACTAGTTTTCTGTAATCTTTTTTCCCAAAATGGATTTGGGAATGTGAGAGGAGAGGTGATCTAGGTTCCAAAGGATTTTTTCAATGGTTATAATGAAGGGGAGGGTAGATCCTTTAAGTGATTTCTTCTTTTGGAGGAGAGGTAATGGAAAGAGGAATAGACTTGAGAAAGATAGGAACCTTGACCTTGGGTTGAGGTGGTTGATAAGGAATAAAAATTGGATGTTGATATGGAAAATTTTAGGAACATCCCATTGAATATGGTTATTCAACCTTAGATTGATTATCCTATAATGCATGTAATGATGCAATAAAATTAACCATTTAATTAAAGGACTCACTCATTACCTCAAGCTTTTGTTGTGGGATAAACCAACTAATTATAGGACCTCCCCATGGATACAGTTTCCTAAAACCAAGTTGTTTAGCTTATAAGTTTTGTAGTTTCTCCTTTAAAGTTTTTAACGTCTACTCCATTCTTTGAACTTGCACTTCAAAACCATCTTCAGGTGTAGAATGGCCTTCAAAGTCTACATTTGGCTCATAAGAATATTCATACTCAATTTGATTTTGTTCATAAAACTAATCTGGAGGTTTGTTATAGTAGCTTGAAGAAGGAATTTAGAAGGATGACGTGGATTTGAAATGTATTGTTGCTACTGAAAGTAATAGTTCCAATTGAGGAAATGAAGTCATGATTACATAACTTCATGGGAAAGACAAATGAAATGATGGAAAGAAAGGAAATGGTCTACTGATTGAGAAAAATGGGTTATTTAGAACAGTGAAATTGTCATATGTGCTTAGAACTTTCCTCTAAAGGATAAGATTTAAAAATAACACATCAAACTTGGAAAAATAGAAATGTAAAATTCTTCATATTATTCCCACAAGGAATTGCCAAAACTATTATCACCGAAAAATGGCACCCTCTAATTTGTCATGAATGGATGGATAATAAAATTAGTGTTTTTGGGTAACATGGGATTGTCTCTCAAGTTGTGGGGCTTACTACTTTAGACATACCTCCAGATAAGGCTATTTCCTCTACCTATTCCTAATTCTAAACCACTCCTACTACTATAAATGCAACTATCTAATCATAAACTAACAATCCAATGGACCAAGGGAAGAGAAATATGCGTGAAAATAAAATCCTAAGCTATGAAAGAGGTGATAGCACCAAGAAAAGGGGGATCAATCTCCATGAGGAAGAAATGATAAATAAATTAAGGAAGGAGAGGGCAGACAAGTGCGTCATATATCCAACTCAAGAATATCCACTTATACCACACATTGCAAAACAAAAAGAAAAGTAATAGCTACAAATATAACTCATACACAACAAAAAATGAGAGAACATAGAGGTAAGAGACACAACCAAATGTAAGAAAAGGGAAGAGGAGAGCCAAAATTCTATAGATTTAATTACTCTAGAATATACATAGTCAGTTACATCCATTTGGAAGGCATTGAGAGCATTTCAAGCTCCAAAATGTAGGTCTGACAACTCATATTTGTTTAGGACACCATTTTGGCATGGTGCCTTTGCAAAAATGGAGAAGATTACATTACAATAATAGTGAGTTGCATATATATAAGAAGAAGATGAGAGATACAAAATATGATATTAAAGAGCCCAATAAATTCTTCAGCCACCCAGTACCAGTCAAAATTTAAGTTTGTAGACCCAGCATGGGCATCATCACTTTTTTGTAGGTGTTGCACTTGAAAATGACCCCAAGTTCTTATTTTGCAATTTGACACCAATAAATCACTTTAATGTGGCTCAAAATACATTAATCATGTATTATTTCTAATGATATAAAGTTTATCTCATTTGATGACTTGGATCAAAAGTTGTGAGTATCTAAAAATCCCCAGGTACAAAAATATCCCTAGGTAAAAAATCCAAACTTGCAAAAATGTTCCAAGGCCCTCGAAATATGCAAACTTGCAAAATTTTAAAGATTTTTTGGATTTTTGGGAAAAGGGGGAATTTTCCAACCAAACGAAGGGGTTTTTAAAGAAAAGTGAACCCAAATATTATTAAAATAAGTGATTTTTATGGATTCAAAGGTTGCAAAGTGCTTAAAAATGTAAAAAAAACTAGAAGCACTTCAAGAGGAAATTGATACCAATTTTCCAAAATGAAGTGTGAGCTCATTTTGGTCAACAACTCCAAAATATTCTATACATCATAGATGGGGAACTACAATACAACATGTTATTAGGGAGATATTGGATTCATGAGATGAAATGTGTTACTTCCACTCTCTGTCAATGCCTTGAATATAGAAAAGATGACATTACACATTGTGTAATTGATAACTCGAAATGTTTCAAATATTTCAACAATGTTACATTTTCATTAGGTACAATTGTACCTGATAAAAATTTATCTTTGTTTTCCTAACCCTACATAAATATCTAACATTTCCACTTGTAAACCTCCCATAACTAATATATATCATTCAGCACCACATTATGACTCACCAAAAACACATGATTTACCCTCTTCATATTCATAATCCCAAGATTAACCATTAACCTCACTTCCCAAAGTGATCTAATTCCTTTCACTCCACCATGATCATCATCTTCACTAGTATTAGATCTGAGTTCCATTCCCAGTAGTAAACCAACAACTATTGACACATCCAAATACTATGATAAGGCTCCTGTGACCAATAAAGTAAAAATTTTCTATGTTGGGGAGTATAAAATACCTTGCACCATTTAATATTTACCAAACATGCCAACCATTAAGCTATGGGTAGACCCTCCTCTACCAAAATCAACAAGGTATATTTAGTCTCATTTGGTATTCCTCCTAAAAACACCTTTTTTATGTGGGGATATGACATGGGAAATTTCCCTTAGGTTAATAATATGTCCATATCGTCATCTAAGTTTAACACTAATATTTCATATCTTTCTAGACCCAACTTTTCTATGCATTATTTAATATATCAATGGTGGAAAGGCTATGGTATAGAAAATTTTGAACAAGGCATTACCGATCTGATTCACCCTCATTAAAAATTATCTTATGATAATTATGAGTGGGGATAGACCAAATTAGATGGTTACATTGAAAATTTAATAGTAAAATTCACTAATACGAGTTTCCATCCTATGTGGGAAGATCTGGTTATACAAATTCACATGGTATTTAGCCACTCATTCATTCCAAACCACTCCCACATATTCCTCAACAAAGCTACACTATTTCACGTTTCTGGATTGTTTTAAGTTTAAAACTATGTTTTATTGGTCTATTAAAAATCCCATTTTTTATACCTATCATATACTTTCCAATGATATGACTAATTCCATTCCTCCCCACCTATGGATAGTCTCATTTTAGACAACAATGTATCTATCAATAGAGTTGATACATTCCCCTTTGACTACCATCTTGGAGATAGAAGTAAACCACTCAACCTATTTCCTTTGGAATAGGATATATTGTGCTATTTGGGTGTTATGGATAAAGATCCATATACATATATTACACAAGATTATCACTCACATAACAAATTCTACTTTGGGGAAACTAAATTTTTTCCTTTTAACAAAATTGAAAAAAATTCCAACATTCGACCACCTTAACAAGGCCTCACACATGTTTATTGAGAAAAGTATGAGATCAATATTGACACATTTGAGGAACCTCACATAGTACTTCTTAGTAAATTTCTAACAGATGGCGAACGTGCCAAATGTACCTTACTCTTACACAAATTCATTAGTATTTGGATTCTGACATGGTTTTCTATAATCTAGTACTCACATCTGATGTAAATCCTATTAAACAAAATCTAAGGAAAATGTATCCACTCTTCATGTTACTTGACAAAGATGAACTACAGAAACTTCTTGATGTATAATTTATATAACCCATTGGCAATCCATAATGGGTATATAACATGGTCCCTATAGGAAAGAAAACTGGGGGCATATGTATTTGTACCTATTTTAGGGATATTAATAGGGATTTTACTAAGAATGAATTCCCCTTTCCCAACATCAAAATAAATGTAGATAAAACCATTGATAATGAAATGTTTTATTTCATGGATGGTTTCTATGGCTATAATCAAATCAACATAGCACTAGAAGACCAACACAAGACCACACTTACCACACATTGGGTGAATGTTTACTATGAGGTTATGCCACATATCAACATGCTATGAACTATGTATTACATGACTACATCCATGAAAACATAGAAGATTATGTTGATGATCTTCTCAAAAACTCAAAACTGTCTACTGACCAAATATATGTCTTGCATAAAACATTTGTGTTCCCATTGTAGTATAAAATATGATTAGATACTAAGAAGTGTGTCTTTGGAGCCACATCAAGAAAGTAACTTGGCTTCATAGTCTCACGCTATGGAATTGAGGTAGATCTTGATACATTCAAGGACATCATAGACATGCCTCCACCTAAGAACATTACACAACTGCGCAGGCTTCAAGGAAAAATATAGGCCATTAAAATATTCTACACTCAAATTTCTAATCATTGTTGACCATTGAATCACCTCCTTAGGAAATATGTTACCTTTTACTAGGGGAAGAGTATCAAACTACATTTTAAAAAATCAAACAATATCACCCCTTATGCTTTTACCACCCCAACCGTATTTTCCATTCCATTTATACATTACCTCCACTAACTTTTCTATGGAAAGTATGATTTTTGAACATAATGTGGCTAACCATGAATCTACCATACTATGTTAGTCATGCGTTGGTCACTAACAAACTTAACAATGCAAATATTGAGAATTTTTTTGGGTCATCATGTTCTCAACACAATTTTTTTCACTATATACTCAATCATACAACTTACATTGTCACAAAAATAGCTCCCCTACACTATATGACGAGAAAAACGTACCATAATAGTCATACATCCAAATCAATAACGTTTCTCACAAAATTGGACTTGATATTTTTTCCTCAAAAATACTTTAAGGGGAAAAATATTTTCAATAAAATGGATGAAGCAGCACTTACTGATTCATGACCCCTCAATATTAACCTCCCAAATGATTCCATATTCACCATATATTAATCAACTGACCACATTAACATCATTAATGAATATTTTGACATGAGTTTACATGTTGATGTGTTCAATACTAAATAAGGGGGTGGTGTAGGCATTTTATTTATCACACCCTAAGGTGCCTCAATTCCAATTTAGTTCAATCTCAATTTACCGTGCACTAAAAACATGACCGAGTATGAATCGATCATCATAGGTATCCAATTAGACACTATTGTAAACATATAATTCTTATGCATAGTTGGTGACTCATAACTTATCATCAACCAAATTCTAGGGTCACATCAATGTCATAATGACACACTACAACAATACAAGACTATTGCAGATTCATTACTTATACGATCCACACATTTAGAAATTGAGTTTGCCCCATGATGTTTTAACAAATTTGCAAACATTGTGGCTCCCTTAAGATCTTATATACCTTTGGAAATGGAAACTTAAATCCTCCATATTCTCATTTGTGTTCTATCATAACCATACTTTTCTTATACCACCATGCTTATTATTTTTAATAGCAACACCATGTCATATCCTATTTGGTACAAGGAACTTATTACATGTATAAAATTTAATACCTTGTTACCTAACCTTACTAAAGAAGGATGTTATATTTTTCATCCAAAGGACACTCAATTTGTACTTCCAAAAGACCTACTATACAAACATGGATATAGTGGCATAGTCTTATGACATCTCTTACCCCATGAGATTGTCATTGCATTCGTAGAAGAACATGATTCTAAATTTTGGGTTCACTTTAGGAATGTCTATTGCACATTACATTCTCTGTATGGGATATTATTGGCCTTCACTTGAACAAGTCTGTTATAGTTATGTCAAATGTGAGAAATGTCAATGGTTTGAAAATATCTCACACATTCCCACGTAATAACTACACCATATTCAGTCTATTTAGCCTATATCTCAATGGGGAATTGACCTTATTATCAAGTTTACACCATTATATTCTAATGGCCATATGGTTATCATTACTTCCATTGATTAATTTATGAAGTGGATTGAGGCCACACCCCTTGTATGCACCAGAGGTCCATAAATTATTAAATTCATTGTGTAAATTATCATTTATCACTTCATTGTTCCTACCAAGATCATTTCAGACAATGCTAGATCATTTAAGAATAAAAATTTAAAATAAATCTATGACAAATACAAGATAAAATATATTTTTCCATGCCATACTATCGAAAAACTAATGGGAAAGAAGATATTTTTAATTAAAAAATTAAGGAAATCCCTTAGAAAGTCATCAATTCTTTTCAAATAAATTGACATACATAGGTTACTTATTCCCTTTAGGCATATCACACTAGAATCCACATGCATAAGATGGATACACATTTTTCACTTTTTTATGGAGCTGACACCATCATACCCCTTGAATTTGATATCCCTTCCTTGAGAGTCACACTCTAAGAGTTCATCATCGACGATGACTATCGTCATGAGTGCCTTCTAGAACTTGATTTACTTGATGAAAGGTGTGTCAATGCTCTTGATCATCTCTAAGTGTATCATTATCACATAGTGATATCTCAACACAAAAAGGTTCATTTTAAGTGACCCCGTTCTTAAATAAAATTAAAAAATTCTATACATGCACTTGACCAACAATTTTTTTTTCTCCCAACTAGTTTGTCCCCTACGCTACCATTCAAAAACATGGGTACCAAATTTATAAACTAGCTTATATGTATGACAATGAAGAATCATAGATGTTAAATGCCATGCATGTGTATTGGTTTTATGCCTGAAAATAATAAAAACAATATAAAATCTATAAAAAAATCCCAAAAAAAATAAAACTTTCTAAATCCCAACAATATAAAGATGGTTGGTATAAGTTGAACTTCGATGATGCCTCTAAAGGTAACCCAGGGGCAGCAGGTGGAGAATGTCTCATCAGAAACCAACAGGGTCAACTAATTGCTACTTATGTAGGCCCCATAGGTAAGCAATCCAATCACTTTATTGAGGCCCTAGCCACTCTCTGGGGAATCATAATTGATAGGATTCTCAAGGTAAACAATCTCATCATGGAAGGGGATTCTATGAATATCATTAATAACCTCTCTGGAATCCAAACACTTTATAAGACCATTAGTGCTTTCATTAATGAAGCTAATAAGCTTTGCAATGGTCTTAATATTATTATTCAACATGTGTATAGGGAGGGCAATAGTGCCGCAGATGCACTTGCTAATGTAGGTTTTCACATGAATAAATATAGTGAGTGGAATGATTCTTTGAATATCATTAAAACCCTCTCTGGAATCCAAACACTTGATAAGACCATTAGTGATTTCATTAATGAAGCTAATAAGCTTTGCAATGGTCTTAATATTATTATTCAACATGTAGATAGGGAGGGAAATAGTGCCGTAGATGCACTTGATAATGTAGGTGTTCACGTGAATAAATATAGTGAGTCGAATGATAACAGGGACCTCCCCTTGCATAGCTCACTCCATCATCATTAATGAAGCTACCACCCAACGCATCATTAATTCTTAAGTGAAGAATTTTACACGTGTGGAATTCCCCTCCTTGGTACTTGAATCAAATCGAATTTATTCATTTTTATTTACTCCACACCTTGAACACTAAGGGAACTTGTAATAAGAAACATGTTTGAAGTTAGGCGTCAGGTTTTACTAGGGAATTGGTTTAGTATCTAGGCTTTCGAATTGCTGTCAAAAGGCTTACTTGCTATTTCCATTAGTCTAAAATTGCTCTACCACCATTTTCATCCAAACTAGGAGGGTAACCATGCAGAGTTGAACAAGTTTTTGAACCCCAATGGAAAGAAAATGTTGAACTTTAGGAAACCCTTAATATTAGAGGTTTTATAGACTTCATATAATGAACTAGGGGCCATGATAAACATATCTCTTTACAATTTGTAGAAAATTGGAAGGATAGAAACATCAAGTTCAAGGGAAGAGACTTCAACATTTTAGAGAATTTTATATATTTCATCATGGGCTTGAGTATGGAGGGAAAAAATTTCTTTCACAATAAATTTGATAAGGATGTAGAGGAAAGGATTTTCTTGGATGATAGAGAAAGAATTGAAATAAAATGTGAAGCCATCATCTGCTCCTCTATTCCACAACCTTTTGATGAAGTTTCCCACATGATGGTTCGTTACATAACATTTGAAGGTAGGTTCTCCACTCTTCATCTGCACCATTTGGTTCTTCTTAATCACTTAAGGTGAGAAACAAAGGCCAGTTTTCCCTATTACGTTCTACATTATTTGAAAAAAACTATTTTATAGGTTGAAGTTCATAAAATATTTCTACCACTCCATTAGGGAGTCATCTTCCTTATCCATCAATTTATCCTTGATGTAGTGGTAAATGACCCAGGACCTCCTTTAGCTCCTCCACCTCCTTAGCAGCCCCATATTAGATCTAAGAATCCACTCTTTCATGACCTTGTTTCTGAACCTCCACCCAAGTGGATTCTTAGAAGAAACCAGAAAGATAAAGAGATAATTAGTGAAAAAATCCTTCCAGAGATCAGCCATGTTAGTCCTAGTTCTCAAGTCACTCCTTCTGTCCTTGAATAGTTTAAACAACAAGCTGATGCTTTGAAATCTATTGAAGATAATGTAGAATTTCTCCTTAAGACTGATAGCAAGACCATGGACCCTGGCCTCTATTACCAGCTTTCAAGAGGAAGTAAACTCACTCTCCAGTTAAGTCAGATTAATTGAGGAAAAATATAACAATAAACTAGACATTCACAGAGTAGTTCTTGATCTCCTCTAGGTTCATATTAACCAAATTTGTGATGATAGCGGGATTCCTGCATTATCATGGAAGAATGGGAGGATCACTAAGAAGTTCTTCAAAGAGACCAATCTAGACCCTAATATCAGAACAACCATGAATCTATATAAGTCACTTAGGGTAACACTTAAGGTGTAGAAAATATGTGAATTAGTGCCTTTTTTTTCTGTGTTCTTTGTGTAGCTATTTTTGTGTTGTTTCCGAGATGTTGTTTATTATTGTTATTCTATTATTGGGCTACTTGTATAAATTTTGTCCTTTCCTTATTACTCTTATAGCTTTATCTAGATTTTTGGATTTTGGTTGGGGTGTGCCCCCAACGTATCAAAAAACCATTTTTTTCTCTCAAGTTTTTATTAGCTATTGAGATATTTTGGTTTTACTCCACGGTATGGTCTCTTCAAAACAATTTTCCTTTAATTAAAAAACAACAATATAAAATTTAAAAAGATAAAAATAGAACAAAATGCTCAAAAATACCAAAAAATGACTCGTGTGACTATCCATGTGCATTACTCATTCCATTCATTTCCCCTATCCACATCCATCCCTTTTTAATAAAATTTCCACCATTTCCATTATGGTATATAGGCATCTAGATCCTTGTAGGCCTTTTACACTCAATTTGGACACATATGCATTAGTCTTCGTTGCTTGGAATATTTAAGAATAACTTCATATTTTGAGAGATACGTAAACTATAAATATATTTAAAATCTTGTTGTGAATACTACATGGCCTTATTTGTCTCACATTAGCCAATGGTGTCTCTATTTTCACTCCCATCTCCTCCATATACAATACTATAATAAGATAAGTAAGCTTGTGTAATATCTAAAACTCTCCTCAAAGGTATCTTTCCATCATCTCTACTAGGCCTATATATGTTTGTGTTGGACATTGTGTTATTGTTGTTGTCATTGATGTCAAGTAACATTGATTTCAAAGGGTGTCTTGGTGTGCTAAAGGTGACTTCATGATTTTTTCATTGATGTTCAATTAATTTCAAATGAGCTTAAGGAAGATTGGTAGTGCCTTGATTGATAATGACAGTGCCATGGTTGATTATCTAAGAGTGTATGCATGTTCTTGACGTGCACGGTTCTTGTAGAAATTATGTGTTGTATATGAGCTATAGAGTGTGATTTCGAAAGGTTGGTATGAGGTATAACATGATTAGAAAGATGTGTGTTAGAGATGCTAGTGAGTTCTACAAGATGGATAGCATGTCAATTTACTTGTGATAGGCATGTGATACACGCCAAGGTCGACCTAATCCTTGACCTAATGCATATAAGATGATATGATAGCGTGACATATTGAGCCGAGGAAAGTCAATATGAGCATGTGAAGTAGTGTTTTGACATTACATTGCATGTGTGGAAGGCGTACAAAGGCCATGTTCTAGGTGTATGATTGCATGTTAAAGGTCCTTTGGAGGTGAGTGCATTATGAAGACAAGATAAGTAATGCATGGGAAAACCATGGTAGCATGGAGAATTTCAAGGTATGCAAGCATAAATGATACATTGGATAATAATCAAGGAGGTTGTTTCAAAGGTGTATGTGCAAAGTTTGAGGTGGGGAGATTGAAGAAAAAGCATGAAAAGTTATTTTGATCTCTACCGAGCTCTCAAAATTGTTATTCCAAGCTCGATAGGTCAACTTTAATGCTCATCCACATGTGGGAAACTATGCATGGATACCTGGGACTTTTAGTGGATTTTAGGGCATGGATTATAAGGTTTTTCAAAAAGAATGAGTTAAAATGATGTCATGGTTTTTATGAACCATTGTTAAGAAGCCAAGTAGGTTTAAACCCTTGTTAAACCCTAGTTTAAGAGTGATAGGAAATAGATGAATGATTTTGGCCTCTAATGACTTGGGTAAATCTAGTAATGTGATGATTCAAGTTTTTAGAGGATCTCATAGCTCATGTTGGTGGTGGTTGTACAAGTTCTCCAGAAGTGATGATAAGCTACAAAAAAACCTTTATTTTGTGAATGATTTTTAGGTACAGCTATAGAGTGATTTGCAAGGTTTCATAAGAGTGAAACATATCAATTGTCTATAGGAATAGTTTAAGATGTGTGCTAATTCTACATGAAAATTTTGGGACATATTCAGTGTAAGTAAATGAGGTGTAATCATGTCTTCACAAGTTGACCTACTGCTAAATGACCTAAAGAGGAAAAAGTAGACATAGAGTGATCCAAGAGGAGTCGGTGATATAAATGCATAGTTGTAGCTATAATTTTATGATCTTGGATATTTTTAGTAGAGGTCCCTTATGATGTACATTTGAGCTCTTGATTTGATAATAATGAGGTGTTGTTATGCTTAAGTCCTAATGGCCTAAACTACCATATTAGGCTTGCTCAAGAAGGTGACTTGTAGAACATAGGTATGCAAAGTGCACTGAATATTCATGTGACATATGCATGTGAGTACTTGAGGAGGTGTTTCAGGTCTCCTATTGAAATGTTCCAAGTGGTGGTTAGTGCTTGGAAGTTTCCCTTGAGGTGTTGGAGATCTTGATTCCTCAAGACTGGTTCTTGAGACCTGAAATTACAAGTTTGAGCAATGTTTCAGAGATGCATGGTGTTTTGGGGTCTTGTGCCTTGAATTTTGGAGGATTCTTATGAGTTGTATGAGTTTACTAGAAGATCATGATAAGATTTCTCTTTGATATGAAGAATTGTAAGCCTGAACCAACTGTTTTGAAGACCTTTTTGATATATGAATTTCATCTTGTTTTTTAAGAGTGATTGGAGATTAGGTGCTTAGACCTAATATGTTGTTTCTCATATTGGAGTGTGTCATGCCATGAAGATGGATGGAGAAGACTTTCTTGTTTTCAATCTTTTAGATTAGGTGTTGAGAGGTTGTTTGAATGTAATCTTTTGTGTTACATGAGACATATGGAGTCATGGTGAAGTTTCCTAAAGGTTTATGCCTTTGAAATTCAAACTATTTGTGACCATGGTGGAATGATTATGCTTACTTTTAGGCCTAGTAGTAAGTTTGCATTTGTGTTATTTTTAGGCTTATGACTGACCTAAAGGGTCTTGTTGATATAATTTATATATGTGTATAAAGTGTTTTAATGTTTTTTATTATGACCAACTTGCACTTAATGGTATTTTCCAACCTAGAGGAATGTTTGTGACAAGAGTCATGTATAAAAGTGCAAGGTGTATAAGCTCATTTGAGCTTGTTGAGAGATGAGAGGTATGAGTGAGAAAAGAGATTAGTGCGAGTGTTGTAAGGGATCAAGAGATAGAGCATCAAGAAGAGGATGAGAAGATGAGTCAGAAAAGATAAGAAGAGATATATAAGGTCACTTGACCTAATCAACATTTATGGTGTATGTATGAGAAAATAAGGAGAGAGAGTTTTTTGAGAGGGTTGTGAGTGAAGAGAGTTGAAAAAGTGATCACAATCAGTTATTGAAGCAATAAAGACATCAAGTTGATCTTCATATTCAGGTGGTTGAGTTGGTCTCAGGGGGTTGATCATATTGGGGGTTTGGTTTATCCTCCTTGTAAGGTTGGTGCTCTACTAAACTAGGGGTTGGTACTCCTTGTGGGAGTTGGTTCCTCACTAAATAAATCTCTTGGTGATGTGTAATATTCATAAGAGTCCTTTATATTGAGTAATATATGTAGAGGTTTAGTGGGTTTTATTCCCCTTGAGGGTTTCCCACTTTATATCTTGTGTTCATGTATTCATCTCTTTGTTTCATGTAATTTATGGATGGTTGTTTCATACTTAATAAGCTCACATTGATTTGTATGTTGAATATATGCTTTGAATGATATATGAAAAGTAAAAATAAATGAAGTTAAATTTTTAAATGACCGATTCACCCCCTAGTCATTGTTCTTCCAACAATTGGTATTAGAGAAAGGTCCTTTTGAAGAAAGTTTAACTACTTAAAGGAGATCCTTTGAAGCATAATGGACAAGTTGGATCATGATCAGCCATGTGAAGTTAGAAAAAACTATGTTTATGATGAAAATGGTAATAGAGAGGTTATAGTTGACTTATAAGCAGAGTTGGTACTCTAAAGAAGGAAGAATATCAAATTAGAGTCAATAATCAAGGATATTAAATTTAAAATAAGGTCATTTGAAGGCATTGAAATAATACAAATATCCAATGGGTTGAAGGTTTTTGAGAAGTTTGGAAAAGATATCTAAGGCTCTAAAGGGCATCTTGAATGGTCCAAGTACACAAGATGATAGAACATGTCTTGGGTACAATGGAGATGATCATAAGTCTTTAATACTTATTCATGAAGTAGGCCCTAGTTCCAATGAAGGTCACTATGCCAAGAAGGTTCTATTCTAATGTAAGGTATAATCCTATCAGGTAACCTAATACAATGAGGTATGAAAATTATTTTCATGGTTATTGTTATGCTTGTCATGAATTTGGTCATAAGGCAAGGGATTGTGAAAGAAGGTTATCAAGGAATGAGTATTCATGGGATTATGAAAGATCCTTCAATGGCTACTGTTATAGGTGCAATGGATATGGTCATACAGATATGGATTATAGTTGGAACCTCAACTCATATAATTCAATAGGTAAGAATATTGTTGTGTGCTATAATTTTTAGAATACCGGTCATATAGCAATATTTTTTCTTGATAGGTCATCTAGAGAGAATCAAAATGTTAAAGAAGGAAGGAAAGTAAAAAAGGTGTACACCAAAATATCTAAACCTATGAGTGAAGTGAAGAATGAGTCAAAACATATCATGAGGACTAAAATTTGTAGACAAAGAACCTAAATCAATCAAAGAAGAACCAAAACCAGTCAAGGTAGATAAGAAATTTGATCATGTAGATCCAGCTAAGGAGGATGAATCAAAGGCAGTGGATTATATCATGAAGTTTGATCCTGTAAAGTTAGTCAAAGAAGTTTCAAGTACAATCAAGAAGCTAGACATTATATACAATGCTAAGAAGGAGGAAATCAAAATAGTTAAGCCTAATCAAATAACTCGTCTACAAAAAAAAGAGGATTGCTAGCCCTAATTGAATAAGTTAATGCAGAATACCAGTGATTAAGGAGTATCACATGTGTTTGACATGATTTTAATTAGAAGAGAAAAATAAGGAAGATGTTGTCATCAAGTATGAAAAGCCAACCAAAAAGTCAAGAAGTATCTTAAAGTTTGACAGTAAGCTAGATAAGAAGAAGGAAATGAATATTTGGGAATCTATTGAGGATTTCATATTGTTTTAGTGCCATAAGAAGCATGGGATGTCTTCACTAGGATCCATGAGGACATTCATCAGTTAAAAGAAACATGAGGTATGTTTTCTTATTAAACCAGTAGGGTACGCTGCTAGTAGAAGGGATTCATGGTGGCATGTTATTGTGTAAGGTTTGATAGGATGTTGTTGGAGTGGTTATGGATTTATATGAATCAAGAAGGTATGTTTGTATCTTGTATCATTCATGAGGAGTATGTGTTTAAGGAATTTTTGATGGTTTGACCTGGAGATGATAGAATTACGAGTATTATTGTTTAAGCATCATGAGTAGTGGCCTATGTTTAATGACCTAGAAAAATCAAGGCTGGTCAAAATTTGTAGGTTGATTGAAGTGTTTTTGGGTATCATCATGAGGAGATAGATGTTACATGAGTTTCAAAATGTTGTTAGTAGTTATTTTGAAGGAAAATTCATGGTATAATGATATCATTCTTCAATGGGACCTAGAAGTTACTATGACTGTTGTGTTAAGAGGTATAATTAGGTGGTAAATATGCTCTAAAAGAAAAATTTGGAGGCTTTTATTATTTCATCAAGTCATGAATTATCAGTCAGAGGAACTAGTATATTACACTAATTTAGGTAATATGATGACTATTGAGGATGCTTGAAGAAGAAAAATCTGGGCATAATGATTATAAAAGGAGGTCACAAGTTTTTGATCCTTAAGTACATTTGAGAAAGAACACATAAACTTAGGGGGAGTCCTGAATGTATGAAGTTGAGTATAATTGAAAGTAAAGTTTCAAGTAAGATCTCAAATATGGTAAATAATTTAGAATATTGAAAACAAGGTATGTTGCTTGATATATTGAAATCAGGGTTTGTAAGATAATTCAAAAGGTATGAATAATATCAAATTGATAATATATTGTCATGAGTAAGTTAAGTCAGTTTGAGGATGGAATTATTGAGTCTAATTTATGGGTATGAATGCCATGAAATTATTACCTTGAATATGTTTAAAGCTTAATAGGTAGGATTTGATAAATAGGAATACTTATCCTAGCTTGGAATAAGATTATGGATCTCACTTAATTTTGTGACATGATTAATAAGCATGAATATAAAAAAAATGAGTTGAAGGGACTTGGAAAAGCTTCTAGACATTTTATAAGAGAGATATATGTTCCTAATTAGGGTAGTATAATTTAATGCCAGTCCATGGAAACTTTAAGGTCTACGAAAAATGGAACAAGATATGCTATAACAGGTTTGAGTTTTCTTATTTGATGAAGAACAAGGATATAGTCTCAAAGTTAAAGATATGTGCGAGTTGATGGTCAAAGGAGCTTGAAGGTATGCTAATAGTTTTGTGTGTATCAAGAGGATGGTGTCATGATTTATGAAGAAGAATTTCATTCATTTTATATGATGAGTTGATCACACCATCAAATGCATAGGGATACATTAGATGATGTTGAAGGATTGTGCTTGCAAAACTTATTTGAGGTATGTTTGTGTCATTTGACTTCATAAGGTTATGTAGCAGTATTGGATTCATGTTGAAAGACTGTTTTGAGGTATATCAGGATGTAATCACGCATCACATAGTTTAATGAAGATAATGTGAAGAGTGTTAAGGCCTTGTGAGTTTGTGAAGAAGAAAGAGGTATGTCAGTAATGTAAGGCATAAATAAAGTAGGATAACATGTAATAGTGATCTAAGTTTTATAAAAACCAAAGTATGGTTTGAAATTTAGCCAGAGAGCATGTTGCACAAAAAAGTCTAGTATAGCTGATAAAAAGACAAAAGAGACATGGAGTAAGTTGTACATGGAATCTATGAGTTGTAGGATGATGCATCATCTCAGGGGGAGTGTTTGAGTTGAGTCTAGTATGCTAAAGTAGATCTAAAGAGCAGTCACAAGAAGGTACAAATCTTGGAGAAATTCTACTTGAGTAAGGTATGATCCCTAGTATGTCATTTATCAAGATATTGGTTTCAGTTAGTTGGTTGATAAATGATGAGTTATAAGAATTAATATATCAAGGGGGAGTTGTATTTCTCCAAAGAATCAGAATGGAAAGGCAGAAGATAAAAAGGACCTTATTTTATTTGGTTGATGTTTCCAACCAAAAGGGTGATTCTAAAAGTGAAGATATCGACAACAAGCATAAAGACCAAATGAGGTATTTATTTGTTCAAGAGGAGTATTAAGGATGTTTAAAGACCAGGTCCATGAATCATCTACAACAAATAGAGTTAAGAGAGTGAGTACAATCTTAGGGGGAGCTGTAAGTAGTGCATTTTTTTATGTATTGTTAACATTGTTTTGTTGTCAAGATGTGGTATAGTATCCTTTTTCATAGATTTAAAAGGGGGAGAGTGTACTCAGAAATAAGAAAAGAGTGTCTTGAAGGTTCTTGCATGTTTGGTTTCCATCAATGTTTTTGAAAGTAGTTTCCATTAATGAAAAAGGGGGAGATTGTTGTACATTGTGTCATGTTGTTTTCATTGATGTCAAGTGGTATTGATATCAAAGGGTGTCTTAGTGTGCTTATGTGATTGCATGATATTTTCATTGATGTTCATTGATGAAAAGTAAGCTGAAATGAGTGAAGGTTGATTGGTAGTGCCTTGTTTTGGTGAAGTGGAATAGTGTTTAGGTGTATATACATGTTCTTGGTGTATGGTTCTTATAGAAAATGTGTTGTGTGGTCTAGTGTTTGAGATTAAAAGGTTGGTATGATTTATAACATGTTAAAAGAGATGTGTCAGAGGTGTTATCAAGTCTGTAAGTTGGAGAATAAATAAATTTCCTTGAGATGTGGTGATACAAGCCATTATATACATAATCCTAGACCTAGTGCATAACAGATGATATGGTAGCATGATATATGAAGTATTGTGGACCTATATGAGCATGTGAGGTGTGTTGTGACATTGTATTACATGTGTGGCAGGTGTATAATGTCAAGTTTTAGGTATATGATGCATAGTCAAGGTCCTTTAGAATCATGATTATGAAGACAAGGAAAGAAATCATGGGAAAACCATCGTGCATGGAGAGTTTCAGAGGTAAGAAGGAATGAATGAACATTAGAAATCATGAAGGATGTCAGTGAAGAGGTATGTGTCAAGTATAAGGTCAATGGGTTAATGCAAAAGAAAGAAAAGTTGTTTTTACGCTCTACTGAGCTCTCAAAATAGTCATTCCCAACTTGATAGGCAAGTTTGAATACTCAACCACACGTTTTTAATTTTCATGGGGAACTGGACCATTTGTGGATGTTAGGGCATGAAGCTAAAAAACAATTTCAAGAAGAATGAGGTTAAATGGACTCCATAATTTTATGAACCATTGCTAAGAAGGCAAGTGGGTTTAAACCCTAATTTTATAGAGATAGGAAAAAGATAAAGATTTTGGGCCTATAATGACTTGGGTAAGCTAGTATGATGACTCAAGATTGTATAGGACTCTTCATATCGCATATTAGTGGTGGTTTATTTCTCGAGGAATTTTGGTAAGGTACAAAAAAACCTCTATTTTGATATGATTTGTTAGTAAAAATAGGTTTTATAGGGTTCATGGAGTGAAACCAATTGTTTCTTATATATTTGGAAGTGCACTAAGTGCTCATGAAAATATTTGAAAAATTTCAGTGTAAGAAATGGGTATAACATATCTTCTAAGCTGACCTACCACTAAAGGCCTAAAGGTTCAAAACTAGACATGGAGGTACAAGAGGTGTTTGGTAGAAATACATTGTGTAGCAGTACACGATGAGATTTGATAGTTGGTATGGGTATGGTATGATGTGTTTGATCCCTTGGTTTTATCTAATGAGGTAGTGTCATGCTTAAGTCCTAATGGCCTAATCAACCCCATTAGGCTTGTCAAGAAGGTGACTTGGAATAGGTATGTAAAAGTTAATTTATCCATGTGATATATGCATGTGACTTCTTAAGGAGGTGTTTTAGGTTGTTAATGAAGTTTTCCAAGTGGTTAAAGTGTATAGAAGTGGAGTTTGTGGTGTTAGAGCTTGATTACTCAAGACTAGTTCTTGAGACCTAAATTATAGATTTGAGTAGTTTCAGAGATGCAATATTTTTGGGGTCTTGTGCCCTGAATTGGAGGTTCTTCTGAGTTGTCTGAGTTTCCTGATGATGATACCTTTATTTTTATGTGCTACTTGTTCCTTGGTAAGATGTTTGATATATGAAGTTGGTCACTTTTGAATAATGTTAATTAGGTGCTTAAGACCTAATTAATGTTGCTTGCATATTAAAGCGTGTCAGGCTGAAGGTGGATGGTGTAGAATGTTTTATTCTTGAAGATGTATTGAGAGGCTGTTTCTGAATTTTTGTGGAGTTAATGGATTCATGATGAAGTTTCCTTATGACCTTGAAGTTCAAAATGTGATCGTTAGAGTGATATCTTGCTTTTAGGACTAATTATCGAGCATTGTGTTGTTTAGGCCTATGTCGACCTATAAGTTTTCTTTACGTCATGTATATGGATGCATAGAGTGTTTTTTGGTATTGTCTATGACTGACCTCATGGTTGTTTCTGACCTAGAGGTGTTTGTGACAAGAGTAGTGTCTATAAGGCAAGGTGTAAAGATCATTTGAGTCAATGATGAGGAGAGAGATTTGAGAGAGAAAGGAGAGGTGTGTGGGACTCTTGTAAAGGCTCTAGAAAAGATCGAGTATGAGAAAATGAGCAGGGAAGAGAAGAAGGATCTACAAGGTCACTTTCCCTAATCAAAATTTATATGTGTATTTATAAGGGAGTAAGGAGAGAGAGTTTTTTGAGAGGGTTGTGAGTGGAGAGAGCTAATAAAGTGATCACAATCAGTTGTTGAAGTAATAATGACATCAATTTATATTCATATTAAGGTGGTTGAGTGGGTTCTATATCATCTTGGGGGGTTGTATCCTCCTTGTAGGGTTGGTTCCCTACTAAACTAGGGGTTGGTTCTCTTTGTGGAGTTGGTGCCTTAGTAAAGAAATATCTTATGATGTTTAGTATTCATGAGAGTCCTTTGTATTTAGTAATATATGTAGAGGTTTAATGGGTTTTCTTCCCCTTGAGGGTTTCCCACTTTATATCTTGTGTTCATGTGTTCTCTTTGCTTCATGTTCTTATGAATGGTTGTTTCATACATAATAAGCTCACATTGATAATGTATGTTGAATGGATTCTTTGAATGATATATGAAAGTTAAAATAAATGAAGAAAAAGTTTTACAAGACCGATTCACACCCCCTCTCAGTCATTTTTCTTCCAACAAATTTGATAGCATTAGATCAATAATAGAAATAGAATAAAATGTATGTATGTTGGAGCTATAAATCCTTATCTAAAAATGGAGCAATGCACAACTTAAAATTACCTTCCATTATTGACAATCTACAACTAATTAATTTTCACTACAAACTCACATATTGGCTATCATGTCTACATATATTAATTCTTAACAAATTTTCCTCAAGAAGTAATCTACTCACATAAAAATAATTTGAACATTGATTGAATGAAGGGGTAATATGCCACTTGTAAATTGCTAGAATATTTTCAAATCATTAATTTCTCTATGCTCATCTTGCACGCAGTTGTGTCCTTCCCTAAGTCCTAATGTACCTACAAGAATTATGTTGAATTCACACCACACTAATCAACATGTTCATATTTATCATCTCATATAATGTATCCCATTTTATTACCCACTTATAATCTTAATTCCAAAATACAAAAAAAATAAAAAAATAAAAAACATATTAAAAACATGTTTTTTTGTTTATATATTGTATGTTTGCCCACTCAATTTTTTTCTGAACATTCTGATATGCTCCTTGTTTTCCTGTATTTCATGTATCATAACTTGTATCTCTTTTATGCATAAATTTCAAGGGAATCTTTATCTTCTATATCATGGCATTTCCTTTTAAATACTAGTTATTTTTCCTCTCATCTTACATATATCATAGTTTTCATATTTTATATGCATATCATCCATGGGAATCATGATACCATCTATCATGTTGTCTCTTTTCCTATGTTATCTCTTTTAAACATAAATCACATGTCTGAGTCATTCCTCAATTCATATTACAGTCAAGTAATCATGATATCTTATATCATGGTGCATCTTGTAGTATGCTACATTAAACTATAGATTCTCAAACAAAGTATGAATCTTAATGCAAGATAAACAACTCATTTTTCCACATCATCCCATCACCTCCTTTTTCATTTATATATTATCTTGGGAATATTAATTCATTACCAATGCAACATGGGAATATTACTTGAGATCACTCCTTGAGATAAACCTTCCCTGCTGCATATTTTCCCCATCCTCACATCCCACACTCCATTCATCACACCCTTGTAATCATCTCCTCGAACCAACCATTAAGTCCCCATTACCATCCCCACATCTTATGACATCTTCCATTATAATAATTACTCTCTTATCTTTGTAATCTTCTTTGGTCACTCTCATAACATGGAAATATTCCTTAAGGATGTTCCTTGAGACAAGATTATCATTCTAAATTTCGTGCTCTACCACCCTTTCATATCTCATTTTTACCATTCATTCCCTACAATATCACCCACCAAAATCAATTTATAAGCCACCACATACATCCCATCATCCTATTAGATCATATTTTATGTCTCCACTATTCATCTTAGGAATCCTACTTGATCTCTCATACAACACGAGAATTGTAATTGAGGATAATACTCAAGGTAAGACCACCATTATGAATTTCTCCCACCCCTCCACCCTCCTTATTCAAATCCTTCTATCTAACCACCCACCATACCAGATCCATCCTTATATAACACTTTCCAATCCTTCCCTATCATATCCCATATCCTCCTTTTTAGGATTGGGAATATTACTTGAACACCCTCCTCTTGATTGGTTTCCTTTCTCCCACTTTCTCCCACCCCACTTTTCTCTCCCCACCTTTTTATACCATTATTATCATATATTTCTTATTTAATTTCTATAACTTTTTATTCTCCATAATTTCTTTATTTCTCTTGTTCTCATGTACTCCCATCAGAATCTTTCATATCCTTATGAATAATACCTCATCCACCCCCATATTTCTACCTTCAATTTCCTCCTTTTCTTATCCCATTTCTTCCCCTACCATCCTTTCATACCCATCTTTGGCCTCCTCTTTCGCTCTATATTTTCTCCCCTTTCATCTCCTTTTTTATATTTCTAGATCTATACTCCTCTTCTCCATCACCCATACCCACTTTTGATCTTTCCTACTCCCCTCCTCATTCCTTGCATCATACTTCCTTCAACCTTAATCATCCCACAAGATACATGCTATGTACATTGTCTTCCCTTTTATTCATCTTCTTCCTGTAATAACTTATTATTTTTTATCCTTCTCTACTTCACTCCTCTTTTCATCCCATTACCCTCATCAACATCTTTGGAATCATTCTTCTATCCTCATCTTAATCTTCTCCACCTCTCTTTCTCTACACATGCCCCTTCCCCTTATCACCATCAACCTTTTTACATTCCTTATGCTTCCCCACTATGCCAAATCACTACTCTTACCATCCCCATCACCCTAGTTCAATATTTCATTTCCCTGTAACCCCTCTACTTTCTTCATCATTTTCACTCTTCTTTATCTTCACCCATTTCATATTTATTTATTTTCACCCTTCCTCATGTAACTTACCTCTCTAGTTTTCATCCCCACCTTTTGAATCCTTCCTCAACATTGTTATATATATTATAAACCCCTTATTCACCATGCACTTGTTACACACCTTCCCCTAAGTACCTCTTCTGGGTCATTTATCCCCTCTTCCTCATCTTCCTCTATTTAATACTTCCCGTATGATCATTTTTCTTTAACAATTCATTCCTCTATAATATATTAATCATCTTTATATGTTCTTCCCGTTCCTCCTTCCTACCACTACCATAGGTAAAAACTACTTTACAAACCCATGGTCAACTAATATTATCTTACATATTCTTCCCCTAACCCCTTACATCATTATACACCTTCATCTACTCATTCATGTGCCAACTACTCCTATTTTGTTTCAATTTTCTATGCCACACCATCTTCCCCACTCACACTTGATTCACCAATTTTCCATATTCATCATTGTCTTATTCCCAACTCCCTACCTATTTTTCCATCATCGTTTCCCATATTATCTCTCTCTTCTCATCTACCACATTCCTCTCCATTTGAACTTTTTACATATTCATAAATGCATATTGGATAAACATCTATATTTTTCTTTTTGTCGTTTTCGCACTACCTTCATTTCCATTCTCTAAACTTTTGTATTCATCTTTTTCCTCCACTAACATCAAAAATAATACTCATTGTTTTTACCACTATCCCTCATCATTTTCTCTCAATAATTTCCTTTAGAATACTCTCCATTTTCTCCCCTCCCATATTTAATTCCATTATAGTCACTATATTGTACCTTTCCATCTATACATCTCTGTGTCATCTCTTCCCCCTCCCATATATTTCTTTATCTTATTAATTTTTTCCATTGTTTTCATTTATCCTTTGTCATCCTCTTTCTCTCTCATTCCCTCACCTCTCCCATTTCACATTCAAATTTTATTTTTCATTGACTAGGCTTATATACTTCATTCTCCCATATCATCTCCATTTAAGTCCCTCAACACATCATCACACTTATTGCCCCATATTTTCCTTTAAATTTTTATCATATAGCATAAATGTTGATTGAATACATCTCCCTCTTAATCCCCCAATGTGGTACACTCACCACATTTCCGTTCTCTTCCTCATCAACTAGACAGTTGTCCCTTGTCTCATCGTAATATTTATCTCATATTTTTTAGAGATATTTCATTTCTTCCGTTCTCACAAAACCTCTATAAGGGGCATAATCATATCAACCCTCAGTCACTATATCCATCTTGTTTTTTTTAGAGGACACCATAACATTCATCATCACTCACCTTATATTCTTGAAAGAAAACGTTTTTCTCTAATTTTTGTTTACAATTATCAAACACAAAGTTTACTTTAAATTTTTTCATTCAAGAAGAAACATTTTAATAACTAATCAGGCCACTAGGCACATCATCTCTTGAAATTGTCAAACCTTGTAAAATCATCCTATCAACTCCTTCACTCAACTTGCTGAAATTTTTCATCAATCAACATTTCCAAAAAACCATCTATATTATGAAATCATCCTATCGATCCCTTCACATAACTTGCTAAAGTGGTCCATTTATCAAAATTTTCTTGAAACCATATATCTTATGAAATCAATCTATCGATTCCTTCAAACAACTTGTTGAAGTTGTTCAACGATAATCATTTCCAAGTTTTTCCCATTTCGATTAGATTTAATACTAAGAGCATCTCTTTCTGTCCATATCTTGTCTACTTTCTTTGAAAGGGCGTTAATATCGCAATACTCTTCTAAAGAGGGGAAAATATTGAAACTCTATATTTCTACCACCATATTAGTTAATTTCTTCATCCCACTTCAAATACCATAAAAATCCCACAAGTGATTAGAATTTAATTTATCAATTATTATCTAATATAACCACATTCTACTCACCAATCACCTCATCCCTACCACATCATTAGCCACATCAACCTTTTACTATCCCCATGTCCCCCAATACCTAATAAAATAGTCCAATTAAGTGTCTATTGTAAAAGATGCTCCACTATTTCACTCACCTTCCATCCATTTTCAAAGATGCTCCACTATTTCACCCACCTTCCCTCCATTTTCAAATATGCTCCACTATTTCACCCACCTTCCCTCCATTGTCAAATATGCTTCACTATTTCACCCACCTTACTTTCATTTTAAAATATGCTTCAGAATTTCACCCACCTTCCCTTCATTTTTCAAAGATGCTTCACTATTCACCACCTACCTTCTCCCCCACTTTCAAACTCATCACTATTCACCTACTTAATTTCTCATTATTCTTAAGAGGAATAAATTACCTTCGTCCATTAATTATACCCCAGGACCCTATAAATACACCCTCTACCCTATAATTTACATAAAAATTGATGATAATAATGGAAATAACTCCATTATGTTATTTTTCTCTATTTAAATCCTTTATACCCAAATCTTACCTCTCCACCTTGTAAAGAAACGTAACACTACTGGATTGTACCATAGAGTGTACTTTGGGGCACCTACATCTAGAGCACACACAAGAAAATTCATTTGGTGGATCGAATCAAGGTACATGGTGAGACTTGGTGTATTCTTATTTCTTCGAGATTTACCTCATTATTTAAATTTCATGACTATACTTTATCACCTTAACAGGGTTAGGGATATTTTTAAGGCAGATGACTTAACCAATACGAATAATTAATCCTTTTTAAATTTTTTGTGTGCATATATTAGATTTAGATATGGAAGATTTATACCACTTTATTTAATTAAAGAGCCCATAATTGTCCCTCTCATTCTCGATGGAAAAAATATAATCCCATTTGTTTTATTAGCATTGGATTGAGTTTTTTATATAATTAAAACATCTTGTAGATAATCCAACTTGAGGTATATAATGTGACACTTAGGGTTTGATAGTGAAACCCATTTCTTGGCCACCAAAGGGAAAAACAAGTTATAGAACCCAATAACAAGTAGGTATAAGATCATACATAAGGCTTTAGACCTAAAAACCATTCTTGGTAGACTTGTATGGTCCTACACTGGGAGGTTTTATAGTGACAACCTTCAGTACAAAGTATCTTCAGTATCTACAATCCCTCATTCTCGAGTAATTATATATAGATATTTGTTATAATGTCCAGTGTAGATAAATACATATCCCTCATTATTTTTTCAATCTTGTAGCATATTGTAATCATTAATTTCAAGTACCAATATGTTATTATGATATTATAGAGAAAATTTTGGAAGTTAATTAATCAAATAGTTCATAGCTTCAAAATTTAGATTCCTTTTATGGTATTTTTCATTCCATAAAATTATTTAAAAGATAATAAAAAATATTAAAAAGGGTGTAAACAATGTTTTGTTTTTATAAGAAATGTATGTTAAAGTGCTTACAATGTTAACTAAATGAGTTAGGAATACCTCAGATCTAATTTTGGATAGAATTGTGAGATTCATGGTAGGAGCATCCTTAGTCACCTACTAAATCTTATTTATCCAAGAACACTAGTCAATTTAAATAACCTAAGATATATACATTTTGGTACACATATTAGAAAGGTCAAATGACCTTTTTTAATTTAATATAATTTGGAAATTTAAAGATAATTTTTTTAACCCAAAGATTGATAATTACCTTATGGAGGAAACTACAGCTGACCCTTCTCGAGTCATGTGAAGATTGGAAGTTTGATGGAAAAAAATGATTATCCTTTCTCATATATTTTTCAAAGTGAAAAAATTGTGGCCTATTATAATACACGTGAAATTTCCAATTGACTGGAGAATGTATGGTCATGCTTTATCCCTTTGGCATGCAAAAATACTAATAGTAAAATTAAGAAAAGTATTTTGATAGGAGTAAAATTTTAAAAATGCATTCTTCCCTACGGGTCCATACAAAAATATATACTTTTATAGGGCTTGGAAGGTGTGAATGCATATTTTCTACTAAGAGTTTTGACTTAAATAGAGGGGTATAAGGAGCGACCACATATTCTCTCCTAAGGTTTATATTTAAGAAAAACATTGAGGTAATAAAGCATGTTTATACTTGTTTCCTACCTTTGTAAAGTGGCTCAAAACTATCCTCTAGCATTGTTTCATACCTTCTATCTAGATACTCTAGTTCATATCTCCAACTCTAATTACACTTTATCAAATTCTAGTGTGTGCTATAAATTAAACTTTAAATATTTACAGTAATGTAGGAATGTTTAAGACTTCCCTTTATTAGTTATAAATTATTCATTTTTATAATAGGTAGATTAAGGATAAAACCTATTTTACTTAATATATTTTTGTGAACCCACTTGTTTTATATAATTTCAAAACTTACATTTCATTCTTCACCCTCATAGTTTCATATATAGTTTTGTTTTTGTATTTATGATAAAATACATTTGTTTTACATTCAAACCTATCCTTTAACAACTATCACCTTTTGTTACGGTTCAAAACCAAAAAAAGAAAATCTTAATGGAAAGGCATCATATTAAATTTTAAGGAAAAAATTAGTGTTTCTTTACAATACTACTTTCATGAATAATGTCAATGCTTCTAATATACCACGAGTGAATTATAGTGCAAACATGACATGAAATAATTCTAATGACTAAAAAGAGGGAATAATATCTTAGATTTACATTCACATCTCATCCCTCTTTTTTCCCTAAATTCAAGAATAAAAACTATGTTGGTACTAAGATCATACTTCATTTTGAAATAGAACAAAAAGTGGATTTTTTCATGATTAAATGTGGAATATCTCTATATAATACTTCTACCATAATGGCAACACCAAAAAATACTAATTAGAATATATCCATACTACCTGGAGTCATTACACCATTTCAATAAAGGATTATGAGTTCATGATGAAACTCAAAAATAATAATATGAAATCTCCATCTTGGAGTTTCTTCAACGATTACAGTACAAAAGGATATCCTATATGAAAAACATTACATGATCTAAATCACTTGAATAAGATTTTTCTACATACTTTTCATCCATCTTGAATACTCTAAAATAAAGTGAGTAGAAAATATCGTTCAAAAATATAAACTTCCCACCATGATATATACTTGAGTTATACTTACTCTTATATATTCAATTTCCATTCTTAGTAAATCTATCAAGCATGTCCTTGTAGATAATGGGTCACGATTGAAGATATGTAACCTATCTTTCCTCTACAATTTTTTTTAATACTGACAACATTTAAAAATAATCTATATAAATTAGAGGTTTTAATATTGTTACACAAAAATATTTAGGTACAAATACATTTGACATAAAAATAGGATCAAAGACACTTCACACATTATTCATGTAATGCATAAAAATATAAAATATAACGTATCACTTAGAAGACCTTGGATTCATGTTACGGAAGTAGTTTCCTCTACATTACATACATGTATCAAGTATATATGAGGGATGTGTTTATACATGTTTGGATAATAAATATACCTATACATTTATATGGTAGTTGAATCAACACATACATTTATACCACAAATGAATATGATAGAAGAACCCTTTATCCCAATGATTATAATAAGCCCAAAACAATAATTAGAAAAGTACAAGTCTATAGAAAATGATACACTGAACAAACACACAATAATAATATTGTATAAGAAGATAAATCAATAGGGAAAAAATAACAACATAAGATGTTTACGATGATATAGATGATGAACTCGATTATGACTGCATTGATGAAGAGTATATAAAGATGAGACTAATAACATTTGGGCTAAGCTAAAATTAACACCAATATGACCCAGGGAATATCAAGATGATTATGATTCTTGTAGTATTTATTCAATTATTTAATTTAGTACTAAACCATAGATTATCCATTAAACCACCTCAGGATAATCCTATAATGGAAGATATGGTTAACAACAAAGTACATCCAACAACTATAGATGGTGTTAACTCAGGATCTATTTTGATAGCCACAATATCAAATCAGCCTTCCATTAATCATACAAAGGAACTATAACTCTTCCAAATCGATACAAATATGGGTTTTAATATAAAGTAAGATAAAAAAATCAGACATACAAACTAATACTTATTTGAAAGTTTGGTCTTCATAATATCATACCAAAATATGTTTCCATTACATAAAAAAACATTAGTACTACACATATCAGATAACCTTACTAATCATATAATAGAGTAGTGATGTGAATTAAAATGAAACATAGTATATAGTATGAGTAATAATAGGAAATTATAAACCACACACCGACTTATATTATTATAAATATAAAACATTATAGGGCATTTTTCAGGTGTACTCGAATTCTCGAGGACATGTCAATAAAATATAAAAGGGGATTATATCATGCATGGGAAAATTATTTGGAGATGGGGCATATGAAATTATGTTCCATATCACTCAGTGGCCTCAAAATGTTCATTTAGGTAAAAACATAGTCTACAAATCTCCACTGTTGGACAATCCAAATATAGGAAAATCAAATAACATAGATCTATTTTAATGTCACTCTCCTCAAATGGGTTAAAATGATTTTGAATTCCATTTATTAAATATCCATTTCTCTCACCTAGGAATGGTCATATGTGTGATAAAATGAAAAAATATGAATCTAGACATAAGGATCATAAAATTAGTCAGACCCAAAGGTTAGATTATTGTTGGAAAAGTGCACATATTTGATGTGTGATAATGTGGGAAAATATTAAAAAATGATAAAATATGAACACACAATGAGAGTAATGTTGCAAGAGCGAGGAACTAGACATGATCCAAAAGATATATTGTATTAGAATGCATCAAAAATAGCTTTGAAAGAGGTGTATAAATATGAAGTGGGGAAGTATAATTGCCACCTAATTTTTTTGAGAAGTGTAACTCCCATATATCCCACTGACACTTAAGAAAGATAAATATATATGTAGGAAAAACCATGTAATATAATAAAAACCTACAATTACACAACCTTAATTTTAGTTTAGGTGGGTAAAACAAATGGGTCTAGGAAAAAAGGTTTGATAAGACACCCACATATAAAGAAAATATCTCATAAGTGAAAAAGGGAGGAAACCCATAGGAATAATTCCTCCCCAAAATAGATAAAAGAGAAGTGAAAATAAAATCTCCCTTAGTAGAAACCCCCCTATAAGAACATAGAGAACCCCCCCAAAAATGGAGAGAGAATGAAGAGAAGAACAAAGGATGAAGTTGCCCCCCAAAAGACGAGGCCTCATGAACCCCCAATATATCCTATAGATGTAGCATACTGCCATTAAAAGGAGAATCAGTGAAGACTATATCCAAATCAGGGAATATAAGATATTGTACCAAAATACAAAGGACTAGTGGAAAATAAAATATGAACATGTGGACCATCCTAGAACTATGATTGTGTTTTCTCCATTATATGATGGATCACCGATGAAATAATCTACATCTTGTAGTTTATCTTGAGTACAAATTAGACTAGAAGTTAAGATTTCATAAGGAAGTGGTACAAAAGTATGCGAGACAAGCGGAAGTGGACCTAAAGATGGATAATAAGGAGGAGATTCATCAACCTCTGATGCATGAATAAGAGAGGTTAAGAATGTCAAGATGTGAGTAATCAACCTCTAAGCACATGACTATGAGAAGAAGGAGGTGAGACCTCATCACTTCTCTGATCATTTTGAATGAAATTTTAATCCTCATCATCAATACTCTTATCCTCAATTTTCTGGGAAGAAGAATCGACATGAGTCTTCCTAGGTGAGTTAAAATTCTCATAACTATCATCAATAACTAGTTAGTATAATTTGACTTGGAAGTGAAGTGTCATGAGTTGATAACTTGAAGGGATCTCTCATCATCTGTATAGGAATGATCATTAGGAATAAAATTTATAGAAGAGATAAACCCTGAGATTAGTGATCTTTTAGTCTCCCCACTACCACTATAGAATCATTGTTTACAATACCATCATAACAACATAGAATCTGGAGTGAAATCAACCTACTTTTCTTGAACCATGGTGTGTGATATGATATACTAGATAGGATATAAGTTTATAATAGAGTGTACAGAAATAACATTATTAAAATGTACCCATCACCTATGTCAATAAAAACTCTTCCAATATACCTTTGTAGAAGTGTGATCACCCATCAAAATAGCTTGTGCATAAATCATGGCTCTAAGGAAGTAAAAAAAATCTATGTGACAAATCCATGTGGTGTGAAAAACTTAATTAAATAACCCATGTGGTAGGATGAGATGAAACTTGCTACAAGTTATTTTCCATTAGCTTTCCCCTTATTCTTGTAGTTGTATCCTTTGTAAAATATTGAATTTGGTGGAACTCTATGTATTTGAATCAGAGAACCATGATATTGTTTCTTCTTTAGAATATGTGTCATGTGATCAATATATTTTTACTGTATACACTTATGTTCATCATCTCTAGGATTCCTATAATAGGACACATTTGAATCTCTATTTATTAGGATTGGATTCATAAGAGGAGGTCATCGGTGATGAGATTTTGGGTCGTTCTTTGTCTCATTGTATCCTATTTATTCTTGTTTCTTATACTTTTTATGGCTTTAAGCATTATATTTTTCCTATCTATCAAAATTAGGGAATACAACTTAGAAGACTTCAGATTACCCATATGTATAAGATCTTATCTTTTTTCCTATTCAAGGAGAAAGTAAACTCATCTGAGGAAGGTAATTATTCATATGGCTCCAAGGGAAAGCCTAGTGATATGGAAAGTAGAAATAAATAAAGTAAATAATTAAGGACCTAACTTAGAAAGAATGTAAATAATCAAATACTCATCCTTTTGTCTATACTTGTATTATTTTAATTGTAAAATAAGTGATTTGAGTTTTGTGAAGAAGTCTTGTATAGTGAAAAAAAAATTCTGGACTCAAACTAATAAGACTCATCCTTCTAACTCATGTAGCCCTCATTGCATCATACTTCCCAAAGAATCCTTCCACTAATGGTCCCAATGTCACTAGAGTGTTCTATAAAATTCTACATAAAAGGGTAAAAATTAAGAGATACATATATAGATACATAATAAATTGTAGGCCTCATCACATTAGTAACACCACTTAACTTTAGCTACATTTGATGTTAGTTCAGTTTCAAGGTACCCATTATGATCCGGTGTAAAACATTGCTCCTTGAAAGAAGATTTGCATTTTCATTTTCCATTCATGATGGTTTAATAGTGTGATAACTGGAACCACATTTTGATCCACAATGCAGATTAAGATATTGTAGAAATTAAATTGGACATAGAATAACCCTTCTAAAATTATCATAGCAATAATCCCCCAAGGTTGGAACTTTAGTAATTTAATCGTGTATAGAATTATTCAAGGCACAAAAAAATGTGTAGGTTGAAAAAGGAAAATAAAATAGCATCATTATAAAGATCTCACAAGGATGTACAAAACTTAAAAGAACATGGTGCATTAAAAGGAGTTAGTAACACAACATTATGCCTCTTAAAGGATTTCTTCTACTTCTAGAATTTTAGTACTTCCTCATGTTCCTTCAATGTTATTTTTCATCCCTTGACCACTTACAAATTTCAATCACTTTATTAAGAACATTGTAATTTTTTATCCTCTCATGAAGTAATCGCCCTCTTGGGTCAGGGATGTGGCCAAGAGCTAATAATCTATGTGAATAGGGGATAATAAGACATAAGAAAAGTGGTGGGTCAGTATTCTCCAAATGTGACCAGGGGCTTGAGAAAAAATGAAATTTCCTGTAGGGAAGTCTTCCTATCATTATTTACCCCCCAACTTGATGTCAACCCACCAAAGAAAGTTAAAAGTATCTATCTTTAGGTTTAAGTCACTTGCATAGACAACTTTGAGTCATAAAATAAATAGCTTATTACCACAACCTTAGGGTTAGTTTTTCATGAATATGATCCCACATGTGCAGTAGATTCTTTTTCATCCATATAAGGTATACTAATAATGTCAAAACCACCTAAAAATATGTACCACAACTATGGATACATGAGTAAATACCACTATATCAGACTTCATGAAAGGGTCCATGAAATAGTATGAATGCCTCCTCCAACACCCTAGAAGGGATATGAATAACAAAAATAAAGTATACAGGTATAATATTTATACTACATAGATGGACAAGTTTTCATCACAAGAACAAGGAAACCATGGGTACGACAACTCAGCTCAATTTATAAGTGTAGCCACATGAATCAGTGCATAATTGCTAGGTGATAATTTTCAAAATAGGTACAATGTATCAAAACCAAACTTGGGAAGGTAAGATGACCAATGAATAGATTCAATAATGAATGTGATCAAAAAATATCTTGTAAAGTGAGAAACGCTCACTATAATTTTCTAAAAAAACCTTTAAAAACTCCAAACTTTGGCATGAGTATGTAATTACCACCCAATATCCTAGAGATGACTACAAAAACCTTAAAATAGATACCTAGATCTATCCTACTTCAAAGCATACTTAAGTCTTACTATCAGATCCTATGGATTTTGGTACATTATCCAGACTCAATGCGTAAAGTCCTGTATCTCTAGATAATGTACAAGAATCAATAATATACATATAAAATCACCTACTTTCTCTCACTATTTTTTTATTTTTCTAAATCATGCTAAATACGCAAGAGATGAGCATACTCATATCTCAAAGGATGTGAAATAACAATCTTGAAAAACTCAAGATTTCTACAAAATAAACACATTAAAACTATGTATTTCCATTACGAAAATGATATATAGATACCACGTGAGAATGTGGGCCACTTTCGAGCACTAATAAAACATGACCGCATAGCAATTAGAGTATTGTTGAAAGAGAGAGTAACTAAATATGAGCCAAAATATAGCTTGTATTACTGAATACATTAGAAACTAGCTTTATAAGAGGTGTAGAAATAGGAAGTGGAGAAGTGTAACCGCCTCCTAAAAAGGTGGAGAAGTGTAACTCCCATCTATTCCTAACTGACACCTAAGCAAGATAAATACATGTGTATGAAAAACCATGCAATGGAATAAAAAATTGTACTAACATTCATAGAAATTTAGGATTTAATAGGTCTAGTCTACTTGTTTAGGGTTTGAAATTGATTACAAACGAGGTTCAAAAGTGGGGTGGAGTGGAATATATCTTGTTTTAGATTTACATCAATGTATGTTTATGTTTACATCCTAATTAGAATTAATATGAAACATACATTATTTTAGTGAATTAATATACTAAAGGATGCAAGGGTTAATAACAAGTGATTATTTTAATTAATTAACTCCCAAAATTAATTACAACAATTAAAATAATACCTTTATACTTGTAAATGGTATGCTGAACAAGATACAAACTTTAAAAAACAAAGGAATAAGTGTACTTAGATGGTTATAGATGATTCTAGAAGGTTATCAAAGGAAACACTACTAGAACATGAAGATATGAACATGATGATGTTTTTTCTAGAGACTGTGATTGGAAATTGACATGTGGCATGACTGTATAAATTTATTAGAAATGTCTTTTCGGTCTTGACCCTTCTATATATTCTTGAACCTACTTGGTTTCTGGATCTGTAACTTCTGTACACTTCTAGTTTGATGAACCTATTTTTCGCTATCAAACCCTAGTTATCACTCATGTTTTGAAGCTCCATGAATAATCTAAACATGATGTCAAACCCTAACCATGGATGGGAAGTTGTATAAAACAAAATTTATCTGAGTTGTGGGCACCCCAGTGCACTGCTGACATTGGCACTACTCATAATAGGCCTCAAACCACATATCATTATCCATGTATCATGTGATATCTGAATGAATGCAACTAGATTTGATGACCACCTTTGGAAATGCTTGAGTTGAGTTGGATCTTGCAAAGATAATTGCGAAAGGGATGTTTGAGTACTTGTAGATGAGAGAGATTATTTTCTTAATGTAATAAAAAGCTTCAAGCCTATATATATTTCTTCCCTAAGTAATATATATGTGCTATTGAGATATTTATGGAGCCTTGAGTGTAAGTGTAGGAAGTAAATGTATCAACGTAGTGCCATTAGATTTCCTGGTTAGTAAATGAGGTAGTGTTTACTTGCTTAAATAGGGTTCTGTAGATGATTTAGTGAAGAAATCCTGACCGAGAGAGATTATAATACCTAATAAAAGATATGAATTTGAAATCAATGTTGGAGGAAATGTTGGTAAAAGAAATTAAAAGTAGTCTAATACTGGTTATACTATCCTGACCAAATTATTCGGCCTTGACCAGGGTAGTAAAACATGCAATCTCAAGTTTGGAAATTGTTACTTGATGTTTGTCTATAGATTTTGTGCATTTTAATATTATAATTTGATGATATGTCAGTGTCCAAGGATAACGGAGCTAAAAATAGACCTTATAATGTTCTAAGCATGAATGGGAAGGTTGTATTTATCTTAGCAGGAGTGCATTGTCAAAAATGACAGTATTAAAGAGTTAATTGTCAAATTTGAGTGTCTATAGTTTGAATTTGATACACCAAAAGAGGAGTAAGGACATGACGAGACCATCCTAATATATGTAGGAATTATTGGCCATAAATTTTCATCCAAAACATGTTAGGAATAGATTGTTAGTTGTGTGAAGTTATTTTGGAACTTTTATGGTTATTAGAAACTTGAATTGGAGTTATTTGTTTCTTATTTGTTTTTGTTTTGGAAATGAATCATTTTTTGGTTTTTTTTGAAAGAGATTATTTTTATTATTTTGGTTATTTTAATGTGTTGTTGTGAAAGAAAGGTGGTTGGTTTTGTAAAAGACAAGACAAAAATTTGTGCATGCAATGTACAATATCAAATAGGTAACTTTTCTATGACATGAAATAAAGAATGTCAAATTACATTGGATGATTTATACAATGATCATATAGGTAAATATATACATTATCATGAGAGGGGAGAAGCTAAACAAACATGTGTGAAGCTAAACAATAAAGAGACATCTATTATAATGATATATGGAAACATTCCTCCTTTATTTTATTATTTTTACAAAGTTACCCCTGAAACGTAATCATATTTGTCTTTTGATTCTAAACTTGTATAGGATAGTATGAAAATGCCCATTAAATATCATGATGTGGTGAATAATTTTCCTAAATACCACCCTTGTATATTAAGTGAGAACTATAGTTCAGATGAGTCAGACAACATGAGTTTGGCACTCACTGATGAAACATATGAACTACTTTGGAAGCTAAAATATAATTCCCTTCATGAAGGTGTCAAGTGATAAAGTTATCCATTCCTAATTGGTGTAGGATTCATGAAGAAACACACACAAAGAACACTAACCTGGTGTTCCTATAAGTTCTATTTAGCATGGATATTATGTTACTTGAAGTACTATTGAACCAATAAGAAGACATAAAAGGAGACGCCACCTAGTTCACCACTCCATGAGGCTGATTCGAATAAAAATTAATTATTAAGAGTTGAGGAGGTAGACATTGAGAGTGCAACTAATGAAAAATTTGGAGAGGATGTTTCACACAATGAAATAATATTGTATCTTACTTAGAGACATGTCAGATCTAAATTGTCTTGCTTTGATAGATTATTTCCACACACACACCTAAACCCATAACCTGAAAATTATTGTGTGACCTTCTTATCCAATTTTTAATGCATGATATAAATTTTATAGTGCACAAAAGGTTACACTCTAGAAAAATCACATTCGAAGGCACACATAACATCCAAAATATAGAGCATGAACATAGAGGAAGAGAACCTAAAGGAAAAAAATGGATGCAAGCAATTCTTGTGACTAAGGAGTGTTATGAAATCACTATCCACCATAATGAGCCAATATCAACCTTGAATTGGGTTTACTTCAAGGTAATTATTTCTCCCCCTCCTAAATACTTATCCTCAATTTTTGTATCAAAGGTAGTAATCATGTTTATAAAAAACATAAGTATAGATTTGAATTTAAATTATTGATTAATTTATCTCAAGAATTTAAAGATGTTCATGCATTCCTTAGAACATAAATTTCTAGGAGATTTCTATTTCCATTGAGTAAAATGTGTTTCAATAAAACAAATTAGGTCCACTCTCCTAACCTTGGTTATATATATATTAGTTTATTTTATGATATCTAGTTTTCTTTCACTCGATTAGTTTGTTATTTCCCTACTTTTGTGGTTTTATATAGTTAGTTGTTGTGTACAATAAAGATGAAATTGATGCATACGATCTTCATCCCTAATTTTTTCCATATTCACTCAACCATAGTACTTGATTTCCCTTGTGTGTAATTTCCCAATCAGTACAATCTAAACCACATGTATGTTGTCTTGTGCCCAAAAATGGTAAAATGTTGTTTTATTATAAGAATTTTTAAATTACACATGATTTGATAAGCCTTAGGATGAATACAATTAATTTTTCTCAACTATTCTTCACTTCCAAATTAAGTGCTCCTTATGATGAATATAGTTAATTGTGTTCAACTATTCTTCACTTTAAAATTAAGTGTTAAATATTTATTTGTTAGTTATGTTACAAATATAATGGTTTTTATGATAAATGAGAGTCACTTTCACTTTATCAATGTAAGAATTGTTCTTTGGGTGTATGTGAAAGAACAAGAGGAAATAATTTCACTTAGCTTACCTAACACATCCTTTGATGTAGTTAACTTAGTTCCTAATCTACACAAAAAAGAAGAAAAAAGAAAATACTCATGTTAAAGTGTTTCCAAAGATTTCTCTGTATAGGGGTAATTATGGTAATCTCCATCAGGGTTATGGACGATTGATAGTGGAGTAAGGACACAAGTGGAACAAAAGGTATCTCTATTGGGGTTGATATAGATGCATGGCTAGAATTAGAGTAATTATTCAATATTCACCTTCCATCTATCTCCATCAAAATATAAAATATATAAAAATAGAATAAACCCTATCAACAACTAAGCTAAGTGAACAATCTGTGTGCCACATTAGAAAAATACTAAAAGAAAGGTAATTGAAATTTATGCACACACACTTCAGATCTTAGTGTGTTGCATGGTAACACTGATGCCATTTATTTTTTCTTAGTGTAAATATTTTTGAGCATGCTCATTTTTGTTTGTTTTAAAAGGAACAAGAGATTTTAGCTTATAACCATTTCACAATTCTATAAAATGGTTAGGAGAAATTTCCAAAAGATTTACCATTTTTTGTGTCTACACAACACACCCTAATTTACCTTTAGGAAATTATGGAACCTCTAGCATTTCCTTGAATGACCTAATTTATTACCTATTAGAACATATTTTCATACCCTTTGTAGTTCACCTTGTTCTTTCCTAAGGACAATTAACATGTTTTTATCCCCTTTACTATGAAATTTTTATTATTTGAGTGCATGTAAAATCTCTTGACTCTCCATTTTGAGTATATAGGTGATATCCATTTGCACATGACATCCAAGATCCCTATAGTAGTATATCATAACATTCCCTTCATCTGCACATTATTGCATAAAATTTTAACTTCCTCCATAGTCTTCTTAAGTATTGTGTGGTATTTTAATTTATCCATGACCTACAAAAAACTATTGGTGTGTGTGACTTTCCTAGTCATCACTTGGTGCCTTGTCCACCTCACATGGTGAGTCATCTCGCTTAGCAAGATCATAGGTATTAGGAGTTATATGACAGATGCAAGATTCTGTCATAATAATTTTTCATTGTCATGTGTGTCAGTGGTGTCATAGGAGTTACATTTCATTTTTGAATCATAACTCCTCTTTCCCTCATGGAGGGATTTATTTTCACAGGTACATGAGTAACACAAAAATCCCATGTGTAGCCTCTTATTTAGATCCATTAGAATGACTAGACTTGTTTAATTTCCATAGCATAATCTTTCCTTGTTCAATTTTACAGTTGTTAATTACTTAGAGCTTGCTCAATTCACTTTTGGAATGCAACATCTGTCTGATGTGCATGTGGATTCTAGTATTGATCCTTGCACAAAATAATCTCACATGGTTTCAGAGATGCAATTCAGTAAGTATGCTACTTGCATTTTATATACATTTCTAATTGAATCCTAGTTTGGATTCATTTATTATCGCTTAATGCACAACTTTTAGATCATGTTTGTTGAATCGTGTTATACTATGGATTAACAATTTCTATTTTTTTGAGTTTGTGCTATGTCTGTGGTGTTTTTTTGTGTGCATACAGTTTGAGGGGTTTTCCACTATAAACTTTAGTCTAGGTGCAGTCTATACTTTGGAGTGGAATAACTTCTAGTTGGATGTAACTTCTGTATTTTCTGTTTTATCATTTGATTTTTGATTAAATAATAGAAATATGTTCTTGAAAATTTATGTCTTGAATTGTCCCTCTGCCTCCCTCCTTGTTGGTACCCTGCATTTTCAACCTTACTTCACCTTATTCCTCTCCACATCTTAGTTCTCGACCAAGCTATGTGTCTAGCTTGGCAAGATACTTGTAGATCTCACTAAGCTAAACTCAGTTTCCTTGAGCTTCCTTGAGCTAGTTGACCCTCAATCGGGTTGGCTTCCTTAGTGATTTGTGCTTTGACCCCTATTGCATTTATTCAGAGTCTGTTTTAACATGGTCAAATGTATCATTGGATGAGCTAGGCCATTTAGATGGTTCTATCATGACTATTCCTTGCTCATGGCTTGGTTCCCTATGGAGCATTTTAATATTCTTCCCATCTTAGCATATGTGTCTTTTTAGCTTAGCCATGCCTTACTTGTTCTCAGATCGTGGCTGGCCATGCCTTAAAACTGCTCACCCAAGTTGGCTACATCCTGAATTTCATCCAGACTATCTTCAAGATTTCCATTACTAGCTCGGCCAAGATCCCTTCCATGCACGTTGTGGTCATGCGTTGTGGTTTGGTCTCGATGCACCCATTCTAAAATCCCCTGTCATCATCATTAACCACTGTGTCATGCCCTACTTTTCTCACGTGGAGCCTTCTACATTGACTCCTACATTCACTGGTCGGATCTAAAGCTCATGCTCATTCTTGGCATGCAGTTCTGTTCAACTCTACATTCTCAACTGTTGCCCCTTGTTTGTTGCATGCACCATTATAAACGACACTACCACTCCTACATACTGCTTGGTTATCCCACCTGGTCTTTAGCCTACCATCAACCTATCTCGAAACTATTGGATTGTTCAATCTGAGCCTCCATCGAGCATGCCACCTTTCTTCCATGTTGCTTATCCACCTTTGTCTTTACCAATAATTTGAACTTAGCTCTTATTTGAGCCTTTTTAAAATTACAATCCCTTGAATTTTTCAAGGTAATAGTTTGTAATTATAATTAAGGTCTTAAGCTATATGGTTTTAAATAACATATGCTAAGTTTAATAAATTAGGATCTAGATATTTAATTAGGTGGTTATCTAATTTATTTAGGTGTTTTAAATTCTAATTTAGGAATGACTTAATTAGTTTAGAAGTAGGTCACTTTTAAATTAATTAGGAGATTAGTTTAATCATTTATCATTAATGTTTTATTCACATTTTTAGCCATTTCAAATCATTTTAAATAATTAAATTAATTGGTGAAATTACAAGTGTGTAAACTAGTGTTACTTAGATGTTTTTTGGTGCTCACAGTTTTTGTTGGAGGTGTGTAGTACTTTTTGGAAACCTCCTTTGTTTTCCAAATGGGAGCTTTCCTTGTGTTCTTAGAGAATCCTTTTGACTCAGTTTTGAGTCAATTTTTTGCAATGTAATCAATCATATTATTGCTTGCTAGACTTAGTGAGTGTGTTTTCCACCATAGTCTTGTGGAAAGGGATATTCTTTTATGCAATGTTAGACATCTATTTATCACATAGAACTGGTTTTCCCTCCCCTTCTCGTCACTTTTTGCATCGTTTTGTGCTTTCTTTTGGTGTTGAATTGTTGTGATTGCACTAAAACTTGAATTATGGCCTCCAACGACTTACACGTTATTATTTACACCTGATTGTAAGATGAGTGGACCAATTTTTTGAAGACGTACATTCACATCTTATTGTAATCAAAACACTAAAATATAAAGTGCCACAAATCAAGGGGGTGAAAATATTATTTTTGGGTGGTCTGTGTTCTTAATTTCTACTTTCTGCATTCCTATCTTACTCTTTCCTCATGATGGATGTTATTTCATTTTATTTTTCTCAGACTCATGTTCAAATTTATTTGAATTGATATCTAAAATGCTTATGTTTTTAAATGATAAATGGTTATTTTGCATAGCAATATGGGGGTGGAAAAAGAACCAACACTTGATGATGAGCCCATGAAAAATTTAGGTTGTCTGAATGGATGTGATGAAGCCTTGGGTATTCTTTGTATGTCCATTACTCCCATGACATGCTCTTCCAACATTGAGTCATTCCACAATCACTTGATGGAGCATTGGAAAAATATTGATGATTATGTTCAGAAAACAAGATGGCATGAGAGAGTACATGAGATGGAACAACTAACTTCTAGTATTAACTCCTAGTGAATTTTTGAAAACCTACGTGATCCTTATTCTCAAATGTTTTTCCACACTAGATTAGGTCATTTCTGAAAGGATATATGCAGTTGAGGAAGACAATATGTCCGAGTTAATATTGTTGATTTTTTCTAGGCTTAGGTCCTGGAATACTCAATTTTCATTTATCTACCTTCCATGCCATGAAATACAGCTCTATGGAGCTACATGGAAAATTCCCTCTTTTGACATAGTTTTTTGTATCCTAACTCATTCAAGAATATGAATAACTTTATTCAAATAGGATCACTAAAATCCATGTCACATGTCATTTTTTCAAGTATATGGTAAGGGCAAGGATAAGAAATAAGAAAATAAGAAAGAGAAAAAGGAATAACCTATGAATGAAACTAAGACCATACCAAACGAGCAAATCCAAATCTAACATTAACGCTTGTACTTTTGTGCCAAAAGTGAAGAAGGAAAAGCGTAAGTGTTTTTATTAAAAGAATGACTGGGCATGAGAAGCATAAATGTATTAGAAAACAAATCAGATCACCTAGCTCATTTACTTGATAAGAATTTGTTTTTAGAGTGTCCTGTAAGTCTATCATATAGAATGTTCTGAAGTCTAAGTATTCCAAAATAAAATGAGTCTAAATATTAGAAGAGGAAAGGAAAGGCCTTTGTAGAAATAGAGTTGTTTCCTTCAGTTGATGTGGATCACTGATTCTGGTGCCTCACACCACATCACCCCTGATCATGTTGAGTTCTCTAACATCGAGCCATGTGGCATATCCCAAACCATGTTAGTTGATGATACTATTCAGTTTTGGTTTCCTGTAGTGGATTGGTAGAGATGGATGGTGGATCAGTTTAACCATGTGTTAAGTGTACCCTAATCTCTTTATTAATTTCATATACAGTTTACCATATCACTAATCTTGATGAAGGAATATCAGTGGAATTTAATCCTAACTTGGTGATTATACATGAGTGTAGACACCAAAATTGGGTCACACTCCCCTTGTTCCCTTTTCAAATAGCCAACTCAAACATATTCACCTAACCATGAGCCTTTTACCCCACATTAATATTAGTTTAATTTATTTATAATTAAAGTAATACTCATCCTCATAATATTCATTATTTAATTACCCTAATTAAAACTAATTTCCACCTCACGTAGACACCTCACCTCACCACCTCACCTAGAAACCTCATCACAAACCTATTCTTAGCATGTTTCTCTTTTACTAGGACTCAATATTCACTCACCATAACTAACTAAGACTTAGTCCTACCCACCTTAATGAACTAAGACTTAGTGCAACCCTAAAATCACATGCCTATTCTCCCTCTAACCACATTCCCACTCAATAAAATGTAACATTCCATTTTGATCTACGAGAATAGACAGAGCTATCCCAAAATATTGCCAAGATCAAACATTTTTAGTAAACCTAGGATTTCCTGCCTTAACCGAAACTGGTCAACCCTAAACCGATGCCGGTCACCCTAAACTGTCTTCAGTTACCATATATTCATTTTTGGTAACCTTATTTGAGAGGTTGGCCACAATCTTGAGTTTTGGAATGAAGGATATCTGCTTGCAAGAAAGAACCAAAGCCCTTTCGCACATCTAGAAAACCATAGCGAACACCAAGACTAATTCCGACGGTATTTGCATTCACGGTAGCATTCTGGGAAGCAGCTTTTGTAATAGTGAGCACCATTCTAGAGATCAAACTTCATCAACATCTTCAACCACCTCTCCACCACTACAAGCATTTAGAACCCTTCTAAACTCCAAGTAAGTTGGTTTCTCCTATGTCACTTGTAGTTGTATTCTCTATTTGCCTTCATCCATTCATTATTCTTACATAGATCTATCCTTCAAGCTTTCTCTCTATCAACCACCCACTTACACCCAACATAAAATTCACAAAACGTATCCCAAAATTGACTCCCTCACGTAGACCTCACAAAACACCCTCCAAACTCTTTTTACCATCATAGAGAGGACCCAAAATTTTTTCTACAACATCTTCCAGCTTCCCCACAGTCATCGACACCGGTTAATTCCTAACCATGATCGGTATGCCTTATACCAACATAGGTCTCCTTGATCGATATCAACCATTGTGACTGTCAACCCAACCTAACAACTCAAACATTAGCCTACCCCAAACCTCACTCAAAAACCTTACCACACCTATCTTGGACTTGTCACCTCACCCTCCCCCACAAAGACCTTTCCAACTCTCTATTTCGAGACAAAGGAGATCCCAAACAACCCCACCTGACTCCCTTCTACTTTCCACAATGACTGATATCGGTCACCCTAAACCGGTATCGGCCATACCTAAACCAACATCGATCACCCTGACTAGACATTGGTCTTTGTGTCTGATAAAACTACTTTAGACTAACAACCAGCCTACCCCACCTAAAATAACCAAAACACCTTACCCAAATTTACCAAGACCCTATCTGTGCCCCATATTCCACCTGCAATTACCCACAACCCAACCTGAAACCTTTACCTACACAACACCTTAGTATTTAATCGGATTGACGTTGATAGTAATCTGAGGCACCCAAATCAGAATGCTAGCACTAGATTATTTTATTTACATGTTTAAGTTATTTTATATTGATTTATAAACAATGGATTGATGGCCTTCTAAGAAGTATCACACTTCCCAGATCTAGCATACACTAGGTAGTCCTCTATCATATACTATTTAACTCTCTTTTGTGGTCTTGTTTTGTATTTAAGGTAGTTCCTCCTAGCCAAAAGGAAGCTCTCACAGTCAACATTAGATCAAGAAGTCAGAACATGTGTAATGACCTTTAAACTGATCATCAAAACATGTATTCCTCCTTGGCCCATACCCTTATCTATTTCATCGAATGCATAAAGAAAATGGTGAAACACATGTTCAATAATCCCTCATATTAAATACTTCATATAAACCTCTCTGATAGAGACTTATTCTCTGTAGGATACTCCCAATATCTTTTTCTTTGGCAACATCGGGCACTCCAATTTTAAAAAAAACCAAGATATAGCAAAATGGCGCCAAAGCTTTATCTTCTCACCTTTGTGCGGTTCTTCAATGATGGTATCTGCTACTGTATCCTACCAGACATTGTAAATTTCCCCCTGTTAACACATATTCTTGGCAATGTGCACCCACATGGTGTTCACTTGCTCAAATACAAGCATCTCTCCTGATCATTCATACTTTGTGAGTAGTTCAGTGTGTGACCTCCTGCACAACATGGTACTTCTTTAGCTTGCCCAACATTTCCATTCCTCACGGACCACTAATTTTGAGTACACCTAGCATCCTTGAGGGTGGCCAAAATAGCTTATTTTTTATTCATAAGTCACTAGATAATATCTGTCCCTATTCCTTCAAACCTATCAATACTCGTAATTAAGGGTGCATTTTGCTTTTATCCTCATCTGCCGCCCAAAAAAATTAAAGAAGTCCTCATGGACTCTACTCATTAATTCCCATTGATATAGTTTCTCAGGTTTTCCAAAGTAAGATAGTTCATATAGTTGTAAGACCCCTACCTTATATTCAAAAACTATCTCTCCAACATCATCATAGACATTCATGTCATCGGCTATATTGTGCTCAAATGATATATATATCTTTCTGCTTAATTAGGGTGTCCAACTCTTCCTTATTGTCAGTTGTGCAAGTGATTGTAGTCAATTACCTTGCTCATGCAGACATTGAGAATTCCAGGCATGTACCCATGCTTACGTCCTTTGGGTAATGCATTTTTGGAAACTTTATTTCTGTAGCATCCTTGATATCCACCTCGGTTTAATTACCTTCTTCTTCACCCTTTGTTCCTCACTCCAAGTGCTCTCCTTGGTGCCATAGTAAGACAAGGTTGAACCTTTTTACTTCTGTCAAGCATTAACTCCCGTGCCTTAGCTTGAAATCATGCTCCCTAGCTTGAAATTGCCTGCCCTAGCTTGTTCTCAAACTTTGGCACTCTATTTCTCCTCTCTGTACACCTCTATCTTACACAAGGATTCAAACCCTTCTCATCAATGGGGACATTAAGCCAATTTCGTGCATAAGGATATACTCTTTACACCTAGTTTCACATCTCTCTACACGTAAACGTGTCTTTCTCGGCTCGGTCACAATTAATTCGTTCAAATACTCGTGATCGCAAAGGTAAAAGTGAACCCACATCACATCTTTATATAGATTTGGAAAAATTTATCACATTTATTTCTCCCTCACCTACCACCGATCCTCTTAGTAATCTGACCATTTACTAAATTTCCATTTGCGATACACCTGCACGTGAAAACTATAACCTTCTGGTGCGTCTTTCTACCTTAGTGGCTATAACACCTCATCCTTTCACACGCATTCCATGCACCGAAGTACCTTACCAATGTGCCTTCCTCTAAGTATCCTTAAGCTATGGCCGCAACTTACCTAGCGTTACACTGTGCATTCATTTTTTCCAAGTATGGTCTTCTACGAGGAGTAATTTTCAATTTCTAGTAATCACCTTTCCATACTATTTACACTTCTCTAATCAAGATAATACCAACCTACACAAGTATTTGAACTTATGCATACCTATCTTTGATTGACAACCAACCCACACTAAGGGTATGTGCAGTCCTCTGTGCATAACAAACTCTTCATTGGATTGCAATTGGAACTTAAATCTGTCTAGTCATCACCTAAAAGAGAATGACCAGCCCCTCCCAAAACATAACCTGAAACCTCACCTTTTAGAATTTACTTCTTCTTAGGAAGCCTTCCCAACCAAAAAATCTGTTCTAAATTCACAAGTCATTCTTTAAATAACATAAGCTAAACACACTAAATTCACTTGTAGGATTACATGTTTTTCTTAGCTTTGTGCTTGACTTGCGTTTTGAGGTGTGAGGTCGTATTCTCCATTATTCTTTCCTTTCACACTCCATAATCATAGTTGGTGTATTCTAGTTGTTTCTGAGTATGTCTCAGGACTCATTTCTTACCATATTCCAAACTTCTCGATTGGTATCTCATTCAACCTTAATTCACAAAAATCCAAAATTTTTCTTCATTTCTAGTACAAATTTCATTCGTGGTGACATCAGTTTACACCTAACCACTCATCGGTTTACCTAACCGGTTTTGGTTCCTTGTTCTTTTGGTTAGTTTACCCAAAGGAACTTATCTCATCTTCTTCTTCTGTTTAGAGTCTTATGTGTCATTGTAATCTTTGTAATCTGATAACAATCATCAAATCTAACTTTAAATCTAGCCTCATCAGCATCTACCTCATTTGCCCTATTATTCTATCTTATAGTAACCGATATCAGTTCTTATAATTTCATCACCAGTAACCCTTGACCGCCATTGATAACCCCTTAACCATCATCGGTTAGTTCAACTAGCGTCGGTCATCTATTTTGATTTTAGTCAAAAAATTACCAACTTTCCCTGACAAAATATGTTTTAGATCTCTGTTATTCCCTATGTCATTTACAGAGTATATTCACCTGACATATGCTAATTGACATGGTGTTGACTCACATTCAAACTAACGCTCTTGTATTTCATGCCAGCCGTCAGCCTCTCCCACCTAGTCCATCAATTCCATCCATCCTGTCACCTATGGATCTGACTCAGCTTATCCCCATTGCTACCAGTGATGAGGAGTTTGCAAGACTCCTTGAACCAGAATATTACTACCCTCCAGTACTACCTTGCTCATTCTTCCACTTGAGATTCCTCAGGACATTTAATATACGACATGCCCGTATCTATCCCTCCTGCTCTCGCCCCCACCTCTTTGCGTGGCTAGCACTAGCTCGGCACTACCATCATCCACTTTACCACCTATGGTGTCTCAACTAGATCCCACAACCTCTATAACTGTAGCGTCTACGTCATCTATCGCACTTGTGACATCAATTGTCCCTCCAATAACCACTTTAAGTATAGCCCCATCTGCACCCACTACCTCACATATACCTATTGCATCACAACCACCTCTAGTGTCGAAAACTTACACCCCTTTCTAGAACCTCATCCTTTCTATCCCATAGTCCTTACCCCCAATCACCACTAGAGTTGTTACGACTACCCCACCCACTTACACATACTACCAACAACCCCCGACCTCATCTATTGCTTATTCTGGCTATGTGCCACCTACATCTATTCCTCCTGTGTAGTTCTCATACTCAGTACCACCATACACTAGCATACCACCCACCTCATACATTCAACATCAACCCCCTTTTTCTACAGGGGCACCCATTCATCACAACCTACTAACAACCTCATTAAAATGATGATGGAAAAGATGTAGACCTTAGAAACATCTGTTTCTGGCTCCCGTAATTATTTAACTTATGATGAAATCTGTAAGGAGCCTATCCATCCATCTATTCCCATTCACCCCTACCCTGTGCATTGGAAATGCCTAAATTCAATCACTTCAATAGTAAATAAGACCCGCAGCAACACTTGTGGTCATTCAAACATGGGTGCTACCTAATCACCCACGATGACGCTTTTCTCCTACAAACTTTCCCAATGTCCTTGATAGGACCAGCATTGGATTGGTATAGTGGACTACCTCGACATTCCATTTATTCCTTTAATCAAGTAGCCCAAGATTTCTTAGACCATTTTTCAATCAATGTTACCAAGAAAGTCACCATGACTAATCTCTATTCAAACCTGACAGTATGAAGATGAATCTATCACAAATTTCATTTCCCACTGGCAGAGTCTTATTAACCAATTGAAATTCCAGCTACCTCAGACTGAACTTATTGAGTTTTTCACTAGAGCTTGTGCTAGACACATCTCACCAACTCTACAAGTACAAACCTTCTGAACCTTTGATGAAGCATTCACCATGGCACGAAAGCTTGAAATTTGTGCCATTGAAGAAAATAAAATCCAATTACGAAACAAGAATGCCCCTGTTCAAATCAAATGAATCTTCTTCATCTTCAAAACCCCAAAGTAACTATTCAAATCCCAAAGGATCTACCAACGTGGTAGTCCTCAAGGCAAGGACCACCTCATCCTTCTAATCAAGCCCAACCTTCTTCCAATATTTCTCCCATCCAGGCCTTTCAACTCTGGTGGGAGCAAGGGGAAGTACACTTTGATTGGAGAGCCCTATTCTTCAGTCTTAGGAAAATATTCTTAAATATGGAGCCATTACAATTCCTCCCATAAAAACCTCATACAAGTTTTGATCTTTCTCATCCTATGCCTGTATGGTATAAATAACACAACTACTGTAATTACCATTGCGTTAAAGGCCATAGCAGACGGTAACTGCATAAATTTTAAGAACATTGTCCAAGAGATGATAGATAATGGAGACCTTGTTGTGGACAACCTAAACATGCTCAGTAAATCAAAATTTTCACATCTTTAAAAATTCTTTCCCTAATCATAAACCATCATCTAATCAAAATAGTGAACCTTCATCCAGTGACAACAATGTCCATGAAGTCCACACAGTTTTTGATATCATACCAACCATTCCTCAAATACCACTTATTTCATCTATTGAGGAAATTTTGGCACGAGCCCCTCTACCCATAGAGGAGCATACCCCTTTTACTCTTTCACCCACAAAGGAGTCCCCTTCATCTCCCCCTTCTCTCATGGAGGAACCCACACCTCCTACCGATACCATTTCACTTTCTACCTCACAACATACCAAACAGTCAACACTTTTTATTCTCCCATCCACAGGAGAATCATCATCACCTTCTTCTCCACTAAGGGAGAGGTCTACATCACCACACCTATTATCTCTCCTACCCATGGGAGACCCGTCAGACATGCCTCTACTTATTGGGGGTAGTTCCCCCTCAACATCCCAGAACCCCATTGACATGATCTCAGCTCTTTTACCTATAGATTCTGAGGCTAGCCAATTCCCTATCTCACAGACATATTTCATACAAGGATTTCCACCAAACCAACTCCATCTTCTTCTTCAACAATACCATTTTCACAAGTTGGACAATCACTTGGATTACGTTGATAATTCCATGCTCTGGGGCAAGTCTTTGGCTCCCCTTTTCGACTCAAATGCAAATGTTTCCTGAAGATACTTCCACGATCTACCCAAAGATATTTTTAAAAACCAAATCAACACTAACCATGCCTATTGAAACAAACTTCTTCTTCATCATCTCTACCTACATCCAAACATTTACCCACAACCAAAACCATTTCAAAACTTCAAAGCCTACCCACACCTATCTCTTCACCCATAGCTAGACCCATCACTACCTTGGGTGTCATGCCGACATCAAGCCTTACTCACCCACCTATCAAATTGGACTTAACAACACCATTTCAAACCCACACCAACATTATCCCTCTACCTAAAAAGAAAACCCAACCTTCTAGGCCACATACACTGGTCTCACCTACCACACCTTTTCACCTTCCCCCTTTTCCATCCATCCTAGGGCCCCATCCATCTACCCTGATAAAACAGTCTCCTACCACAAGGCCATTCAAAAGCTAAACAACCTACTACTACATCACAAGCCTTGTTACACCTCATTCACCCAAAAACCAAACACCCTCACCCTCACCTATGCACTTCTTCCCACCTATACCTCCGACCAGTTACTATAACCCCAAGCTTGCCTATACGACTTTAACCCATGTTGTCTACCCAACCCCTACCAACCTCCGCCACCATAACTTAGTTTCCCCCATGGGTAACCTATCCTCTTCCATTATCTCCTTTCCCTTATACATCCCATACTCCTATGTCACCTTTACCCAAGAAGGTGCAACCCAAAAAATATAAGAATCCACTACCTTCTAATAAGGTAGTCAAACCAATAAAATATTCCATTGTTAGCTCTTCTACCATGCCTTTACCAAAACAGATGCCATCAAAACCTAAGACAACACCACCTATAAAACCAGTGGGCCAACCCATTCCTCCTGCTATAAATTCTCTTCCCTCACAATCATCCGCACCTCTACCCAAACCCACACTCACTTCTCATTGCGATCTGTTAGTAGGGTCCTACACTAAAATTTTAACTAATCTATTAGAGACTTCCATCATCACATTACCACCACATCGACCTTACGATCTTCTCAAACCCAAACCAAAAGGGTTTGATGAAACCAAAATTTTTGCCAATCATCGTGTGTCAAGACATGATGTAAAAAATTGTAAGGCTCTAAAAACCGTTCTTCTCCAACTTTGTCCTCTTGAACAAAACTTCAAAGATGATGACCTTCTTGATGAAGACCATGTTCTACCTTCACCTATCACCACACATCATCATCCTTTACCCATTCAAAGATCAATATCTCCACCCCCACAACCATTTTTCCCACCTCCAAAATTTGAGATCAACATGGTCTGTATTAGAGAGTTGGCCAAATCACCACCCAAATGTCAGTGTGCACCCATACTCATTTCACAAGGATCTTATCCAATGCTATATTTTTTCCCCTCATGTCCTTATACCTTTCATGACACACCTTCTCTATCCACCTCCCCTCAGATTAACATGGTTCATGTTACCACCCATGCTCAAAAAGACAAGGGAAAAGAAAAATAAAATAGCCCATCAACCAACCATGTGCCCAATATACCATCTGCACCCACACCCAAAATCACCATCCACGGACCTACATACCCTATCTCTTATGGGGGTCACCCATTGCACGCAATGATAAAAAAATTACATCAGTCTCCTTTAAAGATGTCTTTGTATGATCTTGTTTCAAAATTAAGAATCCCACTGACAAGCCCTTATCAAGGTTTTACAATCCATTGAAGTTCTACCCAATGACCCCACACTAGTGGCCTCAATTATTACCCCTCACCACGTAGCCTCACTAACCAAATCATCTCCTTCTTTTACCCCCCATGCCCACTCCTCAAGTCTTCACCCTCAACTTCTCTAATGAGGAGATTATACCTCTCCAGTCAGATGACCTTGATCTCTGCCCTATTCATTTCTGTCTATATCGATAACATACGCATACGACACGATCATGATCGATGGTGGTGCTAGCATTAACATCATCTCCTCCCATGCATACAATCAAATGTGTATCCCTTCTAATTGTATGCATAATAACCCCGTTATGATATGTGCTCCTTTAATGACTCCATTACCTCCACCCTTGGCACCATTATCCTTCACATTCGTGTAGGCCCTTGCACTATCCCAAAAACTATTCTATGTCTTAGAAGGGGAGTTCTAGTATAACCTATTGGTTCAGTAGACCCTAGATTCATGTGTCATGGGTTGTGTCCCTTCAACTTTACACCATTGTGTAAAATTTGAGCATGAAGGACATAATTATACCATCCCCTTTCGACCCTGTTGCCATTCAAAACTTGTAACATGTTATACCAGCCCAATGATGTACTTGTACCATGTCAAGGCATCTGCCACTACCCCCACTTCTCCTTCACCCATGACCCCATCCACCAATGATGCCGCCACCTCTCCCACATCTAACTCTTGTTGTTCCTACTGCCTAGCTGCAGCCTATACAGTGGACTCATCTGCTTCCCAACCAACCGACTACCCCTCTTGCCTAAGCATCCTAGTGAGTCATCTATCCCCACCACCCACATATCAACTACTAATCCCTTAGAAGGTGTTTTTGTAATGCCTCACTCTGGAGAGTACCACCTATACAATATCAACACATTCCTCACTCTACAAGAGTATGGGAACCTACGCCAACACCCTAGTTATGACTACCACGTAGGCGAGGTTTTTCCTTATGGTCCTCCCCACCTTCACACTAATCTAATGTATGGGGGACTTGATATTGCCACTTATTCACCCAAACCTCCATCCCAAACATGACCATTTTCATATGACCTCCAATCCCTTACTAACCACCACTTGCACCCACACTTTCCTTCACCATTGCATGGAAAGGCTTTTGGCTTCAGTTTTTACGAAACAAGGCTGCCATACTGTCATTTCATGTACCACCCATAAACAAAATGATCATAGTGGCATTGGCTTTTCCACATCACCTTCCAAGAAGGCCCAGTGTCAACCTCATTGAGGAAGACAAACCTTCTCCACCCCATTCACCAACGTCACCATCTTCACCCACGGAGTCCATAGATCCTTTGAATCTATTCCTCCTAACTTTTTTTTTTCATAAACATGATTTCCCTGGGACCTTTAACATATCAACATGATGGTGAGACTCCTCTTCCCTTCCCTTCATGTATCCTTACATGATCGATGACGATACACCTTCTATTAACATCATTCAATGTCAGGACGATGAGTCTATCCTCACCTATATGGGTGCAGGAAGATTCTTATATTTACTGGGTCGTTACCCTCTGAGATGCAAACCATGTTGAACGAATCGGACTATCAAAATCAACATTAATACTTAGGAATGATGTTCCACACATTCTAAAGATAGGTCAGTCTTTAGATGTTGCTAAATAGGAAGCTTTTACCCTCTTTCCTCTGGGACCATATCAACACTTTTGCTTGGTCCTATACCGATATCCCCGGTATTGACCTAAAAATCATGGTCCACAATATCGTAACCATTCCTAATGCCAAACCCATAAAACAAAAGCTATGGAAAATGCATCCTCACATTACTCTTCTAGTCAAAGAAGAACTTCAACACCTTCTCTCAGTTTCCTTCATCCTACCCATTGACTATCCCCAATGGATTTCTAACATCGTTCTTGTCACAAAAAGCAACAGGGGGACTCCACATTTACATGGAATTTCCGTGACCTCAACCTAGCTTGTCCCAAACATGATTTTCCCCTACCAGGCATTGACCAACTAGTTGATCTCAACTGTTGGCCATGAAATTCTATCACTCATGGACAGTTTCTCAGGTTATAATCAAATATTACTCACTCTAGAAGATCAACACAAAACTTCCTTCATCACTCCTTGGGGGACCTTCTGCTATCGAGTCATGCATTTTGGCCTTAAAAATGATCGGTGCTACATATCACTGAGCCATGACTTATATCTTCCATGACATCATGCATCACATATTGGAAGATTACGTAGATGACCTTCTTGCCAAATCCAAACATCATGACGAACACTTTAACAGTCCTTAAGGTCATCTTTGACCGCCTCATCTAGTATTGTGTTCGTCTTCAACCTAAGAAGTGTGTCTTTGTGGTACTTTTAGGAAAACTCCTTGGTTTCATTATTTCTTTGCGTGGCATAGAAGTAGATACTACTAAAGTGAAGGCTATTCTTTAAATGCCTCCACCTACTAATCTCCGTCAACTTCAAAGCTTGCAAGGTAAGTTGTAATCTATTCATCATGTTTTATCTCATAACTTTCTGATCTCTATGTCAACCATTTCATCATCTCCTCAAGAAGGATGTCTAATTCAAATGGGATGATGAATGCCATACAAATCCTTTGACACCTTAAAACAATACCTTCTTCAACCACCAGTGCTCATTCTTCCTAAGGATGACCAACCCTTTTTACCTATACATTTCCGCCACTGACCATTCCTTAGGTGCCAATGCTCACTCATTGCGATGAGAACAACATAGAGAGAAAGTGGTTTATTACATAATTCATACCCTTTTAGACTATGAAACTAGATACACCCATGCTAAAAAACTCTTCTTAGCCTTAGTTTTTGTCACCACCAAGATTCGTCATTACCTGCTCAACCACAAAACCTTATTCATCACCAACACTAACCCTCTACATTACATGTATGCCAAACCCTACAAACATCAACATGTGCTACATTTTGGCTCATGCTTCTTTCCGACCTTGACCTTGAATTCATCCATCAAAATTCTATCAAAGGCCAAACCATCTCTGACCAACTAGCAGATGTGCACCTCTTTCCAGAAATCAACCCTCTAACTTCGATTTCCCAGATGAATCCATTGCTACCCTCTCCTTGGATGATACCACTTACCAAATGACCCTCTTCTTTAATGGTTCCAAATGTCATCGTGGGGGTGGTGCTTGGTGTTATCCTCATTCCTCTTGGTGGTGAACCCATACCTTTATCTTTCAAACTAGATTTTGATTGTACAAATAATATCACTGAATATGAAGCACTAATATTGGGTCTCCAGGCTGACTTATGCCTTAGATGTTAAGTCAATCAATATCTTTGGTGATTCCCAACTGGTTGTAAATCAAGTCAAATGGTATATACTAGTGTCGTAATGAAATACTTCAAAAGTATAAACATCATGTAGACATGTTTTTGACTACCTTTGACCATTATGAACTTCAAACCACCCCACATTCTACCAATAAATTTATGGAAACCATGGCCTGCCTAGATTCTCAGATACCCACTTCACCTGACTGACTCTAAAATATTTGTCATAATATAAAGGTTACAATCAACCTCTTGTTTACCTGTAGGTCTACTCTGTCAAAGAACCGTATACACCTGACCCACGTGACCTTTGGTATAAGCAGTTTGCATAATATCTTTCCCTTTCCATTCTACCTCCCGATCTCACTCGTAATGGACAACGTGCCTTTCTTAAAAGTGTCTCTCGCTATGTCATCATGGGTGGTCTCCCTTTATAAGCATAGATTTTGATGGTATTCTCTTATGATGCCTTACAAGTTCATGAAATTCCCTACACCATCAAGGAAGTTCACGACGGAATTTGTGGAGGCCACTTTAGTGGTTTAGCTGTCACTAAATGCATTCTTCACCTTGGTTATTATTGGCTAACCATAAACCATGATTGTTGTGACTATGTCAAACGTTGTGTGAAATTCCAATAGCAACATGCTAATCTTCATCACACACCTAGTCATGCCTTACAGGTTGCACGAGACCTTTGGCCTTTCTCTTAATGGGGCTTGGATCTTGTCAGAGAGATCAATCCCCATTCTTCACAATGCCATCAATGGATTATTACCACTAATAAATATTACACTAAATGGGTAGAATCCATTCCCCTCATTTCTACAAAAGTTGAGAAAATATGTGAATTCATCAACCATCACATCATTTGTCTCGCTTTGGTGTTCCTCACCGCCTCATCACTGATAATGGAAAGAAATTAAAAAAAAAAACCTATGTAAGTTGTGTGAAGGATTTTGGCATTCAACTACAGTTTCTATGTCACCTTATTACCCATAAACCAATGGCTAAGCAAAATCAACCAATAAAACCTTGAACAAAATTCTTATGAAAGTAGTTGACGAAACTAGGTAATATTGGCATATTGCATAGATTCCTTTCACCTTGTGGGACTTATTGCACTAATATTCATACTTCAAGTGTTGCCACACCTTTCTATTTGGTCTACGCTATCAAAGCTATCTAGCCTCTCGAAGTCCAAATTCCATATCTCTACGTCTCACTACAAGAGATGATCAACAATAATGACTTTCTCAGCTAGGACCGTTTAACACAAATTGAGTTGTTAGATGAACGTCGTATCAATTGCGCTGTGACCATCTTACAAATATACCAAAAATGTATCAAGCATGCGCCTACAAAAAATGTGACCACGAATTAACCTTTCAGGTCAATGATACCTCATCCTGAAGGAAAAATCAACATGTAACCAAAGAAGAGTAAAGTAAATAGGGAAAATTTTGCTCCTAATTGGTTTGGACCCGATATCGTTACTCATGCCTATGGATCAAGTTGTTTATCGTTTGACTTCACTTGAAGGTAAATCTGAACTTAAAAGCCCCTCAATTCCTTGTACATCTTCGACCATTTCATTGTTGAAATCAAGTCGTATATCACCTTTCTGTCTATTGACCGTTCGTCCTTTGAGCATTTTTCACCTTCCATGTTAACCCATTTTGAGGATAAATGACTAAACAAGAATCATGTGGTTACCACGTCACCTTTAAGCCTAATCTTCAACATGAGTACCAAGACTCTACTTATAACATGAGTCTCATGGATACTCTGTCTTTCTTTTCAAATATGGAATCCCATGGTCGTTCATCACTTGAAACCATTTCTTTCATGGTTAAACCTTTATGTGCTATGGATTTTGTCTTCTAAACAAGAACCAAACCTTCCTCTATAGTCTTTTCCATTACTTAAATGTACCAAAAGACAAAATGGGTATTTAACTCCTTGAATAAAACTTCTCAGTAAAATTATGACTCCCTCAAAAAAGGACATCTCTTCTCTCTATCTCTCTACTATAAATAGGACTACTCCCGTCAAAGGAAAACTATATAAATTCATCGCAAAAATACAATAAAATATTTAGAAGAGTCCCGCATCGATCAAATTCATGAAGACCTCGAGGAGATAGATATTAATCATCCCATATAGACTTCCCGCATTGATAATTCTATCAAAACAAAAACAAAAAAAAAACACAAAGAAAGAAAGAAAGAAAATGATAACCTTTTTCATCACAGACTTGCCTATTTTTGATCATGGGTTTCTTGCCAGGTAAACATGCCATCCGTACACTAAAGTTATGCTAAACCACCTATTTTTTACCTCATTTCCTTTTCAACCTCATTTCCTCTCTGCTCAAAGGACTTGTCCGTAACTGCGAACATTTCATGATCTTGTGGACCTTTCTTCACCATTTAGAATAGTACATTATGCAACACCTTTAGGGTCTTATGTTCATAAGCCCTTCTTGGGTATGGTAGACTCGTTAAGGTTTTTATCAATTAAGTGGCTCTTCTACCACCTCTTACCATTCACCTTCCTCATTACTTATTAATTATCCTATATAGGACCAGACCATTGACACCTACATTTTCACCTCCCAACCATACCTTTCACCTAAGACTTAATCATGCCTATGAACTACACTCAATCATACCTAAAACCTACCAACCCATTCCTCTAATTCATAATATTATTTCCTATCTTATGGGAGAACTACATCGGCCTAAGGCCCCTTTTCACCGAGGCTATATAGGCAGCACTCCTAGGGCATGGGGCCCTTGGAGGTTAGCTCGGCCACTCTTTACCCTAACCTATTTTCCCCCATTTTACTATTCATATTCTATCTTAGTTTTCATTTTCTACAACACTTGGAAATTAATACAAACATACATATCTACCATGTTATCAAATCATAAAAACATGCAATCAATCATTTCACATTTCCATAATATCAAAGATATTAGAAATCTACACCATAACATACATAAAACTCATCATTTATTTCCCATGTTACCAATAACTTGGACATTAAACCAAAATCATAAACCATGACTCAACCATTCCTATGACCTGAATACATCATGCCTATACCTAACGTCACCATGCCTAACCAACCTAACTCAACCATGCCTAGGACTTGACTCCACCATGCCTAAAAATACCTATTTCCATCCATATACAACTAACAATCAAATTTTTCCAACACAATTACATCATCCATAATCATCGATCTCATCATAAAAGTCTATGTATCCATCCAATATACACTGATACAAAATAATATCAATCTCTCAAAACTCTCATATACAGCCTCACCATCTTCGGTACACAGGCTGATATATGATAAAAAATCTCATTTACAACATCACCATATTTAGCACGCAGGTTGGTATATGATCAAAAATATCAAAAATCTTATATACAACCTCACTATCTTTGACACATAGGTCGGTATCTATCAAAAATCATAATCAAAATGCCGACATCAATCATTAGTCCCTCTGATCTCCACGTCCATCTCACCTTTCTCCTCTACTCCTCCTGTCTGGTGACCTACCAACATCTCTCCCTTGCCATAGGTATAGGTCTCACCTCCACTAGACTTGTAGTTGGGTCATGCCTCCTTGAACTAGTGGTCTCACCCTGACCCTATCTATGGGCTAGCCGACCCCCTGTACTCTCCACACTATGCGTGTGGGATCTCGTTTTCTCGCTTGATGCCTATTGTACCATGTGCTATCCATAGGAGGGGACATCTGTCTCGACAACTATCAAATGATCTTGATAATAGCATGCCTCTTTTAGGGAATCCCTAAACTGCGTCATTGATACTATTTGTGGAGGCCTCATGGGCCTTGCTGCCACCTATGTACTAGGACCTACTACTATTTTCCTCAGCCCATGTGCCTATATATCCTATCCCTGATCCTATGTAAGTACATGTACCACTACTTGTCCTTGGGGAGTAGCTAACTACCCCTATAATGTAATCACCTAGCCTTGTAAGGTGGCTACCTGTGCCTATGATGCTGCTAGCTATCTCTGCAAACTTGTGACCTGTGCCTACAGAGCAGTAATCTATGCCCCATCCTATCCCTACCCCTGTGCCTGTACTTGTGCTAAATGTCACTATAAAATAGTCACCTTCCCTGTCAAGGTAACTACTTGTGCATGTGCAGCAGCTAGTTGCACTCCCTATGCTATCACTTGTCCTTGTAGTGCATCTCTCTGCACTATCATTGTCACCAAATCCAGCTACCCTAGCCATGGAGTTACCACTTGTAACTCTACTGCCCACCACCGTTTGTACCCATTAGTCACCCCTACATCATCAATTTGGCCATCCACCGGCATCTTCACCTGACCTAATGGATATGTGGGGTGTGGTAGAGCCAAATGCCTCTCCAAATCCTCTCAAAAATACCGTACAATAGTCGGGGGAACATCTTGGACTAGTAAAAATTATCGTCAGACTCTATCCACTAGAATCATCTCGTGCTCCTCGGCACATCTACTTTGTATCCACCACAATAGCTACAACCCCTACAGCTTTAGCCTCATACCTCTAAATAATGGATATCCCACATATGACCACCATACAATATCCATTGCATAAAGCCCCTCCAACATCTGTCTATAGTACAAGACATCATAGGTCACCTCCTCACCTCGTCGTTGATCCCCAGCTACCACCCACCTCCTGCAACATGCTCTCTTTCCACCTCTATGCCAATTTATTATTGGCAATCCTCACGATCGCACTATCAGAATGTGATCATACACCCACTAATGCAACATGAAGGTACAACATAGGCCATATCGGCTCATCCTCTGATAACCCTAGAGCTCTCTATACAACTACACCAAATATGCAGGTGCCCAAGGAAAGTGGACCCGATCCTCCATCATCTGCCATAAAACCCCCATCAAACCTGGAGGAAATTGGCCACCCTATGAATCAGGTAGAGCATAGCACCCACTACAACCATCATCAGTACCACCAATCACGTCTCCTTTGGGTGTGCTACATACATCACCCCATATATAAGGCTAGCACTATGCTCAGTCAACTCAGTTCGCATCTCCCTGAACACTGTAATCATATCCTCAAAAGACACATCTACCGATACTGTATACACCAGCTCACCAACAATAGGAAATCACAATATCTGGTAGACATCCTCCAGTGTGATCATCATCTCGCCAGTGGGTAAGTGGAAAGTGTTGGTTATAACGTCCCATCTATCAATGAGCATGACCATGAGGCTATGACCCCATCAGATCTACCTATACTGCGTGATGCCAACTAGGCCAACCACTTGAATGTGCCCCCACTCCTCTATGGTGACATGAGCTTATATCTCCCCAACAACGGTGGGAATCTATCCCACATCATCAATTGATGTTGTGCCTATACCCATACAACTCGATCATGTCAAAAATGACACACACCTATCTATTCCATACCTACTTCCCTGACCTATCATCTACCCTGTGCCTATTTACCCCAACCCCATATTACCTTACCTAGAAAATTAATTACCTAACCCCCTTCCTCCTACATTTTTTCTTGTCCATATTCTACCCAATTTCCACCCATCTCTATTTCCACCCAATCTAGCCTCACCCCATTTATTCTGATCAATATTGGTCATTACTGACTGATATCGGTTACACATGAATGACATTGGTCACCTAATAGTGACCGATTCAAGCTTAATCCAACCAACACCGATCACCCTTGACTGACATCGATCTATGTTTTGGCTCCACAACTGAAACCCCACTCCCCCAATTTTTTCAAAATTAAAAAATATGACCTAAAACCTACCAAAACACCCACCCAACCTAACCAAAATTAGTTTTATTACCTAAATCATCTCTATGGCCTCTCCTCATACCAAAATGCATTTATGTTACCCACATTTTCAAAATTTTGAAACCCCTCCCAATTCTTTTCATTTTTCCCTAACAATTTTAATGCAAAACTACACATGGATTGAATCCTACCTCTACACGCAGGCACCTCCTCGCTAGGATTTCCGGTCTCCCCGCTGCTGGATCTCCCACACCTCCACCTGATATTTCCATACCTCCAATCACACTCTCGGTCCTCTGACCAATCCAATTGATTTGAATGATCTCGTGGACCTATTTACCTATCTCCTCCAACCACTTAGATACCTCCAACTCAGCATTGTACAAAACCTAATCCTTTTCTTCATGGAAAATTCTAAAAAAAATTCGCTGTCATTTTCTGTAAAGTGGATAGGTCGAAATGAATTTGTAACATACGGATTTTTACTTTTCTACCCTACCATCGACCTGACCAATGTCAATTTAACTTGATTGACATCGGTCATGTGCCCTAATCTACTGTGATCAGTTTCTCTAGACTAGCACCGGTTTTCCATAACCAGTGTCGATTATCCTGTTTTGACCCCCTTGCTCCACATTACACCACATCTACTTTCCTGAAACCTTTTCCCACCTAACCCAAAGTTGACCTTGACCTTACACCTCACCCCCATGACCTTATTACTTATCACCCAACCTCACCATAAGTTGGGGAATGTTTATGCCCCTCACATGGCCTTACCTAAAACCTGCCCTACCCACACCTACCTACCTAACCATTGATTATGTGGACACTTCAATTCACTTGCTCATTGCATCTTGCGATGATGATACCTTTGTTGTTCATCCTAGTGACCTTACCTTGCCTCAATGTCATGATGCTCATCTAAACAAACCTTGACCCTTTGACCTTTTGGGGTGTATTAGAACATACCTACACATTCATGTATCTTCCCTAGTTGTGTTTCTAAACTGTATACCCTACCTTGGATACCAGACCTCAACAACCCTTGTTTTTATGAACCTAGCAACCTTGGACAACATAAATATGTTATGTTGAGAAAACATTGTATCTCATTGCATCTCAACCATGTCTATTACTTGAGTCCACCATGCCTAAGTGACCTCACTCAATCATGCCTATTACATTGACTCAATCATACCTAATCCACCTAGTTTCTACCCATTGAACCATACCTAAAAGCTCAACCTACTCCTACATTTCCTTTATTGCATCTTAGGAATTGTTATTTTACCTATACCTTGGCCTTACCAGTTCCATGATCTATTTTCCTGAACCTGACCTACTTGGTATGACCATTGCTTTTATGCATTCACTATACCTTGCGATGTTGTTACCTATTTTTTTAGCCTACCAACCATACCTTTCCTATTGTCGTGTCATTTATCCATATCAAACCTTCGGTGTACCATAACATACCTAAACATTCTTGCACCTGACCTACGTTGTGTTTCTGGATCGTATCGTACACCTTGGATACCTGAATCACTTCACCCTTGTTTGGATAAACCTATCAACTTTGGACGATGTAGAGTTTGCAAGCTCTTCAACCTGGTACCGTGTTGTAATCTATACATGTGTGTGTGTTTGATTGCCATTAACCATGACCTGATTTTGACCCTGGTGTACTACCTATTACCCATGTTAACCATCACCCTTTCCCTTAATACTCAAACCCTTCCCCACGTATCTTACTACCAACACATTTATCAAATCACTCACTGATTTTGTACGACACCTCATCCATTCCTAGTTTGAGGGGGATCACCTTCACCCACACATGGGGTAATCACTTCATGTTATTGTCAGTGTCTCTTACCAATACAAGATACTCAACAAAAAGGGGGAAAATGTAGACACCAAAATTGGGTCACACTCTCCTTGGTCCCTTTTCAAATAGACAACTCAAACATATTCACCTAACCATGACCATTTTACCCCATATTAATATTAGTTTAATTATTTATATTTAAAGTAATAACCATGCTCACAATATTCATTATTTAATTATCTTAATTAAAACTAATTTTCACCTCACCTAGACACCTCACCCCACCACCTCACCTAGACAACTCAACAAACTTATTCTTAGCATGTTTCCCTTTTACTAAGACCTAATATTTACTCACCATAACTAACTAATACTTAGTCCTACCTACCATAATGAACTAAGACTTAGTGAAACCCTAAAATCACATGCCTACTCCCCCTCTAACCACATTCCTACTCATAAAAACATAACATTCCAATTTGATCTGTGAGAATAGAAAAGAGTTGGCCCAAAAGATTGCCAAGATCTGGCATTTTTAGTAAACCTAGGATTTCCCACCTTAACCAGCGTCGATCAACCCTAAACCAACTCCAGTCACCATAAACCATCGTCGGTTACCATATATTCATCTTGGTAACCTTGTTTGAGAGGTTGGCTACATTCTCAAATTTTGGAATGAAGGAGATCTACATGCAAGCAAGAACCAAAGCCCTTTCACACATCTAGACAACCATAGCCAGCACTAAGACTGATATGAAGGTATTTACATTCACAACAAGATTCTAGGAAGTACTACCATATCACTGAGCACCATTTCATATATCAACCTTTAATAACATATTCAACCACCTCTCCACCATTACGGGAATTTAGAACCTTTCTGAAGTCCAAGTAAGTTGGTTTTTCCTCTGTCACTTGTAGTTGTATTCTCTCTTTTCCTTCATCCATTCATTTTTCCTACCTAGATCTATCCTTCAGCGCTCTCTCTATCAACCACCCACTTAAACCCAACCTAAAATTCACAAAACCTATCCCAAAACCACCTCCCTCACATAGACCTCATAGACACTCTCCAAACTCTTTGTGAAATCACAAAGAGGACCCCAAAACTCATTCTATAGCATCTTTCAGTTCCCTAGAGTCATTGAAACCAGTTAACCCTAACCGTGGTCATTCCATCTTATATAGAAATCAGTCTCCTTAATCAATATTGGTCACTATGGTTGTCAACCAAGCCTAAAAACTCAACCCTTAGCCTACCCCAAACCTCACTCAAAACCTTACCACACCTATCTTTGACCTATCACCTCACCCTCCCCCACAGAGACCTTTCCAACTCTCTGTTCCAAGATAGAAGAGAGCTGAAATACCCTCCACCTGACTCCCTTCCACTTTCTACAGTGACTGATATCGGTCACCCTAAACTAGCATCGTTCATACCTTAACTATTCCACAACCCACTTCTGAGAGGTCCTCTTCTCTGGCTATAATGAGTGCGTATGTGCACTCGTATATTGCTGTTAATTCATCTATGCCATCCATTATGTCCCAGGGTCAGTACCCCTTTATGAGTCAACCCCCTTCGACTAGTCAGTTGGTTCCTGCTTCTCGTCCTCTAGTGGGTTTTTCTTCCAATGTTCCAGCAACAGTGACCTTCGCCCATCCTTTAGCATCGGCACCCTTAATAACTAATCCGGTAGTAGAAAGCCTCTTTCAGGTCTTGTTCCCCAATATGTCCAATCAAATTGGCACCCATGTTCCTCAATCTATTCCGATTCAGTCAACAAGCATAGGAGTCCACCAATCACAGGCTCCATCTGTCATCCAACCTTCATTTTCTCAACCACTTATTATCTCACAGCCTGCCTATACACAGGCTCCTTCACAGCAAATACCCCACCAGGCGTCACCCAGAACGCCTGGTTACTCCTCTTATCATCCTATCAATCAATAGATGAATCCCCCATTGACACCTCAACAACATCCACCATTTACTTCTTATGTAGGACATGCCAGTCTGCCTCCTCAATCTGACGTGGTTCAAATTATTTTCAAGAAAATCACAGACTTGGAAGCCTCCACCAAAGGGACTCGTCCTTCATACTCTTTTGAAGAAGTGTGTAATGAACCCATTCACCCCTCAGTGGCTTTTAAGCCTTATCCTCCCCAATGGGAACTTCCTAAATTTTCAAAATTTCATAATCGGGAGGACCCTCAATAGCATTTGTGAGCATTCAAACATGCTTGCTACCTCATAGTCTAGGATCAGGAGCTTATGCTCCGTACTTTTCCTATGTCTTTAGCAGGTCCTGCTTTAGACTGGTACAATAACATTCCTCAACATTCCTTGTTTTCTTTCTCTCAATTGGCCCAGATTTTTGTTGAAAACTTTTCAATAAATATCGCGCATAAGATCTCGATTACAGATCTTTATAACATTCGTCAATTTGATGATGAGTCTATTGCAGACTTTTTCGCTCGTTGGAGAGGGATAATAAACGAATTGTCTTTCTCCCTTCCTCAATCCCAACAGATTGAGTTGTTTACTCGATCTTGTGCTAATCATATTTCTTTCACTTTAAGGATCAAGACCTTTCATACATTTGAAGAAGCCTTTACGATGGCACGCAAACTTGAGTCTCGCGCCATTGAACAAGGGAAGTTAAAACTTTGCTCTAAATCTAAACCAGATTTTTCTCAGTTTACCAAATCAAATCCTTCCACTTCTAAAGACAAGAATCAGGGATCCACCAATGCCATCGTATTAAAAACATAATGAGCCGATAACACTTCTAATCAAACACCACGAAGAGACTCCTCATCTTCTCGAAAAGGGTACTCGTCATCTCGATCTTTCACTTCATTGGGGGAATCATATGCTTCTATCCTGGAAAAAATGTTGGAAGTCCACATGATCAAACTTCCCCCCATTAGGAATATTGATGAAAGCCAAGAACGTCCATTCTGGTATAGGGAAAATGACTTTTGTCATTATCATAGAACCAAAGGTCATGACATCGAACGATGTCAAACCTTCAAAAATCTTGTCCAAAAATTCATTGATAAAGGCGAGCTCATTCTGGATAACCCAAATGCTCCCCCAAATCAAGCGCTTGATGTTTTTAAGCAATCTTTTCCCAATCATTCCCCGAACCATGATGCTTCAGAGTCTCAAAAACCAAACACTCATACTATCAGTTTCATCTCTACTGAAGAATCTTCTTCTAAAACTAAGCCATTTGCGAACACATCGACCGAATCAGAACCTCCTTCCACTTCGTTAATCGTTGGGATTCCACCATCTTCAGATAGCCCATCTTTGAATATTCCAACATTGTTAGATACAGATTCACCTCTCTCTACTTCTTTGTCTAATCTTCCATCCATATCCGAGACAGTGTCATCCTCATCTGTCTCATCGTCAGACATTCTTTCAATTCTCGAGGCAATTACATCCCTTTGAGTTTCCACCGCGGATACATCCACTTCTGTTTCTCCCATTTTTGCTGCGACTATGCCCTTGGTGAATGTACCTATAGTTGTGCTGACTTCGACGGAAGCATCTTCGATTTTGACTCTTCCTGTTTCCTTTCCTATAGTAGTTTCACCCACAATTACTGTACCAGAAGTAGTTCCCTCGCAAGAAACTGCTTCTTCAACACTCACTTCTTCCATCACAAATGCTACTTTGCCTATTAAGGGAAAATATAAAGAAGAAGCACCAACATCTATACGCTCGGTTCTTGAACTTAGACCGAGACAACTGAAATCTAACGTTGCATCATCAGTACCTCCCCATTTGCTTCCCCCGAAAAGGTTACAATCACCTTATGCGGTTGAAGTTGTCACCATCCCTGAAAAAGGAAAGCCCATATTTCGAACCATCAAGACTCTTTGTGCTTTCCCACAAAAATCTCTCTCTGTGCCTCATAAAAGATTGGATTTGTCCGCTGAGAAGGCATCTTCTTCTACAAACTTATCAAAACCATCATCTTCTTCTACAACACATTCTTCACTAGCACCTCGAAAAGTGGACTTACCTACTAAAAAGACGTCACCTCTCTTATCAGAATCATCATCTTCGTTACCAAAAACCAGGACACCCTCTGTTCCTTCGATTATACCTACTTTAGAAGCTTCTCCCTCATCTAAATTGACATTATCTAAATCATCATTAGTTTCGACCAAGTAGCCTCCCTTATCTCTGAAGACCACAACACTTGTCACATCTCCATCATCTTCAAAATCTATTTTAGGGGCTCCTCCTCCACTGAAATCAATCATGTCTCACTTACTTCCATCTCAAGCGCGTAAGGCTACTCCTCCAGATGTCCAAAAAAATAAGATGATCCCTAAAAAGACTGTCAAACCTAACATGCAGGTTCTTTTACCTTGGCAGTCTGTTAAATTAAAAGAGGCACCTTCATCATCTCTGTCCTCATCCTTGTCTACCGGGTTCTATACTAAAATCCTTCGCCAACTTATCCAATATTCATCCATATCTCTTCCTCCGATTAAACCCTATAACCCTAAAGGAGTTAAACCTACCTGGTTTAACTCTGATTTGATTTGTGCTTACCACCGTACCCCGGGTCATGATACTGAGGGATGTAAAGCTCTTCAATCTATCGTCAACAGTATTTTGGAAGAAAGTGATCTTTTGCTGGAGGAGGAGAAACAAGCACCTCCTGTCATCTTAGCTCCATCTAAGCCCCAACGATCTACTCAGGCCTCTACTTCTAGTGATTCCACTCCAAATGATCTTCCACCTTCTCAAATCGACACAATTCATATCGCCACTAGAGCCCAACAGTATGATAATCCATCCTCATCTATAGCATCTCGACCACAGGTTGTTATTTCTGCAACCCCCAAAGGAGTTCCTCCTTCCTCATTAGCCCCGAGACCTTGGGTCTCTATTCGTGTTGCACCTCAGGCTCAAATTCCAGTGTCAGTTGAGGAGAGTGTTATGAAACAACTCACCCAGGCTCCGGTCAAAATGTCTCTTTTTGACCTCATTCAATCCTCTCTGCAACATCGCCAGGCTCTGATTGATAATCTGCGTCACATCGCAGTAAATTCAAATGATCCCCAGCCCTTCGAGTTGGTTGTTGGATTGAATAGACCATCAACCGCCATTTCTTTTGAAGATTCAGAAATTCCTCCCCTTTCTTCAGAGGATTTGGAGGCTCCCCTCTTTATCACAGTCCAAATTGACAACACTACATTAAAACGCATTATGATCAACAGTGGTGCTGCACTCAACGTCATCTCCTCGCACACATTCGAGCAACTTAAGTTACCGAAGAACGTAGTGTCACCCCCGCCTTTCACTCTTCGATCATTTAATGATCAGCTAGCAGTTACTTTAGGAACTGTGGTCCTACCCATTCGAGTAGGTAAGAAGTTACTTCATGAACTCTTTTACATTGTTGAAGGGAAGTTCCACTATAATATGATCCTCAGACGCTCCTGGATTCGTGCAATGCATTGTGTCCCATCCACCCTCCATCGATGCTTAAAATATCAATATGAGGGCAAAATCTATACTCATCCAGGAGATCCTTTTCCTTCCGCACAATGCGACATGACCACAGGGTCTGCCCCTCTAAAGGAAAATGCTTGTTCTCCTAACGGGGCCTCATATTCTTCCATACCTACAACCAAACTACCAGATTTACAAAATTTCGAAGAGACATTGCAGCGTTTCTCACTAGGAGAGCTTCCTCTCCTTTCTTTTGACACCCATCTCAAACCTAGTGAGTATGGTAGACCAGACAAACAACCTGAATATTAGCCAGGTCTTGGTTGCATCGTCACCATTGGTCTGCCCAATCAACAAACTAATTTCATTTACGGTGGTCTTGACATGCCTCATTATCGCCCGGATTCTCCTCCTAGGACCAAACCTTATTTAACAGGGTTCGATTGTCTATAGAATCCCACGTTTGTAAAAACTTATTTATATCGATGCGCGTGGAAGGGCTTTGGCTTAGGTAAATATGAACAAGGTGTGCATGGCCTCGCATCCATCCCAACTCTCAAGCCACATCAAAAATTTGGTTTAGGATTTAAACCTCTTTCAAAAGCCACCATCACTGTTCTCGATGAGCCTCTTCCTAGTGAGGAACCATCTTCTCCCGCTAAGTTAGAAGCATCACTCGATGTGGATGACGCCATTTCCATCTCGTATAACTTTTTTTTTAGTCAATGCCATTTCCTTAGGGCCACTAGCCTATAAAACTACTGATAGGTCCACTTCCATACCGTTAATTTTCCTTGAAATAGTTGGAGACGACTCTCCTACTATCAACACTATCCACTGTGTGGATGATGATTCTTTCCTCACCTATCTGGGGGCAGAGGATTCCTATCTTCCTAAAACCATTCCTTCTGACACGTCTACGCTTCTCAACAAAGCCACTGTCGACCTTAATATAGGGACTTCTAAAGACCCTCGCATCATTAAGGTCAGCCAATCCCTTAATCCACAGGAGTTAGGAGACTTTACCACTTTTCTTTCCAACCATCGTCAAGCCTTTTCTTGGTCATATGATGATATGCCAGGACTCGATCCCGATATTGTGGTCCACAATATCGTTACTCTTCCCGACATCAAACCAGTTAAACAAAAATTGTGTAATATGCACCCTAGAGTAGCCCTTCTTGTTAAAGAAGAATTGCAGCGCTTGCTCTCGGCTAACTTCATCCAACCCATCGATTATCCACAATGGGCTTCCAATATAGTACCAGGAACCAAAGCTACTGGGAAAATTTGAATTTGTACCGACTTCCGGGATCTTAATCTTGCTTGTCCAAAAGATGATTTTCCTCTACCTAATATCGACCAACTCGTGGATTTAACTGCGGGTCATGAGATGCTTTCTCTTATGGATGGTTTCTCTGGGTATAATCAAATTCTCATCACACCAGAAGACCAACATAAGACTTCTTTCATAACTCCTTGGGGGACCTTTTGTTATCGTGTCATGCCTTTCGGTCTTAAGAACGTAGGAGCAACCTATCAACGAGCAATGGCCTACATCTTCCATGATATCTTACACAAAACTGTGGAAGATTACATCAACGATCTCCTCGGTAAATCCAAACATCATCAGGATCATCTTTTCATTCTTGCACCTCTCTTTGAGAGGATTATTCACTTTTGTCTTCATCTAAATCCATCTAAGTGTGTGTTTGGCGTTCTCACTGGTAAACTTTTAGGTTTTATCATTTCCCTTAGCGGTATTGAAGTAGACCCCGCAAAAATAAAAGCTATCCTTGAGATGCCTCCCCCTTCTAACTTAAAGCAACTCCGTAGTCTCCAAGGACATCTTCAATCAGTGCGTCGTTTTATCTCACAATTGTCAAACCGTTGTCAACCTTTTCATCATCTCCTCCGTAAGAATGTTCATTTTGAATGGGATGAACATTGCCAAAAGGCCTTCAATGATCTCAAAGCATATCTTCTTTCTCCACCTATGCTTACACCTCCACGCTAGGGGGAGCCTTTCTATCTTTATATCTCTGTGACTGACCATGCTTTGGGAGCCATGATCTCGCATCAGGACGCTTGCGGTAAAGAACAAGCTGTCTATTACATCAGTCGCGCCCTCCATGAGTATGAAACACGTTATTCCGAAGCTAAAAAAGCTGTGTTGTGCTCTCTTCTTCGCAACTTCTAAGCTTCGTCATTACCTCCTTAATCACAAAACTTACATTGTCACAAGTGTCAATCCACTCAAGACAATTCATGCGAAGCCTTATCACAATGATCGTATCACTCGTTGGCTCATGCTTATGACAGAATTTGATCTCAAGTTTATCCTGCAAAAGTCTATCAAGGGTCAGGTCATTGTAGATCAATTAGCTGATGCTCCTCTTCCAAACACTCAAGTCCCCCTTGCTCAATTCCCCGATGAATATATCCAACAAATTGAATTTGGTCTATCTCCATTTAAAGTAAAGCTCTTCTTTGATGGATCCAAATGCCAGCAAGGGGGAGGTGCAGGTTTCGTGATGATTCCTCCTTGGGGTACGCCTATCCCAATCGCACACAAATTGAACTTTGAGTGCACCAATAATATGGCTGAATATGAAGCTCTTGTCTTGGGTCTTCAAAATGCCATTAATCTTGGCGCTCGTCATATTGACATCTTTGGTGATTCTGAACTCATCGTTAATCAAGTCACGGGTGTTTATCAATGCAGGAATGATATCCTTCAAAAATATCGTGATATCATTCTCATTCAACTCTAATCTTTTGATAAATTCACTATCCAAGCTATTCCTCACACTGTGAATCGATTCACAGATACAATGGCTTCGTTAGCCTCACTTATCCCACCTTTTACCGAGGACTCACGACTTTATGTGGCTGTGCAACGATTAGATCAACCATCTCATCTTAGGCAACTAACTTCAATCCATGCTATCACAACTCATACTCAGGATGAGTGGTATCAATAGATCGTTGATTATCTATCTCATTCGGTGCTTCCTCCTGATCTGAATTCCAATAGTAGAAGATCTTTTATCCTACGTGCTAATCACTATACTATTCTAGGCGGGATCCTCTACAAACGCGGCTTTGATGGTATTTTGCTTCGGTGCCTCAAAACCCTTGAATCATCTAAAGCTATCCAGGAGGTCCATGACGGTATCTGTGGTGGACATTTTAGTGGCTTGGCCGTAGCTAAATGCATCTTACGTTTCGGATATTATTGGCCTTCTCTTAATCGAGATTGTTGTGAATACACCAAGAAATGTGTCAAGTGTCAACAACATTCCAATCTCACACATATCCCTAGTCAAGCTTTACAACCTACAGCGGATTTGTGGCCTTTTTCGCAATGGGGTCTTGATCTCATTGGTCTCATCAATCCCCGTTCTTCACAGCATCATCATTCAATCATTACTGCCACTGAATACTTTACTAAGTGGGTGGAAACTATCCCTCTTTCTTCAACAAAAGCTAAACCCATAGTTGATTTCGTCTATCAGCACATCATTTGTCGCTTCGGTGTTCCACACAAACTCATCACAGATAACGGTAAGTCTTTCAAGAACGTTGATTTGCAGAACCTCTGCAACACTTTCAATATCAAACTCAGTTTTTCTTCTCCGTACTATCCTCAAGCTAATGGTCAGGCCGAAGCTTCCAATAAAACTTTGCGTAATATCCTCGCAAAGGTAACTAGTCGAGTTGGTAGGGATTGGCATTTACATATCCCTTTTGCTCTCTGGGCTTATCAGATTAGCATTCGTACTCCTACTGGTGCTACTCCCTTCTCTCTCGTCTATGGGTCTGAGGTTGTTCTTCCTTTGGAAGTCCAAATCCCATCTCTCCGTGTTTCTCTTAGAGAATTTGTCTCTGATGAGGACTATCGTCAAAATTGTCTAGCACAACTTGAATTATTAGATGAGCGGCGTCTCAATGCTCTTGAACATCATCAAGTCTATCTTGAGGATGTCAAACGTGCTTATAACAAGCACTTGCAGCACCGTGACTTCAAAATTGGTGATCTCGTTCTTAAAGAAAATCAAAATGTCACTACACTCGAAAGGAGTTAGCATGGTAAGTTTGCTCCCAACTGGATGGGTCCGTACGTTATCACTCATAAATATGGGTCGGGGGCTTATCGTCTATCTTCCATGGATGGTATACCCGAAGTGGAACCTCTTAATGCCTTGCATCTACGGCCCTTCTACTGTTAAAATCTATCTTACACAAATCTAGTCGCAAGACAGATCTTTCATCCATCTAACAACCAGTCATATACTTTCATGGTGATTCGAAATTATGTGGTTCTTCGCCTATTGTCTTTTTTACCTTAAATATGAGTATCGCAGCTCTACTCATAGCATTTTTCTTCTGGATATGTTTCTTCTCATGGTAGGAATACCTTAATCACCATTTCATTTGTCCCAAGTGCTTATCTTAAGCAGATCTACTCGGGGCATGAGTGCGTGATCTTTATACTTTTTCTTCCCCTCTATCTGATATATCTAGGTCTAAACTCAGCTTCTTCCAAAAAAAATTCAAAAAAAAAGAAAAAAGAAAAAAAAAGGATAGACTGATCCCTTGAAAGACAGCTACCCATACAATCAAATGAATCAAAAGATATAGACCATGCCCTCGAAAGATGGTTATCATTAAAATTCAAAATACAGACCGCTCCCTTGAAGGATGGCTATTTCTCAAAAGAATACTCAAGGCTTCTTGCATTGATCAGCCTTTCAGTCAGTTTATACACTTTTTAGCATCACTGAAAGACTTCCCGTATTGATCAGTCTTTCCATATCGAGCAAACTTCCCACATTGATCAGTTTGCTTTTTCGCCAGAAATCATGAAGCTGAGATATAAGACCTTTTGTCGATCATATGGAGAATCCTATTTTTCCAGTATGAACATGTATTATGTCCCTTGTAAATTTCGACGAGATACCTACTTACTGCTCCTTCTGTTTTCCTCCTAAATCTGGTTTGCGGCTAGTTAGTGTCAGGTTTATTTTAACCTCATACAGGGCCTTGTATGCATGATCTTTTGGTTTCCTATCCAGATTCTATTTATGGTCGGTTGGGGTCCAGCTTATCATTTTTTCTTCTTATCTAGGTGTATATCCTTTATTTCTAATCAAGGTCATTTTCATTACGTCCTTGGCTCTTGCTGTGAATATTTCTGATTATTTCATCCAGTTAAATTACCATTTAACATGTTAATTTAATCAAACTCTATCATTTATCTAATTTCAACTGATCTACTTTGTCCAAAATACATCTCATCACCTCTATTATAAACACATGTGGGTCTATCTATCTATTTTTATCAAAATTTACTTAAAAAATCTCAAAAAATATCAAATCCATTTCAACTATTAACTCCTACCTATCTACCACATCATCTAATCACTTGTCTATCCAAGTAACATTACATCTATCTTTATCTATTTTCTCAATCAAGTTAAATCCACATATAAATCACATCAAATCACGTCTATTTATGTCCTCTACATCTATGTCTATCTAATTATCTATCAATCTATGTCTATATCCATCACAATTACGCTACATCTATCTATGTATATCAAAATTAAAAGCAGGAGAACAATCATATGACAAAGGAAATGATGAATCTATATATATATATATACACGAGTGTCTGTACAACAAAAAATGGGTGGCTCTCAATCAAGCCATCTATAAAATGCCTTCCAATCGAGGCTACATCACTACACTGATACAAAATACATCAATCTCTATATCGTAAAATCTGATGCGTGGAGGACACTATCTCCTCCGCCCTCCTCTGGACCAGGCTGTCTCTCCTGACCACCGCCTATCGATCTAGACGCACCTGCTGCTGGAGGCCTCTGCCCACCTCAGTCTCTCCTGGTGCTCCCTCCCTCTGATGCCCCACTCGCTGTGGTTGTTGCTGATCTCCTCCTCGCCTCGTACCGAGGCACATCTGGGGCATGCTGTGCTAGGGCATCCTCGTAGTATCTCACCTCAGCGAGGAGAGACTGATATGTACTCAAGCTCACAGTACCAGGTGCTCGTAGTGGTGCTGCTGGTGGTGCCCCTCCTATGGTCGTGCCCTGTGTCCCAGACTCTGACATGGTACCTGTCTCCCCATATTTGGCCCTGAGGGCCTCCCTATGTCGACGGTAGCTATCCCTCTGCTGGATCACTGTATCTCACTCCTGGCGAGCGGTGTCTCTCTCCAAAATCAGGGCATCCCTCTCTACTGTCAGAGCTTTGATCTCCTCGAGGGCCACCTGGTGTGTATGTGTCAGGGTGGCGTGCTCTCCCTCCAGTCTCTCCAGCACTATAGCCATATCCTCCTCATCGGCATCTATAGATGCCGAAAAGTGTCATGGTAGCTCTGTCACATACCATGCCGCATAACCATCATCCACTCCGGCATCATCATCACTGTATGTGGAGGGTGGGGCCTCTCTCAATGGATCTGCAGGGATCAAAATCGGCAGATCAGTCTCTCTGCTGTCTCGCCTGTAAGGCCTATAGGTGGTCGGCACTGTCTGTACTAGGCCGAACTGTCTCAATACCCGTATAAACGGGATGCGCTCCCACATGTCAGGCCTGTGGCCCCTAACCACCTTGCTCTATCTCAATGCCACCAAGTGAGCATCCTGACCGGCCCATGTCAGAAATACCTGATATGGTCTCCAGATGACTTGCTCTGGTGTCAGCGTCCTAAAACGCTCAGTATACCAATTTGTGGATCTCCCTGTATCTCCCGAGGCCATATCGGCCCGCCATCACCGGAATCCATAATCAATAGCTCCCACTGCTGCTGGCATCCAAGGAAGCCCGGATGGCCTGATCACTGCTATATGCTCATATGCCCAGTAATGGAGCACAAAACTGACATCTATACCTATCCTCCGGCCAGTGGTATACATCCATAACTCATGATATATCTGAGCTATCAAGGCATCAGTAAAGGCGAACACCTGTCTAAATTGCAGGATGTCACAAACGCAATCTAGTAACAATAATGGGAATCTCCCACCTCCTGAATCGGGTAGAGCAAAATAGGAGATTGCCATCTGAATCAAAACTATACGTCTACTCCTGGGAACATCCTGTCTGTACTGCGAGGCTATCCTCACTACCCCGGACACTATCTCTGAATCGTCTGCCCTGTCTCCATACAATCGAACTAGGGCTCTCTGCTGCTGCTCTCGTGGCGTAATCTCTATCGGGTCCCCAGTGATTGACAGTCTCAAAATCCTGTATATATCCTCATGGGTGATGGTCATCTCACCCATCCTGAACCAAAAAGTGCAAGTCTGGCTATCCCATCATTGCACTAGTGCTCGCATCAACTCTACATCTCATGGCACTCGTCTGTAGTACTGAAAGCCCCTGAGCCCAGCTAACTCTAAGTGGCGCCAATCTACGTTAGTGACGTTAGGGAGAATGGTCTCCAGTAACTCAGGAATAGCATCCCTCATGTGTAGTACCTCTCGTGCCTGCATCCACGAAATCAAGAGCAATATTAGCTTCATATTTACCCAATCCGAACATCCAAATTTTTTTTTATCATTCTCATCAACATGATCTATCCAATCGGCGTCGACTAAATACAATCGGCGTCGTTAATAAGTGGTCGATGTCGATTAATTCTAATCGACGCAACTTACATTAAATCAGCGTCGATTCTACCAATCGACACTGATTGTCAGGCCAGGTGTAGAACACACTCTGGCCTCCCACCAAAAAAAACCAAAAAAATAAAATAATAATAATAATATAAATACGACGGGTTCAAGAAGAACCACTTACCCCAGGTTGTGTCCTCCTCCGCTTCTGACCGCTTCCAGAGGCTTCCATGGTGCTCAAATCCAATTTTTGACTCTCTCTGAATCAATTGTCATGGTGTAAATAAATCGTTCACGTTTTCCGTTTACATATTTATATGTGCTTTGAACGGTTGGCACTGATTTTTTTGGGTCGGCGCCGTTTATTTAGGTCAGCGCCGATTAGTGTGATCGTCGTCGATTTTCTATCTCTTTGCCATAGTGTTGATGCTTGGCTTATTTATCTGGTCATTATTGTACGCTGAATGTTACCTTTTGGCACATATTTTCGATATCACCGTCCATTTCGAGTTTATTCCCTTTGCGTGGGGCACTCATACTTTTTGGCAACTTAGAGTTAATGGGTCTATAGGCACTAACGTCGTCTACTTTGCAGACTGTCTGGTTGTCCCTACCAATGTGTCTCTCTTTAGATGCTGACTATTTTACCGCTCTCCTTACACTCATGGGTCTGTAGGTACTAACGTCGTCTCATGAGGAGACCGTCTAGTCTGCCCTACCAATGTGAGTTCCTTAGGTGGTTGCCTCTTTATTCATGTTTGTGCATCATTAATGATCAGATCTACTCCAGACATCCAGCTGAGGCATCCCACGTTTTCATCTACCTTTTTCAAACTTGGGATCGTTTGTTCTATCACCCATCCCATCCCTAGTTTGCGGGGGAGCACATCATCACTTTTTCTTCCTTCCTTCCATCTCCTTGTTTTTGTCTCATAACCTTGCTTATCGCAAGTTACTTGACAAAAAGGGGCAAAATGTAGACACCTAAAATTGGTTATCCAATTTAGTGTCCCTCGTGCGCGTTTACTCTCTCAGGTAACCTGGGGCACGTTTATATCACCACTATCCCCTTGGGGTATTATTCAATTTGTGATTTAAAACACCTATCCTAAGTTTAATTCACCCCATTATGTTTTACCCGTGAGTAATTAAATATTAACTATTTAATTACACCTTTTCACATGTATCCTAACCACTTATCTACCCCATATCTATCCTATCCATATATCCCCCCTATTTCTCCTCCTCCCAAAGTGGGATATTTCCCATATTTAAGGTGGAGGGATCACTCTTATCTTTCCAGAAATCGCTCATTTTGGCTGTCTCGGGAGTCTGTTCCGTGATCGGCACCAACCAGTACTCAGTCGACGCCAATTTTTTGGAGTGGCGTTGATTATAAATCGTGAAAGAGAGACAGATCGTGAAAGAGACACAGATTGTAAGAAAGAGAACGAGAGATCTTTGCGCATCTAGTGTGAACATTATCTATCGAATGAGAGTGGATCTTGTCCAAATCAATCCCTGAGAGGAGCACCGTTACTCTGATCTTATCACATCAACATCACACGTCTCCATTAATTTTCTAGTGACTCTGTTCCTGCACCCAGCACGGGTGGAGTCTTGCTAGTATCTCTCCAGCTTCTGCAGATCCAGCAGACGTTGACGATCTTGCCTTCATTTTCCGATTTTCAAATCTTCTCGCACTTTGTCTCGGATCGACGCTGATCTATATTAGTCAACGACGATCTATATCAGTCGACGCCGATCTGAACCAGTCGACGCCAATTCTACATAATTGACGCCGATCATCCTGCAAATAGGTAAAAGGACACAGGTAACACAAATCCAGCTTTGTTTTCACAGTTCCCTGTTTTTTGTTGCTTTATGTCTACTGTTTAGATTCTGTTTATTACTTTGATCAGAAAATCTAGTCCTGTACGTACATCTTTTATCATGTATGCTTCTTTACTTAATTGAAAACGTGGACTGACATCCGCCGAGGGAGCTTACCGCTTCCCGGACCCACTTCTCAGGCAGTCCACCTAAATATCTTTTAACGTGGTCTTTTTCTGTCAAGCATTGGTGTCTCACAGGTTATTTGGATCTACTGTGCAGAATTGCTCGTGTGTGCCTGTCTTATCTACATCGGCTTCCTTATCCATCTACATCTTCGGATCTTGTCCATTAGGTATCAATTTCATTTGATTTTTTCAAGGGTTTTGTGTTTAGTTTGGTACATTAACTTGGACAGGTAACAAGCGCGAAATTCTTGATCAACATTTTTTGTTCCCATACCCTTATCTATTTTTTCAAATCCATAAAGAAAATGGTGAAATAGTGAGCTTCACTCTGACTCCATAGTGGCTTAGGAAAAGTCATATCACTGTTTAAAATTGTATACCTTCTCCTACTTTACCTCTGATTTTACTCCCATTGCTTTTCTCACTCATGTAGACGAGGTTAATAAGCTATGGAATGAGAATTTTGGCCATCTCAACTATCGTTACCTTGAAAAATTGAGACAAGACAAAATTGTCAACGAGTTACCCCACATAAAAATTTCTAAGGGTATTGGTGTGATGGTTATGCCCTCAGGAAGCACCCTAAAGAAAGTTTTGGCAAAGGAAAATCTTGGAGAGCTACGCATCTTTTAGATATTGTTCATAGTGACATTTCTGGCCCTTTACCATCTCCTTTGTTTTACTAGAGATCTATATATACTTACCTTCATTGATAAATTTTTGTGTTACACTTGGGTCTATTTTTTACAGAAAAAGTCTGAAGTCTTTGAGAAATTTCAAAATTTTAAGGCTCTTGCTGAGAAATAGGTTGAAAGGTCTATCAAGGTTCTTCAAACCGATAATAGAGGTGAGTATACGCTAGAAAAGTGACATGTGAGCATGAGAATATACAAGTAGCCCGTCTTCGTACCCGACCTCCCGAGGTCATGTGCTGAGACAGCCGGTGGAAATGAAATATATGTGGGTATAGAAAAACTAGTTGGGAAATCTTTTATCCTCAACACGAAATAATGGGATCTATGAGTCTAAGGAAAAGAAATCTCTCCTAACCTGAATTGGTGTAATGGATCGTTCAGATATAATAGCTTCTCGGAGGCTCCAATCAATGTCGAGCTCTATCGAGATCCTATCTATTGGCTATTGGATATGTGGAAAGTGACCTGTAGGTGCTTCATGTATATTTCCAGACAAGGTCATGAAAATGGTAATGGATTTATAGGAAACTATGGGTGGTTTTCTGGTCTAACCTAGAAAATATTAGCTTGATTGGCTTCTATGTTTAATGTGGAAAATTGTGTTATGATATCCGGCAGGAGTGGCGAGGATATAAATACCAGCGTACATAAATTGGTGTCAATGTTTAACTAATTAGCAGGCCCGTTGGGTTGTGGGACCTAGGGATCACAACCATGAGTTCATGGTTGTTGTGGACCTGTTATGGTCATGTGAAGAATCAATCTCTTCTTCTGACTATCCAATAGTCATAAGATTTTTCAACTTCTATGTTTAATACTAGGAGTTGTGTAATCTTCTCAGAATACCTTACAGGTGTTCTGGAAACTTGTATATGTAAACCTGTGTCTATGTCAATGAGAAGGTATCCTACGTTTGGCTGTGGAACTAATGGATCACAACCAAATATTTGTTCTCTTTCGGGTTCTTGTATGGTCATGCGAATATCCTATCAAGGAAATCTATAGTTGGTTGACTTGACCAGAATGCGTATGCTTTGTCATCTTCAATATTCAATTCTCTCAATTGTTCACTAACTACTTGTGGGTTTATTTTCATTTGAAAGACATGAATTCTAAGACCTTGATCTATATCCATTAATGTTGTGAAGAGATTTGGCTGAGGTACTACTGGTTTGAATACGTAATCCCTGGGCTCTCTGGGTCCCGTAATTGTCATGCAAGAGATAATCAGACTTTAACTTAAATAAGTAAACTAATTATTAAAATAAATCTACACTATGCTTATATTCCTTTTTTTTTTGTATTTTCAAGGATGTGAATTTGAACAAAATTTAAAGAGAAGCTATTCTAATATATTCAGATAATGAATAATTAATCTAATAACAAAATTAAAACAAGAAAGTTAGCCTGATATAGCTATTTTCCTGTGCACTTGTGAATTTATCCTAAATATTAAATAACTAACTAATTTAACTGAAAGACCTTTAATCTTACCTTAGAAGTGAGGAATAAATCACAGCTTCTCAGAAGCTATCATTCCCCAGAGCTTCCCTGGTAATACTGAAAGCAAACTTAACTGAAATAAAATGATTTGCTATTCTATTTGATATATTGTAACTACAACTTTAACAATTCAAACCTGGAGTTTACAGAACAACACCAAATCTAGTTGTGTCATGACTTGTCCCCTCAGTGTGATCTCTTCATTCCTTTGTATTCTCATGAATCCAGAAAAGTGGGAATGTGATAGTGGCAACAAAAGGAGATACTTAAACAGTGGCAACTTGGATGTAAACTGAATAGAATGCAAGTAAGAGAGGGATAGTGCAAGTGAACAGAGCTTGACTATGCGATTCCTAGCAGGATTTATTACAGGGATACAATGCAAATATACCAAGAATTCTAGGATCTATTTATTGTGACAAAATGACAACCTACAACTCTAAGATTATCAAATGAACTTTAATCTAGAACTGAAACTATCTTATGCTAAGCTGACTGTGCTGAGGATAACAATGGAGCAAAATGAAAGTATGAAGATCAAGTGATCTCTAAATCAGAAAGGAAGAAAGGAGCCTTGAACTGAGAGGCTGAGAATTCATGCAAAATCTAAACCTATTGAAACTTATGGAAGAACTTTAAAACACACTGAATAATAAACCATAGAAGGTGAGGGGCCATTTGCTTGTAAACAGGCTTGGTATTTATAGCATTTGGATTTACTAGAGGGTAAGTTTGAATTGAAATCTTCTATTATAAACAAAGAGAAATTACTATTTACCAGGTGGCTAAAACATAAATGCAAGCAAGAGTGGTTGAGAAATGTGAGCACCACTTGATTTTTTACGTTGACGAAAGCATCAGAAAGTTCTAGAAAATGTGCACAGGATGCGCAGTTTCAGGACCGCCACCCTATCCAGGTCATGGGACCGCCACCCTGTCCTAGGGCGGTCCTGAAACTAAAGACCAAAATGCAAGGAAAAGGGGGACATGGTTTAGAATGAAGCATGCAAAGGTTGGATAAGGTATTTTAGGATGTAAATGTATACTTGGTGAGCTTTTTGGATTCCAAACACCTTGCGAAGAGATCTGAATCATCATTGGGGTTTCTGTAACCTCTTTCTGGTAGTACAATACCTACAATTTTGGGTACATACATATTGCCCCCTCGGAGAAGCATTTTAGCCATGAAGGGGCATAAAATGGTGGGTCTGAGTATGGTGGTCCGAAATGGGGAGTTAGAAGCTATACCTGACATACCCATGTGTCGCAATGTCACCATCTAGATTCCCACTATCTGTAAAATGAAAAGAGGACTCAAGTGTAAAATAGATAAAGAAATCAAAAAATAAATACTAAATTAAAATGAAATGAGGACTTACCATTTGCACGGGGATAAGAACTTACCTCCATCGGCACTCCAAATTTTTGAAAGAACATTCAAAACAAGGTTAGAATATATATATATATATAATAATGAGCTCATTTTCCTATTCATTTGTGCGTGTTGATTTGGTAAATTTTTGAGCTCTGGGACCCACGGTAACCATTTTTGATGAGAGTATAGTCAAAACGTTCATTGTGAGATCGTGATCATGCCTTCGAGAGCAAGACATCGACCTGTGAAGTCTTAGGTTAGTTTTTCTCAATTTATCATTTTTAAACCTAAAATATAGAAATGTTGAAATATTTGTCTTGGGGGGGGGTTATTTTTGAAAATGTTAGTGTTAAATGAGTCTCTAGGGGGGCGCCCATAGGGTAGGTTTTTATTTTGGTCAAAATGGTGTATTTTACCATTTTTAGGAACTTTTTAGGGCTTTACGGGTACATGCCGAATTGGCACAGGACCACCACCCTGCACAGAGCGGTGGTCATGGGACCGCCACCCTATGATGGCAGCAGTTGCAGGACCACCGCCCTTAGATGGTGGGTGGTCACAGAACCGCCACTCTGCACAGGGTGCGGTTCTAGACAGAAAGTGAAAACAGATGCCTTAGTTAAATGTTTTTACATTTTTGACATTTTTCCATGTTTTTGATGAGCTTATCTATTGGACTATGTTGCTAACTTTCTATTTTTCTGTGTTTTGGGTGGATGTAGAAGGAGGAGTATATTAGATGGAGCAGAGAGAGGGAGTGTGATTGACTCTTCGACAGTGTTGGACACGTTGACCCAATTAGAAGAGAGACACTTTACAGAGGGCCGGTATTTTGAGGATTTCACAGGTTCCTCATGTTGCTCCTGCTAGTCACATATTGTGTGACTTGTTCTCATACTGGGATGTGGACCGAAATACTTTCTAGTTTTTAGGTGTTAGGGGTGAGTGGACTATCACCCTGGAGGATGTCTATCATATACTGGGGGTTCCGATTCTTAGGAGGTGGCTGTCTCTTAAGACAACAGGATCCAGGTCTCAGATGGTTCAGTGGGCCTACCTATATGGGAGATGTTGTTGTCTCCTTTGGCTCAAAGAAGGGGGTGAAGGTTTGATCTATTGCTGCTTCTTCTATCCCTATCATCCGTAAGGCCATTATGGGTATCTTGGCCTCACGGTTGATTGGGGATAAGGGAGGAGATACTCTCTTATACTGTTGGGCTCCCATTATTGCATAGATTGAGGCCCATGGCCATACTTATGCTTGGGGAGAAGACATTCTTGGGACCACATACCATGACTTATATAGGGTGGTTAGGTTACAGGGGCAGTCCTTGAGTCATCCCACTCTAGTTATGAGTTGGGTGTATGAGCGCATCGTCCCCTATGGAAGGGGTGTACTAGTAGAGGATCCAGGGGCTGTTAGAATAGTGAGGTGGATGGGGATGACAGTACTCAGGGTGCCACATCAACTAGTGGCTTCATTGACTACTGCAGATATGGAGGCCACTCCTTATGAGGCCATGACGGGAGTATGGGGAGAGGAGACACTTACATTGATTGCCTGCTCTACCACAAGTCAGTTGGTAGACAAGATAGAGAGGGTGGAGGTCCACCCATTTGACCGAGTCCCTCAGCAGTTTGGCCTCCCTTACGTTGATATGCTTCCTCTAGTGGGGCCAGTATACAAGACTATTTGTGAGGCCTGGGGAGGCCCTAGGGGAGATCGGGGTTGGACCACGGTTACTCTTGGAGTTCCTGCGGTTACAGGTGGTTTGGGCCCGAGGGGCAGCCAGTGCTCCTCAAGCACCTTTACTTCAGATTAGCACCACTCCTACTTTCAGTGGGGGGAGGATGAGCCTATTGATGTGGACTCAGAATCTGAGGAGTTCACAGGAGGGGAGATAGAGGAGGAGATGATGGGAGGTGAGACTGGTGGGATGACTGAGGAGGATGACAATGATTCTGAGTGGCATGACACTCAGGATATCTTGAGGGCCGAGAGGGAGGAGGTGAGTGCAGAGAAGGTGACCTTGATTTCAAGGAGTTTCCTTCTCAGGACATTAGGGGAGATGATGAGTCCGTGGCAGGATGTCATTTCTTTCTTGATTTGGGGGAGGTTCCATAGTCGGCAGCAATGTCAGTAGCAGGCGCAAGATCCTAGAGACCCTACCTGGATGCCTAGAGATCTAAGTGAGTTACTACTCTTTTCTTGACCTTGTTAGCTAGAAATGTTTAGTTGATATTTCCTTTTTGTTGCTTTCATCTTTTTTTGACTTTATTTTTGGTGATTTTCTAACTTGTTATTTCTCTTTTTATTTGCAGTGACTGCTGAGGGATGGTGAGATTTGATTCTCCGAGTGTGTGTGGACACCCTATTGCTCCCTTCAGAGAGTACTCAGGCTGAGCTTACTGAGGATGTTGGAGAGCCTTCAGCAGTTGACAGACATACTGATGTGTTTTCCCCTGTCTAGAAGGTGGCAAAGTTAGTGACCTCCCTTCGTGCTGAGGTAGCTGGATATAGGATTGCTGAGCATCTGATGAGGTGGAGTCATTCTCATAGTGAGACCACAGCTAGTGGCCATGATCATGAGCACTAAGTTCATTCAGAGTGTCATCATAGCAGGAGTCCTAGATGTGATCGTGCACCTTCTGAGGGATCCCATAGGGATTGAGAGGCCATTTGGTCTTTTTATAGTGATTTTTCTAGATGTTTATATGAGTTTTTTTTGTATTTTTCGGGCTCATTGAGCATTTTGACCATGCCTAGTGCATGATGGCATTGTATGTAAAAGACGATTCTTATATATATATATATATATATATATTTTTGGATCTAGATCTTCTTTGTATCTAGATTTTTTGTGGTTTGTTTCCCATGTGTACACTAGATGTTTTTAGAATCTTTGTTTTTATATGCTTTTCAGAATGTATGCAATGGATGACAAGTGATAACAAGTGTTGAATAGAATGTTTCTCTTTTATTTGTTTTTGTAATGCTGATATGTGATGATGCAAACATATTGTAGTACTGAAATTTTGGCTTCTTTGGGAAATGTTTGTTGCTTCTTTTTGTTTTGGAAAAATGTGATGAATATGTAGTGATAATGAGATGAACTTTCCCCATTCCTAACTCCACGCAACTAGTAAGATGCGAGGGCTCAACACCAAGAGTTGGGAAGGGCACAAATTGTATGAGTTTGACTGAATGGAAATGATGAGAGAAAGACAAGGTATTGACAGAAATCAAATTTAGACCTGTGTACTTACTCTTACTCGAAACTACTACATAGTTTAGAATGTAACTTACTTTCCAGTTTATCTAGACTTAGATCCATGGATGGCAATTTGGTTGACAAAATATGGTTTTGAGGATTTGATCTCTTTGGAATTTGGATACTTAATTTCACTTAATACACTTTGCTTTGCATTTTTAAAATACTAAGATTCATTAATTTACGTGAATGGACCCCCTACGCCCTGCCCCATGCTACTAGTAAGAAGTATGGGCTTGTCACCGAAGGCAGGACATAGGCAAGTAAGGGCACTTCTTTCCTTTCTCAACCTTGCACCACTAGTAAGAGATGCGGGCTCATCATTGAAGGTTGGTGGGGCAAAGAAGTGTGTAAAATAAAATATTCTATTTTGTTTAGTATTTTTTATTCTAATTTGGTTTTGACATTTCTGATTTGTGATTTTGGAGTATCCTTGTTTCAAAGAGATGTAAGAGGGATAGATGTGACACCAAGAAGCTTCTAGAATAGACTGTAGGTAAGAACAACTTAACCTAGTAGAAGAAATGAGTATGACCAAGTATGCAGGCCTTGGTATGGTTTTTGTCAAGACTTTGTCTATCGAATTGATGAAATGATTTTGAAACCATTTGATGATATTATGAAAATTGAAGAGATATGATTTGAATGCTTTTGCCAATATTTTCAGAAGCTTGTAATAAATTTGCTTAAGAATAAGTTCCTTGACCACAAAATTTATGAAATGAGTGAACAAAATGAAACAACTGAGTGACTAATGCAATGTAGGTAGATATAATATACAAATGGTGATGCTGATGAATTATGCGTAAAACCATTTAAGATGTAAGGAATTGACAGTTTCATTGAATTCCTCACCTTCTAGTGTACACAAGAGATACACACCATTTCCATAGTCTTTCATGACTCGGTATGGGCCCAACCACTTGGGCCGGAATTTCCTTCCTTCGCGGTTTTCTTATCAATCCAGCTGTCTAGTCTTAGAACTAGATCTCCCTCGTATATTTCTCGTTTGTAGACCTTTTGTTATATTTCCGGCACATCCGGTCAGCATAGGATCTGTGCCATTGTTCAACATTTAGCCTAGCCTCATCAAGGCTTTCTAGTTGAGAGAGGCGTGCCTCTCTATAGGATTCTTCTCCCAAAATCCCTTGTAATGAGATGCGGAGACTGGGTATTTTGACCTCAAGTGGGAGAACTGCTTCTACCCCAAATACTAATGAGAAAGGGGTTGCCCTTGTTGGTGTTCTTATTGAGGTTCGATGGGCCCACAAGGCCGGGTATAATTTTAAATGCCAATCCCGTTTGTTCTCCTTAACTGTTTTGAGGAGAATGGATTTTAACGTTTTGTTTGTTGCTTCAGCCTATCCATTGGCTTGGGGGTAATAAAGAGAGGCCGTGTGATGGTTTATCTTGAATTTTCTACATAACTCACAGACCTCATCATTTTTAAAGGATGTGCCATTATCTGAGATAATGACTTACGGGACACCGTACCTACAAATGATTTGATTCAGGATGAACTTAGCGATTACAAAACCTGGTACGGTGGTGAGAGGCATGGCCTCTACCCATTTAGTAAAATATTCTGTGGCTGTGATTATAAAGTTGTGGCCATCTGTTGATGAGGGAGAGAATTTCCCTATCAAATCTAGGCCCCACATGGAAAAGGGCCATGGGGTTGCGATTGGTTGTAGAGCTTGTGCTAGCATGTGAATCTCATGGGAGAACTCTTGACATTTATGACACTTGCACACAAACTCTACTACGTCATGTTCTAGAGTGGGCCAAAAATAGCCCATCCGATGTATTTTGTGAGTAGTGGTGTGGCCACCGAAGTGGCCTCCACATATCCCACTGTGGGATTTGTAAAGAATATTTTTGGATTCTTCTATGTCAACACATCTTAAAAGCATTCCATCGAAGGCTTTACGATAGAGCACCTATTCTAAAATAAAGTATTTAGCAGCAATAATGTGTAACTGCCTTCTTTGTTGTGATGTGGCCCCTTCTGGGTATGTGTGGTCCATGATGAAATTGATGATGTCAATGTACCAAGGACATATAGAGATGGGGGGCTTGGTTTCGACAAAATATATGCACTCATCGGAAAAGTCTAGATCTACCAGATCACCTCCATCTAATGGATTTTCAGCTAACCAGTCTACAATGATTTGTCCCTTAACAGATTTTGGTTTACAAATGTTAGTTCAAACTCACCCATCAAGGTTATGAAATGTCTAACCTTTTTAGATAAAGACCCTTGTGTGAGGAATGTTTGTAAGTGATCTGTCTTTACAATGACCCTTGTTTCTTGATTTAACATGTAATGTCTTAAACGTTTCATTGTGAAGACTATGGCAAGGCATTCTCTTTCTACCTATGTGTAACATGTTTCATAATCAAGCAACATCTAGCTAATGAAATAAACTGCACATTCCCATTTATCATTATCTTCCTGAGCCAACATGTAGGCTAGTGAGACATTAGTGGCTCGTGAATACAGGATCAAAGGATGATCTGGTCTAGGAGGCATTAGCATGGGAGGAGACAACAAGAAGCATTTAACTACTTCAAAGGCCTCGTTACATTCTTCTGTCCAATCAATGCTATAATCCTTCTTTAATAAATTGTTGATTGGATGAACAAAAAAACTTAAGTCCGGGATGAACCTTCGAATTACACTGAGTTTCCCAAGAAATGATCTGATACCAGACTCGTCTGATGGTGGAATCATTTCAAGAACAACCCAAATTTTGGCTGGATTGACATCAATCCCTCATGATGATATAATGTAGCCCAGAAGCTTGCCTCCTGTCATGCCAAATACACATTTCTCTGGATTCAATGTGATGCCATATTCGATCAATCGTGAGAGAATGATACAGAGTACTTCTGGGTGATCACAACGCTTCTTTGGCTTGCCTAACAAGTCATCTACGTAGGATTCCACAATCTTATGAATAAGGTCATGGAATATGTATGTCATTTGCCCATTGGTATGTAGCGCCAGCATTCTTAAGACCGAATGGCATGACAACGTAACAATAAGTTCCCCAAGGAGTTATAAACGTAGTCTTGGCTTGATCCTGTTTAGATATTTTGATTTGATTATATCCTGAGAACCCATCCATGAGAGACAAAAGCTCAAATCTAGTTGTTGTGTCAACAATGACATCGATGGATGGTAATGGGAAGTCATCTTTGGGGCAAGCTTTATTAATGTCTTGGAAGTCTATGCAAATGCATATCTTCCCATTATTTTTGAGAACAGGGATGATATTAGATACCCATTGTGAATAGTCGACTGGTTTGATGAATCCCACTTGGAGAAGTTTCATTACTTCTTCTTTCACCATGAGAGCCAATTTTGGTTTCATTGGTCTTGACTTTTTCTTAATTGGCTTTGCATCTAGTTTGGTGACAAGATTGTGTACCGCGATATGTGGTGCAATTCCCGTCATTTATTTGTAATTAAATGTGAAATCCTTTTGATGTTCCTTGAGGATCTGGGTGTGTATTTCTACCTCCTCTAGAGTTAACGAGGATCCCAACTTCAAGATCTTAGGTTCTTCCTCCATTCCAATATTTATGTCAATCTTTCCTTCGATTAAGGAAGTGTTGCCTTCTTCAAATTCAGGTGGGGCCGGAGGTAGTTCCAAACCTTCTCCATTCTCTACCTTGTAGATATTGAGATTTTTATGGGGGAGATTCTATCATGGGATTTCCAAAATAGGAAGAGGAATGATGGGATTAGGGAAAAATCCTACTATGTGATGAGTGAGATGTAATTCCACATAGGCATTTAGATATTCAAGAGTGACCCTATCACTGTCAAAGTGATCTAGGATAGAAAACTCATTCTCAGCTTCTATATGTGTCAAGATCGGGGTTTGTTGGTATTTTACGCACCAATGGTTCAGTACGAAGTGATACCATGAAACTTATATTTTCCAACTCACTGCTTGGAGTGAAATGGGAAGCTGAGGTTTCTATTGAATCAGTGAGAAGGTTTTGTTCTCGTGGGATTGCTTCAATTGATATGAAGTCGAATCCCTTGGTTAGATCTAATACCGCCATTTTATAGAGTTATAAGTGTTCAGATCTAGTTTCATATACCTCAGATACTTGGTTTACGACTAATTGCGAGTCTCCTAGCACTCTAATGTTATCAACACCCATCCTTTTAGCTATGATAAGGCCAAGGAGAAGGGCTTTGTATTCAGCCCCGTTGTTCATACATTTGAAGTTTAATTTAAAGGAAAAAGGTAGGATCTTTCCCTTAGGAGAAGTAAAGATCACACCTGCCCCAGCTCTGAAATGACATCTAGCTCCATCGAAGTGGAGAGTCCAATATTTTCTCAGAAAAATGGATGTTGGGACATTCTTCATGTCTACTTCTTTTTCCTCGGTTACTTCTACCATACAAACTTTGTCTGCTGGAAGGGAGCCAATTCCTAGGGTGTATCCCATACCCATGGAATCAAATGGTAGGAGAATAGGTAGATATTTCTCTAGTAACTTGAAAATTTTTGTGGTAGTCCCTAATGATACCATCTCTATGATGTTAGTCTCATTTTTGAGTGCTGGAATGCCTTTGACTAGATTCGTAATTTCTAATTTTGTTGTAGGTATCAACTTTTCTTCTGGTTTTGAATTGATTGGTTTGTTAAGTTGATTCGTTGGGAGTTCAAACTCAGAGTGAATCCTGGTCTCTTCTTCAAATCTACTAGGTGTATATCGAATGGTTTTGGGTCACCTTGCACCACAAATATTTTCCCTAGGTGTAAAAATCTTATTTCCTGGAATAACGTGGAAGGGATTGCCTTCATGTGATGTATCCATGGTCGACCGAGAATCATATTATAGTTGGTTTCCTGATCTATAATATAAAATTTGGTGAGGACTGTCTTGGGTCCTAAGGTGATTGGTAATACTATAGTCCCAATTGAAGTGGCCTTGAGGCTATCATAACCTCTTAGCGTATTTCATGTTGTGGAACAATTTGTTTCTCCATATCCTAGATTTTGAAGAAAAGTGAAGGGGACTATGTTAACTGCTACCCCATCATCAATCATTACATGCTTAACATAATTATTATAAACCCATACCTATAAATGCAAGGCTGGGTCACCTCTACGTGTAATTTCAGTGTCTGTTGGCATTTTGCTTATATCAAATATAAACTCAGTATCCCTATCTGGCTTCCCTGGAGGGTAGACGTCAAATTCTACATGGTTTACTTACATTTCAGGAGGAGGAGTGATGTTAATTAGATGACCAAGACCTAATTCTTCTAAGAGAGTAGCCCTGTGGGTGGGAGAGTTCTTTAACAAATCCAAGAAGGAAATGTGAGAGAAGGTTTTTGTTAGGTCATTAATTAGATCGTAAGCGCCTATGGGTTTTACCAGTGTTTGTTGAATGTTGTCTGGTTCTAATGGGTAGGTTGGAACTAGTTGAGAAGAATAATCTCATGTTCTTGTTATGGTTTCTACGTGTAGCTCGGTATCTAACTCTACCAGACCAACTATCTTGGTTTGTGGTCGAGTTCCTAATTGGGGTGCGACCAGTGGATTTAATGAAGTTGAGGCTTCATGATCATTATTTCCTGTCATAACACCCTTGTTCATCTTGTTTGGATCTAACCTGTTATTGTTAGAGTGATTTGGGAGAGGATCGTTAAAAATATTGAGGGGTACATTTTGAGGGGAAACTGCTCCCGTATAAGTGTTTGGCGTGGGTAATGCAGAATTTGCTAAAAACATATCTATAAAGAGTTGTCTTTGGTCTTCTGGAAAATGTTGCATGAATTTATCGTAGTCGCGACAAGTCCTAGTATCATGGCCTTGAATTTTGTGGAAACCACAATACAAGTTGGGATTATAGTTTCGAGGTTGTTGGTTTGAAACCTGTTGTGGTCCAAAACTCTGATTAGGTTGTTGGTTGTTAGAGTTAAAATTTTGAGGCTGTTGCCTTTGGTTTTGATTCTGATATCCAGTTGGGTTTTGGATTGGACCTTGTGTCTGGATTTTCCATTGTTGTTGTTGTTTTTTTTTGTCATGATGGATGATTAAAATCCACAACGTTGATTGTTGGAGTAAAGTTATTATTTGCTGATTGTTAACGGGTGGTGAAATGTTCATGATGTTTTCCCTTTTAACCTGGTCTATGACTCCATCTGTTGTAACCCCATGGTTTTTTGTTAAGGATCTTGGGTCCTTGATTGGTATTCCTGACATTAGGATAAGTCATAGTGTTTTGATTGGGAGTGATTAATTTCCCATTTGTTCCATATGTCTTACGACCACTTGTCTATTGCCACTTGATTGATTCAGAGGGAACTCTTGAGTACTTCATCATAAGTCCTTAGTGGGAACTTCTGGACTTCTTCCTTTATCTCTCTATTGAGAGAATGAAGGAATAAGTCACATAGTTCCATCTGATCCATGTTTGGAGCACTTGCTGATGAGTAGAGGACTGTACGCCATCTTTGAATAAAATGGGCAGTAGATTCATTGTGTTCTTGTTTAATATGTAAGAATTCCCTGATCCCTGTTCTTAACAATTTGTTCATATCAAAATCTTTGATAAATTTTGACACAAGTTGTTTGAATGAGTGTATCGAGGCCTCAGGTATTCTATAATACCAATCAAGGGCAATACCCTCTAAGGTTTTAGGGAATATCTTAACAACAACCACATCCCAAGGGAGTAATTCTTGAATGGCCATGGCATAGGCCTTGATATGTGCATTTGGATCTCCCTCCCCTTTGTATTTAGGAAAATCGGGAAGAGGTCTTGGAAGCATGACACTTCGTACGGTGAAATCTAGAGGTTATTTTAAATATTCTGAGTAAGTCCCTACCGCATAGGTTTCGACCATCGATGGTGCCTGCTGAGGGGGTGGAGGTGGAATGGGTTGTTGATATGGCATAACATATGTATTTACAGGGACATAAGGAAACCTTGTGGTTAAGTGAACATCCTGGGAGAGGAGAACATGTCTCCCTGTGGTGATTTTGAATAAATGTTTAAGTAGGGAGGAACATTTCTCTGATATGGGTTGTTTGGTGCTAAACCGGGAGGTATCATACTTTCAACTGGAGCAACATTTGAAAATGTGGTTCTAGTTGGTGTTTGCTGTGGGTAGTTATACGAATGTTGAGGAGGCATGCCTAACGTGCCTATTCCTGTGAGGAGGTCAACTTGACTAGGATGATGTGGAGGGTTGGAAGTTCCTGCTTGCCCCAAATATGAAGTTTTGATTTGCTTGAGCAATTCTCTAGTCCTCTAACTCTCTCAACCAAAGTTGAGATGACCTCAATTGGTGATGGCCCAAGTGTTTTTCCTTAATGGATGTTGTGGTACTCTTTGAGGTTGTAGAGGTGTATGGTATCCTGCTATGAATTGATCATTACTTTACCCAAGTTCACCAAGAGTATTTTCCATTGGTGGAGGAATGGGGGTATTTTCTTGAAGTGAGGTATCAGGTTGTGTTTGCAAACTTCCTAGAGATGGATACATGTTTTGGAAGTATTTCTCATTTCTAGCGTAGCATGCTAAGTACTCCTCATCCAACAATGGGAGTGGATCTGACTGCCTACTGATTTGTGGTCTGAATAAAACCTAAGGAGATGAAATGGATTCTCCAGTAAACATCATATTGTTAGAGCCTGAAGGCTCTGGTTGTTGTGTTTGTGTGAGCTGATCCAGCTCCTCAATTCGGAATGAAGAACTAGAGCTAGTTCTTTGAGGAGGAGTTTGTGATGACAAGTAGTTGCTTGAATAGTTTTCAGCCCATGTGGAAAGTGAGGGTGATGGTTGTCTATTTGTTTGACCATAATATGCTTCGAGACCTGAGAGAGGTCTGCCATATGCATCGTATCCCGACATATTCGGGGGGTATATAAATACCCGCAAAATAATGGGAAAGAGCGAAGATGGATGAAAGAAATGAAAATGAAAAGGGAATAGTTATTGTTTTCATGTGGGTTCACCAATTTTGTACGATAGAAAAGTGACATGCGAGCATGAGAATCTACAAGTAGCCTTCTTCGTACTCGACCTCCTGAGGTCGTGCCGAGATAGCTGGTGGAAATGAAATATATGTGGGTATAGAAAAACTAGTTGGGCAATCTTATATCCTCAACACGCAATAATGGGATTTGTGAGTCTAAGGAAAAGAAAGCTCTCCTAACCTGAATTGGTGTAATGGATCGTTCAGATATAATAGCTTCTCGGAGGCTCCAATCAATGTCGAGCTCTGCCAAGATCCTATCTATTGGCTGTTGGATGTGTGGAAAGTGACCTATAGGTGCTTCGTGTATATTTCTAGACAAGGTCATGAAAATGGTAGTGGATTTATAGGAAACTATGGGTGGTTTTCTAGTCTAACCCAGAAAATATTAGCTTGATTGGCTTCTATGTTTAATGTGGAAAATTGTGTTATGATATCTGGCGGGAGTGGCGAGGATCTAAATACCAGCATACATAAACTGGTGTCAATGTTTAACTGATTAGCAGGCCCGTTGGGTTGTGGGACCTGGGGATCACAACCATGAGTTCGTGGTTGTTGTGGACCTGTTATGGTCATGTGAAGAATCAATCTCTTCTTCTGACTATCCAATAGTCATAATATTTTTCAGCTTCTATGTTTAATACTAGGAGTTGTGCAATTTTCTTAGAATACCTTACGGGTGTTCTGGAAACTTGTATATGTAAACCTGTGTCTATGTCAATGAGAAGGTCTCATGCGTTTGGCTGCAGAACTAATGGATCACAACTAAATATTTTCTCTCTTTCGGGTTCTTGTATGGTCATGTGGATATCCTATCAAGGTAATCTATAGTTGGGTTGAATTGACCAGAATGCATATGCTTTGTCGTCTTCAATATTCAATTCTCTCAATTGTTCACTAACTACTTGTGGGTTTATTGTCATTTGAAAGATGTGAATTCTAAGACCTTGATCTATATCCATTAATGTTGTGAAGAGATTTGATTGAGGTACTACCGGTTCGAATACGTAATCCCTGGGCTCTCTGGGTCCCATAATTGTCATGCAAGAGATAATAAGACTCTAACTTAAATAAGTAAACTAATTATGAAAATAAATCTACACTATGCTTATATTCTTTTTTTTTGTATTTTCAAGGATGTGAATTTGAATGAAATTTAAAGAGCAGCTATTCTAATATATTTAGATAACGAATAATTAATCTAATAATATAATTAAAACAAGCAAGTTAGCCTGATGTAGCTATTTTCCTGTGCACTTGTGAATTTATCCTAAATATTAAATAACTAACTAATTTAACTGAAAGACCTTCAATCTTACCTCAGAAGTGAGGAATAAATCACAGCTTCTCAGAAGCTATCATTCCCCACAGCTTCCCTGGTAATACTGAAAGCAAGCTTAACTGAAATAAAATGATTTGCTACTCTATTTGATATATTGTAACTACAACTTTGACAATTCAAACCTGGAGTTTACAGAACAACGGAAAATCTAGTTGTATCATGACTTGTCCCCTCAGTGTGATCTCTTCGTTCCTTCGTGTTCTTGTGAATCCAGAAAAGTGGGAATGTGATAGCAGCAGTAGAAGGAGATACTCAAACAGTGGCAGCTTGGATGTAAACCAAATAGAATGCAAGTAAGAGAGGGATAGTGTAAGTGAACAGAGCTTGACTATGCAATTCCTAGCAGGATTTATTACAGGGATACAACGTAAATATACCGAGAATTCTAGGATCTATTTCTTGTGACAAAATGACAACCTACAACTCTAATATTATCAAATGAACTTTAATCTAGAACTGAAACTATCTTATGCTAAGCTGACTATGTTGAGGATAAACAATGGATAAAAATGAAAGTATGAAGATCAAGTGATCTCTAAATTAGAAAGGAAGAAAGGAGCCTTGAACTGAGAGGCTGAGAATTCATGCAAAATCTAAACCTATTGAAACTTATGGAAGAACTTTAAAACACATTGAATAATAAACCATAGAAGGTGAGGGGCCATTTACTTGTAAACAAGCTTGGTATTTATAGCATTTGGATTTACTAGAGGGTAAGTTTGAATTGAAATCTTCTATTATAAACAAAGAGAAATTACTATTTACCAGGTGGCTAAAACATAAATGCAAGCAAGAGTGGTTGAGAAATGCGAGTGCCACTTGATTTTTTACATTGACAAAAGTGTCGAAAAGTTCTGGAAAATGCACATAGGACCACCGCCCTGTGTAGGGTGGCGGTTTTAGGGCCACCTTGTCTTGGGTGGCGGGTCCAGGATTGCCATAGGCAGGGCAGGTCCTGAAACTAATGACATAGAAATGCAAGGAAAAGGGGGACATGGTTTAGAATGAAGCATGCAAATGTCAGATAAGGTATTTTAGGATGTAAATGTATACTTGGTGAGCTTTCTATGGATTCTAAACACCTTGCGAAGAGATATGAATCATCATTGGGGTTTCTGTAACCTCTTTCTGATAGTACATTACCTACAATTGGGTATCTTGATGGTGTGAAGGGGTATAGATTTTTGAAGCCTACTACTCATCGTCTTTATATTGAGATAAGTGTGAAATTTGATGGTTCATCTTCAGCTTCTACTTCTCCACCCTCTTAGTTCCTTATGCTCTCTGATTCTAATTCCGACTAGTTGGATGATGATGTTGTTGAGCGTGCTCTTCCTCTTCTTGATCTTCCTAAACCTCCTACATCTCTCGACCCTCATGCTTTAAAGTCTTTCAATTATGAGAGTAGTGATGATGATGACTTTTTCCCTTCTCACCCAAGTGAAGAATCTACATATTCTAAACCTGAATCACCTCATGGTCCTTGCTGGGTTAGGAAGAATTTATAGACTTCTTCCTTCAAACACCCCTTTAGGTCACATTTTTCTCCCTCATACACAACAAACTCAATTGAGCTTTCTAATATGATTTTATACATGTATTTTGAAATTAATACACTTAGGCTGGAAATCATGAATTAAAATAACTTCCCAAAACATAAGAGCATCATAAAAATATCACTGATAGGACCATATAAGTCACCAACATCACCTAGAGCATTTTAGACCTCCATTAAGACTCAAGAAGCCCTAAAATACCAAAACAAGCAACTCACCACCAATGGAATGTTCTAGACCAAAACCAACTTCAAAAAATATTGTAACACACTTATACATGTTTTATAAGCCTTCATCAACCATGAAACACACTGTAACAATATCTCAAGCCATAAAACCTACTTGAGACCATGCACAACCAAGCACCCTCAAAACTAGTCCTCAGAAAACAACCCATACCTTGCTAAAATATCATAAAAAAAACAAGTGTGATATACCAATGGGAATATAATGACCTCAGGGTCATTACAAAACTCAAACCATGCCGCAAAATGGACTGTATCACCTCTAAAATAGTTCTGCACCTAGACTGCTCCAAATCACCAAAATTGCCTAAAAATCAATCTTGAAAAATAGGGAACACTTAACCTCTTAGAAAATCAACCATGATCTGAAATTATCATAGACATGAATAAAAACTCCCATGTTTAAATAAATGCTAAACTAGTCAACTAGTCCAATGGATAATTTTTTAACAAATTCAAAATCTCTAGAAAGAAGCATTTTTAAGTGGGGCCCACATACTGCCACAACCTCTATATTACATCAACAAAAATATGGAAGATTTGATGTAGTCTAGAATTCTCAGATAACACCTAGTCGTGTTAGCACATCACTCAACATAGGCTAAGCACTCACCTGAAGTGTGCTAAGGTACTAGGTCCCTCTTTAGGGTTGTTGTAGCAGGATGGTAGCATGGTGAAATGATAAGGACATATAGTTAGAAACTAATCCATCATTACATAGTTATACCGAACCAGATCTATAAAGGCATGCATTTAAGTATAAATCATCAAGAAATCAATAGCATGCAATGATAACACATATAAAACACTTTGGTTTGTCCAACATTCTTCATATATTAAACATGACAACAATACAGAGGCTTGATATAATAATAGTCATGCGTGCATGGATCTGTTACAATTATCCAATCTCATGCACTCATGAATCTCTAACCCTTCAATACCTTCCATCAACTAGGTGATTCATCTAATATATATAGGGTGGGGAACTTGCCCTTCACCGCTAATTATGCCAAAAATAGGTCACATGCTAATAATAGCCACGTGTCGTTTACAATTATAGCCATACATGCAAGTATGCTAACTATAGATCAGTTACAGTTAACTAGAGTGATGAACCTATTCTTGGATTACTTCCATGAAAGAGTGCTTTGATATGATCCTTGAAATATAGACAAAGCATGGTGTGCAAGTTTCGGCATTGCTTTGTGTGTTCCGCACACTAGCCTTTGAAAATAGACTTGATCTACAACATCGGCTAAGTCCCGAAAGTCTGACTCTGCACCTCCGCGTGTGATGCCTTCCTATTCCTTCACACCTCTGATCCCATCCTATTTTTCTACATAGACTCTCTGTGTGAGTTCTGCTAAGTGTTTTATCTGATCAACAATACCCCACACTAATCTCATTATTGCCCTGATAATGGTGATGTCCACAACTGGGTAAAGAATAGTTGAAATACAAAATGCTAAATGAATCTTACACAAAGAATTTAAAATAATTAAAGAATCAAAGAATTTTTCAGGCTTCAAGATCCTTCATTTCTTTCTGAAGTATCATCTCTGAATACTCCTCCTTTATGTCTGCTTCTAAGTTCTCCCACTCTGTTAATACCTTTTTTGCTTTCTCTGGAACATCCACAATGATAGATTCTAGCTCATCCTGAGTTATTTTTCCTTACTCATTCTGTATTACAAGTATTATGCTTGACATAGATGTATTCATCGCTTCCAGTAAATCCATCTTCTAAGCAATGAGTTTTCCAAGTTCATCGACCCTCTCTTTCTGCAGTGCCTGTGCCGCGGCTAATGCCTCGCGCTTCTACTTTACCATCGTTAGTCATTCAGTGTGGCCTAGTGTGTCATCCTTCATGGCCTTTTGCACCTCATTGTCTTCTACCAGTGTTTTTACCCTTATTAGTGCATCTGGAACTATGCATATCATTAAGGCATGATCGGCTTTCTTCAGCTCCTCTCGGAGTGCTTGTAGTAGGCCCTCATATGTAACAATCTTCCTTACTACTGCTACCTATGCTTTTTCTGCGTCTGCTGCTGGGTCCTTGGGCTGCTCTGGTACATGCACCTTTTCATCCTCTAATACTAATTTTATCATTGTCTTTACGTAGTGCATTGCAGAAGGAAATTCTTTTGGAACCTGTGATTCCAAATGCAGGTGTACCTTTAGTACATAATCTTCAATTTCCTCAGCCATACTAACAAAATTCTCATATTTCCTTTTGCTCAGATCCCTCTCCTGCACTAAATGTGCTATTTCCACATTCTTCACTTTTAGCTCCTCTGTCAGCGCTTTAATTGTAGAATATTTATCAATGTTTCTTCTAGCTACCTCAGTAGATACTTTCACCAAGGCATTGCTTACCTACTCATACGTCATAATAGTTGATTCAATTGTCATGTACCAGGCTTCTGGTGCCTTCTTTAACCATCTAGATGCACATGATTCTTCACAGACATCAAAATCCGGTTCATCCATATGCGTATGCATTGACCATGAAAGTTTCTTTCGTGTGCATAATGTCACCTTGTTCTCGTCCATAAGAACCCATCCAAATAAATCTTTTTGCGTGACGGTGCTCTGGAACCGAGTGCGAACAATCTTCTCCTGGTTTTTTACATACCCCATCATTTGTACCCTTATGTCCTCGCTTGTCTGACGGGACATTGGCCCTTTCAGAATGACAGCATCAAGGTTAGTAATATTGGCTGCATCCTCATCCTTACCTTGTGTAGCTTCTGATTGCTCCCTTTCTTCCTCTCCACTCATTTTTTCCTCCTCCTCATTATGAGGCTCCTCTTCTACCTTATGATGGATTAGATATGGAAGCACTTTCTCCTCATACTAATCCGCTTCTTCATCTAGCTTGAGCTTTCTTCTTCTCTTCTTCTCCTCAAGTTCCTTTATTGGTGAGAGTCGCGATGACTTCCTTGTTTTCTTTTGGGCTTCTCCTTGTGACCTTGTGTGCTTGAACACCTTTCTAAACCTTTGGTCTCCTTGCACTACCTCAGTATCTTCTTCTCCTTGTGAAGCCATCATGCGCTCCTCCTCCTTTCCTCCAGATGGTTGCTTCCTCCTTTGCACTAAACCATCACTATCCTCATGCTCTACGTCCTCTTCCTCATCATCTTGCATGGGTTTAGAAGGCCTAGATGCTGGGATGTTTTCCATAGTATGCTTCCCCTTTGGTGGTCTTGAGAGTGCAAACTCATTCTCTACATACTTATTATTTTCCATTTTTGGTTTAAGTTGGAGATATATGAGCGTGACCCTGATATCCCCAACAAGAAGTTTTTTTGGTTTGATATTCAAACTCTCCGAGATAATACTCTCGTTGTAAGAATTCTTCCCTGGATATCCATACTTCTTTTGCAAGGTATGGTATTCGTAATCCACCTTGTCTGTATTAAATAATAACCTCCTTGTATCAGTGAATAGATGAACAGAAGCTTGAAAATACTGCGCTGTGAATGCGTAGTGTAGTTTACACCAGGGGCTCCATGATCCATCCACCATAAAAAAACACTCAATATAAAAGTGTTGGTAAACAACAAATTGAGCCTGCTTCTCCAATACCGAGGGCAACTCCTTTGGTATATGCCACTCCTCTTCAAAAGCCACATGGAGACTGTCATACCACATCTCCGCTCTCTCCTTTACCTCATCTGTCATAGACCCCTTGCATAGATACTTGCTAAATCTTTCAGTTGGAGATTTTTTATTTATGGGGTATTCCCATATATTTTCTTTCGGGCCATCCGGTACTCCAATCTCCATGAATACTAAAGAAAGTAAGACAAAACCAAAACTTATCTTACTTCTTGTGCACACTTCCTCTACTATTTTTTCAGTAATAAATCCGGTAATGTTGTAAATAACTCCTTCTGACATGTGCTTTGCCACATGCAACCACATTGAGTTTACTTATGACCAACGATCTTGGTCATTCAATTTCGTAACCAAGTGTGTTGTTTCTTTTACTATCGAACAATCATGTAATTTGTCTATGTCCATTCCACGTGGTCCTTTATGGTATTCCAGCACTTTATGTGTTTCCAATATGGCAACCTTTTTAGTTAGGTCATTTTTTATATCCTCACCCGTCGCCTTTAAACTTGTTACCATTGCAATTAAAATGGGTGTTAGTCTTACCATTCACCCTGCAAAATAAAAGAAGTCCTCATGGACTCGGCTCATCAGCCACCTGTATAATGGCACATATTTCCCAAAGTATGGGAGCTCATATAGTTGGTAAACACCAATCCTTTTCAATAACTTCTCCCCTGCGTCATCATATATCGGCATCCCATCACTAGTTCACATGTTCATTCGGGAGTTAAGTAAATCATCCAACTTCTTCTGATTGTCCTTAGTTCAGTGGTTGTACACACTTATTTTGCTCTTTCATATGTGGGAATCCCATTCCTGGCCCACAATTACTTCTTCAGGGTACTGTATCTCTAAAAATTTACTCTCAGTAGTCATCTCTTCCTCCTCTTCCACTACTACCTTCTTCTTTCCTTTTGTTGCTGCTACTTCCTTCTTTGGAGCCATTCTTCCCTTTGTGTTGTGTTTCTACACCTTATTTTGTAACACTTTAATGGTTTAATTAAAACCCTAACCTGACTCAATCGTACCCTAAATTGTAATCACGAAATTGCATGCCCTAGCTCTGCTCTGTCAATCTACTTTGTTCAAACCCTTCTCCTACGGAGATACAAGCTTCTCTAATACATAGATCTACCTTTCATGCCTGGTTTCGCCCTCTTCGCACCTTGAATCACTTACTCAACTCTTCACACTTAGCTCTTCGTCAAATTCTCGTAGTTGCAAGGGTAGAAATGAATTTGTATCTCGTCCTTATATAGATTTTCAATTTTTGATGCATTAATTGCTCCTCCACCTACCAAATATTTCTCATTTATTGCTCAATTTTGTCATTTCCACACTGTACATATTTGTGCCACAACTATAACCTTCTAGCGCACCTTCCTACCTTTTGGTCACAAAATTCTCTTCAATGCACACTCTAGCGCCCGAGTACCTCATCACTACACCTTCTCCTAGTAGTTATCATGGTTGCCGCTTACCTTGCGTTATACTTTTCCTTCATTCATCTCCATCCTTGGTTACTTTTGAGAAACAATCCTTTGTAAATCACCTTTAGCAGCTTACTTCCTCAACATCTGCAACATTATACTTTCCAACTTTCACAGCATTATACCTAGGAGTCACCAACAATCCACCCCATAGTAAAAGTATGTGCAGTCCTCTGCACATCAACATGCTTCATATTGTAGTTAGCTTCATGCGCACAAGCACGCTTATTACACAAAAACAAGAACTAAATTGATAAAGCATAGCGACGATGAAAGAAACACAGTAAGGAAATGTAGAAAGGGAAAAATAATCTATTTGGCAACACTGCCTTATTACAACCACCAAGAAGACTTATTTATAGTAGGGCTTCAACCTACTCTCGTTAAAGTAACCGAGCAGCCGTGTTCCGTCAACTACTTCTAACTGGCAAGCACCTGACTCAAGTATGTGAGTTATAACATACGGCCCTAACCAATGCACCTTGAGCTTCCTTGGACGGCACAAAAATTTAGAGTCATACAAAAGTACCATTTGTCTGACCGCAAGTTTCTTATCCATGATATGTCTATCATGACATGTTTTTTGGTGCGCTTTCTCTTGTTTTTGACTCCATCGTGTGATGGCCTAGCGCTCATCCATTTGAACCATGTTCTCAATCCATGCTTCCAAAGCTTGCTCATCAGCGAGACCTCCAGCATGTGCAATGCACAAAGAAGGTAACATAAATTCTATAGGAAGAATAGCTTCCATGCCAAACACCAACTGAAAAGGTGTGGCTTTGTTCAATCTCTTATATGTTGTTCGGTAGGTTCAAAGAATAGCAGAGAATTTTTCATCGGAATATTTTTGTCCCACATCGCAAATATTGGTCAATGTGTGGCTAAAAATCTTGTTGAAAGCCTCATCAGTTCCATTTGCCTGAGGGTGATAAGGTGTAGTCTTGTGGTGGGTAACCATAAAATCATCTAACAGAATTTGAACTATCTCATTTAAAAAATGGGTGCCCCTATCACTAGTTAAACTTAAAGGATAGCTATACCTAGTAAGAACATTTTCCCATAAGAACCTTGTGGATGTAGCCGCTATACAGTCCTTTGTAGGTGCTGCTTCTGCCCATCTCGTAAGATAATCTATACAAGTAATGATATAGCGTGATCCAGTCCTACACGTAACTAGTGAAATAGGCCCTACGATGTCTATCGCCCATTTCTCAAAGGGTTCTACACTTATAATTGGTCGTAAATGCATCTCATCCCTCTATCCTGGTTGACCGAGATGCTGACAATGGTCACATGCCTTACAATACTCCCGACAATCCTTATACAATGTTTCCCACCACAAACCAACAAGTAGGATCTTTCGTGCTGTAGCATCACCTACATAGTGGCCACCTGCAATACCACCATGGGATTCCTCCATTATATCCTTTCGTTCATGTTCTAATACACAACGGTGTAACACCTCATCTTTGCCTAGCTTGTATAAGTCACCACTGATTAACATGAATAGTGCCGCGTGTATAGCAAGTTGCTTTTTCTCCAAGGACCTCATGCCTTCTGGTGCCATCCCCATCTTTAGGAAGACAACAATGTCCTCTAATTCCATTGGTGTGCATTGTAACCTATACAACTATGCATCAGGCGTGGTCTCTTCTATTTTTTTTTGCTTCTTCACCTGATTTAACTCTAGACAAGTGATCCAGTCCAGAATTAATTTTCCTTGGTTTTACCACAACTGTAAAGTCAAACTCTTGAAAGAAGAGCATTCATCTACATATGCACCCCTATAAGACGGGCTTGTTCACCAAATACTTTAATGCCATATGATCTATATAAAACACAAAAGGTGTGGCCAACAGATACTGTCAAAACTTATGCAAGGCATATATCATGGAAAAAGCCTCGTGCTCTATAGTGGTATGATTATGTTCTACAGGGGTCAACTTCCTACTAGCAAAACAAATGGGATGATCAACTATACCTTCTCCAGGTTGAGCTAAGACAACACCAATGGCCATGCCAGAGGCATCCACATGAACATGAAAAGGTTTATCCCATGAAGGAAAGCACAAGATAGGCGTGGTAGTAATTTTCTTCTTCAGTATCTCAAACGCGCGCTACTGCGACTCCCCCCAATAGAATGTCCCTTTCCCCTTGAGTAATTATTCCAAGGGTGTAGAAACTTTGGCATACCCTTTTATAAACTTCCTGTAATACCCTATATGACCCAAAAATCTGCACACCTCACTCTAACTGGTGAGCACTTTCAAGCCTAAAATGACTGCAACTTTAGCTAGATCGATCAACAACCCTTCCTTGCAGATTATGTGTCCTAAGAGTATGCCAAAGGGAGTAGAAAATATGCACTTCTTGATATTCAATGAGATACTCAACTATCTACATCTTTCAAACATTAAGCACATATTTTCACAATGATCCTTAATTAGCCCATAAACAGTCCAATCATTAAGATAGACCTGTAAGAAGTTGTGAATAAAATCCTTGAATGCTTGCACTAGTATCCTTGAGAATATAGCAGGTGCATTCTTCAATCCAAAGGGCATCACAGTATAGGTAAAGCTTCCCCATTCAGTAGTGAAGGTGGTCTTTTCTTGATCTTCCGGGGCAATCCTAATTTGATGACACCTTGACAACCCATCTGTAAATGAATATATCTCGCGCCCAGCCACTCCTTCTAATATTTCCTCTATGAATGGTGTAGGGAAAGGATCTATAACACATGATTCATTCAAATCTCTATAATCAACACAAATTCGAATCCTACCATCCTTTTTTATACTTATAACCATAGGACTGACCCCTTTCTGACTCATCCAATGGTCGAATGATCCCAGATTTCAACATCTTGTCAACTTCCTCCTTTACTTTCTTGCGTAAATTGGGATTCATTCGATAAGGTCTCTTCCTAACAGGGTGTGTGCCTTCCTTAAGCTTTATCTTCATTTCTCCAAGTGATTTATGCATGCCTTTAAGTTCATGGTATCCTCTTGGGAATAAGTCCTCATAGTCTCGAAGTAACTCTATGATCTTTGCCACTTCTAACTCTGACCAGTAATCCCCAATTATCACTTCCTTAGGTTCAGCTTCTATGCCAATATTTACTTTTTTTGTCTTCATAGGTTCATGATTTGTGCACGTATCTACATCGGCACTATCTAACACTTCATGTGCTCCATGTGAATGATCGACTTCCAAGTGCTCAACTTCCTCATCATCAATTATGTAAACCAACTTCCCCTTGTCTCTTTCTAGAGAAGTGCGCTCAAGTAGTAAGGTATCATCTACTTCTTCCTCAAAATGCGCCCTTGTCTCTGTCTCACCAAATAATTCCTGAATAAGTTCTTCTACTTTCACACTGTCTCCCATGGTTAAGTGCTTGATAAATCTTAAAGCCTTGTTCACTGGTGGTGTAGATGAGAAGAAGTCAAAATTTTGGATCATCCCTGCAGTCAAATTCTACCAATTACCAGTGTCACGATGTAATTCAGCATATACGTACCAAGCACGCGCGCAACCTTGTAGAGTAAAATAAAACTGATGCACCCAAAGTGAGGGTAGTAATGCTTCTTATCCTTCTGTCCAGAGTCTCTCACACTGTTGGATATGATGTTAAATAGGTTGATCACCATGATAAGGGAAAATCTTTGTAGGTGCATTACTTCTTGAAAACCTGGTTGATAAGGTGGTCCCAATCTCTCCCCATTCAAAGAGATTATCCCTGTGAACCACCCACCAGTGCGTTGTTGTCCCATGCAAAGTATATGACAGCATATCTCGTCTTTTAATATGGTTATCCCATTTTTCCTCCATGGCCTACAAGAATCCAGCCAGATCTTCCGATCCAGTATATCGGGGTACTAAGTGACCTATACATCAGATAGAGCAAAAACCTTTTTTGCAAGCAACCACACACTTAACTTCATGCCCCACCAGTTCATAAGTACCATGAGCCCAATTATCACAAGCAATACTAGTAGTATCGCTGATTGACTGATAATCTTCCCAAATAAGGATTCCTTCCTTAGATGGCTCATTGACCTCTGGGTCCCGAATAGCGCGTATATAAATTCTGTTCAAGTCCTCTTCACTCAAAGGTTCCACATATGGTATGGATTTCCCATTATTCAATGGTATTATGAATCTTTCCTCCTTTTTCTCGAAGCTGATATACCCCTTGTTAAACCTCAAATCAACATTGTTTACATAACACCAAGGGTGCCCAAGCAAAGTTGGGAAGCTATCTGCTTCCACAAGTGCTAACACTTCGAAGTCTCCTGTGAACTTGGCCCCTTGTATAGTGATAGATGCATCCTTCAAAACTCCTATAGGAGTAGCTTTGTTCTATTTGCAATGAACAATACATTAGATGATGGTTGTAATGGAGGTCTCCCCCATTTGTACCCATGCATCCAATGTAAGTACATTTACTTATGCACCTATGTCAATCAAAATATTGCTCAACAACCAACCATCCACAACAGCATTCAAAGTGATCTCCTTGTCGTAGTCAATGCTATCGGGGGGAGATTCACATGGAGTATTTTTCTTCCAGTCTCAGTTCCCACACACGTAGTATTCCCCTTCAACAAATTTCCCAATAAAGGAATAATATTCTCCTGGTGCAACATTATACATACCTCTCTGATGTCATCAATATTAGATGGGGCCCTTTCTGTATCCTTATGCTTTAACTTTCAAGACTACTTTTTCAAACACTATATTTCACCTTGAAGGCTTCTAAGAACCTCCATAGTTTCCTGATAGACTTCTTTCTGATGAGTTGGATCTAGATACCTAGCATGCAAAACCTCATCCCTAGTAATTGTCAGCTTCTGTTGCAATACCTTCTTTGCGCATGCCACCTCAGCTCGTGTGGTTATCTTGACTGTTACTACCTCGGGTTCTAGTGTTAACTTGGGAATCCACTGATTCTCTACCACACGCTGGATTCTAACCATCCCTGTGCCTTTTTTCCTTGCTTGTGATGCTTACTCAGATGCTCATACAAGTCCGGACACTCTTCATAACTATGCCCCTTTCCACAAAATGAACAGGAAATATTCTACTGGCATTTACGCCTATAATGGTCAGGTGAGCCACATGTATAGAAAGTTCCTCGAGGGAATTCACCTCTTTCGCCACCTCAGCCTCGTCCTCCATATCTGCCTTGATATCCCCATCCTCTTCCATGACCTCCTTCAAATCTTCTATCATTCCTATCCTAGCGCGCTTGATTATAATCCGTATCCTAATGCTCATTATTTCCTTTAGAACTATTAACCACACTCACCTGTTGTACCCCAATATCAATGGCATCATGGATCTGGCCAATCAATCTACAATCTTCAGTATCATGGGTCATGGACCTACAAATTTTACAAAAAGAGGATACATTCTTCCTAATCGCGTGTTGTAGTAGGGGGTAGTGACTAGCATCATGATTTAAATGGAAAATCTCACAATCTAACATCAGTGAATGTACAGATCTATGAGGGCAACTATCCTTGGTGTGGCCTTCCACTTCACAATATGTACACCAGATTCCTGAGTGTGTCTCATGAGCTGAGTTTGCTGATAATTTCTCTAACTATTTCACCATAGCTACAATCTGAGCCTCCAAGAATGGAATAACTCTATTGTCAATACTCCCAACTGCCTCAGCATGTAGAGTTGATTCCAATGCTTCACACGGGTCAGTATAAGTCTTATGCGACAGTGCTCTTTGAAATGAAGTAATCAATTCCCTGACAAACCATTGTGCATGCTGACTTGCATGTATGTCATAGGAGAGTTTGGAGAGAAGTGTTTTAAACTGGGCATCATACTCACGTACACTTTTAGTAGTGCCTTGCTTTATATCCTTAAGTGCGCTTATACTCTTCTGCTCAAACTCTGGGATATGGAACTCTTTTAAAAAAGCATCTTTCAATGTTGCATAATCAATACAAGTTTGATTGGGATCAAACTACCTATACCAGCTGTGCGTGCGCACCTGTAACGTAGTAGAAAATTTACTTTCCTTGCACTCAGAATTTGTGATACCTTTCACGCGCCACAATAATTCACACATATGAATATGTTCAACATCATCCTCGATACCTCTGTACTCTGGGAGATGAAAAGACATCTCCATATAAATGTTATGGGTTGTTGCTGCGGGCCTTGACTGCCTGACCTAGAACCTTCTTGGTTTCCTCTACCTCCAAAATCACCCAAACCACTAGAAATAGAACTACCCATACCTCCTGATCCTCCTCTTGAAGTTGGAATAGAGCCCGTAGATGCACTTCCATGTGTCCCGATAGTGGTACTATATTGGAACCCTACATTTTGTGAAGTAGTCCCAGTTCCAGAGGTGAATCCCACAATTGGCGTGCTTATAGTCTATGTAGATGATGATCCTGAAAACATACCCCCAAAGAATAATGAAGTTGTTTGTGCTGCCATTGATGTACTTACTGTCTGACTTGTTTATGCTCTTTCACTTCCTAAATGAAAACTTTGTTTACCTATTGTACTAGATACTGGAAAACCAAGTGCAAGGGCTAGGTCAATAGGTTGGCTTAGATGCGCACCCACGACCTAGGTCATATCTGTTGGCACGCTTCCATGTGAGGTTGAAGAGGGTTCTCTATCATGCTTTTCTAGATGGGGGAGTTCCTAGTGCTCTAGCTCTTCTTCATCCTCATGAGCCTCAAATCCTTCATGAGCCATCTCTCTCCACAACGCCATCCATTCTGCAACTTCTTACTTCTTACATAATTCCCTCTCGCGTGCTTCATCATACTTCAGCCACCTCCCTTCCCTTTTTCATTCTACCGCTAGGTCTACCATCTTTCACCAATCTTGTTCCTGCCCCCCGTGCATGGAGATTTTTAGCTTGCCATGGGCTTATCTTCCAAGTTCAACATTACCATCAGTATCTTGATTACCAATGGAATACCTTACAAATACGTCCCTCTAGGATATCATAGGAACTGGAACTCAACTACCTCTGGGCACGAATAAACCAAAATTGAATACTCCAGAATATAGCTGTTTAGAACACCGAAAAACTAGGTATCTACCATGGGAGTCCAAATCAAGTCAGCATCATAGAGTGTTTGAAAATCCTCTTGTGTCCAAACAAGTGTGCGATACCTCCAATTCCACTTAGACACATATGCAGTTAACCAATCTTATAATTCTACGGGAAAGATAGCAAAGAAGCTTTCATACAAACTGTCATACAAATTCTACTCTACCCAAGTGCGTGTGTTAAATCAGGATCCAGTGTTAAACCTTCATGCGTATTCTTCCTCCAGATCTTGAATCCATTCTTTAACGCTCTCCAAAGTTAGCCGGTATGTCTTCATTGTGAACCATCCTGAAAAAAACTGAAAAAAGAGGTCCCAACAATGGAACCAATAATACAGTCTAGAATTCTCATATAACACCTAGTCATGTTGGCACATCACTTAACATAGGATGAGCGCTCACCCCAAAGTATGCCAAGGTACCAGGTCACTCTTTAGGGTTGTTATAGCAAGATGGTAGCATGGTAAAACAATAAGGACATATAGTTAGAAACTAATCCATCATTACACAGTTATACCGAACCAGATCTATAAAGGCATGCATTTAAGTATAAATCATCAAGTAATCAATAGCATGAAATGATAACACATATAAGACACTATGGTTTGGAAAAACATTCTTCATATATTAAACATGACAACAATACAGAGGCTTGATACAATAATAGTCATGTGCGCATGGATATGTTACAATTATCTAGTCTCATGCACTCATGAATCTCTAACCCTTCAATACCGTCCATCAACTAGGTGATTCATCTAATATATATAGGGTGGGGAAATTTCCCTTCGCCGCTAACTATGCCAAAAATAGGTCACACGCTAATAATAGCCATGTGCCATTTACAATTATAGCCACACATGCAAGTATGCTATCTATAGATCACTTACAATTAACTAGAGTGATGAATCTATTCTTGGATTACTTCCATGCAAGAGTGCTTCGATATGATCCTTGAAATATAGAAAAAGCATGGCGCGCAAGTCTCAAAATCACTTTGTGTGTTCTGCATGCCAGCCTTTGAAAATATACTTGATCTACAACATCGGCTAAGTCCCGAAAGTCTGAATCTGCACATCCGTGCATGACGCCTTCCTATTCCTTTGTGCCTTTAATCCCATCCTATTTTTCCACGCGAACTCTATGTGCATGAGTTCTGCTAAGTGTTTTATCTGATCAACAAGATTCCTCTATAAAATCCAATCATAAAATTTTAAAAATCAATCAATTATATACCATACAAGGAATTTCTTCCAAGTCGCTATCAAGCTAGGGTTTTGGGAGGGTTTAAAATTTGTTTACCGTCTTAACAATTTTTCATAAAAAACATGAAAATAAAACAACCTAATTCCACTTGGAAAATATTCATAACATTACCTATTCAACTATCCATGTGATATTGGGTCCCAATGAAAATCATACACTCTCCAACGAGCAGAAAAAGTCAACTTTTAGCTCAAATTCTCACCTTTAGGAACTTGGTTTTGGCAAAATTAACATAACTTGCAAAATATTCAATATTAGGTCCTGAACTTTAGACCAAGCCATCATATCAACCTTCCATACACTCTCCAATGATCACCATTTCCTAAATACACCTATAAGTACTGACTCCACCACACCAGGGCATGTTTTCTCTAAGACTAGGTCTAAACATAGACCTAAAAACCATTGTCTAACATTTGAACCACCACTTTAAGACACCTATGAGTGTCTCTACTCATCATCTACATGCTTCCCATCTCTTACCATGCTCAAACATCTACTACATGCTTCATTTCACCATGTCATGCCTCATACTGCTCTCTAGGCATCACAAATAAGCACCTAGAACATGCTTGTTTCTCTAAAATTGACCTCAACATCACTTCCCAAAAACATTGAAAAACTAAATGAAATCATCATAACATCCCTCCACCATACACAACATTACCTCTACAAGCCACCATACTGACTCAGGACACCATGAACCATCACCATGACCAATCAATTCTCAACAAGAAACTCAACTTTATTTGACATTACCAATCATCCTTCATGTTTCCCTTTCCTTTTGACATCAATTACCTCATACAAAAATGAAAACATCAATCTTTGACATCAATGAAAACATTATGCAACCAATCTCCCCCTTTGTCATTGATGGCAAACCTATTGATGGAAAACAGTTCACAAACAACATTCTCCTCCTAAGAAACATGTGCCATCATCTCATTCTCCCCCTTTTAACATTAATGACAAAGATACATACCTAAAACAACCTATTTTTACAACACAAATGGCTCTCCACTTGGTTTGAAAAATCAACCAAACATGATGACATCCATTCTTCATCTCAATCTGATTTTGACTCTTTCAGCAACTTTGTTCCTCCTCTACTCATGCATACTTTCCAAAAACTGACTTTTACCTTGACCATGCATACAACTAAAACCAATAGACCAATACTCATCACACTAAATGAAATAAACGCCCTATTACCTTTCAATGACACATTTTTTTCATACATGCCTTCATGACTCCTACTTACCAATCTTCTTGAGCTTGAGAAACCTACCTAACTCCCATTGATTCATATACTCCTCATCATGACACTAAAAACTTTTTAGAGACAACATACTTACTCCTCCTTCTCTTCTCCTTAATAAATAAAACATTTTTGTTTTATTCTTGACTTCCAAGATAACATACTCAACAAGAACCAATCAAACTTCACAAGCATAAGACAAACAATAAGACTATAAGACATACCTGTCCAGCTCCCCCTGAAGACTAAAAAACTCCTCTATTTGTAATTCTTGTCAATAACATATTTTCTTACTTATAGATAATGGACATGTATCAAACTCATTATGACATATTCCACAAACATACTTTCCTATAGATAATGTACCATCTTGTTTGACCATGTATCAAAGATTTTTTTGACTTTATACAGACCTTCTTGAAGCAATTCTCTTCTCCCCCTAACTTTTAACACTTCAAGATTCCCTGAAAAACCTTGATTACCCTGTTATATAATGTCAACCAGTGTATCCACCTTATATCTTATTCAAGTTTCCATATACCTACTTGATGACTTCATTATATGACTTTCATGACTATCACTAGTCAAGATACCACATTTTCTAACCATGTACTAACTCCTTAGACTCAAAGAAAGTGTTCAAACATAATTCAACTTGTACCATCTTTTATTTGACCAAATATCACCTCAACATGTCTTTCATCATAGTCTTCATGAAATTTTGCTACATATCCTTCTTAATAGTTAACACTAGAAATTACTTACATCATTACTATATGACTTGACAAAAAAATGAGTCTTGACATACCTCATTTAATCTTCATAGAGTTGTCTCAGATGATACCACTCCTCTTCCATCTTAAGACATCATGCTTCAACATTGAACCTTGTGTTAGCATCCTTGTTCTTCAAAAAATGAGTAAACTCAGACTTCAAAAACCTACCTTGTGATCTTTTAGATATAAAAACCTTTCTTGGACCAACCCCTTGTTCTTGAAGCACTACTCAGTTTCTTGATACTTCTTAACTCCTCAAATACTACATAGAGTGATAACAACATATGGATTGAACATGATTAAGATATCAAACATATCTTCTTAGATTTGCACAACTATGTAATCCTTCATCACCTTCTAACACTTAAACCTTTCTTGAGAGAGCTTTAATTCTACTAATGGAATCAAATACCAAGCACCATATCTTATGCTTTAATATCCTGTCAACGGTCTTCAAGGCCTTCTTACTGTTCTTTTCATAGCTTGACAAAACAAAAATGTGTCTTGATGCAACTAGATCCCAATCTTAGGTAAACCATACATTATGTCCTTCTTGCAACTTACCTCTACCATCTGTCCTTCATACTTGTAAACCATCCTTAGAAGACATTTTTACATCTCATACTGTACTTGCAACATATGTAAGCCTTTCCAAGTCTTTCCAACTTTGTCTTCTCATATTCATACTTCTTAAGCCTGTCACAGATCTAAGTGAGGTCTCATAGTCTTATTCCAAGCTAGGATGAGTATTCATATTTCTCAAGGCATTATCTTACCTACCTACTAAGCTTTAAAAAATTCAAGGGGCATATTTCATGACAATCATACCCAGAAATCAGACTCAAACACCTGATATACACCTTCAGTCCATCATCATACTGCCTTAACTTGATTATGGAAATCAACATGAGACTGTACATACCTCTTGACAGTCTTATCCAACTGTGTCATAGCAATATCATTAGTAAACACCTCTTTTTGCAAAGATAACTTAGAATACCTTCACCATGACCTTATATGTACTTTAATGAGTCCTTTAGTGTATTCAAGTCAATGTAAAATTTTATAAGGTTCTATGACACATTAGACCAGATCAAATTTAGCACTCAAACCCCAAATGAAGTCACACAACACAGTTCAAGACTTATTACTATCTATTAGGACTCATACCTCTTCTTGTATAGTTGACATAACAGCACACCTATCTTAAATTCAAAACACAATCATAGAACCTCAAACATGCTTATGTCTTCAATACTTGATACATTAAGAAACAAATTGTACCACTTCATCAGACTAAACACATCTCATAGATGATATTGAGCACATTAAGAAACAAACATACCTTCAAAGAACATTTTGAGATCATTCTTTGCACTAATTCACCTATTTTAGGAACATGGTTTTCTCCCCCCAACTCTTATGATCCATTTAGTCTACCTTTAGATCATCTTGATACAAAATGATGGATCAAGATATCATTATATGCATTCCATATAATAATAGGATCTTCTTTACCAACACTAAATTCTCATTTTACATTGACTTCATCAAATGATTAAACTTAGACCTATAAACAATAATGCATACCTTGTTTCATTATGATAGACCTTCAATCTAGCCTTAAAGCACTCTACCTCTTATATCACAAACCTTCAACCTTGTATTATTCTCAACATTATGCCCAAATTTTTAATTTATTACCCTTCATAACTTTGTCTCATATTTCAATCTTGTTCTTCAAACCCAGATTTCATGATCCACAAACCACAAGGACATACAAACCTTCTTGACTTTACACACAACTCTCTGAAAAACTATCAAAAATTTCTTAACACACCCACATACACTTGATGTATCATTTAAAACAAGATACCTTATGACATACCTCATGAATTCATGACTAAACCAGAAACACATCTTAGACAACATATAGCCCTTTAAGAATCCATTATGAGCTTTGTGACTTAATGATATCAACCTCAACATATCCATTCAAGAAAGCTACCCCTCAATTATTTGCTCCATTTAGAGCTACTTTTTCCCCTTCTTCTTCTTCTCCATAGTCCTATGTTCACATTGTTTGAACAAGAAGGAATATTCATTGAACAAAAACTCATACCTTGCTTGATAGATTAGTGAACCATCATCTTATTGTATTCTTGAAAATTCATGCCCTTCTTGGTTTGTTGTTGGTAACATTTTGTTTTATGAACTGCATATGATCTCACTCTCATAGTGCCAACATTGTTTGATACATCATTTTCATCATGCCTTATATCAAACATACTGATTTTCCTCTTATATCCAGTCAACTCTGCTTGAAGGTTTTATTTGGCCTCTTTATTACTTGAATCAATGATTAGGGCTTCATGACTCACATCTTCTTCTTCCTTTGCATTTAGAGGTTCAATTATATATGGTACACATTCAAATTCTACTCCCAGGTCATCTTCAACACCTTTATCTTCTCCTTTAGGGAAACATGCTTCAAGATCTATACTAAGGCTTGATTTTTCATCTTCATGAGTCTTTTTATCAGCTTGTATCTGTGGGAAACTTAGTGAGGGGAGAGAAAACACCAAAAAATGGACTGTCATATATAAAACCCTAAGGGTTTCAAGAAAATTCTCATTATGAACAAGGGTGTATTTCCATCTTAAACTTGATTGCCTGTCATACTTGTGCTATAATGATCTCCTCCAAGTTGTTATAACTTTCTTAGAAGAACCTTGCTCTGATACCAATTGTTGGAAGCACAACCACTGAGAAGGGGGGTGAATCAGTAGAGATAAACTTTATTCATGCATTGATCATTCATCATTCATCAATCATTCATTAACCATTCATTAGCTTAACCATTAATATTAATCAATTCAACACAAACCATTGCAAGAGGAACACAAACATAAAATTTAAGTGGGAAACCCTAGAAAACAATTTAACAATAATATTAACCATGTTTCAAATTTAAGCACAACTGAATAAAGCACCAATCTCCATACCACAAGAAAATAAGTAGAACAAGTACACAAAATTCAAGTGGGATACCCTCAATTTAGAAGAAAACCCACTGAAACACCAAACTTTATATAGCCATGTTTCAAGGAGTACCAACCCCATCATCAACCCTACAAGGAGCACCAACCCCTAGTTTAGTAGAACACCAACTTACAAGGAGCACCAACCCCTAGTTTAGTAGAGCACCAACCCTACAAGGACACCAACCTAAGTAGAGCACCAACCCTACAATGAGAATCAACACTAATTCAAATCCAACCAAATCCATCTGAAATGAATTCCATCTTTAAAATGTTTCTCAACAACTAATGATGAATCTATGAAGCTCACTCTCCTCTCTATCTCCCTCAAACCATCTCTCTAGCCTCCATACACAAGAATTCTTCCTTCAAGCTGATTTCCAAATATGCCCTATCTCACCCATACCTGATATCTCTCTATAATAACATCATAACCTCATTTACCTCTCAACAAGGTCACAAGATACCTCCATAACCTTCCTCAAATAACCCTCTAGGTTGCACTTTTCTCCTCTCATCTCTCAAGTAACTCAAATGAGCTTTCTAATTTTACTTAAATTATACATGTTTCTTCTTTAAAATTCACTTGGGTCAACCATCATAGAGTAAAAACACTACCCACATCATAATAATATGATAATAACATCACACAAAGGACCATGTAGGTCGCCACCATCACCTAGAGCCTTCTAGACCACCATTAGGACTCAAAAAGCCCTAAAACACCAAATCAAGAAACTCACCACCAAGGGAATGTTATAAACCAAAAAAAAATCACCAAAGTATGGAACACACTTATACATGTTTTCTAAAGCTTCAAAAACCTTCATCAACCATGAACTCAGAAAACATCTCATGGCATGAAACCCACTTGAGACCATACAAAACCAAGCACCCTCAAAATTAGTCTTTAGAGAACAGGACATAACTTCCTCAAAACTCATAAAAAACTCAAGTTTGATACACCATTGGAAATATCTTGATCTCAAGATCATCACCAAACTCAAACAAATCTATAAAATGGATTGTAGCACCTCAAAAACGGCTCTGCACCTAGACTGCTCAAAAATGCCAAAAATGCCTAAAAACTATTCCTCAAATATAGGGAACACTTGACCTCCTAAAGTATTAAGAATATCTAAAATCATCATGTACATTAATAATTACTCCCATGCTTCAATAAATGATAAATTATTCATTATCTTCAATGGACAACTTTTTTCACAAACTGAAAAATCTCCAAAAATAAACATTTTAAAGTGGGGCCCACATACTGTCAAAACCTCTAAATTACATTAAAAAATATGTAAGAGTCCTCTAAAACATCCAATCATCACTTTTTATAAACAATAAATTATAGACCACTACAAGAAATTTATTCTAAGTCGCTACCAAGCTAGGGTTTTGAGAGGGTTTAAAAGTAGTTTACCTTCTTAACGATTGTTCATAAAAACTGTGACAATCAAACAAACTCATTCCACATGTAAAATATTCACAACTAAACTATTCAACTATCTATAAGATCTCATGGGTCCCCATGGATAGCATACACTCTTCAAAGAGCATCAGAAAGTCAACTTTTAGCTCAAATTCTCACCTTTAGGAACTCGGTTTTGGAAAAACTAGCATAACTTACAAAATATTCAACATTGGTCCTAAAATTTGGACCACACCATCATGTAAACCTACCATACACTCTCCAATGATCACATTTTCTAAATACACCCATAAGTATTGACTCCACCACACCAGGGCATGTTTTCTCTAAGACTAGGTTTAGAAACAAACCTATAACCATATGTCTAAACTGAACCAGTGCTATAAGAAACCTATGATTAGTGTCTCTACACATCATCTACATATTCCCATATCTTACAATGATCACATAACTACTACATGCTTGTATTTCACCATGCCATGCCTCATACTACTCTCTAGGCCTCACAAACAAACACCTAGAACATGCTTGTTTCACTACAATATGACCTCAACATCACTTGGACAACCTTTAAAAACTGCTAAAAATCTTCATACACACTCCATGAAATCATCAAAACATCATCCTTGCATTTGTAATTCACTATCATACTCTAACAAGTCACTATACAACTCAAAAACCCACACAAGCCCATGTAATCTCAATAAGAAACTCACCTTGCCTTGACACTACCAATCAACCTCCAGGTTTCTATTTCCTTTTCACATCAATGAAACTCAATGAAAAATCTGAAAACATCACTCTTTTACATCAATGGAAACAATCTCCCCCTTTGTGCATAGAACCATGAAACCTATATGCTGCACAAAACTTGAAGGCACTATGCGATGAAATAGTGAGTATGCTAAAAGACAACCAACTGCCCAGAATCAATGGAGTTACAATTTATAACATTTTAAGGGGGTATTTTCTATTGCATCAAAATATTTTCTCTTTCTCCCTTTCATGCTCTTTTTTCCACCTTTTATGCCCCTCTAGATTAGAGTTAATATAGGAATAGAGCTTGTAAATTTTGATTTATTTAGTTAATCTTTATGATTGCATATGATAATCATTGTAGAATACCCCTTGGGAAGGAGATGCATATACAAATAATAATGACCCTTTTACATATGTGCACATGTTTTAAAGTCTTTTAAGTAGAATCCCTATGTTTTCCCATTAAACAATATATGTGTGAATGTTATCATGCTTAGAACCAACCAACAAATTAGAAAACACCCTTCATAAACAAACACTTCCATGCCCATTGAGCTATTCCAAACAAATATTATGGCCATCAAAACCTAATGAGAATTAATCTTGGGGAGATCTCGTTTGCACTCCATTGCACAATAATTATGTGTGCTCCCTTCTTTCAAGAGAGGAAAAGTCCCACCCATTTGCGTAGAGCTCTACCTATTGTCGCATACGCTCACGCAATGCTCATTTTTCTACAAAAACCAACATCTTTAGTGCTAGGAGTGGTTGGGGAGCATTTTCATGAACAACTTAGTTTATTCCTCTTTAATTATATCACTTTTTAAAATTGAAAAATACTTTTGTTAAGTTTATGTTATTATGCTAGTCTTTTTTAATATTACTTTAATGATGTAATTATGATAATTTTTCAGGCTAATTTTAGTTAGATATGATTGACATTCTGGAGAATAATTTCTTCCACTCATTTTTTATACAATCAACATTATACTATTATATATTATTAATAAAAATATTTTTTCTATAAAAAAGTAATATTCTTATATATTGTGTGTAAAACACTTTTTATCTATGTTTTAGATTTTATGAATGAATTGATGTACTAATAAATCTATGAATGAAATTGGTCTACTATTTAATAAATTTTCAAAGGAATATGGAATGAAGCCAATATTAATGTCACTCATTATGTTTTACATATTTTTCCCCTCAAAATGGATTCAATAGGAGATACAAAAAGTAATATTCTTATATATTGTGTAAAACACTTTTTATCTACGTTTTAGATTTTATGAATGAATTGATGTAGTAGTAAATATATGAATGAAATTGATCTACTATTTAATCAGTTTTCAAAGGAATGTGGAATGAAGCCAATAGTAATGTCACTCATTATGTTTTATTTATTTTTCCCCTCAAAATGGATTTAATAGGAGATGCAAAATATGGGCAATTTTATTTAAATAGCTGATTTTAGAAAAATATTATTTAAGATAAATTATTAAAATTTAAGGAGGATGTATATTCAACATCTTTCTCAATTTTTTGGAGTATGCACAAAGATGAGGGGCCAAAAAGTGGACACAAATATGTTTTTGGTCATTTTGGCCATAACGCGCTTGCATTATGGATCGGTCCCGCTATAACGTGAAAATAGAAAATCTAGGTTGCATTATAACAAGATCACGTTATGGCTCGAGTTTACCAAGCTAAAACGCGTTCGTGTTATGGTTTTATATGTGTTTTTCCACTTTATCCCTCCCAAATGGACATATTATACATTGGAAACAGGAACGCGAGTGCGTTATAACGCTAGCACGTTTCATCTTGTTGGGCTTTGGAACACCCAATCCAAAGGCTTGGATTTCCAAACTAGAGGTTTGGACTATGTATTGCGTGATTAAAACCGTGTTTGACATAAAAACATCAAAATTTCATGTCTGCACCCCAATATCTCGTGCATTAGAACATAATATTTAAAAATAAATTATACTATGATGTCAAGCTCATTTTTACCTTGATGACGATATAATTCTTTCTAAAATCTGATTAGTTTAAGGCTTTCATCGATAATTTCTTTTACTAGTGCCTTGTTTTCTTGTAAAAACCTATGAATACGTTTTGGTGCACAATTTATGATTTTTTCATCCAAATTAAAAAAAAGTGTTTTTTTTTATAAACTTCATTCTACACGCACTAAAAAAAAACTAAAAACAACTTTTTTCTCAAAGTTATGGGGGTGCACACACAAATATTTCATTTTCGGGATATGTGCAGTTTAAAAATTAATAAAAAATTATATACTCATCCAAAAATTATGAAAATTTAGTGGGACCTTGTACATGGTCTTAGGTAAATTACTACAGAAGGGATTTGGGAAAAAAATTATACAACTCAAAAAATTAGGGGCACACACACAATAGGTTCTTATCTTTTTTACACAAAAATAGGCATAGTTTGTGTGCGCATCACATTTGAGCCTCTTAATCTCAACCATTTAAAAAAAAAAATAGTAGTTTAGAAACTAGATTCTGATCTCTACAGTACTTGTTCTTATTACTTTGTCAAATTTTGAGCATAGGCATGCCAAATTATTCAATGAAGTTCCTTCACTGATTTTAGGAAAAAGGTGTCCCTTTTTTACCCCTTTTGGCCCCCCATCTTTATGCACTTACCCTTTTAGGGGTGGTGCTCACTTCTTACTAGTTTTACTCTTAAATTCTTACCACAATCTCATATAACTCAATGTTATGTTAATGGTGGATTGGTTTGTTTTTCTTATTATCGACAATGAGATATATCAACATTTAGGTTTCCTTGGACGAAGAGTCATGGAACCAGTTGCAAGTAGATGTATTACACATTGTATTCATGAATGACACTAAATCAGAAGAATTTTTTTTTATATATAAATAGAATTATATTTATAATTGTAATTGTAATTGTAACTATAAATATAATATTTTTGGTTAAAATTATATGATAATTGTTGTACTAATGTTTGAGATTATATTATATGGATTATGATTAACAAGAATATTATATTAAATGCAATCTAAAAAATTGATGCAATAATTATTATCTAATTTTAATTAAAAGTATTAAATCTAATGTATATGGAGTATATAAATACTCTCTTACAAATAAATGGTTAACATATACCATTAAATGTTTTTCACAACACAATTTTTATGATTAATACACATTTTTAATATATTTATAGAATGATGTCATTCCATAATAGTTATATATTAAGAAATTGTATATGAAATATTCAATTTATAATAAATAAATATTAAAATAATATTTTATATTATTTATCACTTAATATTATGAATTAGAATTAATATTTAAAATTGAATGTGTAAGGCTAGATTAATAGGTCTAATTGTTCAAACATTTTTTATGTACTATTTTTAGTATTAGAATGATTACATTTTAAATATGGTTTATTATAGAAATTATTGTGAAGGCACGTATTGATTTTTGAATTTATATAAACAGAGTAGGTGCTTGTTATCAATTAGAAAATAAATTTTGTAATCATTTTTAAGAAAACTATCCAATTATCACATGTAATTGTTTTTTCATATAACTATACATATTTTGATATTGACGGACTAATAAAATAAAACACTAAAAGTACTAAATAATTCATTGATTGGTCAACATTTCAACATTGTTATAGGTGCAGCAGTTGGTTATGTATTTTTTTTTTACGTTTGTGGTGTCATGGTGAATTCAAATCATTGTCTCTACCCCTCTTTTGTACCTTAACAAAATTAATGAATAATATACACTTACTTGTAATAAAGTGGAAGTGACCTTCTTACTAACATAATTAATAAACATATTTACTTTCTGGGTATTCCCCTCTCATCCACAAAATACTGTTATTGAATTACGAATACAAATATTGTAACACAAAAAGTGTGCGATTCACTGAACTTGATTACAGGCCTAGTTTATTCTCTTCACCTTACAATACGGTGTGCATGCAATCCGCATGTGGAATATGATCTAAAAACTTACAATCACCATTAAATACAAACTAAAACTAAAATTCTTCCGTAAAATACATTCCATAGAGCTGAAAACACAAATTCAAGTTCCAAGATCTCCCTGTTTGTGAAGAATGGCTGCCAATGCGAATCCGCCACCCATTGCAACCAGTTTAAATATGATACCAATACCAGTGGATCATCTGCCCGTTGATGCAGAAGAGTTTTGGGCACACGTAATGAGACTCTACGAGGAACAGCAAGAAAGCTTATCATCTGCTCCAGGAATGGAACCGACCAGGAGAGGAATGGGATGGGTCAATGTAACTCATCATGTTAATGGTTTTAACGCCTCAATCGAGAACAGGAAGTGCTGCATTCGCCGCCATTAGAGCAGTGGTCCTCAGTCTCCACAAAGAAATGGAAAAAAGGACGCGCGGTCATGTTCCCTTACAACGCTACAACCTGCATGTTATAGTGAACACCACTTACTGTTTTCCAGAATATGTTGCAGCCCCTCCACCTTTCCCTCCTCAGGTTGTATTTGCCGAATTTCTATGCCCAGAAGAGGGCGGGATGTTTCTGGAAATGATTCGTTTTAATGAATTGGTTCAGCGCCAAAATAAACTTTCGATCAGTAGCCCCCAGGATTCCCTGCTTCCTGAGTTAGCTCAAAGGGTTCTGCGCCATATCACCTGATCAGCCTCCTTTAATTACAGTGGGAATTATTCAGTAAACTAGTGTTGTTTTTTTAATGGAAAAAATGTTTGTCGGATATACATTACTTGTATTCTTATTCTTATTTTGTGTTGATTGCAAATGAATGGTCTTTGTTTGAATGGTGGTGACAATTAAAGAGGAAATTTGGAAATTTTGTGTAGATTGCAACATGAGTCTACCCAGGTGAATCCAAATCCTTGAAACTAGTATAATGTGTTTGGAAGTGAAGTGTTAAGAGTCTAACTCAAAGGGATCTCCTCAAGAGAAGTGTTTGAAGAGGTAAACCCAAGAGTAATGACCATCTACCCCAACTCCCAGTATAGAATCACATAGTAGTGATCATTTATCCCCACTACCACTATAGAATTATTGTGCAACTCCGTAATAACAACAAAATCTGAAGTGAATTCAAACCACTTGCGTGAACCATGGTGTGCTCTCTAATATATTGATAACATATTAGTTGACAATGAAGGTATAGAACAAACATCTTGAAATGTCCCATTACCTATGTCAAGATACCCTCTTTTAGATACTTCAACAAAAGTGTAACCACCCATCAAAACAATCGGCATAAAACATGGCTCTAAGGAAGTGAAGGCAACATGTGACGAAGCCATGTGGTGTGAAGCACCCGAGTCAAGAACCCATGTGGTAGGTTGAGATGCCCCTGCTACAAGTGATTTTCCCTTTGACTTCCCCTTATTTTTGTTTTTTTGCTTTGTAAACTACTAAATTGTTGGAGTTTGTGTATTTGAATCGGGAACTGTGATATTGATCTTCTTTAGAATGTGTGCTAGGTGATCAATTTATTTATGCATGCACTTATGTTAATCATATCTAGGCTTTTTACAATAGGAACATTTGTCCCTCTCTTTCTTAGGTTTAGCTTTAAAGGAGGAGGGCTCAGTGGCAGGTTTCAGATCCTTCCTTTTCTCAACGTCTTTTTTGTCTTATTTCTTATCCTTGTGATTTGAAGGCTTCTGTTTTTCCTATTTAGAAATAGGGCATGTGACTTTATCGAAGAATTCAGATTACCCATATGTATTGATATTATCTTGCTCCGTAGTCGTGAAGGAAGTAAAACACTCTAAGTAAGACATTTTCTACATGGCTCCAAGGGCACTTCTAGTGGCATGAAAAGTAGAAACAAGAATTAAATAGTCAGGACCCAACTTGGAAAGAATAGAAAGAATCAATTGTCAATCCTTTTTATTTACCTAACATTGTTTCAATTGAAATCTAAGTGATTTGAATTTTGTGAAGTTGTCTTGTGTAGTGTTAAAGCTATTTGGACTCAAACTAATGAGCTCATTCTTCAATTCATGGCCACTTGTTGCATGTTGATTTCCAAAGAGTTCTTCCAATGTTGTCTATATGTCACTGGGTGTGCTAGCCTATTCTATGTGAAATAGTAAATAATATATGGAAAGCCTCATCACATCGGTAAAACCACTAAACTTTAGCTGCATCTAATGTTGGTTTAGTTTGAAGACCCATTGTGATCCAATGTAAACCCTTTCTCCTCAATAAGATTTTGCATTTTGAGTTTCAACTCATGATAGTTAAATGGTGTGAGAATCACATTCTAATCCATAATGTAAAAAAGAGATTAAAAAAATGAAATTTCATAGAATAGCCCCCCTAGAACTATTAGCAATGACCCCCCAAGATTGGTACTTAATAATTTAGCGTGTTTGCAATTATTCAAGGCCAAAAATATCAGATAAAGGCCGAAAAGGGAAATGAGAGTAACACCAATGTGGATAACTCAAAAAAATATGCATGTTAAAAATAATGCCTATAAAGGAGTTTCCAGTAGAAAGTACTTGTTCATGAGCCTTCACAAAAAAAACACACATCTTCACCTATTACAATTTTCAACACTTGCACCTTGCAAAAAATCACCTCTTATGAGTTAATCCCATTGGGTGGGGGAGTGACCAGGGTACTAACAATCCATGTGACTGGGGGCTAAAAATCCATGTGGTTTGGGGCTAATGCTATGAAAAGTGGTGGGTGGTATTTCTCAAATTTTCACAAAATGATGGCACCTTTAGGGGGAGTTGCGCACTTGATTATCAACCTTCCCAATAAATTACAGTGCATGTTTATCATTGCACCTAGGGTTAGGGTTAGGTCACCCACATATAACAATGATCCATGACCCAACACACTATCACTCCCTCAAATTGTTTGCCACAACCATGGTCATGTAAATAGAACCATTGTATGAACACCTCCATGGAAAAATATCTTTACACACAAACAAAACAACAATATGGCTGCATTCATAGTATGACTAAATCCATGAATTGCTTTTCATCACTAACCCAAAAACAATAGTCCAAAAACCAACTCAATGTACATGTGTAACCATAAATCAGTGCATAATTGTAGTGATAAAAATAGGTACAATATCTCACAACACACTTGGGAAGGTACAATGACCAACCTTGATAATGAATGCTTTCAAAAGATCTTACAAAATGAAAAAACCCCTCTAATTTTCTAGAGAAAACAAGAAAACTCAAACTTTGGCATGGTACCACCAAATATCCCAGAGATGACCGCAAAAATCTTCAAAAATACCAGATCTAGCTCGCTTGATAGCATACTCACTCTTACTTTCGATCCTAGGATTTTGGTACAATCCAAACTTAATGACATAGTGCATTTCTCCTTATAATGTAAAAAATGGATAATTTATTTCAAAACCACCTATTTCCTTCATTCTTTTATGATTCTCCAATAATGTAAAGATGCAAGAGAAGAGGATACTTAGAGATCAAAGGATATGTAATAATAATCTTGAAAAACTTAAGATTCCAACATATTAAACACACAAAAAAAATGCCTTTTGATTACTAGAATGAGTTATGATACCATGTGAGAATATAGGCCAAGATCAAGCACTAATAAAATATAAACACTCAATAAGATTAATGTTACGAGAGAGAGGAACAAAACACAAGCCAACATATAACTTGTATTATAATGCATCAAAAACTAGCTTGACAAGAGGTGTATAAAAAAAAGTGGGGAAGTGTAACTGCCACCTGAAAAGGTGGAGAAGGGTAACTACCATCTATTCCACTGACACCTAAGTAAGATAAATAAATGTGTATGAAAAACCATGCAATGAAATAAAAACTTGTACTAACTTTCTTAGAAATTTAGGATTCAATAGACCTAGTCTACTTGTTTAGGGCTTGAAATTGATTAATAATTAGGTACAAAAGTGGGGTAGAGTGGAATATATCTTGTTTGATATTTGTTTCAATGTATGTTTGTGTTAACACCAAATTATTAGATTTAATATGAAACCTAAATGATTTTAGTGAATAGTACACTAAAAGATGTAAGGGTTAGTAACAGGTGATTATTCTGATTAATTAACTCCCACATTAATTAGCATAATCAAAATAATAAATTATACTTGTAGTTGATATACTAGTAAAGATACACACTCGAAAACACAAAGGAATAAGTGCACTTAGTTGATTACAAATGATTTTGGAAGGTTCTAGAAGGACATACTACTAGAACATGAAAATTTGAATATAATTTAACAAATATTGAATTTATGCTAAACCCTAGATATTACATAGTAATAGATGTAAACTATGATAAATAAATGCTAGATATAAGATGACACAAATAATAAGCTAATGAAAATTGAAACCCTAAGTGCAAGAGAGGGAATGAAGGACTTAGCTTATTTTTCCTGATTCCGGGACTGTGCAAACCTGTTGGAGTTGATGGGACTAGAGAAAAAGTGAACACGCATGTGTATACATAAATGATAATGACATATGAATTATTTGTCTAGCATGTGAAACAAAGTGTACATGTAACTAATATAAGCAAGTAAGATTATGTGCAACAAAGATATGCAGTATACCGTGAATGAGTGAGATGGAATGATATGCAATGTGAATGTGATAGAAGAAGTGTGCCCCCCAAGCGAATGTGGATGCAAATGAGATGAGGTTCATTTATAAAATACCCCTCGAGAGTCAAAAATGAAAAAAAATAGAACAAGAGTGCATCATTGAGAAATGGTTTGAAAATGTGTGCTACATACATAGATTAATGAAGCATAAAGCGTAGATTATAGAATATGCTAATATGATGTGTGAGAATAAAAAAATCTTGAAAGATGTATCGCAAAGCGTGGAGCGTGAAATGTGTAGTGTGTGAGGTTCATCGATGTAGTATGCCCTCACTAGTCAAGTGTGAACCTTAGCACGAGAGTATGTCATAGGGTATTGATGATACAACGTGTATAAGTTTCGTAATATTGATACTTAGAAGTGTGATAGTAGAAATGAGACACACCTGATAATGCTAGGAGGGGGGAGAATAAGCGTGATGCCCCCCAAGTTTTCTAATAATGGATATCTATGTGGTGACATGAGAGATACCATGTCATTATGGGAGAGCATTATTTGTGTCATGAGAAGAGAGAGAGAGAGAGAGAGAGAGAGAGAGAGAGAGAGAGAGAGAGAGAGAGAGAGAGTTAGCACAATGGTAGGAAGAAGAAACATTAGGATCACACCATGGTGGTGGAGTTTGAAATGTGTCTTGGCCATTAGTATATAAGGAGTAGTTTTTGGGATAAAATGAAATTGTGGTAGATTATATGGGATTGATGACGTTACGGAAGATTTGGGAGGAGGAGGAGTTAGACTGATTTTGAGAGGCAGTTTCTTAGTTTGACTTGATAATGTTGTAGAAGACTTAAGAGTAGGAGGTGATGGAGGGTGAACCTTGAGATGTGATTTCTTAGTTGGAGTAGGTTGTATAGGTAACAGTTGAATTACCAAAGAGAGGAACATTAGAAGTGATGACATGATGCTCATTAGACATAGATGAATCAGATATAGGAACCCAATGGGATGTAGTAATTTGAGATGAACCTGTAGTAACATTTTGTGTAGCAAATGAAATAAGACCTTAATGCGTAAGGTGGCCAATTTTTCACTTAAGAGCATAAAAATCATTGTCAATTATGTTCATTAATTCAATGATAATTGCAATACAGATGACGATGATATATAGAAATATAATAAGGAGGATATGAATGAGTAGATGGCAAGTTGATTAATTGATGAGTGATGAAATGCAGAAGAATATCATGTTGCTTAGCAATATGATAAAATGACAGACATGGGGTGCGGTAATATTTGAGGTTCATTGATATGAAGCACATGTAGTTTAGACATATAAGTAGAATGAGATGTAGAAGAAGAAGTAGCATGGGCCTGAGAAGTTTCCTTGAGATGTTGAATTTCATATTTAAGAGATGTGATCGTGGTTTCCATAGCTTGAAAATTTTCTTGGAATAAAGAATGTAACACTTGAATTTATTTGTAAATATATTGATGGTGTGTGATATCTAGTTCATTAGAGATACGATCGAAGAGGGAACTTATTTGTGAATGTGGCATATCTAGAGGGAGGAAGATAGAGTGTATGAATTTTTGGAGAGCAATCTTTGCAATGTGGGTGCATTTGAAGTAATTTATATAAGGGAACTTTAGGAGATTTAGAAGCCATGAAAGAAGACTGGATAGAATGAGAAAAATGAAGATCCTAGAGTGTTCGAAAGATCAGTTCACCAAATGATTTAACAAATATTGAATTTATGCTAAGCCCTAGATATTATAGAGTAACAGATGTAAACTATGATAAATAAATTCTAGATAAAATATGACACAAGAAATAAGCTAATGAAATTTAAAACCCTAAGTGTAAAAGAGGAATGAAGGAATTAGCTTATTTGGGCCTGATTATGGAACTGTGTAGAATGGAGAAACTAATAAACAAGAAGGGTAGTCTATTGCAACTGTGCACAATAAATTCCTGAGTTATCGGATATGCCTAGACTGGGATGCTTGGACTGGGTCAGGGGGCATCCAAGTGTTGGAGTCCATTACTGGGTGCCTGTGATTGCAAAAATGATCAGAACCTAAATCTTCTAGTTTTATAATGTGGTCACTAACCTTCATTTTTGGTCACCTGTATGTCACACAATGATTACAGAATTCACCTATAACCTATAAAACAAATGATATCCTACAAAACCCCAAACTACATCAAATACTAAAAAAGAAAGATGTAAATGGGGGAGTTGTATTGACCCCGAGTGGTCACCTAATATAGTGAACTTACGATCGAGCATTGCACTACATCTCAAACTCCATTTAGTTCTTGTGTGTGTGTGTGTGTAGAAATTGTGCCCTAAGAATCTCTTGTCAAAGATGCACTTGATAGTGAGCAATAGCTAGATGTAGTAATGTAGATAGATGTGTGGATTGACAAATTAACTTCCCATCCTATACGTGTATGCATAAACTGTAGTCCCTTTTCTCTTGTATGAGTTCTAGATGGATGTCTTTGATACTCTTAGAATGCCTTTGGATGTAACCTTAGGTGATGATAATAGATGCATAGATTTTGGTACTTTATTTTGCTCACATATCTTTGTACGTATATGATTGATTCCCTTGGTTAAATTTCGTAATTGACAGCTAAAAGGTCGACCCATAAGAAAATAAGATGCTTAAAAGATAAAAGTGGCCCTAAAAGAGATGAGTAAGATATAAAGATGTCGAGGGTGCCCAAAAGGATGAGGGATCCTAGGCGTTGGCGTCTTGGATGGGCACTAGTGTCTAGAGTCAAGAAAGATGAAAAAAATGAAGTCCATATTGGGTTGTTGGGTGTGCAAGACTAAAAATAAAGAAAGAAAGATAGATAGAAAAGAGGCCAAAGATAGTAGTCAATTTACTAGTTTTCTTGCTTATGAATAATATGAATAGTAGTATGTGATTCTGACCTAGAAATGCACCCAAGAGTGTGATTTTGTGTCTATAGAACATGATGATGATTTTTTTTGGAGACTGTGATTGGAAATTGAATTGGGTCATGACCATAGAACTCTATCAGCACAGTTTTTTCAATCTCAACCCATCTATACAGTCTTAAACCTGCTTGGTTTCTGGCTATGTAACTTCTATGCATTGTTAGTTTCTTGAAATTATTTTTCATTTTCAAACCCTATTTATCACTCATGTTTCAAAGTTATTTTGAATACTCTAAACATGATCTCAAACCCTAACCATCTATGGGAAGTCCTACAAAACAAACTTTAGTTGGGTTGTGGGCACCCCCATGCACCATCAATGTTGGCACTACTCATTAGAGGCATCAAACCACAAGTTGTTCTCCATGTAGCATGTGATATCTGAATGAATGCAACTATAGTTTATGACCACCTTTGACAATGCTTGAGTTGATTTGGCTCTTGATAAGATACTTGGGAAATAGATGTTTGGGTGCTTGTAGATGAAAGAGATTTTTTTCTTAACCTAGTAGGAAGCTTTATACCTAAATATATTTCTTTTTAATGATTGTAGATGTGTTGTTATGATATTTAGGGAGCCTTGGGGTTCCTTTTGGAAGTGTAGGAAGTGAGTGTATCAGTGTAGTGCCATAGTATTTCTTGATTAGAAAATGAGGTAGTGTTTACTTGCTTATATAGGGTTTTGTAGATGATTTATCAATGAAAGAATGTCCTAGAGAGATTAGAAGACCTAATAAAAATTAGAATTTTGAAAGTAATGTTGGAGGAAATATCATTTCAGATAATACAAGTTGGTAAAGAAAAATTATACTATCATGACCAAATTGTAGGACCTTGACCAAGGAAGGAAAACATGCAATCTTAAGTATAGAAATTTTTACTTGATGTTTGTATATGGATTTTATGCATTTAGACTCTTAGAATGTTATGATATGTCCGTGTGCAAAGATAAAAAAAATATAAGGAAAGAGAACTTATAATGTGCTAAGTGGGAAATGGGTAGGTTGTATTTATCTTAACAAGAGTGTACTATCAAAAATAGTAGTTTCAAGGAGTGAATTGTCAAATTTTAGCGTTTACAGTTTGAATTTGATCCACCACAAGAGGAGTAAGGGAATGAAAATAATGTCTTAATTTACGTAGGAATGATTGGACATCAATTTTCATCCAAAACTATCAGGGATAGACCATGGGTTGTGTGAAGCTAGTTTGGAAGTTTTATGGTTCTTATAAACTTGAATCGTAGCTATTTGTTTGTGTTTTTGAAATGAATGGTTTGTTGTTTTTTGTTAAAAGAGATTAATTTGCAATAAATTTGTTTATTTTAATGTGTTTATATAAATTAAATGTGGTTGGTTGTGTAAAATATGAGGCACATTTGTGTGTGTGTGTAATGTACAAGGTCAAGTAGGAAGCTTATCTACTTGCATAGGATATCACACAAACACCCATTAAATAATCATGATGTGGTGAATGAGTATCCTAAAGACAACAATTATCTATAAAGTGAGCACTATAAGCTTTATATTATTAAAATGACATGATTTTCACACCCCATTGATGAAACATATGAACTACTTTGCAAGATAAGTTATAATTCTCATCATGAAGGTGTCGAGCACTAAAGTTATCCCTTCCCAATTTGTGTAGGATTAATGAAGGAACAAACACAGAAAATAGTTTCATAATGCTCTTATCAGCTCTGTGTAGTGTGGATAATATGTTTCTTGAATTACTATTGAACCACTGAGAGTAAATCGAAGTATACACCTCCCCGATTCACCATGCCATGAGCTTCATTCATATAGGAGTATGTTTCTTGAGAGTTGAGGAGGTCAAGATTAAGAGTGAAACTAATAAAAAAAATTGGAGAGGATTTTTCACACATTGAAATAATATTGTCTCTTACTTGGAGATGTGTTGGATCTAAATTTACTTTCTTTGACTGCTTGGTTGTGCACACACATGAAATCACAACCTAAAAATTCTTTTGTGGCCTTTTTATCCACCTTTTAATGTATGATATAAATTTTAGAGTGTATAGAAGGTTACACTCCAAATAAATTACCATTCTAAGGCACACATAGCATCCAAAATAGAGACAACTAACATAAAGGAAGATAACCTCAAGGAAACAGAAAGGATGCAAGAAAATATTGCATTTGAGGAGTGTTATGCAACCACTATGCACCATAATGAGCTAGTCTCCACCTTCAATTAGATTTACTTCAAGGTAATGATTTCACCCCCTCCCACATACTTATCCTCCATTTTCATATCAAAGCTAGTAATCATGTTCATCATAAATGTAGGTATAGCTTTGAGTTTAAAGTATGGATTGATTTATCCTCAATAATTTAAAGATATTCATGTATTCCTTAAAATAAAAAATTGGGAGGAGTTTGTTATTGCCCTTGAGTAAAATTTCTTTCACTCAAAAAAATTAAGTCCACAATCTTAACCTCAATTGTATATATTATTATGCCGAGAGGCATCTTCATACTATATATATTATATATATATATATATATATATATATATATATATATAATATTATATATATATAGTTGAGGAGTGTGATGTCGTGCCCGTGTAAATTTATTTGTGTAAATAAAAAATCTGCGTAAATAAAAACCAATTCTTTTATTACGCAAATAAAATTGCTAAGTGAAATGGGTATTACGTGGTAAATGGATAAATTTAATTTCTTTTGAAATGGGTATTGGGTAAATTTAATTTCTTTTATTGATAATAATAGGGTGAAATGGGTATTACATGGTAATAAAAAAATCATTTTAGTGATTGCTTCCCTAAATTTAATTTCTTCTATTTACATAGTAAAGGGTATGGTATTTTATTAATTAATAAAAAGGTGAAATGAGATTTCAAAGTAAAAGGGTATTACACAGTAAATTCAATTGTATTTTATTAATTAATGATAAGGTGAAATGAATGAGTATTACATGGTAAATTTAATTTTACCTATTAATTGATTGTTTTGGTAAATTTAATTTCTTTTATTAATTAATGATAGGGTGAAATAGGTATTAAAGGTATTACACAATAAATTCAATTAATGACAAGGGTATTACACCGTATTTTATTAATTAATGACAAAGTAAATTTGATTTCTTTTATTAAAATACATATGAATAAATTAATTGAATAAATTTATTATACATATAAGTTCACTTTTTAATTAAAAAAAATATTATAAGAACAGTTACAAAACTGTTCCGCACCCAAACATTTTAGGCATGTGCTTCCCTTACTTTTCTTCTCTCTTTTGCAGAGACTCCGGTAAAGGTAAGTAACCCTATTTTCATCTTATTTAACAATATGCCTACATTTTCTTTAACTCGTATGTGCATTGGTTCGAATTTTCTTAATAAAATGATGTTTTCACATTGATTATTTTAGTTTATATGGATTGTTCAAGGATAATATTGTACACGTTTGAAACCATAAGGAAGTATTGGAACAAACTTATTTGTTTTCTATTCAAAAATTGTGAGGTATAAATTTTTGTGGAATAGACTTATTTGGTTTCTATTAAGGAATTGTGAGGTATAAATTTCTAGACACAGTAAATGGTTTATTGACTTTTTCCGGACTTATTTGGTTTCTATTCAAGAATTGTGAGGTATAATTTTTGGACACAGTAAATGGTTTATTGATTTTTTCTTCCGTAAATTTAATTTCTTTTATTAATTGATCTCTTTTTACACAGTAAAGGGTATGGTATTTTATTAACTAATGATACGGTGAAATGGGTATTTCAAAGTAAAGGGTATTACACAGTAAATCAATGATCACAGTAAAGGGTATGGTATTTTATTGATTAATGATACGGTCAAATGGGTATTTCAAAGTAAACGGTATTACATAGTTAATCAATGATAAAGTGAAATGGGTATTACACAGTAAAGGGTACTACACTGTAAATTTGATCACTTTTATCAATACATATATTACACATAAAACATATTACACTACATTCTCTTATACACATTAGACAACAATAAGAAAATAATATACATGTGCATAATATAGTACATTCAAAATAGAAATGTCAATTTATGTAAAATAATAACATGAACATGCTCACAAACATTACAACAAACCAAAAACTATATTAATTAATATCTTTTATTAATTGATCTCTTTTTACACAGTAAAGGGTATGGCATTTTATTAATTAATGATAGGGTACTTTATAGTTAATGCCGATATAAATCGGAAGAATTCAATTTTAGACTTTTGTGTGAATTTTACAAGTAATGTCTTTTTTAGTGTAATATGAAATTTTGAATGTCATTGCACTTTTAAATATTAGATGAATCAGAATATCATGGTGCCTTTGAATATTAGATAGATCTATATACAATTCATTCATGATTTGTATGTATTACATTTTGGAAATAATTCTCTAAATTGCTAGACCATTTACACAAGAAGCTACGGACATTTGTCCAACTCGGAATCCAACGCTGCATACGCCTTCTTTGATACCAGGAGCTAGGATTTTTGAATGGGATATTTCCCTTTGAAATTATCCTAACACGTTCAAATTTGGACGTCAGCGTGTGTTTTTGAAAAGGCTTTTAAAGCAACGTAATGAGGGTGCCCCTAATGTATGTTAAATTTGTTCATTTTGGGACGATGTAATTTTTTTAGAAGTCTCAAAATTAATTGTTTGATGTTTTTGTAACAAAATCATGTCCAATATGATGTTTTTATTAATTAATGATAGGGTACTTTATAGTTAATGCCGATATAAATATCGGAAGAATTCAATTTTAGACTTTTGTGTGAATTTTACAAGTAATGTCTTTTTTAGTGTAATATGAAATTTTGAATGTCATTGTGCTTTTAAATATTAGATGAATCAGAATATCATGGTGCCTTTGGAATATTAGATAGATCTATATACAGTTCATTCATGATTTTTATTTATTACATTTTGGAAATAATTCTCTAAAATTGCTAGACCATTTACACAAGAAGTTACAGACATTTGTCCAACTTGGAATCCAGCGATGCATATGCCTTTTTCGCACTTTTCAAATCACAAGGAATTGTGGAATAGACTTATTTGGTTTCTATTCAAGAATTGTGAGGCACAAATTTTTGGACACAGTAAATGGCTTATTGTTTTTTTCTTCCGTAAATTTAATTTCTTTATTTATTTTATTAATTGATCTCTTGTTAAATAGTAAAGGGTTGTGGAATGGACTTATTTGGTTTCTATTCAAGAATTGTGAGGTATAAATTTTTGGACATAGTAAATGGTTTATTGATTTTTTTCTTCCATAAATTTAATTTCTTTTATTTATTTTATTAATTGATCTCTTTTTACACAGTAAAGGGTATGGTATTTTACTAATTAATGATACGGTGAAATGGGTATTTCAAAGTAAAGGGTATTACATAGTAAATTCAATGATCACAGTAAAGGGTATGGTATTTTATTAATTACTGATACAGTAAAATGGGTATTTCAAAGTAAAGGGTATTACACAGTAAATCAATGATAAAGTGCAATTGGTTATTACACAGTAAAGGGTATTACACTATAAATTTGATCACTTTTATGAATACATATTACACATAAAACATATATAGACTACATTCACTTATACATATTAGACAACAATAAGAAAATAATATACATGTGCCATAATATAGTACATTCAAAAAAGAAATGTCAATTTATGTAAAAAAAATAAACATGAACATGCTCACAAACATTACAACAACCAAAAACTATATTAATCAATAGCTTTTATTTATTTTATTAACTGATCTCTTTTTACATAGTAAAGGGTAAGGTATTTGATTAATTAATGATAGGGTACTTTATAGTTAATGCCGATATAAATATCGAAAGAATTCAATTTTAGACTTTTGTGTGAATTTTACAAGTAATGTCTTTTTTAGTGTAATATGAAATTTGAATGTCATTGTGCTTTTAAATATCAGATGAATCAAAATATCATGGTGCCTTTGAATATTAGATAGATCTATATACAGTTCATTCATGATTTGTATTTATTACATTTTGGAAATAATTCTCTAAAATTGCTAGACCATTTCCACAAGAAGCTACGGACATTTGTCCAACTCAGAATCTAGCGTTGCATACGCCTTCTTCGATACCAGGAGCTAGGATTTTTGAATGGGATATTTCCCTTTGAAACTATCTAAGCACATTCAAATTTGGACATTAGCCTGTGTTTTTGAAAAGGCTTTTAAAGCAACGTAACAAGGGTGCCCCTAATGTATGTTAAACTTGTCCATTTTGGGATGATGTAAATTTTTTAAAAATCCTGAAATTAATTGTTTGACGTTTTTATTAATTAATGATAGGGTACTTTATAGTTAATGTCGATATAAATATCGGAAGAATTCAATTTTAGACTTTTTTGTGAATTTTATAAGTAATGTCTTTTTTAGTGTAATATGAAATTTTGAATGTCATTGTGCTTTTAAATATTAGATGAATCGGAATATCATGGTGCCTTTGAATATTAGATAGATCTATATACAGTTCATTCATGATTTTATTTATTACATTTTAGAAATAATTCTCTAAAATTGCTAGACCATTTACACAATAAGCTACAAATATTTTTCCAACTCGGAATCTAGCGTTGCATATGCCTTTTTCGAACTTTTCAAATCACAAGGAATTGTGGAACAGACTTATTTGGTTTCTATTCAAGAATTGTGAGGTATAAATTTTAGGACATAGTAAATGGTTTATTGATTTTTTCTTTCGTAAATTTAATTTCTTTTATTTATTTTATTAATTGATCTTTTTTTACACAGTAACGGCTTGTGAAACGAACTTATTTGGTTTCTATTCAAGAATTGTGAGGTATAAATTTTTGGACACAATAAATGGTTTATTGATTTTTTCTCTCATAAATTTAATTTATTTATTTTTCATTTTATTAATTAATCTCTTTTTACACAGTACATGGGATGGTATTTATTACTAATGATCGGTGAAATGGGTATTTCAAGTAAAGGTTTACACAGTAACTCAATGATTCACAGTAAAGGTATGTTAGTTTAATTAATTAATGATACGTCAAATGGTATTTCAAGTAAAGGGTATTACACAGTACATCAATGATAAAGTGCAGATGGGTATTACACAGTAAAGGGTATTACACTGTAAATTGATCACTTTTATCAATACATATTACACATAAAACATATTACACTACATTCACTTATACACATTAGACAACAATAAGAAAATAATATACATGTGCATAATATAGTACATTCAAAATAGAAATGTCAATTATGTAAAAAAATAACATGAACATGCTCACAAACATTACAACAAACCAAAAACTATTAATTAATATATTTTATTTATTTTATTAATTGATCTTTTTTTACACAGTAAAGGGTATGGAATTTTATTAATTAATATAGGTACTTTATAGTTAATTGCCGATATAAATATCAAAGAATTAAATTTTAGAATTTGTGTGAATTTTACACGTAATGTCTTTTAGTGTAATATGAGATTTTGAATGTCATTGTGCTTTTAAATATTAGATGAATCATAATATCATGGTGGCCTTTGAATATTAGATAGATCTATATATAGTTCATTCATGATTTGTATTTATTACATTTTGGAAATAATTCTCTAAAATTGCTAGACCATTAACACAAGAAGCTCCAGACATTTGTCCAACTCGGAACTAATGTTGCATACTCCTATTTCGATACCAGGAGCTAGAATTTTGAATGTGGAATATTTCCCTTTGAAACTATCCTAGCATGTTCAAATTTAGACGTCAGCCTGGTGTTTTTGATAAGGGGTTTTAAAGCAACATAACGAGGGTGCCCCTAATGTATGTTAAACTTGTCCATTCTAGGATGATGTAATTTTTTTAGAAGTCTCAAAATTAATTGTTCAATGTTTTTGTAAAAAAATCATGTCCAATTTGATGTTTTTATTAATTAACGATAGGGTACTTTATAGTTAATGCCGATATAAATATCGGAAGAATTCAATTTTAGACTTTTGTGTGAATTTTACAAGTAATGTCTTTTTAGTGTAGTATGAAATTTTGAATGTCATTGTGCTTTTAAATATTAGATGAATCGGAATATCATGGTGCCTTTTAATATTAGATAGATCTATTACAGTTCATTCATGATTTGTATTTATTACATTTTGGAAATAATTCTCTAAAATTGCTAGACCATTTACACAAGAAGCTACAGACATTTGTCCAACTCGGAATCCAGCGTTGCATACACCTTCTTTGATACCAAGAGCTAGGATTTTTGAATGGAATATTTCCTTTGAAACTATCCTAGCATGTTCAAATTTGTACATCAGCTTGTGGTTTTGAAAAGGCTTTTAAAGCAACGTAACGATGGTGCCCTTAATATATGTTAAACTTCTCCATTTTGGGATGATGTAATTTTTTTAGAAGTCTCAAAATTAATTATATGATGTTTTTGTAACAAAATCATGTCCAAATTGTTTAGAATTTTTTTGTATGTTGACTCCTAATATTTAAATAATTGATATTATATGATTGTTGTCTATTACATGTACATGAAATTTTTAGGTATATAAATAATTAAAAAAATTCTTGAAAATACATTATAGGTATGGCTCGACCAAGATTAAATTTCGAAAATGAAGAAGAAAGAAGATCTTATCAAAGAGAATATCAAAGACAATATCGCATAAGAAGACAACAAGAACTGGTAGATGCACAATGAGAGGAACAAAGGAAACATCAAAATGATAATGATAGACAAAGACTTTCAACACAGAGAAATGAATTAAAAAATGAAGAATTAGGAAGAGTAAATTTTGAAAATGAAGAAGAAAGAAGAGGATATCAAAGACAATATCGCATAAGAAGACAACAAGACATGACAGAGGTACAACGAGAGGAACAAATAAAAAATCAAAATGATAATGATGGACAAACATTTGTAGACCAGAGAAATGAATTAACAAATGAAGAAGAGAGAAGAGCATATTGACGAGAATATCAAAGACAATATCGCAGAGGAAGAAAACAAGAAATGATAGATGCACAAAGGATAGAGGAACAAAGGAAACATTGAAATGATGACGATAGACAAATATTTGTAGAACGGAGGAATGAATTGACAAATGATGCATTAGATGTAGAAATATAAAAACATGCAGATAAGATGATAATAATTCATGTACGCTCATCTCAAGATGACTCACATGTATCAAGAACAAATATACAAAGACATATTCATTCAGATCAGTTGCTAGAAGAAGAAATAATTCGAAGACAAGAACTTCACCATGAAGCATCTCAAAGGAACTATCATAGATTGGTTGGTAATGATGAATTCAATTTTGGGGGAGGAAATTCAACATCAATGGATCACGTGCTCCAAACACTTGAAAACTTGGGCCAAGATACAATGGATGTTGATGTTACATATAATGTAGATAATAATGGTTTGCATGAGGAGACAACATTACAACAAACACAAGAAACGAGAAGAAGAAGAAGAATGCAGAATAATCATTTATAGGAGGCATAAAAAAACCAACCTAGAAGAAGAAGAAGAATGTAAAACTCGCATATTGAGATAGAACAAAATATATTTGATCTCGATGGAATGGTTGGGATAGATTTGAATATCGTCCAAATGATTTTTTGACGTGGTCTTAATAACCTTGCTTCACTGATCATGTGTTATATTTTTCAAGAATGCTACCTTGGAATAAAAGTTTCTCGAACACCTGAAGGACCCATGTGTACTAGATGTCAAAAAGAGAAAGGTCATCATCGATTTTTAGCATCAAACAATACAGATCCCGGGGCACAACCACCAGAACTTGCAAAATTAACTCAAGTTGAGGAAATGTTGATAGCCCGTGTCAACCCAATCCTACAAGTGACACGTACGACAGGAGGTCAATATAAATATAAAGGTCACACGATAAGTTCTCCTCAAGAAGTAAAAGAAATCGCTAATATTTTGCCACATAGATTGAAAGATTTGCCCATGATTATTTTTCGGAGGAGAGATCGGTGTGGAAAAAATTACAACTTTACAGTCAATAGAGAGTGAGTTTACAATGCACTGAAATATAAAATAGAACATGATAAGTTCCATTCAGATGTTCAGATTGATAAAAATGCTCTGAATGAACTTTCACCTCATTCTGATGAAAATGTATTTGAGGAGTGTAACTCAGTGCATATGGAGTTTGATTTTGACGCAAATGAATTTGTATTTGTAGGTCCGACCATGGAGACAAATGAAGGAAACATAATTACTCATACAACATCAATGGCGTCTAAACCACCTAATGCCCCAAGGGAGATGGAAGTAATCCATGCATGAGTGAATAACCCTCACATGGACCCTGGAGCACTAATTGATTGACCAGGGATAGGATCAGCTCCTATCAATGAGTATGTGGCAGTAGGATTACTTGATATGGCACTCCCTACTTTGTTTCCCGATGGAAAATATGACTGGCTAGAACCGCGGTAAATACGAATACGTCTCCATGAATTTGTAAAACATTTATTTCGATATAGGGATCACCGATTTGGCCAACATCCCCAATTCAAGTATTCCATGATGAACATGATCATGAGACATCGTGCACAAAACTCATCTGCAATGTTTGTTAAGAAAAACCTCCAAGATATGCCAATCACCATTAATGAGTTACGTGAGCATATGCAAAATGTTCCCCATTCCAATTTAGCTTATCGTTAGATGTGGTTCAGAACATATTTAAGGGGTATGAGGTCTTATTGGGTAAAATTTCATGGTGAATTGATAGACATGTTGCATCAAATCGGATCACCTACCATTTTTTTCACATTAAACACAGCTTATATGTATTGGCCTAATCTACATGCATTAATGCTTGGAATGCTGCCAGACAATCCAAGGGAAGCACAAAATTGGCGAAGGAAAAATGTCATTGAATATCCACATATAGTGGCACATTATATGCACCTACGAGATACACTTTTCTGAAAGGAGATATTACAAAAAGGAATGAAAGTTAAAGATTATTGGTCTAGATATAAATGGCAACATAGAGGTTCTCCGCATGTGCATGGATTCATATGGTTAGAAGGTGAACCAAATATGGACAACCTTGATTTGAATGATGATTTTCAACGTGGAAATGCTAACAAATACTTCCATTCTATTGTCCATGCATGGAATCCTCGGGAGGACCCACACCAGCGAAACATACAGGTAATTTATCAATTCTCATCGAGTTTCAGATTTATATAGAATTTTTATGTTCTCAAAATATATTGCGTATTCTTATGTTCTATGTTACAGGTCTACCAAAATTTTATGTAGCATCCATGTCTTCAAAATACAAGACAACTGACACAAGTCGATATGGAACATGACTACGAAGAGATTCTCAATAGTGTAGAATGAAATACAATGTGTAGAGAGGGTGCATGCCTACGTAAGAAAAGGGGGAAAATGGTTTGTAGGTAATGTTCAAAATTTGAATAATTAAATTGAAATAAAAAAAACACATATGTGGAAGAACTAATAATTGATTATTACATTTTGCAGGTATAATGCACCATGGCCATTGAATCTCAACAGATAAAAGTTATATTAAGACTCAGAGATGGGAGATAAAAATTTTGAACCTACAAGAAATGATGATAGGGTAGATACACATAATCGCTACATATTACAATTGTGGAGAGCAAATGTAGATTGACAACCTGATCTTTCCAACATGCCGTAGTAAAGTACATTGCAAAGTATGTAGCGAAAGTGGAGAAAAGCTCTTAAACTTATCATCAAATGTTGATGCAGATTGCAAACATAGAAAACCAAAATGAAATGGCAGTGAAAGCATACAGGAGACTTCTAACCAAAACAATTGTTGAAAGAGACATTGGCACATAAGAAACATGTCACATGTTGTTGGAGCTCCCTTTGGTAGAGAGTAGTAGAGTATTTTTCAATTTGAATGTTGCCCGTGAGGTGTTCAAAAAAATAACAATTGATGGAGATGACCATGAAGAACATGCAATAAGTTTCATTGACAGGTACAAGAATAGGCCTTTTTCCATGGAAAGTGTTTCTCTTATTAATGCCGCTAGATCTTGGACATATAATCCAAGGATAAAATGGGATAAAAAGTGGGAGGTCAGAAGTTTGGCAGCTCTTGTGAGAGTGTTCCCTAGGTTTTCCTGTGTCCCTTCGTGGGAATATCATAAATGGGTTGATTTTTGTTGGTCAGAGTTGTTTCTTTACAAGCCATTTTGGGATATAGAGAGAGATATCAGAGTTGATTCTAATTCAATAATTTCAAACTAGGAATCATTCCGTTATAATCCATGGAATGTCGAAAGGAGGATTATAGTAGAAGACGTTGAAAATAACAACGATTCTGAAGAGGAAATTAATCAACATGTTCAATAGAATACAATCAAACATGATTGGGAAAACATGTGTAGGCTTCATCATGGTCAAATTTTGCAAGTGACAAAAATAGATATGCTGGGAAGGAGAGATATTGACAGACAAGCACCGTGGAATGATGAATATTGAGGTGAAGAATACACAAGTAAAGCGATAAAATTCATAAGCAACATGAAAGAAAATGGGTTGGTTATAGACGATGAATTAGCCCCAAATTTCAATTACGACACCTTGGGTGCTAAACAAAAACAAGCACTTGATATAATGATGATGCATTATAATCAACATCGAAATAACATTCCATTGCTCATGATAGTTCAAGGGACAACAGGAACAGGAAAATCCTATTTGATTGGTGTAATTTGTCAGGCACTTTTTGATGCATCATTCCCAGAACGTTCTCCTCTTCTATTGTTTACACCAATAGGAATTGCAACTTTTAATATTGGCGCCTCAACGATCCATTCACAACTTTGAATCCCTATTACATATTTTGCAGAATTAGAAGGATCGAGACTTGCAACATTCCAACAAGAGATCTGCCACATAAAATATGTATTGATTGATGAAATGAGCTTTTTTGGACAAATTTTGCTAGAAAACATGGACTCCCGACTTTTTCAAGCATTCCCTGAATGAGCAGACATGAGTTTTTGTGGTGTTGCTATGGTTTTGGTAGGATATTTGGGGAAACTTCCTCCTGTTACCGATAAACCTCCATATGGTAGTAATAGACGCGTAAAGCTATTATGGGAAGCATTCGGAACAGTTGTTACATTGGATAAGGTATTTAGACAAGGAGGAGAAAATGAAGGCCATAAATGTTTTTGACAACTTCTAGGAAATCTCATAGATGCAAATCTGACACTGGATGATTGGATGTTGTTAATGAGTAGAACAAGTTCTGCATTAGAAAAAAATAACAATGAAGAATTCTATAATAATATTCACTTTATGGCGACAAATATTATCATGAACAACCTCAACAACAACAAATTGCATTCATTGAAAAGACCTGTCACACGTAGCATTGCAACTAGAACAAGTACCGCCAACACACTGGCAAGAGTTCTGAATGACGAACTTGATTTAGAATTATTAATTTCTAATGATGTAAGGGTTATGTTAATATCCAATCTTTGGATAGAAGTAGGTATTGTAAATGTAGCTTTGGGATATATTCGAAGCATAGTATATGCACTTGATAGTGGTCCACCGAACCTGCCAACGTATGTAATGGTTAAATTTGATAGTTACTTCGGAATACCATTTGAAGATAGAACTTCACTTACCATCCCGATTACACAATAAAGAGGGGATGAACACACCAATTACCCTTACGGTTGGCATGGGCATTAACGATACATAAATTGCAAGGTTTGACTCTTTCCAAGGCTACAGTTGATATTGAAGAAAGAGAAACATTAGGGTTAACATTTGTGGCTATCTCTTGAGTGAAGTCATTGTAGAGTCTAAAAATATCTCTGCCATTTTCATATGAGCGCTATGCAAAGATGAAGAGCGGAAAACTACTTTCGAAACAGAAGGCTGAAGAAAAAAGACTTATGTCCTTGGAATGTAGATAATGTACCATGTGTAACACAAATTTCATTCTATGAATTTTTCATTACATGTGATGTACATTACACATTTCAATTCATATGAAAAAAGATTGTATTTTTTAACTTGATAATACGATTACTAACAAAATCCATAAAAACTTTGTGTATTATAGACCTTCCTTTTTTTGCTCATGCTCATTCTCTTAAGAGATATGGTTCCTCATTTAAATGCATTTATTTTCCATTTTCAAACCCTATTTATGACTCATGTTTCAAAGGTATTTGAATACTCTAAACATGATCTCAAACCCTAACCATCTATGGGAAGTCGTACAAAACAAACTTTAGTTGGGTTGTGGGCACCATCGATGTTGGCACTCCTGCAGTTGCTACTAGCATACCTATATTCTCTAAATATATGTAATATATGCCGAGAGGTATATATTACATATATTTATATATTATATAAATATATAGGTGCCTCGTGAACTTCACCTATCGGCATATTTTACATACCATGTTTTGGTTTATGTTTCTATGTGTATGTAGAATATGCCAAGAGGTGAAGTTCACGAGGCACCTATATATTTATATAATATATAAATATATGTAATATATACCTCTCAACATATATTACATATATTTAGAGAATATAGGTATGCTAGTTATTTCATAATAATATGTTAATGTCTGGTAAGTAGGAAGAATTAGAGGAAAACAAGATCGAGAAACTCTTTTGAATAATTGAAGAGTAAATGAAAACCCAAATTAATGTATATATACAAATCATGTAATACAAAAACATATCAAAAATCACAAATGTAAAAATAATAATCAATTATCATTTAACAAATTTTAAAAAGTGGAATGTATTTTAATAGTGCAATGTATGATGGTATAAAAATTGTCGTCTAACTTGATGTTTGTATATGGATTTTAAGCATGATACTCTTAGAATGTTATGATATCCCCATGTGCAAAGATATCGCGGATATAAGAAAGAGAACCTATAATGTGCTAAGTGGGACATGGCTAAATTGTATTTATTTTGAACAACTAGTGTACTATGAAAAACAATCTTCTAAACAAGGAATAAAAACATGATCATAACTTTGCAAGCTTTTTGACCCAGAGTAGGTCACAATTTGATCTCACGTCATCAAGAGGATCTCTAGGGAATGATTTATATATAGTCTTAATTTACCTGATAGGAATGACAAGCTCTGGAACAATCAATCCCTTGCTATCCAAAGAGGTCTCAGGAGCTATGAGACCATGGATCAAAAGTGTGAAGGTATGTTTGCAGGTACTTCACTGGTTCATTAGATACTTGAATCGTAGCCATCTCTGTTTGCCCTGTTTCTCACAATCCAGCTAACACTCCCTTCAAGCTGTTTTTAGTTAAACATACATTAATTTGCAATAAATTTGTTTATTAAACATGTGATTCAATAAAAATTGGGAAGATGCCCAATAGGTTAGTAACTGTAGTACCATATGAAACAACATCTCTGTGTAGCCAAAGCAAGAATATCTGCACAAGGACACTACTCCCGGGCAGCTCGTCTCCAAAGCTTTGGCTATCGTCACATGATGTCCAGCCCATCTAAAAAATCATGATGTGGTGCAATGAGTATCCTATTGTTCAACCTCTATTTGTTAAAGTGGATTTGAGAAGCACTAGAAGCTTCACATTACCCTACAAATGATATGATTTTCACAGGGTAATACGATGACAACATATGGTAATATATTTTGCAACCTAAGTTATCACTCTAATCATGCAAGGTATCGAGCAACTATTGTAAGTTATCCCTTCCCATGATTTGTGTACCTATTAAATGAAGGAACAATATGGACAGTCTTTATGTCTTTATATCTAATAATACAAATCTTATACTTTGTTCTTTGTAATCTAAAAGATTTGAATAATGTTTTTTAAAATATACTAATTTAACGACTGAGATTTTTTTAAAATTCTTAAGTATAGAAGTGTCTAAAATTGATTTTAAAAAGTGCCATGAGCTTCAATCATATGGGATTATGATTCTTGAGTATGCATGACCATGCCAAGATTAAGAGTGAAACTAATAAAGAAAGTGGAGATGCATTTTTCACACATTGAAATAGTGATTGTCTCTTACTTGGAAATTGTTAGTTTGGACCATAAAAAGTCTTACCCTCCATTGGTCTAGGAATGTTATTAGTCCTGTGCAAAAAGCATGAATGTTATTAGTCCTGTTAAAAAGCATACTATCTATGAGCATTATATGTAGCCTCTTGCCCAATGTATGCAAGAAGAGTTTAGTGCTATATATAAGGTATGACATTACAGAATAAATGACATTCTAAAGCACACAAAGAAACGTAATAATGGTGACAACTAGGTTAGAGGATAGAAAAGCCTAAAGGAAATGGATTAGGATTCAAGTTGATCTAGACATGGTGAGGAGTGAGATGCAAGGACTAGGGCAGCCATTATGATCTAGATGGCGCCAGCTTCAGGTAGATATACCTCCAGGTAATGAGTATGGTGGACCCCCTCCCACATACTGATGAACCATTTTCGATATCAACGCCTATCTAATCTATATTGGCCATCATGCATCTAGGTATAGTCTCTTGACCGCTCTTAAAGTATTGATTAACTGGTGTGCTCAATAATTTAAAGATATTCATGTATTCCTTTAATTAATAAATGTTTAGAGGAGTTTATATAAATGCCCTTGAGTAAAATTTCTATAATACACTACAATAAAAATTAAGTCCACATTCTTAACCTCAATTGTATATATAACTATGCCGAGAGGCATCTTCGTATATATATATATACATATATATATATATATATATAGATATGATATATATATATATATATTGAAGTTGAGGAGTCTGATGTCGTGCCCGTGTCCGTGAATTTATTTTAAGTAAATGTAAATCTAGGTGTCCATGAAAACTATTTTAATTCTGTTATTATGGGGAAGTAAGTAACTTAAATCTTGCTAAGTGAAATGGGTATTTACGTAAATGGTAATTTTAATTTCTTATGGACTTTGGTAAATTTAATTTCTTTTGAAATGGGTTATTACATGATAAATGGGTAAATTTAATTTCTTTTATTGATAATGATAGGGTGAAATGGGTATTACATGGTAATAAAAAAAAATTCTTTTAGTGATTGCTTCCCTAAATTTAATTTCTTCTAATTGATACTTTGGTTAGTAAAGGGTATGGTATTTTATTAATTAATAAAAAGGTGAAATGAGATTTCAAAGTAAAGGGTATTACACAGTAAATTCAATTGTATTTTATTAATTAATGATAAGGTGAAATAAATGAGTTAAAACTCTAGAGTAAATTACATGGTAAATTTAATTTCTTTTATTAATTAATGATAGGGTGAAATAGGTATTAAAGGTATTACACAATAAATTCAATTGTATTTTATTAATTAATGATAAGGGTATTACACCGTATTTTATTAATTAAATAACATTACACCGTAAATTTGATTTCTTTTATTAAAATACATATGAATAAAATTAATTGAATAAATTTATTATACATATAAGTTCACTTTTTAATTTAAAAAAATATTATAAGAACAGTTACAAAACTGTTCCGCACCCAAACATTTTAGGCATGTGTTTCCCTTACTTTTCTTCTCTCTTTTGCAGAGACTCCGGTAAAGGTAAGTAACCCTATTTTCATCTTATTTAACAATATGCCTACATTTTCTTTAACTCGTATGTGCATTGGTTTGAATTTTCTTAATAAAAGGATGTTTTCACATTGATTATTTTAGTTTATATGGATTGTTCAAGGATAACATTGTGCACTTTTGAAACCATAAGGAATTATTGGAACAAACTTATTTGTTTTCTATTAGAAAAAATTGTGAGGTATAAATTTTTTTGGAATAGACTTATTTGGTTCAACTATTAAGGAATTGTGATTTATAAATTTAATTAGACACAGTAAATTTTATTGACTTTATCCAAACTTATTTGGTTTCTATTCAAGAATTGTGAGGTATAAATTTTTGGACATATTTTAAATGGTTTATGGATATTTTTCTTCCGTAAATTTAATTTCTTTTATTAATTGAGTCTCTTTTTAACAGTAAAGGGTATGGTATTTTATTAACTAATGATCACGGTGAAATGGGTATTAATAAAATAATTACGGTATGGTAAAATGGGTATTTAAAAGTAAAGGGTATTTACAACACCGTGTATTACACTACCAGGGTCTTCACTGTAAATTTCACTTTTAGGATAAAAAATATTCACAAATATACACATTAGACAACAATAAGAAAATAATATACATGTGCAGAATATAGTACATTCAAAATAGAAATGTCAATTTATGTAAAATAATAACATGAACATGCTCACAAACATTCCAAGAAACCAAAAACTATATTAATTAATATCTTTTATTAATTGATCTCTTTTTACACAGTAAAGGGTATGGCATTTTATTAATTAATGATATGGGTATTTTAAATAGTAATGCCTTCTTTTATTGATGAAATTAAATCGGAAGAATTCAATTTTAGACTTTTGTGTGAATTTTACAAGTAATGTCTTTTTTAGTGTAATATGAAATTTTGATTGTCATTGGGTATTTTAAATATTAGATGAATCAGAATATCATGGTGCCTTTGAATATTAGATAGATCTATATACAATTCATTCATGATTTGTATTTATTACATTTTGGAAATAATTCTCTAAAATTGCTAGACCATTTACACAAGAAGCTAAGGACATTTGTCCAACTCAGAATCCAACATTGCATACACCTTCTTTGATACCAGGAGCTAGGATTTTTGAATGGGATATTTCCCTTTGAAACTATCCTACATGTTCAAATTTGGACGTCAGCCTGTGTTTTTGATAAGGGTTTTAAAGCAACGTAACGAGGGTGCCCCTAATGTATGTTAAACTTGTCCATTTTGGGATGATGGTAATTTTTTTAGAAGTCTCGAAATTAATTGTTCAATGTTTTTGTAAAAAAATCATGTCCAATTTGATGTTTTTATTAATTAACGATAGGGTTCTTTATAGTTAATGCCGATATAAATATCGGAAGAATTCAATTTTAGACTTTTGTGTGAATTTTACAAGTAATGCCTTTTTAAGTGTAATATGAAATTTTGAATGTCATTGGCTTTTAAAGGTATTAGATGAATTGGAATATCATGGTGCCTTTGAATATTAGATAGATCTATATACAATTCATTCATGATTTGTATTTATTAGATTTTGGAAATAATTCTCTAAAATTGCTAGACCATTTACGCAAGAAGCTACAGACATTTGTTCAACTTGGAATCCAACGATGCATATGCCTTTTTCACACTTTTCAAACCACAAGGAATTGTTGGAACAAACTTATTTGGTTTATATTCAAGAATTGTGAGGCACAAATTTTTGGACACAGTAAATGACTTTATTGTTTTTTTCTTCCATAAATTTAATTTCTTTTATTTATTTTATTAATTGATCTCTTTTTAAATAGTAAAGGGTTGTGGAACGGACTTATTTGGTTTCTATTCAAGAATTGTGAGGTATAAATTTTTGGACATAGTCAAATGGTTTATTGATTTTTTCTTCCGTAAATGTAATTTCTTTTATTTATTTTATTAATTGATCTCTTTTTACACAGTAAAGGGTATGGTATTTTATTAATTAATGATACGGTGAAATGGGTATTTCAAAGTAAAGGGTATTACACAGTAAATCAATGATCACAGTAAAGGGTATGGTATTTTATTAACTAATGATACAGTAAAATGGGTATTTCAAAGTAAATGGTATTATACAGTAAATCAATGATAAAGTGCAATTGGTATTACACAGTAAAGGGTATTACACTATAAATTTGATCACTTTTATCAATACATATTACACATAAAACATATTAGACTACATTCACTTATACACATTAGACAACAATAAGAAAATAATATACATGTGCATAATATAGTACATTCAAAAAAGAAATGTCAATTTATGTAAAAAAAATAAACATGAACATGCTCACAAACATTACAACAAACCAAAAACTATATTAATCAATAGCTTTTATTTATTTTATTAACTGATCTCTTTTTACACAGTAAAGGGTAAGGTATTTTATTAATTAATGATAGGGTACTTTATAGTTAATGCCGATATAAATATCGAAAGAATTCAATTTTAGACTTTTGTGTGAATTTTACAAGTAATGTCTTTTTTAGTGTAATATGAAATTTTGAATGTCATTGTGCTTTTAAATATCAGATGAATCAAAATATCATGGTGCCTTTGAATATTAGATAGATCTATATATAGTTCATTCATGATTTGTATTTACTACATTTTGGAAATAATTCTCTAAAATTGCTAGACCATTTACACAAGAAGCTACGGACATTTGTCCAACTCGGAATCCAACGTTGCATACACCTTCTTCGATACTAGGAGCTAGGATTTTTGAATGGGATATTTCCCTTTGAAACTATCCTAGCACATTCAAATTTGGACATCAGCCTGTGTTTTTGAAAAGGATTTTAAAGCAACGTAACGAGGGTGCCCCTAATGTATGTTAAACTTGTCCATTTTGGGATGATGTAAATTTTTTAGAAATCCTGAAATTAATTATTTGATGTTTTTATTAATTAATGATAGGGTAATTTATAGTTAATGTCGATATAAATATCGGAAGAATTCAATTTTAGACTTTTTTGTGAATTTTATAAGTAATGTCTTTTTTAGTGTAATATGAAATTTTGAATGTCATTGTGCTTTTAAATATTAGATGAATCGAAATATCATGGTGCCTTTGAATATTAGATAGATCTATATACAGTTCATTCATGATTTTTATTTATTACATTTTAGAAGTAATTCTCTAAAATTTCTAGACCATTACAATAAGCTACGAATATTTTTCCAACTCGGAATCCAGCGTTGCATATGCCTTTTTCGAACTTTTCAAATCACAAAGAATTGTGGAACAGACTTATTTGGTTTCTATTCAAGAATTGTGTGGTATAAATTTTAGGACACAGTAAATGGTTTATTGATTTTTTCTTCTGTAAATTTAATTTCTTTTATTTATTTTATTAATTGATCTTTTTTTACACAGTAAAGGGTTGTGAAACGGACTTATAATTTGGTTTCTATTCAAGAATTGTGAGGTATAAATTTTTGGACACAATAAATGGTTTATTGATTTTTTCTCTTGTAAATTTAATTTATTTTATTTATTGATCTCTTTTACACAGTAAATGGTATGGTATTTTATTAACTAATGATACGGTGAAATGGGTATTTCAAAGTAAAGGGTATTACACAGTAAATCAATGATCACAGTAAAGGGTATGGTATTTTATTAATTAATGATATGGTCAAATGGTTATTTCAAAGTAAAGGGTATTACACAGTAAAGGGTATTACACTGTAAATTGATCACTTTTATCAATACATATTACACATAAAACATATTACACTACATTCACTTATACACATTAGACAACAATAAGAAAATAATATACATGTGCATAATATAGTACATTCAAAATAGAAATGTCAATTTATGTTAAAACAAACATGAAAATGCTCACAAACATTACAACAAACCAAAAACTATATTAATTAATATCTTTTATTTATTTTATTAATTGATCTCTTTTTACACAGTAAATGGTATGGCATTTTATTAATTAATGATAAGGTACTTTATAGTTAATGCCGATATAAATATCAAAAGAATTCAATTTTAGACTTTTGTGTGAATTTTACAAGTAATGTCTTTTTTAGTGTAATATGAAATTTTGAATGTCATTGTGCTTTTAAATATTAGATGAATCATAATATCATGGTGCCTTTGAATATTAGATAGATCTATATATAGTTCATTCCTGATTTGTATTTATTACATTCTGGAAATAATTCTCTAAAATTGCTAGACCATTTACACAAGAAGCTACAAACAGTTGTCCAACTCAGAATCCAATGTTGCATACTCCTTTTTCGATACCAGGAGCTAGGATTTTTGAATGAGATATTTCCCTTTGAAACTATCCTAGCACGTTCAAATTTGGACGTCAGCCTGTGTTTTTGAAAAGGGTTTTAAAGCAACGTAACGAGGGTGCCCCTAATGTATGTTAAACTTGTCCATTTTGGGATGATATAATTTTTTTAGAAGTCTCGAAATTAATTGTTTGATGTTTTTGTAAAAAAATCATGTCCAATTTTATGTTTTTATTAATTAATGATAGGATTCTTTATAGTTAATGCCGATATAAATATCGGAAGAAATCAATTTTAGACTTTTGTGTGAATTTTACAAGTAATGTCTTTTTTAGTGTAATATGAAATTTTGAATGTCATTGTGCTTTTAAATATTAGATGAATCGGAATATCATGGTGCCTTTTAATATTAGATAGATCTATATATAGTTCATTCATGATTTGTATTTACTAGATTTTGGAAATAATTCTCTAAAATTGCTATACCATTTACACAAGAAGCTACGGACATTTGTCCAACTCGGAATCCAACGTTGCATATGCCTTTTTCGATACCAGGAGCTAGGATTTTTGAATGGGATATTTCCCTTTGAAACTATCCTAGCACGTTCAAATTTGGACGTCAACCTATGTTTTTGAAAAGGCTTTTAAAGCAACGTAACGAGGGTGCCCCTAATGTATGTTAAACTTGTCCATTTTGGGATGATGTAATTTTTTTAGAAGTCTCAAAATTAATTGTTTGATGTTTTTGTAACAAAATCATGTCCAATTTGTGTAGAATTGTTTTGTATGTTGACTCCTAATATTTAAAAAATTGATATTATATGATTGTTGTCTATTACATGTACATGAAATTTTTAGTTATATAAATAATTAAAAAAATTCTTGAAAATACATTATAGGTATGGCTCGACCAAGATTAAGTTTTGAAAATGAAGAAGAAAGAAGATCTTATCAAAGAGAATATCGAAGACAATATCAAATACAATATCGCATAAGAAGACAACAAGAACTGACAGATGCACAACGAGAGGAACAAAAGAAACATCAAAATGATAATGATAGACAAAGACTTGCAACACAGAGAAATGAATTAACAAATGAAGAATTAGGAAGAGTAAATTTTGAAAATGAAGAAGAAAGAAGAGGATATCAAAGACAATATCGCATAAGAAGACAACAAGAAATGACAGAGGTACAACGAGAGGAACAAAGAAAAAATCAAAATGATAATGATGGAAAAACATTTGTAGAACAGAGGAATGAATTAACAAATGAAGAAGAGAGAAGAGCATATTGAAGAGAATATCAAAGACAATATCGCAGAAGAAGACAACAAGAAATGACATATGCACAACGAGAGGAACAAAGGAAACATCGAAATGATGACGATAGACAAACATTTGTAGAACGGAGGAATGAATTGACAAATGATGCATTAGATGTAGAAAGACAACAACATGTAGATAAGATGATAAAAAATTCATGCACGCTCATCTCAAGATGACTCACATGTATCAAGAAAAAATATACAAAGACATATTCATTCAGATCAGTTGCCAGAAGAAGAAAGAATTCGAAGACAAGAACTTCACCGTGAAGCATCTCAAAGGCACTATCATAGATTGGTTGGTAATGATGAATTCAATTTTGGGGGAGGAAATTCAACATCGGTGGATCACGTGCTCCAAACACCTAAAAACTTGGGCCAAGATACAATGGATGTCGATGTTACATATAATGTAGATAATAATGGTGTGCAGGAGGAGACAACATTACAACAAAACATGAGAAACGAGAAGAAGAAGAATGCAGAATAATCATTTATAGGAGGCATCAACAAATGAACCTAGAAGAAGAAGAAGAATGCAAAACTCACATATTGAGATAGAACAAAATATATTTGATCCCAATGGAATGGTTGGGAGACATTTGAATACCGTCCAAATGATTTTTTGACGTGGTCTTGATAACCTTGCTTCACCGATCATGTGTTATATTTTTCAAGAATGCTACCTTGGAATAAAATTTTCTCAAACACCTGAAGGACCCATGTGTACTAGATGCCGACAAGAGAAAGGTCATCATCGATTTTCAGCATCAAACAATATGGATCCTAGGGCACAACCACCAGAACTTGCAAAATTAACTCAAGTTGAGGAAATGTTGATAGCCCGTGTCAACCCAATCCTGCAAGTGACACATGTGACAGGAGGTCAATATAAATATAAAGGTCACACGATAAGTTTTCCTCAAGAAGTAAAAGAAATCGCTAATCTTTTTCCGCATAGATTGAAAGATTTGCCGATGATTATTGTTCGAGAGGAGAGATCGGCGTGGAACAAAATACAACTTTACAGTCAATAGAGAGTGAGTTTACAATGCGCTGAAATATAAAATAGAACATGATAAGTTCTATTCAGATGTTCAGATCGATGAAAATGCTTTGAATGAACTTCCACCTCATTCTGATGAAAATGAATTTGAGGAGTTGAACTCAGTGCATATGGAGTTTGATTCTGATGCAAATGAAGTTGTATTTGTAGGTCTGACCATGGAGACAGATGAAGGAAACATAATTACTCATACAACATCAATGGCTTCTAAACCACCTAATGCCCCAAGGGAGATGTAAGTAATCCATGCATGGGTGAATAACCCTCACATGGACCCTGGAGCACTAATTGATTGACCAGGGATAGGATCAGCTCCTATCAATGAGTATGTGGCAGTAGGATTACTTGATATGGCACTCCTTACTTTGTTTCCCGATGGAAAATATGACTGGCTAGAACCGCGGTAAATACGAATACGTCTCCATGAATTTGTAAAACATTTATTTCAATATAGGGATCACCGATTTGGCCAACATCCCCGATTCAAGTATTCCATGATGAACATGATCATGAGACATCGTGCACAAAACTCATCTGCAGTGTTTGTTAAGAAAAACCTCCAAGATATGCCAATCACCATTAATGAGTTACGTGAGCATATGCAAAATGTTCCCCATTCTAATTTAGGTTATCGTTAGATGTGGTTCAGAACATATTTAAGGGGTATGAGGTCTTATTGGGTAAAATTTCATGGTGAATTGATAGACATGTTGCATCAAATCGGATCACCTACCATTTTTTTCACATTAAACACAGCTTATATGTATTGGCCTAATCTACATGCATTAATGCTTGGAACGCTGCCAGACAATCCAAGGGAAGCACAAAATTGGCGAAGGAAAAATGTCATTGAATATCCACATATAGTGGCACATTATATGCACCTACAAGATACACTTTTCTGAAAGGAGATATTACAAAAAGGAATGAAAGTTAAAGATTATTGGTCTAGATATAAATGGCAACATAGAGGTTCTCCGCATGTGCATGGATTCATATGGTTAGAAGGTGCACCAAATATGGACAACCTTGATTGGAATGATGATTTTCAACGTGGAAATGATAACAAATACTTCCATTCTATTGTCCATGCATGGAATCCTCGGGAGGACCCACACCAGCGAAACATACAGGTAATTTATCAATTCTCATCGAGTTTCAGATTTATATAGAATTTTTATGTTCTCAAAATATATTGCGTATTCTTATGTTCTATGTTACAGGTCTACCAAAATTTTATGCAGCATCCATGTCTTCAAAATACAAGACAACTGACACAAGTCGATATGGAACATGACTACGAAGAGATTCTCAATAGTGTAGAATGAAATACAATGTGTAGAGAGGGTGCATTCCTACGTAAGAAAAGGGGGAAAATGGTTTGTAGGTAATGTTCAAAATTTTGAATAATTAAATTGAAATAAAAAAAACACATATGTGGAAGAACTAATAATTGATTATTACATTTTGCAGGTATAATGCACCATGGCCATTGAATCTCAACAGATAAAAGTTATATTAAGACTCAGAGATGGGAGATAAAAATTTTGAACCTACAAGAAATGATGATAGGGTAGATACACATAATCACTACATATTACAATTGTGGAGAGCAAATGTAGATTGACAACCTGATCTTTCCAACATGCCGTAGTAAAGTACATTGCAAAGTATGTAGCGAAAGTGGAGAAAAGCTCTTAAACTTATCATCAAATGTTGATGCAGATTGCAAACATAGAAAACCAAAATGAAATGGCAGTGACAGCATACAAGAGACTTCTAACCAAAACAATTGTTGAAAGAGACATTGGCACATAAGAAACATGTCACATGTTGTTTGAGCTCCCTTTGGTAGAGAGTAGTAGAGTATTTTTCAATTTGAATGTTGCCCGTGAGGTGTTCAAAAAAATAACAACTGATGGAGATGACCATGAAGAACATGCAATAAGTTTCATTGACAGGTACAAGAATAGGCCTTTTTCCATGGAAAGTGTTTCTCTTATTAATGCCGCTAGATCTTGGACATATAATCCAAGGATAAAATGGGATAAAAAGTGGGAGGTCAGAAGTTTGGCAGCTCTTGTGAGAGTGTTCCCTAGGTTTTCCTGTGTCCCTTCGTGGGAATATCATAAATGGGTTGATTTTTGTTGGTCAGAGTTGTTTCTTTACAAGCCATTTTGGGATATAGAGAGAGATATCAGAGTTGATTCTAATTCAATAATTTCAAACTAGGAATCATTCCGTTATAATCCATGGAATGTCGAAAGGAGGATTATAGTAGAAGACGTTGAAAATAACAACGATTCTGAAGAGGAAATTAATCAACATGTTCAATAGAATACAATCAAACATGATTGGGAAAACATGTGTAGGCTTTATCATGGTCAAATTTTGCAAGTGACAAAAATAGATATGCCGGGAAGGAGAGATATTGACAGACAAGCACCGTGGAATGATGAATATTGAGGTGAAGAATACACAAGTAAAGCGATAAAATTCATAAGCAACATGAAAGAAAATGGGTTGGTTATAGACGATGAATTAGCCCCAAATTTCAATTACGACACCTTGGGTGCTAAACAAAAACAAGCACTTGATATAATAATGACGCATTATAATCAACATCGAAATAACATTCCATTGCTCATGATAGTTCAAGGGACAACAGGAACAAGAAAATCCTATTTGATTGGTGTAATTTGTCAGGCACTTTTTGATGCATCATTCCCAGAACGTTCTCCTCTTCTATTGTTTACACCAATAGGAATTTCAACTTTTAATATTGGCGCCTCAACGATCCATTCACAACTTTGAATCCCTATTACATATTTTGCAGAATTAGAAGGATCGAGACTTGCAACATTCCAACAAGAGATCTGCCACATAAAATATGTATTGATTGATGAAATGAGCTTTTTTGGACAAATTTTGCTAGAAAACATAGACTCCCGACTTTGTCAAGCATTCCCTGAATGAGCAGACATGAGTTTTTGTGGTGTTTCTATGGTGTTGGTAGGATATTTGGGGAAACTTCCTCCTGTTACCGATAAACCTCCATATGGTAGTAATAGACGCGTAAAGCTGTTATGGGAAGCATTCGGAACAGTTGTTACATTGGATAAGGTATTTAGACAAGGAGGAGAAGATGAAGGCCATAAACATTTTCGACAACTTATAGGAAATCTCATAGATGCAAATCTGACACTGGATGATTGGATGTTGTTAATGCGTAGAACAAGTTCTGCATTAGAAAAAAATAACAATGAAGAATTCTATAATAATATTCACTTTATGGCGACAAATATTATCATGAACAACCTCAACAACAACAAATTGCATTCATTGAAAAGACCTGTCACACGTAGCATTGCAACTAGAACAAGTACCGCCAACACACTGGCAAGAGTTCTGAATGACGAACTTGATTTAGAATTATTAATTTCTAATGATGTAAGGGTTATGTTAATATCCAATCTTTGGATAGAAGTAGGTATTGTAAATGTAGCTCTGGGATATATTCGAAGCATAGTATATGCACTTGATAGTGGTCCACCGAACCCGCCAACGTATGTAATGGTTAAATTTGATAGTTACTTCGGAATACCATTTGAAGATAGAACTTCACGTACCATCCCGATTACACAATAAAGAGGGGATGCACACACCAATTACCCTTACGGTTGGCATGGGCATTGACGATACATAAATTGCAAGGTTTGACTCTTTCCAAGGCTACAGTTGATATTGAAGAAAGAGAAACAATGGGGTTAACATTTGTGGCTATCTCTTGAGTGAAGTCATTGTAGAGTCTAAAAATATCTCTGCCATTTTCATATGAACGCTATGCAAAGATGAAGAGCGGAAAACTACTTTCGAAACAGAAGGCTGAAGAAAAAAGACTTATGTCCTTGGAATGTAAATAATGTACCATGTGTAACACAAATTTCATTCTATGAATTTTTCATTACATGTGATGTACATTACACATTTCAATTCATATGAAAAAAGATTGTATTTTTTAACTTGATAATACGATTACTAATAAAATCCATAAAAACTTTGTGTATTATAGACCTTCCTTTTTTTGCTCATGCTCATTCTCTTAAGAGATATGGTTCCTCATTTAAATGCATTTATGATGTTCCTTGTAAGATATTTGATTTTATTCATGCACAAACAAAATTCCCCCTTATTTTCCGTACTTTATTTTAGGTATTATTTTCTGCAATTCCAGCGGTTGCTATTAGCATACCTATATTTATATAAATATATGTAATATATGCCGAGAGGGATATATTACATATATTTATATATTATATAAATATATAGGTGCCTTTTGAACTTCACCTCTCGGCATATTTTACATATCATTTTTTGGTTTATGTTTCTGTGTATGTAAAAATGCCGAGAGGTGAAGTTCAAAAGGCACCTATATATTTATATAATATATAAATATATGTGATATATACCTCTCGGCATATATTACATATATTTATAGAAATATAGGTATGCTAGTTTTATTTCATGCTATTTAATTTTCTTTGACTTGATTAGTCTGTTCTTTTCCTACTTTTGTAGTTAACTTTCGTTTGTTGTTGTGTACAATAAATATGAAATTTTGGGATACAATATTCATCCCTACTCTTTTCCACCTTCACCCAATCATAGTACTTGATTTCCCCTCTTTGTAATTTCTTAATCAATCCAAGAAAAACCATGTGTATGTTGTCTTGGGCCAAAAAATGGTAAAGTTTTGTTTTATTATAATAATGCTTAAGTTACAGTTGATTTGACAAGTCTTATGATGAATATAATTAATTGTGCTCATCTATTATTCACTTTTAAATTAATTATTGAATCTTTGTTAGTTATTTATCTTACAAATAGAATGGTTTTTATGCTAAAGGAGAGTCGCATGCACTTTATCATGATAATAATTTCTTGAGAAAATCATTCGCACTTAACTTACTTGACACATCCTTTAACCTAGCTAACTTGGTTCCTAATCCATACAAAGAGAAGAAAAAAGAAAAAACTTAGGTTAAAGTATTTTAAAAGATTTCTTCATATAAGGGTAATTATTGTAGTTTTCATTGGGGCTACAGACGCCTGACCGATAGCGGAGTAATGCCACAAGTGGAACAAAAAGAATATCTCTTGGGGTAGATATAAATGCGTGGATGGAGGTAATGTAATACTTCAATCTATCCCTTCCATCCATCACCATAAAAATATAGAAAAATACAAAAATAGAATATAACCCTATCAACAACTAAGCTAAGTGACCAATCTTCGTGCTGGATTAGAAAATACCAAGGGAAAGGAAAATGAAATTTATACACACACACCTATATCTATGTAAATATAAGAGCTTAGTGTGCTGTGTGGTAATATTGATGCCCTTGATTTTTTTTCTTAGTGTAAAGATTTTTTAGCATTCTCATTTGTGTTTGTTTTAATAAGAATAATATATTCTAGGTTCTAACTATTCCATAATTTATTAAAATGTTTAGGAAAATATTACAAAAGATTCACCATGTTGTGTCTACATAACACACACTAATTTACCTTTAAGAAATCATGGAACCTCTATCCTTTCCTTGAATGACCAAATTGCTTACGTTTTGGACCATGTTTTCATACCCCTTTATAGTTCACCTTGTTCTTTCCTAAGGACAATTCACGTGTTTCTTGGCCCCTTTATTGTGACATTTTCATTATTCAAGTTCTTGTAACATCCCTGGACTCTCCATTTTGAGTGTCTAGGTGATCCCCTTTTACACTTGAGATCCAAGAACTATAAGTCTATCATAGAATTCCCTTCATCTACATAGTATTGCATAAAATTTTAATTTCCTCCATATTATTATTAATTATTGTGTGGTATTTTATTTGATCGAGGACCTAAAAAAATCACATGTAATATTCCATTGTTCCTTAATATTGTGGACCCTTATATTCATTCCTCACCCCCACAGTCTTGCACAGTCTTATCTTAATCCCACAACATGTAATTCCTTAAGCAATGTTCCATGAACTTTCTATTTTCCTTTGGCACCACTATACACATAAGTCCTCAATACTTTTGAGACTTATCACATTCATCAAAGTTGTGTGCTTCATTGTACGACTATACCATGAGATCAACGACACTACAACAAACAAAATCTTTCTACCACAATTATTCTACAAAGTTTCAACAATTTAGGAGAACTATAGAATATTTGTTGGTATCTCTATAATGATTTCATAACTTATTTTTTAGGTTATGTAGATTTTCCGCAATTTTAATATACTGGTAAAAACTTGAAAAAAATCCACATTTCTAGATATTTTCTAAGAAAATCCACATTTATTTAAATTTTTAAAAATATGATATAAATAATATCCACAATAATTATATTGTTTTTATAATTTTGTTTAAAAAATAGTGTAAATTATAATAGGAGTTTGTGGAGATGCCCCATTATATAATGATCCAATGTTATATTAAAAAACATTAGCAAGTGCCACATAATTAAATATGTAGACTTTTAGTACGATTTTAAGAATAGAAACAAAATATTCTGATAGTTGTGTAGATTTTCCACAATTGTAATATATTCTAAAAATTGTAGAAAACCCACATTTCTAATTATTTACTACATAAAATCCACATTTATTTGAATTTTTAAAAATATAATATAAATTAATATCCACCATATTTATATTGTTTTTATAAAAAGAGAAATTAACAATGTAAATTATAATAGGAGTTTTTGGAGATGTCACACTAAATAGTGCTCCAATGTTATTTTAAAATTATTACGAAATGCCACATAAACTAAATATGTAGACTTTTAGCACATTTTAAGAATGGAAATAGAATTTTATGATAGTGTGTAAATTAAACATTACATAGAATATATCTTCTTTATTAGAATCCTTTGTGTTGTATTTATTACATGTCTCGTGGTTTCCATGAATAGGATTGGGCTTCTTTTTGTTGATGTTTTCCTTATTTTATAGAATTTTTCTCAAGATCAGTTATCAAAAAATGAAAAAAATAATAACTTAAGAATGTTTAATAAAATTAATATAAATAATAATTTTACGTACAATTTAATCATTCTTACAAAAATATAGAAAACCTACATCTCTAAATATTTTTATAAAAATTAACAATTTTTTTAAAATTAACAAAATTCACTAATAACGATTATTTATTATATTTTATTCTATACATAATATTTTATTAAATAATATCATATATTAATAAGTTTCAAAAATATATATATCCTTTATGCTACTCAAAATATGTATTTATTATATTTTTACTAAAAATTTCAACATATATTATATAGAAAAATAAAAATTTACTTTGAAGATAAATCTTTATAATTTAAAATGCAACTACTATATAAAAATCATATTTATATCTATTAGCTATTAGTTATTTAATAGTAGCATGTATAACTATCTAATACATTTTTTTTTTCAATTAAAATCTAAGTGAAGAGTTGCCTTGCTGAACTACAACTAGCAATGCCAACTTTCTAACCATAAATATTTACATAATTTATGGGATTCAGTTTCTAAAATTCTCAAAACAAATGTGTAACTGTTTTTTTTAATGAGTTTCGATGTGAAAATATTATAAATTAAAATATTTTAAATCTATATTTTAAATTTAAAAATTAAATCATATTTATTAGTAATATTATTTTTTAAAAATAGCCGATGGAGTGGGAGTTGTGCAGTCAAGCCACATGGTTGTGTGTTTGCCCACCCAAGTTTTCAAATCCTCTCCGAGGCACGATCCTCCTCGGAGGTGGTTTCGCCGCTAGAGGCGGCATCTCTGCTCGTGCTGACACTAGTGGTTACTCCTCACCGCTGGCGCTGGTGGCTACTCCTCTCGTTGTCGACGCTGGTGGCTCCTTCTCCTCTCGTAGCTGACGCTGGTGGCTGCTCCACTCACTGTTGTTGCTCCTCTCGCTGCGCTCGTGGCTGCTCCTCTCGCTACTGACACTTGTAGCTGCTCCGCTTGCTGCTGATCCTGGTGGCTGCTCCTTTCGCTACCAATGCTGGTGGCTGTTCTAATAGTTGTCCCACTCGTTGCGGTCGTTGTCGACAGTCGCTGCATCTTCACTTCGATTTCATGGTTGCTTCAATTGGGTTCCTAATAGTGGTCCCCTTCATTGTAACCAGTTGTGGATCCTCTCAAAAATCTCAAGTGTACAAGGATGTGGGGTCCTTTCAAACACCCTCAATTTACCCTGGTTGCTTCAATTGGGTTCCTCCATAGTGGTCCCCTTCATTGTAACCAGGTTGTGGATCCTCTCAAAAATCCTCAAGTGTACAAGGATGTGGGTCCTTTCAAACACCCTCAATTCACCCTCAATCCAAAGAAAATATAGTACTTTTTAAAAATAAGAAAATAATTATCAGTTCAAATGAGATTTTATTTTTATTTTCACAATATACATCATTGTAATATTGTTTGTTTTGAATTTCATCAATTCAACATATTTATCACAATTTTACACAAATTAATAGATGAGCAGAAAATAATAGATTGTAAATGACCACGTAACAAGTAAAATAATAATAAAATACTGAAATATTATGCAATAATTTTAAAAAATAAATTTTAATTTTATATTTTCAATAATCTGTGATATTAGTTAACATGACAAGTGGATCTTAAGTTACCCAGATCAAGTTAAAACGTTATCATAATATTTTGTTATCATAATATTTTTGTTATGATAATATTTACTCCATATCATAATATTACCAAAAATATCAAAGGTTTGTTAAATCAGGAAGATCATGAAACCATATTTTAAGGTTGCTTATTTAGTGATGATAGGTTCCTGTCAATTTACAGAGAGATGTTTATAGTTTTATTGCAATACTACATATTGGTTTGCATTTCTTCATGTTTTTCTTCTCACTTTCTCATAGTTTTGATGAGCATTGTACAGGTTTGACGCGGGAGGCTCTTCGTTTCAAATGATGATGTGGTTATGAAGGGGATATTTTCATGAATACCATTTAAATAGAGGTCATCAAAGGTTCATAATATTGATGATCATGCAGATCTGCAGTTCGAGTGCCATAGAACGTTCATCATCTTAGGAATTATTCACATCCTCATTTTGGATTTGGTAAACATTAATAACTTCTTATTCAGGCCAGGTTGTATAGTGTGATTTTTTTAAAGATCCATGTGGCAAGCAAGCAAAATCATTGAAAAATTTACAATTTTTTATTGTTTATGTAAATTCAGAAACTATTTTATCCATTTTCTCTATATATTATGATATGGATCACATTCTATGGAGCTTAGTGTGGGTTTCGCAGAGATGGATTTAAATCAAATGAGAGGATATTCGTCTATTGTGGAAATGCATATATATGGAGAATTTCACTAAGCACATTAATGCGTCATTTAAAAAAATTCATTTGGGAATCTTTTGGATCATTTAGTTGATATCAATATCTTGAATTTTAATGGTCATTGGTTTCTGATTTTGTTTGATACATTCCTATGAATAGCATCGCATCTTTTGTGAGGGAGTATACTATGACTTTACCCTTTCATATGTACATTTACATATTTCATAAACTAATCATTATTTTTTTGTCATTCTGTTGAATATTATTATTCAATTGTTTTAACTATAATTCTACTGTTTTCCTCTTTTTATATATATATATATATATATAATGTTTATCTTGAGTTTATATAATAAGGTAAATTGATTTTATATAATAAACTAAATGTAATATAGTTTGGTTGATATAGCAATTATAAAATAAATATGGCTTTAAAGATTTATTTGACTTTAAGTTATATGTAATTAAATGTTATTGGTTGTGTTTGAATAGAAATTTAATGATAGTATTTTAATAAATTCATTATTTTATTAAAATGAGGATATTGTATACCATTACATTAAAGTTATGTACTATTAGAGTGAATAATTTAATTTGAAAAGCATATATTTATTATATTTATATTAATTCTTTCCGACACGACCAAGAGGAGGTGATATTTTTGATAGAGATGATAAAACTTATATTGGTATGAATAATGGAGATAATGCAACAACGATTCTTTTAAAGGATTTGAATAACTTAACTATATATAAAATATTGAAGGATAAGGATGATCTATAAAAATGACTTAGGGGGAGTAAATTTTTAGTGTATCAAAATGATGTAAGGATTTTTCAAAAAAATATTACAATTATTTGAAAATATTAATCGAGCAAAGTGTTAAAAAAATGATGATTGCACTTTCTATAATAGATAGTACATATTTTTCTTCACATAGGATTTTTTATCAAGTTGTGATTTGTTTTTTTTTAATATATTTTTAATTGCTCTTTTACTATATAGTTAGAACTTGCTTTGAAATTAAAAAATTACTCTACAAATAAAAAATACAATTATTTAGATTGTTAAATATATTATATTTTGATCATTTAATCTGAATAATAAATATTTCCATATAATATAATTTACAATATATAGTTTTTCTTCAAAAATATTTTTTGCTACAAAAAATATACAAATTTAATAATAAACTTATATTTGTGTCTTCCAAATGTAGACAATCCACATTAAAAAATATCTTAATGAATGTCAAATTCGATGTTAATAGTAACTTTTCTACATTTAAAAAAAAAGGTAATTTCACAATTAATTATTGTGGAATCCAAATTGTAGCTTCCACCTACTATTTTTATGTGGTAGTGAAAATTGTAGAAATAAATTTTTGAAATTGCCACAATATAACAATAATGAGAGTTACAAAACTTGCAAATTAGAGAATTTCTACAAAGATGGAATAAATTAAAAAAACTTCAATTTTTTGTGAAGATTGTGGAATGCTAACAAATACAATAATTGTAGAAATGTTACGAACATTTAAAAATGTGGACAATCTATGGTTTAAAAAATGGAGATTAGCTATAAATTTGATAAATTGTGGACTATCCATGGTATAATGAATTGCAGTAAAACTACAATAATTTATCAAAATGTGGATTAGCTATAATTCTAATTCCACAATTTTAATTTCTGTAATACCATTTAACCACAAAAATATTGTTGAAAATTTGTAGCAAAAGGTCAAGTTTGTTGTAGTGCGACCTGAAAAAATGCTTGGCTTTTAAAATTTCCAGGAAAACTAACCACACTATGTGTAGAACAAAAATTCCCCGTGGTATTGTAATTTATTTGGAACATGAATGTTTTATATAATACATCATCCATTTGGGAAATCCATTAACTAACGCTTGGCATTATCAAGATTTATGTTTTGCAGGTAATACACACGTGGTCATGAGAACTAAAATACCACACAAAAGGAAGTGTTATAGATTTATTTAAGAATGGATTCGTGTGGAGGAAAGTACACAAACATTCGTACTCTCTTTCACATGCAATACCATTAACCATCAAGAGTGTGCATTCTTATGCACAATAACTCAAAATAGAGAACACGCTGCTATGGACAAAAATACAATAAATAACTTAGCACATACATTTGCGCATAAAACAATGAAAAAGAGACGTATGTAGAACTAGTGCGTGCAGTATATATTCCTAGCTTAAGTTTCCATACAAGAATTCTAATCTTATCTTTCTTTTTGTGTGGTAGGAATAGAAAACACATTTACGACACTAATAAAACTGCATAAGGAAAATAAGTATGCAAAAGAGACAAAGGTCATTCAATTTCATCATAGATGTTGTTGTATACCAAGTTAAACATAGTGGTATGCAATGAAGACCCATGTCCTATGGTGCATAACTAAGTACTCAGCTAGTGCATAGAACCATGAAGCCCCTACACCACACAAAACTGGAAGGCATTACATGACTAGCAATCATACGTGGAATGTGCAATGGAAATGCCAAAGGGGATGCATCAAAGAAGTTAAATTTGATGGAGATAAACAACGTAAGAGGGCCAAGGGAGATAAAGAAGGATATTGGTGGAGGAGAAGTCCATGAGTGTGGAAAATATTGGGGAGAACCTACATAGAAGTCCTTTTTTAAGAACTAATATTATGTGAAACACTTGTCATTTGTGTTACTACTTCGAAGGAGAAAAGGGGTAATTGAGCATAGGTTGTCAAGGAAACATATGTGGTCAATCAATGCTTCCAAGGGAAACTTTCACAAGTTTGAATCCCAAACTATACATATGTTTGATAAGGGAACATTGAGTTTAGAGTTCCTTATGTCACCGATTTCATAGACATTTATGATTAGAGTTTCTCAATAGCGATTAAGGTAGTGATTAGGGTTTCCCCTCATTAACAATCTTGATGGTGTTCTCTTTCAATGAACACTGAAAAAAAAACCTTGAAATTTCATCTCTACAATGCATGCTACGCACAATTATTAAGATTCACATTTAGAAATCCCTAATAACATAATTAATGCTTGAGGCATTGGCAAATGAGGAAATTCAAGCTTGGAGGACCATCAATGAAAAGAACGATGCATGTTGATCCCAAAAACGAATACAAATAAAATCATAATCTTTGATGTTATCACGAAGCCAAGAAACACATGGAAGAGATGAGGCATTCACCTTACCAATGTCTGTAGAGGAGAATGATTCAAGAAAGATAACAAAATGTACATTCCAAGGTGAAAAGAAGAACATGAGAACCTTTTATGACATCTCCTATCCTAAACAAAAATATCTCTACAATCATTCATGACATAGATGTGGCTATAAGACAACGAGCACATAACCCAAAGTTTTCTAGTATTTGTGCATTGTCATAATTTTTATGCATAAGTGTAGTTTGAAAAATGCTATTAACGTAAGTAGTTGTTAACATAACAAATCCAACTACCGACATCATGCAATATTATTTGTGAATAGATTTTAGCCAATATTTTTTGTGGAAATATAAGTGATGGTGTTTACTTTATAGTCTTCATTTTGTTAACTCAATGGAGGATTGGTGAATTTTGGGTTTTTTCTATTATTTTTCTAGAGGTTCTAGGTTGTGAATTTCAAAATTTTCACACATGGGGTCTTTCCATGCCCAATGATTAAAGTTGCATCAACAAAAGCTAACATAATTCAACCTAATAAAAAATAGTATCAAGCTTAAGAATAACAGTTACCGTGTCTAGTTTAATCCATATGGAGGGTTCATTGTAGACAAAAAATCACGCACTTAATACTATTTTACTATACCGCCAAGTATGTTGTTTTATGTATTTTTCTTGTGTAATAGAAATATTCACTAGTGATACACTGTCTAGTCCGTCTTCTTTCTTTGAGTGTCTCTATTAATTTTATCTCTTACCTCTCTCACTTCTCCACCCATTTCTAGTCAGGTCACATGGATCCTTGTTTGTCAGTCTTCGCAAAATTTTTGTTAGTGTCTCTGGACACCAGTGCCTTGGACTAGACACTAGCGCCCAAGTGCTCCTATCCATCCTGGGTGACCATGTCCTCTTTTTTATTGTTCACATTTTTTATATTTGTGGTTGGCCTTTTTGGTTTTCTTACTTTTAACCTGAGGTTCTATTCGGAATGTTAGGTCACTAGTATCAAAAGTCAAGCAAGAGATCTCTATATAAACACAACATACATTCTATTATAAGGGCGGGAAATTTCTATCAAGGGCTATTTATATACATATCAAAGGGAAAACATCTTGGGATTATTATAACTCTGCATACACTCTGCATAAGAAGGAGAAGTTTATTTTTCCATCCACACATTTGCATTCTATATAGCTACTGCGTGTTATCTTCGCATCATCAGAATGAGGTAAACCTAGGAGCACTGTTGCACACAAAAGCACATAGAACTACATTGGGTCTGAGATGAAGTGTAACACTCAATCATAAGTTCACTTTATTGACATTTGAGGACATTTTGACCACTCATTTTGAATCTTTCCTTTTAGGATTTGATGTGGTTTGAGGGGTTCGCAGAAGATTATTTGTGTTACAAATTTACAAGTACCTTGGCGATCTAAGTGCAACATACAGGTGATCATTGGCGAGTAAGTGCAAAACCCTAGAAATATTGAAGAAATAATATTATGACCTTTTTGACAGACTCCAACGTCCAATAGAGGTCTCTGGTGTCACAGGCGCCCTCACTCCTACCCAAGTTCCCGTGTCCAGGCTAGTTTGCAAATGCCAGGATCTTGATTGAGCATTTTCAGTTATGTGCACAACTTTTTCATCAACATATTCTGGTTCAGATATACTTTGGGATAGGTGACGTCAAGATAAGTGCCCTACCTTTCACATTTGATTGCATAGTTACATCTATAAAAAAATTGCTTAGCCTTTTGTATCTTATTGTATATCATTGTAGCAATTTTCTAAAATAATATTTTAATAAAATAGATTAGATTTTATTGAATCAGTCATTCAGTAAGCACTGCTAACATTTCTAGAAGTTCTACAATGCCAACAAATGGTCCTTACACTAAAAAGAAAAAAAAAATAGTATAAAATATGGGGAAAATGGGATTTTTTTATTTCTTTATTTTATTTTGTATGGTGTCAAGATTTTGAATTGGAAGAAATTTTATTTGTTAGATAAGATGAATACATGAGTGGAATGTTTGAAATTTGAAAATGAGGTAATTAACTACATGGATATCACACACTTGTTTCTATGAATCAAATTATTCCTTTCCAAATTATATATGTTATCTTTTCTCCAATTAATCATATCTATCTCGAAAAAAAACTCAGGTGATCCCATCAATGGTGCAAGGAGATGCTATATACTACAATTATGAATCACAATACTCATAACATGATCCATGATACAATACAATGTTGATCTCAAAGGACCCTAAATGTAAAAATTAATTCCTATTGATACTAAAAACCAATATTAAAATCCACTATAAACCAAAGTTTAGGGATCAAGTCAAGCTTGGTGAAAGCAAAATATTTGATGCTAGCATGAAAATGTATGACATCTGTGTGTTAGATTTTTTTCACATCTTTATAGTTTGGGAAACAGTTCTAGCAACATAATTATTTTTTAACATTACAAATCCAACACTGACATTGTGTAGTATTATTTGTGGATAATTTGTAGTTGGCCTTCTTTTTTTGTATATATAATTGATGTTGTTTACTTTTACAATCTATGTTACTAAATCCATCTTATATTTGTACATTGTTAGAGTTCACTTGCATTAGTACTATAGTTTGAAAAAAATGCTATCAATGTAATTACTTGTTAAACATTACAAACCCAACAACGGTCATTATGTAGTATTGTTTATGGATAATTGGTAGTTGGCCTTCCTTTTTGTGTATATATAAGTGACGGTGTCTACTTTTACAGTCTTCATTTTATCGATGCAATGTAGGTTTTTTTATTTATGTGTTTTTTATTATTATGCAACGAGTTGTAGCTTGTGGATCAAAATATTCGCACCAAAGGTCCTTCCACTCCCAACATTGACAAGTATTATATCTATAAAATGTAACATGACTCAACCTAATTTAAAATAATATCGAGCTTAATAATAACAATATTGTACCGCGTCTATTTTTATCCACATGAGGGGTCACTCAATAAGCACTCCTAAATTATCTATTACTTGTACAATGCTAACAACCAACTGACGTTACACAACTGAAAGAGATTTTTTTTTTTAATATGGGAAAACTGGATTTGTTATTTTTAATCTTATTTTTATGGCATCAATATTTTCAATAGGATGACATTTTATATATTAGATAAGATGAAGACATGAATGGAAAGTTAGAAATAAAAAGACGGGAATTAAATACCTACTTTGTCCCATGCCTGTTCCGTGATTTAAAGTATTCATGAAAAAATAATATCTTCTGTGTGCTCGAATTTATCATCTTGATCATGCTCTCAATATTCTTGTGACTCAAATTTGTGCTTGAATTGGAAAAAATAAATTGGGGAAAATACTATATGTTACACATTCAAACATGGATATGGCTGCAAGGTAACAACCAAAGAAGCTAGAACCATCCAATAGATGTGTGTAGTTGGAATTTTCTCATATTGGTATAGTTTGGAAACAAGACTATTGATGTAACGAGATTCTATTTTATAATAAATAGTATCAAGCTTAAGAATAACATTTTACGGTGTCTATTTTATGCCCTATGAAAGGGTATCTCGGTAAGTGTTTCTAAATTGTTTGTTAGTTCTACGGAGCCGATAACTTACCCTTACACAACTGAAAGAGACATAATTTATTATGGAAATTATTTGGAAAGTGGACTTTGTTAAAAAAAAATTAATATCAAGATTTTTGATTAAACGACATTCTATTTTTTAGATAACGTAAATGAAAATTTGAAAAGAAAAATGTGGGAATTAAATGTCTACGTGTCTTACACCCATTTCATGAATCAAATTATTCTTGACGTCTTCCCTAAATTTCGCACCACTGCCTAGAAAAAAGAGCTCGCTACTTTTCTAAAAGTTTTGTTTTTTTAACTGAGAGAAATGAATAAGCATGGGGATATTTATTTCTTAGAGATAATGGGGGCATATATTATTGTAACCCCAATTCACCTTGTGTTTCTGGACAACAATATTATGGGCGAGGCCTCATGGAATTAACATGGAATTACAATTACATAGCTGCATGGAACAAGGACTTTGACGGGCTGAAAAAGATAGACAACATTAAACATTTTGTTGTACTATCAACGTACATGTGGACAGTAAATATGTTGTTGGACTATCAACATACAAACAAATTCAATCCCAGCCATCTCAATTTTTTACGGGTGTTAGAGGGAGCCACCCCGATTCTAATAGAGAAACACCTTCAGAATAACAAAAGTGTCAGTCTACTAAAAGAAAACCAACTGCCCAGAATCAATGTATTTATAATTTCTAACATTTTAAGGGGTTCCTTACCACTACATCGAACTCATATCTTGATCATGCTTCCCTGCTCTTTTTTCCGCATTTTATGCTCCTGTTAGATTAGAATTGATTTAGGATTATAACTTGTATATAATTAATATTTATAATTTCAGATGATGCTCATTGCAGAATATCCCTCGTGAAGGAGATGCATATGCAATGAATAAATGACACCCTTCACAAACAACCACAGTCGCGCCCATTGGGTTTATTGCCAACAAATATTATAGCCATAAAAAAAATGATTGAGCAAAAATTATGTGTGTTCCCGTCTTTTAAGAGAGACAAAGCCACACTTTTTTGTTCTTGGTCACACAAAAAGTGTGGGATTCACTGAAGTTGAATACAGGCCTAGTTTATTCTCTTCACCTTACAATACGGTGTGCATGCAATCCGCATGTGGAATATGATCTACGTACTTACAATCACCAATTAAATGCAAACTAAAACTAAAATTCTTCACCAAAATACATTCCCAGAGAGCCGAAAAACACAAATCCAAGTTCCAAGATCTCCCTGTCTATGAAGAATGGCTGCCAATGCGAATCAGCCACACATTGCAACCAGTTTAAATGTGATACCAATACCAGTGGATCATCTGCCCGTTGATGCACAAGAGTTTTGGGCACACGTAATGAGGCTCTACAAGGAACAGCGAGAAAACTTACCATCTCATGCTCCAGGAATGGAGCGAAACAGGAGAGGAAATGGATGGGTCAATGTAACTCATCATGTAATTAAATGGCTTAACGCCTGCATCATCGAGTACAGGAAGTGCTGCTGCATTCGCCGCCATTAGAGCAGTGGGGTTCAGTCTCCACAAAGAAATGGAAAAAAGGATGCGCCATCATATTCCCTTACAACGCTACAACCTGTACGTTATAGTCAATATGACCACTAGCTGTATATATGGTGCAGCCCCCTCCACCTTACCCTCCTCAGGTTGTATTTGCCGAATTTCTATCTCCGGAAGAAGACGGGATGTTTCTTCGAACGGTTCGTTATAATGAATTTGTTCAGCGCCAATATAAACTTTCGATCAGTAGTCCCCAGGATTCCCTGCTTCCCGAGTTGGCTTTAAGGGTTCTGCGCCATATCACCTGATCTGCCTCCTTTAATTGCAGTGGAAAAATGTTTGTGGGACATACAACTGAATGGTTTTTGCTTGAATGGTGGTGACAAACAAAGGGGAAATTTGATCCCAGGGTGGTAGTTTTCACCAAGTCTTGTCTTAATAAGATTAGGGTTTAGTTAGAAAAGTGGTATTGGATTTATGTGGGGGTTAGAAGATGGAGAAGGATTTGTTTGAAAGATTATTTAATATTTGTTAGAAAGTGACAAGTTTGTTTTGTATGATTTCTCCCTACGTATGTATGTATTATCTTATATGATAGGCATCTCTTTTTATAACCACGTGTTTCTGTTTTTTTTAAAATTTCATTTCTGATTTCTATTTTTATCTAGTTAGCAATAGTTTTTGGTACTACTTTTTAGTGTCTCCCTCCTTTGTTGCATTTATATTGAATTTCATATTCCCATCACCTATCATTTGTATAATTTGTCGTTGAAATATAATTATTGCCATTGTTTTTTAATCTTAGGAAGCGTACATAAAGTGTATGATAAAAATGTCAAAGAGGATGGAGTGAACACTAAAAAATGAGGAAGCGAAAAAGATGGAAAGGATGAGGGATTATTAAGAAAGGGTTCGATGGAGGGGGAGGACATTTTGTTTTAGTGTATCGCCTCTATCTTATAGGGTTTTTTCATAGTGTTGCAATATGCATTTGAAGAGACCAAACATAAAAATAGGAAAATTTGAAAAGGTTCCATGTTTGAGACCCAATGGAAATGCGTGTATCGCACAGTTTCCACAGGACAAATTGTAAGACCCTAATAATATCGGTTATCTGTGTTCCTTTTTCTTGTGAGTGCAATTTATACGTAAAAGAGTTAAAATAAATAGTGGGAAAAAGCCAACAGGTTTCAAGTTCAAAACCCAACTGAAATGCTTGTTTCTTGGAGCACTTTAGGCACCCTATATAATACTAAGCTCGAGTAAGCACAAGGAAACAAATGAAGCGTGAAAAATCATTGATAATCAAGTTAACATTATGTGCGTGAGTGTAATTTGCACTTAATGGTGACAAAATAAAAATGGAAAATATTAAATCTCATATGAAAGCTCCTATGTTAACGTAATGACTATATTGACCAATACTTAACTTAACCAAGAACATTTGTTTTACTTTTTATGGGTTTAAAATAATACTTAACTTTGAGTAATATAAAAAACAAAACATAATGGACTTCAAGACTTGCATGGACGGTGGGGAATTGAAGAATGGTTGTGATTGATGTGTGTATGTAATGGATTGGTAGGATTGCAAGCTTGAATGGTGTATGGAGTTTGCAGCGAGTTCTAAACCAAATCAAGATCCATCTAAAAGCCAAATTGGTGATAGATGAAATGCATGAATCGCAAAAACCTTAGAATCTGCGGGATGATTCAAGAATCAAATAAAAATTTTCCTTAGGTAGATCTCATATGTATAATGTGGACACCAAATACATGCAAAAATGCAAACGAATTTACATGTCACAAAAGGGTTGATTCCCAAATACTAGACCTCAAAACTTGCATGGATGGTGGGGCAATTGAAGAATGGTTGTGATTGATGTGTGTACGTAATGGATTGGTAGGAGTGCAGTTTTGAACGGTGCATGAATTTTGCACTGAGTTCTAAGCCAAATCAAGATCCAACGTAAAGCCAAATTAGTGATAGATGAATTGCATGGATCGCTAAAACCTTAAAATATGCGGGATGAATCAAGAATCAAATACAAAGTTTCCTTAGGAAGATCTCATATACATATAGTGTGGAGACCATATACATGCAAAAATGCAAACGAATTTGCATGTCATGAAAAGCGTTGATTCCCAAATACCAATCTTGAAATGCAAAAACTAAATTGTTTACAAGTTTTTTGGATCCACTAATAGATAATGATGGATGAATTGATAGAAAAAACTATGCAAACTAACTTTTGAATTTGTTAGAATATAAAAAATTTTAAAAAATAAATCTTACCCAACCTAAAGAGTTTTAAAAAATTGACACACGTAAAAGAAACTATAAAAAGGAAACTATCCAAACTTTAAAATAATCTCCACATGAGTGAAAATGTGGTGCACTTTTGAATTATATGGATACTTATTTAAAAGAATAATGACACATTAAATATCTATGATTAAAAAAACTAAAAAACTAAAAAAACCTTAAAACAAAGGTTGTCACGGGTCATTTATCTTGAAAATGAGTAATGGTCAACTAGAGAAATGAAAACCTTAAATAAAAGGTAATTAAAATAGCTTGTCCACTTCCCACACATTCATTACAAAAATTCTGGATTTTTCCACTCTTTTCGACAACTATCATCACGAGTCTGGTATTCGGGGAGCATTGGATACCGTTCTCCTTCTCTGCTTCCTGAACGGAGTAACTACTTTTTCTTGCATTATGAAAAACCATTTTCTCTGCTTCCTGAACGGAGTAACTACTTTAGTTTTTTTCATGGTGGGGAAGAGGTATAGATTCACCTCGACTGACGTAGTGCACATTTTTGGCCATGGTCATGTAGCAAGCTACATTGAACTTGGATTTCCACTTCAAGTTGAACCTTTATTCCATCAACAACCTTGGAATGAGTTTCTAACAAATACAATTGAACGTGAAAGTTTTAAATCCGAATGAAAGGTTAGGAGCACCCTAGGTAGTAATTGAAGTAGACGTCCGTCTTAAAATTTTAGTTAATAATTTTTCCCATCAAATAAATAAATAAAAGCTACATACATAATCTTTTTTTATAATTTTCATAAGGATCATAATACATCATTAAGTTAGAGAAATTGGTATACAAAAGGATTAAAAATATTCTATAAAATTATCAAATAAGGAAAAGTAATAATCCATGGAGGGAGAGAATTAATCACAAGAGGTTCTTGGAATGCAAAATATAAAATCTTGGTTACTTGTCTTATTTACCAATATCAAGTGGGTAATGGGACTTGAAACTAAACGAAGCACCTATTTTTCACAAAAAAAAAAACTTAGGTGGCTCCCATCATTTTGTGAAGAGTGGTTGGTATCAGGACCATGCCCTCTAATTCCTCCATAAAAAATAGACATTTCCCCTAAAACATTAGCAATAGATAATTAAGTAATTATTTCATTAAGTTTTACTTCCCTTTACTAGTTACACCAGTGACATTATAAAAAAATACATGAGCCATTTCTGAGAAAAAAATTACACACCTCAATTATCTAGAGCTACAATAGAGAGAATAATAATACCAAGAAAATTGGATGAGCTTAAAAATATGCATATTTATTTTTACTTGCAAAAATATTATAGTACATTTTTATGTGTATGCATAAAATTTATATTACTCTATAATAATATCAATAAAAGGGTCGATTAATATTGACTTTAGGTAACAAAATAAATTAATATTAAATTCTTATAATAGAAAAAAATAATTTAAAAATTTAGATTTAGGTGCCCCCTTAATGTTGGCACTCTAGGCAGTTGCCTAGTCTATCTAAGAATTAACCCCCCATTGCGTGAAATGGTATAGCCTATTAGTGTAAAGTCTTATCACCAATCTTTTACAAAGTTACCTAAAACAAGAGTGGGCATTTTGGCAAGGTGCGAGGTGTGCATGAGTTAAATGTTTTTTAATGATTTTTGTCTTCTCAATAATTGCAAAATATTAATACAGACATTGAATATTGATTGGGATATTAATTACATAAGGATGGTTGAGTTTACATTGTGTAAGTGGTAAGTATGAAAGTAGGTGTAGCTAAGGCTAGAAATGTGCGTAGAAGTTGTGGCACCTAAGATCGGCGAGGACCCTGGAAGCGTTGAACCTGGTAATGGGAGCAAAGGCATCCCATCCATAGACACTTTAAGACATTATTCCAGAGGATATATTGTTGTAAAGAAAAATATTAATAAATCAATACTAAGGACATTACCAGAACGTTGAGAGAACCGACCTTAAAATTATGGGGATATCTAGGTTTCTTTTGGATGGGAAACATATATAAGACTCGGTAAATCATGGCACTCCATGTCGTTGTCTTTATCCTTTCTCAAGCAAAACCTGAAATATACTGGAATGGTCTTTGGAACATATTCCTGAACTCCGTTCTTTGAGTTATTAACTTGTGCTTGTTCAAGTTATTTTCTGGAACACTGCCCCTCCCGAAAGTATCATTTATAGCATACTTCGTCTCCTCATACATGTTCTAACAAACATTAAAATTATACAAAGTACGGTAAAGCTACAAACAGTGCAAGAGAGAAAAAATCGAATTTGATTTAAGCTAATCACCTTCACATTTTTCAATTTTGTCAAGAATGACAAGCTTTCATTTTCATCGACAGAATTTTTAGAGAAATATGCTTCAGGGCATCTCTGTTGAATGGAATACTTATGACAGAAAGGAATTCAAATCTTTGCAAAACAGGAAGCTTCAAAGAGAGCATAAAACGTAAGGGTCCTCCGTCATCCGACACATAACATGACAGTTTTTCTATCGAATAATGAAAAGCAAGAGTAGACAATACATTGTTTACAACATCAATGGGAGGTTATTTGGTTGGATCGGAAGTGCATATAAATATATCCACATGCGGTAGCTCTTTCTCAAACCTGTAGATTTATAGACAAGCTTAAGCTTAAAGACCCAAATAATTTTGTTTTACACTATGAACTACAAAACAAATCTTAAATACTCAACGATCATTAGTATACGTGCATTGCTTACCTACTAGAAAGCCTTTCGAGATATGTGCATCAATCCACAAGGTGCCATTTCATGGATTGCTCTAATACCCAATGGAAGGCGATCCCAAGATCTGTTCCAAAAATCAAAGTCCATGGAAAATTACCTTCACTGGGCATATACACGATGCGATAATATATAAGGTCAAGAATAACATGAAAGTGTATACAGGAATTAGTTGTTTTTTAGCTTTATAATGGGTAAATATACTGTAACGTACTTTCACGCACTCCATCATCCATTCCGTAATGGAGGGAATCGAATTGATGCAAATGGGATTCGAACATGAAACATGAAGATTAGCTTCCTCGTGGAACTTATTCTTAGGGGGCCGTCGATGGCGAGGGTTCTCAAAGGCGTACACCTCAGTGAAGTCACAGGGGTACATGCGGAGGAACCATCTGAAGTTGGAGGCTAATATTTTGGCACCCAAGTCCAGGTACACTCGCCTCCTCCTCCTGCGCATCTTCCCTGTTCTCACCGCCATTAGCCACGACAAGAGATGATTCTTTTCCTCCATGTCACTCGTGAATTAATAGCATCCCAATCCGAGCAGAGAAAAGGACACTAGGTAAAAGTTTTCGACTTAAAAGCCAAAGAAAAAACCCCTTATGAGCTTATCAGGAGGATGCCATGACACTGCCTCAAACTTATCGCCGGGTGTGGAATATATTCTGGTAATTTCCAAATGACACAAAACCACCTTCGAAGGATTGCTACAGTCACATACAAATAAAAAAATCTTCCTTATCTTCACATCCGTCGTATTTCAACGCAAATGCAAAGAAATATTTTAAGTCGTATGTTTCCTGCGAAGTGTCAAATTTAGCCAGGGCCTTCTCACTGTGTATACGCCTTCGGCGTAAAAATCAGATGTGTATATCAAAAAACGACACTCGCTCAACAAAGAATTTTTCTGTAATCAATGCAAGTAGATGTAACATATAATTAGTGGCAAGAACATATAATAAATGACATAAGTAATGTTTTTTTGATACATATAGTGTAGCTCATCATTTTTGAATTTATATGTGTTTGTGGGTAATTAAATTTTTTAATAATTTATGCTTATGTTTTCACTCAAAATATTTGAGTGTATTCCCAATCACTCGTCACATAAAAATACAGATTTTCTCAAATAATAATGACAATATTTCTAAATATAAAATGATAGAAATTTTAATTTGTTATACCAAAAACAAGTTTATTTATATCACTACATTTTTTTTTCATAAACTGCTAACTTTACATAAAATTTCAAATTTGTGAATGTTACTGCAGCAATGGGTTTTAAGTTCATTGTTTAAGGCATAATTTTATTGTGTTGTATGAAGATCTAACCTCAAAACTTGTGAAATATTTGTTAGATGATAAAATATTTTTTGTGAGTTTTAGGTTCAAATTACGATTTTAGATATATTGTTAAGTAGTGAACATGATTAAAGGATCTAAAGTTTATAAATTTAAATATTGGGATTAGGATTGGGTTTGGATTTGAAGTTATTACAACATAAATCAAATTATCCAAAAACAATTTTAGATTTAAAATGAAAAGTCTTGGATATTCTTTAGGATATGTTATGTAATGAGTATTTATTTACGAGTTTCATGATATATAAAATCTTCAATCTTCATTAAAAAAATACTAAGACTAATTTAATATTTAATTTTTGAATGTTGAGATTAAATAGGAAACTATAAGGAAAAAACCCTTTCACTATTAAATTAAATAATTTATAGATGTGGAAAATTGATAAATTACACAGAGTTTTGAGGAATCACTCAACCTTATTTGGAGCAACTTACACTGAGCCCTCAACACATGTTGCGGCTAAATCATGGGATTTGGACTCATGATGTGGACCACCTAAAGTAGTGGTGGAGGCCGAATGAGCCAACCCTGGTGGCTAAGAATGTTAACAATGTTAATGATACCTAATAATAGATATCGGGTAACACTGAGTGATAAGGGTTAACATTCACTATATAGACTCACAAGTGGATTTATTGGTGGACTTGCAATTATTTCCCACATTTACGTTTGGATACTACATGTGCATGATAAAATTTGTGCATATACTTACAAGAAATGTAACACCCATGTTATGATTCATCCAAATCAAGGGAATTTAAATAAAAACAAAAAACAAACCCCTTAAGTTTAATTTATGTTTTTAATGATTGACATTAATATTTAACTTGCTGCTAAATAATCCAGCATAATTTAATATTCAAAAACCATCTGATAACATATGATAGCCTTGTGTAACTGCAAGGGTCTACTAGATCTACCCAATCTCCCATGATCTCTCTAACCGAGTGTGTATAACTCATATACTTTTGGTTAAGCATTTAACATGTCATGAGAATTATGTGCATCTCCTATGTGTCAACCTGGAAAACATAAAATTTTCATTCTATCTTATATCTGACACACTAAAATAGGGGACTAGTGAACAAACAATGTAGCATCTAATACATTACCTTATCTAAGGATATAAAGCATTACATTGCAAGATTAGTTCCAGGACTACACACAAGCCCACAAAACTCGTCTTCTATCACCACAAAACCATCTCAACACATCTATCTAGATTCATTTTGTTATCTAAGATGATGAATTATTTTAAAATAAGAAGAGTCCATGTCTGGCTCATCCTTTTAATTCAAATGATCATATCAGTTCCACTTTAGGATCCCTATGGGAAAAATAGTGACCACGTAATGATTTTCATCATTATGTCTTCACTACCCTTCCCATAGTCATCCTAGGTTTGCACAGATAGGATACTATTAAGAGGACTAAGGGGCCTAACATCTACGCTTCTTGTATTCTTTAAGTTATCATTGATGGGTGAAATCTCTAAGTCTTTATTTACAAAACATTATAATATTTTGATACACGATATTAGATTCTTGAAAGAGGGCTATAGTAACTCAACGAGCTGCTGTAGACACAAAATCATGCACGTGGATATATTTCTAGGTCCTAAAAGCATGCTAGCATTTACATGATTCTTAAGCAATAAAACTAGAGTTTGACAAGTATCTTTGGCCTCTTTTCTTTGTCTCTTTTTTTTCTATTTGTTCATACACACCCTATAACCTAGCTGTAACTTTACGTGTTCATCTTTCATGGCTTCAGACACCAATTCCCAGCCAAGGCAATAGCACCTGGGCAATCCTGCCCCTCTTAGGTGCCCCTAACCCTTTCTTACCTTACTCACTCTTTTTGGGCCTCTTTTATCTTTTAGGCATCTTTTTCGCTTATGGGTCGGCCTTTTAGTTGTCAATTACAAAATTTAAACAAGGGAATCATGCAAATACATAGTTATGTTTTCAAAATAAGGGACCAAGCACTAAACATTACTATCATCACCTAAGCTTGCATCTAAAGGCATCCATATAGCATCCATTCAAGGGATAAGGGCTGCATACTTCTACATAAACATCACAGGATGGGAAATTTTACTCTATTCCATCCACACATACTATTACATCACTACATTCTAGCTACATCCCACTATCAAGTGCAACTTGCACAAGGGCATCCTAGGGCATAATTTCTATACACACTTTAAAACTTCATCGAGTCAGAGATGTAGTGCAACACTTGGTCATAAGTTCACTCTCAGGGTGACAGTCGGGATCAGTCTGACTCCTCATTCTACATTTTTCTTTTTATTTTTGATGCGGTTTATGAGTTTGTACAGGGAAACTTCTATTTTTTGGGTCACATGTATCATTGGTGATCTTGGTTTGAATATTAGGCAATCAAAAGGAAATAATTGTAAAAACCTAATGACACAAAATAAACCAGATTCTGAGCATCTGCACAATCACCAATGCCCATTTCCGGTCTCCAATGCCTAGGTGCCCCTATCCTGCTACGAGCTCTTATGTCTGGCTTTGTTCCTATACACCAAATTTTTTAGTGACCAGTGAAGACCTTGTTTGTAGTCTGTTCATCAGTCTCACCTGTCCAAATTACTTCCTTTCCATTTGGAAATCAACTAACTTCCTCTATCTCTCCTTCTTGATTAGGGTCTTACACTATTTTTTTCCCATTGCTTGGATCTTATTTTATATTATCATTGTGTACGTCATTCATTTCAGAAGTTACTCTATAATCATAGTTAATTCAAATTAAATTAAATCATTTGGTGAACCCCAACTCCTGATCAGACACTCAAATCTTTCTTTCTCCTATTCGCTCAAATTTGTCTGAAACCCTAGTTGCATCAAGGTTCCTATTTCCATTTATTCTGATCTACATCATTCATCTTAGGGTTTCCTTCTTGGTTCTATCATGGATCCTAAAAATCGCCATAAATTACCATTATTTTGTCCTTCCAAGTTACCTTTGAAAGTGGATTTAAATGTAATCTAGGAACTTATAGTTTTCTTAAGATAGAATATAGGATATATATCTTGTTCATTCTTTAGAAATATTTTGTTATCTATTTTGTTGACTAATCCTATTGATTATTTGGGAAAAGATGCAAAGTCTTGTGTATGCAGGCCATAAAGGAAAGATAATGCTAGTATTGGGAAAAGTGGAATTGATCATGGATGGTATATCTAAACTCAAATATGATTTCATATTCAGATTCCTCTCAAAAAATATGCAAGTTCAAAAAAAGAATCATCTCAATCCGAGATCGTATGCAAAATTTATAGTTGTTTTAAGTTAGTTCTGGAACTCACAGATTTAGTTCCAAAACTCACAGATTTAGTTCCGGAACTCGCAGGCTTAGTTCTGGAACTCACAGAGTTAGTTCTAGAACTCACAGATTTAGTTCCGGAACTCACAGATTTTGAAGTTTTTGAGGAATTGTGAAAGATCAGAGAATCCAATGGAAAATATGAGAGAGGTTTTTGTTCATAGAAATGTGATTAACAAAAACCTCATTCAGATTTGCTACAGGTATTACCAATAAAGAGAGATCTAACTTTTAGTGAGTTGCAGTCTGAGGAAAAGTGTATCAGACGAGCACTAAAAGTTCCATAAACAGAAATAGAAAAGTCAAATGGAAAATATGAGAGATTTTTTTGTTCATAAAAATGTGTTTAACAAAAACCTCATTCATATTTGCTACAGGTTTTACCAATGAAGAGAGATCTAACTTTTAGTGAGCTGCAGTCTGAGGAAAAGTGTATCAGACGAGCACTAAAAGTTCCATAAACAGAAATAAAAAAGTCAAATGGAAAATATGAGAGAGGTTTTTGTTCATAGAAATGTGTTTAACAAAAACCTCATTCATATTTGCTACAGGTTTTACCAATGAAGAGAAATCTAACTTTTAGTGAGTTGCAGTCCGAGGAAAAGTGTATCAGACGAGCACTAAAAGTTCCATAAAAGAAACAGAAAAGTCAAATGGAAAATATGAGAGAGGTTTTTGTTCATAGAAATGTTTTTAACAAAAACCTCATTCATATTTGCAATAAGTTTTACCAATGAAGATAAAATAACTTTTAGTGAACTTCAGTCTGAGGAAAAAGTATCAGACAAGCGTCAAAAGTTCCACAGTCAAAATCTTCCAAAGTCAAATGGAAAATCTAGGAAAGATATTTGGTCAAAATCATATTTTGAGGAAAAAACCTCCTTCCAATAATGTAGGAGAATAAAATCATTATGATTCTTGTTACTGAAAATCAAGGAGAAGATTTGGAGCAAATCTTCCTAAAATAAGCAAGATAAGTTTGACTCCAATAATATTCTCTCTCCATATTTTGTGGAGATGGAGATCTTAGTTGTTAGGATTGGAATAAAGATAAGATCAGATTGTATTTCCTAAAATAAGGAGTTGGTTGGATGCATGAATTATAAATGCAACCTTCCACACTTAGATATGTAATTCTTTTCTCCAAGAAATAAAGATCTGTTCTTTCTTTCCAATCTTTTGAAGTAAAGTTATTTGCAAGTTCTGAATTAAAAGTATGAATTAAGTCCTCTTCCAAGGAATGAGCTGGCCACTCATTCCAAGGAAGATGGATCAATGTGTTAATGTTTTGTTTCTTTATTTCTGTAGTTTTCCTTTTTTGTTGTAAACTTCTGATTTCATGTTATGTGATCCTTCTTCAGTACAATTTTTGTTGTGAACCTGCAGGTGTCTTTTTATCTTTCAGTTATTTTTAATTCAAAATTTCATTTATGCAAGTTTCATTTCTTTCATGCAACCTTTATTTATGCAAGTGTGATTTCCTTTATGCAATTATATTCCTGCAAGTTTGATTTCCTTTATGCAAGTGTGTTTACATTTCTGCAAGTGTGCCTTTAAATTTCTACATGTGTGATTTATTTTATGCAAGTTTGGATTGTGTTTAAAGGAGTGTTTTCCAAGATCTTCTTCTCTTAATGCATACAACCTTCAGACACCAACCCAGATTGACATTATTAATGGCAAGGATTGACGACCCTCATCATTTTGCATTGCCATTTCGGGGACACGATGTTATTAGGAGATTCAGAGTTCTCTAAAAGAATATTCTAGTGACAGTAGAATACCTTTTAGCAAATTCTGTGACAGGAAGTATTTGGTAAGTAGTTTCTTTAGACTTTTATTTCCTACAAGTAGATTAAAATTTCATTTCTGCAATTAGGAATATTAGATTGTAAATATTTATCTCCCCACAAACTAACTCTGTGTATAAGAAAATGACTGTGATGTTTGATCAAGAAGGTATAATGGTATGAACAAAGAATTCAGATCTAGAAATGGTAGAATATGATATTGAATCTGGAAGTAGATCCAGTTGATGAAATATCATATGTCATTCTTGATAACCACCACCATTTCCCCTTGTATCAACTAACAGCTCAGTGATCTTATTACACATAACCTTAGTAAAAAACTGGCTTATCCAGTTTGTAATAATGAAGTGGTAGCATTTCTAGTTAACTCCATCCATATTCAGGGATTTCATTAGAGCCAAAATAAAAACTCACTCATAATAAATCCACCCATCCAAATTAGTTTTCATCCCATAATAAAATTCAATCCCTGAACCATATCCATTAGAAAAATTTGTTTTCATGTCTTTCAATTTCTTCATTTTTGTATATGCTTGTATAACATGAAGAAGTAATTATTGTGAATATCAAGACAAACAACTTTTTTTTTTTGTGCTAACATCCATAGGAATTTCCAAAGTTGTTCTTGGTACCAGCATGCAGATTTTTGTGCACCAACAATATCAACCAAGGAGCAGTTTGGAGGGACCCACAGATACATAACACAATCCATCTCCTGAGATCACTAGTTTGGGATTTGAAGATTACTATGGTGATTCCGATAATGATTCAAGTTGGGCTTTGAAGACCTAGAAATTGTCTACACAATTTTTGGAAATCTTCTTGGAGTTACCAAGTATGCAAAAAGGTTTTTATGAGATCTCAGACATTGCTTCCTATTTTACACAAGTTGTACTTTGATGAATATAGTCTGATGATGGATCAAATTTTTCTCTAATCCTTCTCATGCTATCATTTCAGCAAAAATAAAAAAAAAAATAAAAAAAAAATCTTTGATTGGAAAACCAGCTTGCTGGCCAATCAAAGGAAAACAAAAAAAAAAAAATTCAAAAAAGTTTGATTGGAAAACCAGCTTGCTGGCCAATCAAAGGCAAAAAAAAAAAAAAAAAAAAAAAGCTTTGATTGGAAAACTAGCTTGCTGGCCAATCAAAGGAAAAATAAAAAAAAAAACTTTGATTGGAAAACCAACTTGCTGGCCAATTAAAGACAAAAAAGGTGGCTCTTCTTCAAAAGCAATCAACTGTTACCTGGTGGCTTCTTCTCGACACTATTTGACCATGTTAACAATAGGATGACAAGGACAACTAGAGGTATGATCAAGTTATTTTGTTCTACTATTTTATTTTTAAGCTTTCTTGTAAGTTTTTTTATTACAGCTAGATCCACTTTTAAGATCTCCAAGGAAGGCAAGATAAAATTCATATCTCCCCTACTTATATGAAAAATATGTGCACCTCTTTGCAATCAAATTTTAGAGTCTAATTTATGGGCAACCATGAATAAACAACATGCATGAGGACATGCATGAGCTTAAGTGTGGGAGAGAAGGAGAAGCATGAGGTATGCATTTTGATTTTAAATATGAGACATAGAAGGAGCTCCACACAAGAACCTGTTTTCCAAAGAAAGGAGATAAAAGAAAGGAGATCAAAAGCAGAAAAGAAGGAGATCCACACAAGAACCTGTTGTAAAAGAAAGAAGATCAAAAAGCAGAAGGAGATCCACACAAGAACCTGTTGTATAAGAAAGAAAAGAAAAAAAAACAGAAGGAGATCCACACAAGAACCTGTTGTAAAAGAAAGGAGATCCACACTTTAACTTATTGTGTAAAAAAAGAAATTAAAAGCAACAGAAGGAGATCCACACAAGAACCTGTAATGCCAAGAATGTAACAAGAAGGAGATCACAAAGAATGTTTCCTTACGGATTGTAGAAAGAAGAGGTAATTTTTATTAAATAAACAACAGAAGATCCACACAAGAACCTATTGTACAAGAAAGGAAATCAAAAAATAGAAGGAGATCCACACAAGAACCTTACTGTACAAGAAAGAAAATCAAAAAACAGAAGGAGATCCACACAAGAACCTATTGTACAAGAAAGAAAATCAAAAACAACAGAAGGAGATCCACACAAGAACCTGTTGTACAAGAAAGAAAATAAAAAACAGTAGAAGGAGATCCACACAAGAACCTGTTGTACAAGAAAGAAAATAAAAAATAGCAGAAGGAGATCCACACAAGAACCTGTTGTACAAGAAAGAAAATCAAAAATAGCAGTAGAAGGAGATCCACACAAGAAAAGAAAGAAAAAAAAAAACAATAGAAGGAGATCCACACAAGAACCTGTTGTACATAAAAAGAAAATTAAAAAACATCCACACAAGAATGTAAAAGAAAGGAAATTAAAAACAACAGAAAGGAGATCCACAAGAACCTATCTTTGAACTATATATGGAATGCATACATGCATAAGCTCAATGCAGAGAAGACTCTAAGAAGAGGAGATAATAATATAATGCATGAGGACATGCATAAGATTAAGTGTGGGGCAATGATGAGGCCATAAATTGGCCATAAATTACCATTATTTTGTCCTTCCAAGTTACCTTTGAAAGTGGATTTAAATGTAATCTAGGAACTTATAGTTTTCTTAAGATAGAATATAGGATATATATCTTGTTCATTCTTTAGAAATATTTTGTTATCTATTTTGTTGACTAATCCTATTGATTATTTGGGAAAAGATGCAAAGTCTTGTGTATGCAGGCCATAAAGGAAAGATAATGCTAGTATTGGGAAAAGTGGAATTGATCATGGATGGTATATCTAAACTCAAATCTGATTTCATATTCAGATTTCTCTCAAAAAATTATGCAAGTTCAAAAAAAGAATCATCTCAATCTGAGATTGTATGCAAAAGTTATAGTTGTTTTAAGTTAGCTTATAGAGTTAGTTCTGGAACTCACAAGTTTAGTTCTAGAACTCTGGAACTCGCAGGCTTAGTTCCAGAACTCACAGAGTTAGTTCTGGAACTTCACAGATTAGTTGAACAGTTTAGTTTTTTTAGGAATTGTGAAAGATTAAGAGAATCCAATGGAAAATATGAGAGAGGTTTTTGTTCATAGAAATGTGTTTAACAAAAACTTCATTCATATTTTCTACAGGTATTACCAATAAAGAGAGATCTAACTTTTAGTGAGCTACAGTAAAGGAAAAGTGTATCAGACGAGCACTAAAAGTTCCATAAACAGAAATCAGAAAATAAAATCAGAAAATGAGAGAATTCATAGAAATTTTTAAGAGATTTTCTATAGGTTTTACCAATGAAGAGAAATCTAACTTTTAGTGATAGTCCGAGGAAAATGTATCAGACGAGCACTAAAATTTCCATAAACAAAAATAAAAAGTCAAATGGAAAATATGAGAGAGGTTTTTGTTCATAGAAATGTGTTTAAAAAAACCTCATTCAGATTTTTACAGGTTTTACCAATGAAGAGAGATCTAACTTTTAGTGAGCTGCAGTCTGAGGAAAAGTGTATCAGACGAGCACTAAAAGTTCCATAAACAGAAACAGAAAAGTCAAATGAAAAATATGAGAGAGGTTTTTGTTCATAGAAATGTGTTTAACAAAAACCTCATTCATATTTGCTACAGGTTTTACCAATGAAGATAAATCTAACTTTTAGTGAACTGCAGTCTGAGGAAAAATGTATCAGACAAGCGTCAAAAGTTCCACAATCAAAAACAACAAAGTCAAATGGAAAATCCGAGAAAGGTATTTGGTCAAAATCATATTTTGAGGAAAATCCTCCTTCCAATAATGTAGGAGAATAAAATCATTATGATTCTTGTTACCGAAAAGCAAGGAGAAGATTTGGGAGCAAATCTTCCTAAAATAAGTAAGATAAGATTTGACTCCAATAATATATCTCTCTCCATATTTTGTGGAGATGGAGATCTTAGTTGTTAGGATTGGAATAAAGATAAGATCATATTGTATTTCCTAAAATAAGGAGTTGGTTGGATGCATGAATTATAAATGCAACCTTCCACACTGAGATATGTAATTCTTTTCTCCCAAGAAATAAAGATCTATTCTTTCTTTCCAATCTTTTGAAGTAAATTTATTCTGCAAGTTCTGAATTAAAAGTATGAATTAAGTCCTCTTCCAAGGAATGAGCTGGCCACTCATTCCAAGGAAGATGGATCAATGTGTTAATGTTTGTTTCTTTATTTCTGCAGTTTTCCTTTTGTTGTAAACTTCTGATTTCATGTTATGTGATCCTTCTTCAGTACAATTTTTGTTGTGAACCTGCAGGTGTCTTTTTATCTTTCAGTTATTTTTAATTCAACAATTTCATTTATGCAAGTTTCATTTCTTTCATGCAACATTTTATTTATGCAAGTTTGATTTCCTTTATGCAAGTGTGCCTTTATATTCCTTTATTTCCTTTATGCAAGTGTGTTTACATTTCTACAAGTGTGCCTTTAAATTTTTGCATGTGTGATTTATTTTATGCAAGTTTGGATTGTGTTTAAAGGAGTTGTTTTCCAAGATCTTCTTCTCTTAATGCATATATCCTTCGGACACCAACCTGGATTGACATTATTAATTAGTACTTGCTCATCTTCAATTGTTAAATCCCAATGGGCTCCCAAATCCAATCCTTCTATGTCTAATGAGCATCATTCCATAATCACCAATGTCCCTTCTCCATTCAGTCAAGAGCCTCCTATTCAACCTATTCTAACTAAGCAACCACCTCTCAAAATCTATCCTATGTCCCCTCCTCCTATCAAGCATTCTACGATGTTACCTATTTCAACTAAGCAACCACCTCTCAAAATTCGTCCTTCGTCCCCTCCTCCTATCAAGTATTCTACAATGTTACCTATTCCACCTAACCAACCACCTCTCAAAATCCATCCCCCATCCTCTCCTCTTATTAGGTCCTCTACAACATTAGCAATTCTAAATCAGCAAGCACTCTCTAAGCAAAACCAACAAACTCTAGATAACCTTTTTAAACTTCCTATTGTCAACCCAAAATCCAACCCTGGTTCTACTCTTGATCCTACCTACCATTGTGACAATAATATACTTTCTTATGATACATTTCAAGTCACCGTCACAATGTCTTTATTTCATCGTCACATAGGGGTCAAAGCATATAACTGTGTCCCACTTTTGTGTAGTTTTTTGTACTTTTATTTGACAATAAAACATGACCAAACACATATAAAATGACCAAACATGCATAGGCTACCAAGGTGCAGGGCATCCTTCAACCTAATTTTTTAAATTTTTTATAGTATTTTTTTATTATTTATTTACTAGTCAGATTTTAAAATATTTTTGACACACTTGTATGGGCTCTCAAATCTTCAACACATTTGGGGGGCATTGCGCTCCCCTCGACTTTCATGAATATATTATGTGTGGTTATTTTGTTGCATAATAAGCTCAACCATGTCTGTAGTATAGTATGCTCAACCATATGTTGAGTACATTTCTCAAATCATACACTGAGATTTATCCCAATCATATATGTTGAATGTTAATATTAGTCTATGTTGATGATGGACATAGCTCTATTACTATAAGATGTTTTTAATACTTCTAAAATTCCATTTCTGATTAGTATTTTTGGGTTTCAATTTTATTAGTGTTTGAAATTTCCTTGTTGGTTGTGCAGAATAGAAAGAAAATCTAATCAAGAGGATGTGGCCCTATGACATTGTGGAAGAGCCTTTTAATTTGCAAATATGTGTGATGTTTAGGTTGAGTACTGGGTGTAAAGGACGATTTTGGGATCTTCCAAGAATTCAAGCATCCAATTCTATAGCTAAGAGAAAAGTACCCTAGACAAAGGCAATCAGGAATAGAAAAGTGTGTGAGTGAGAAGAAAATTAATTTGTGTGGATCTATTGACTCGTTTTGGATGCATTTTCACTGGTGGAAGATCAAAGAGTCTAAACAAGAGTGGAGTTCCAAACTTAGGAAAAAATATTAGATCTTTGTTTTACCTGAAAATGATACCAAACAAAGTTAAATTTTTAGAGGGAAAATCACCTTACAGAGTCATCAATGTTTGGCAAATGGTAGAGGTTACAAAAGATCATAATACTAGGATAATTTCAAATTTTATTGATAGTAATATGTTGTTGGCACTTGCAAATAAAAAGGGTGTTTGTAGGGTCATCATTAGGAACGAGATGAATGCCAAGTTATGGAAATATTATTATTTAGAATCTAATCTGAGAATTTAGTTACTTCCAATTTGAAGTTTCCACAAAACATCACTCTCGCGTGTATACACATCTTCTATTAGAAATTGGAATATATGAATGAATAATTTTTAATTTTTAATCTATCGTGGTGTCGTTTATAGATTTTTTTTCTAAAGTCTCCCTAATACACAAATAATGTTGAACTATTCTTAGAGTTAGGTGCCAATTTTCATAAAAATAAATTTAGTGTGTTTTCTGCATCTTATCCAATCTAGCATGGATGTGCTACACATTCAAATAGAATGGTGAGGGGAAAGGGAAAGATAAAAAAAGACTTGAGAATGACAAAAACAAGCAAGTTGCATTCTATAAAATAAAGAATGACTTGTTCAAGAAAGCTTATATTTTTCATCTATTTTGTGATGAGGAATGAAACAGAATACTTTTCATGGTCAAGTGATATTAACTATATTTGTCGCTTCTCCATACGTTGCAATAATCTTAGTAAATCATGTAGAGAGTGGATTTATATATGTCATTTTTATTTATTTAAAAAATTAGTATGTTTCTATTAACAAGATTGCTTCATACATATCCTACATTCAATGCATTCCCTTAAACAATAGTTGGTTGAGTCATTTTGTTGGACAACTTATGAATGTTGTATCTTTAAAATTTGTTGAACTTTATATTAATTTTATAAATTTATAACAATTTTATTCCTTTTCAAAATTTTAGTGTCATTTTACATGTTCAACTCTCTATATCTTAAACATATATACATGTTCTTGAAAATAACTAATTTTTATCATGTTGGATAATACTTTTTCAACATATCTGTGACTTTTCCTTCACATAATAATAATTATTATCTATATTTTATTATTCCTAACAAAATAAATAATTCCAAAATGCACTATGAAACATAGCCAATGAATAATCTCTTTGTAAGGAATTAAACCATGACACGTGATTCACAGTTATAATAAAGTTATTTCCATATCATCTGTCGTGATTCACATTTATGTGACAATAACTGCTTGGAACCAGGGATGAATTTGACTGCTGATTACCCCTGTCAAACCAAAAATATATGACGTAAAGAGGTTTTAAATAGTCCATCCATCTCTGCTAAATATTTTTTCTTTATTTAATAATTTAAAAAATACATTTTTTTAGTTGTATTTATAAGTTTTGAGTAAGTTTTAGGGATTATATGCTTGATATAAACACATTTTCAACAAAATATGTTATTTAAATATCTATATAATGTTGCACTTATATTTATATTGAATATATTCATAGTGATAATGATGGTTTTGTTAAATTCTTTCACATCAAATAAAGATGGACTGAAAATTTTAAAAAATGTAAAATACGATTAAAATAGGTAAAAACATCTAAAAGGGGTGTCAATTCTCAAAAACCCGTCCCAAATTTTGGCGTATCTAATCAAAGTGGGGCAAATCTATTTGTCGTTTTAGTCAAGATTTCAGACAAACGTTCCTCACATATTTAGACCTACCTATGTTTGACCTAGAAGTCGTTATTCATATCTATATGTGTTTGATTCCCAAAAGTCCCCCTTTTTTTTCAATACCATCCAAATTATTGATAAGATTTTTATCAAGCGAGGACATAAGGATTTAATTTAGATATTAAGGTTCACTACGCCAGGTGTAAAAAGCATTTTCAAAAGGAGGAGAGAGAAACATATGATTTTTTTAGAAAATGTTTTACAATATGAAATTAATGTCTTCGAACTAATGAATTGTGTATTGTTTTGTAGATCTGAATTATATTGTTTTGATATTGGTATTTTTACGGTTTTACGAAATTAAAAGTTTAAAAGTATGAATACATAGCGTTGGGTTACCTATTAGTATGTGGAGAATTTAATTTTAGTGCCTCTTGGCCTAGAACTCGTCATTTTAGGGTTTTGTGTTAAGGAATTTTATCTTTTATGCATTGAGTTTTTTATTAAGTGTGTATCTGAAAGTCTCACACGAAATGTAATATATGTGTCATGATAACTTCGAAGTTGTATAGTAACACAAAAGACATACTTAAGTGACTCATCGTTAGAAACAAACAACAATACACAACTATAATACTAATTTAGCACATTATCCTCAAAACAATCCACAATTCCCACATAACACATATATAAACCCTTTGATTCTCACTATATCACAAGAAATGAACAATACTATAATGTCACATAGAACTCATATGCAAATGCTCTATGTTGGTGCCCAAAATTGTTCAACTCGTTTTGGGGCCTTGGAATTAAATTTGTAGTTTGAATGGTGATAAAACTATCATTTTTGGCATCCTTATGTTTTTAAACTCACAAAAAATGGGTGCACTTTCTTACTTTAATGTGTGTAGGTTGTTAACAAAGACTTAGAATATTTTGAGCAGGTTTTGACCTCCATACCTTCAGATGACAGGTTGACCATTCACTGCATTTGTTAAACAAGTCGTCAAGTTTAATCAGGGTGGAAAATGACACTTGGCGATCATTGGTCATTTGGTTCACTTTTTATCATTTGGGATTAATCCCATGCGCACAAGGAGATGGATCAGGATCAGTTATTGAGCTCATAGCATATTGTATACTCTAGTTACAAGAATTAAAGCGGTGTTCTGATATTACATAATTAATGTTGGAAGTTAATTAATCATAATAACCTCTTGCAGCTCCCCATGCATCCCTTTAGTGTACGTAACTCACTAGTCGATTAATTTTAAAAAGGGTGTAAACAAAATTTAATTGAGTTGGGTTCTCATGAGAAATGTTAGCGCCAAGACTTGTTTGAATTCAAATAAATAGAGCCCAAGTAACTTAAGAAAAAAGAGGCCAAACTTAACCATTTTAAGTCATAGAACGTAGAGGGAAGGGAGGAAACAAAGCACTCGATAAGCTTAGAAGCCATGATCACAAGAGAAATAGAGTTTGGCTTAGATTTAGACCATTTGTTTATCAAAATATATTGAAAGGAGGTTTAAGATAATTTAACAGAGGGATTCTCTTCAACAGTTAAGAAATCCAAAAGGGGTGGAATTTGGCAACAGATGTCGTGCAATTACATTAACAATTTTGAAAAGAGGAAAGGGGGGAGAGATATTAATTGAGTTTTTCACACTATTTCATAGTCTATTAACATTTCAAAGTTTAAGAGAGAGAAGGTAGTTTTCAATTTCTTCACACAAGCTTTTATTTTCATTGCAATTAAAGAAGGTTCAAGAGAGGGGAACAAAAAATTTCACACGATCATAATTTATATTTATTATTTGGTTAGAAGTGTCCAAAGTAGTTATTTATATATCTAAACTTATTCTAACCATTTATTTGATCAAACCCTACAAGGATGTCTCAAAAAATAAAAAATTGATTAACATAACTTAGTCGCACTACCATTCAAACTAGCTCAATTGGCTATGAAATGAGCTCTAAAAAAGGTAATCGAGTCACCGAATACGTATTTTCATGATTTTCTAACATGTTCATTTATATCCAATGAGAATGCAAGGAAACCAATATGGAGCTGAAAACGAATTAGTAGCACTCACTTTAGAGGTACCTTTTCAAAGCAAGTTGGAAATTTTTTGACAATTTACACTCAGGTACCGTACACCAAAATTGGTTGTGCAACACAAGTTCGGAAAAAGTGTTACCCAAGGAAATAAGGTGAAATTGAATATGAATCACCATTTTAAATATGAGATTGAAGAGGTTTGAGGGTGGCAGGACGTGTTTTCTCTCCCCGTAAGTATTTTTCATAGGGCAATTCCAAATTGATTTCACAACATTGAGTGGTCACATCTTGCAACAAGTTCATCGAGGTGTCTCTGAAATCCTCTTCGATAAGGTGTCAAAAAAATGACTAAGTGCATTTTAGGGGACTATGCAGATATCACTAAGTATCAAAGAAAGTAATTAAGAGATAAATTGTAAAGGGGTAGGTTGGAGACACTTTCCATGCATCAATTCCGAAGAGGATTTGTAACTTTTAAAAGGTTGTTTTTACATTGTAGATTTTTCAGGTTCTAGTGTTTAAATTTCATGGTTGGAAACCAAATTCCACAATAATATCCCACTAGAATCTTTCTATAACCAGAAGGTGGTATTGAAGATCCATTTAGCCATATAATCTCTAACCCTTCCCTTGTCAAATTCAACCCTTATTCCCACGATCCCACAAGTATGATTTCCCTATTGACTACATTGACGATGTCATATGAATCAACTTTAAGAAGCGTAGTTTTGTTGAATGCTATTTTACCCACTAAAACCCCTTGAAATTGTTCTCAATTGCTTTCTGAAATAGGGAATTCCCTTCCTGAATTTTTTTTTGCATCCGTTGAATATTTTCCAAAAGACTTAAAATCCCAATGTATGGAAAAAACAAGAGATCTATGTAAAGTTGGGGAAATTGTCTTGGTAGATGAAAGAAACATGACATTTTCCATATTGAAAAACATGTGCAAACATTGCAAGGCAAGTCCTCCCAACCGACTATGTAAATGTAAGGGTAACCGGTCCCCTGGGGCTTGGGGATTAGTGCCTGGGCGGGTGACTAGTAAGCAATCAGGCCCCACCATCAAGCCACTCCCTTGAAAGGAACAATAAGAATATTGTTCCAAGCCGTGATCTCAGATGATAATAACACACCACATTAGATTTATAAAATAGAAGAGCTAAAATACCATACATGGAAATCCATCATAATCTATAATGCTCAATACATTACAATCTATCGACTTGAATTATTCAATAAGAAAGATGTACATATAGGAGGAGGGAAGTGCAACTACTAACTAAATCAGTGGTGAAGAACTCCCACTAACTGATAATGGTAGTTAAGTTAACTCCAAAAGACTAGTAAGCTAACTCCACACAACTAGTACACCTAAGCAAGTAAAACCCAACAAGTGTAGGGCTAACACAAGTGTAAGAATTATCCTAATAAATAAATAAAAGGATAAAAATTAACCTGCACTAACACCCTCTCGTAAGCATAGCTTAGGTGAGACGAAAAAATAAGGTGGGTCCCAACAACAAGGCCTGATGAGGTACCCACGTACAACAACTGGGAAAAATGGACACTACAAGGTACCCAAAACCAGTAATAACAAAGTATAGAGAAAAATCCCACTACAAGATATCCTCAGAAGCTCGGCTCCAAAAAATCGTACAATGTTGAAGAATTTTGGTGTGCAATGTGGTCTGAAATCCACTGCTCGATCATAGAACTCAAAAACAACTGACAGTGGTGCTTCACCAGAATAACTCCATGTAAGGAGATTGTCAATGGTGTGATGTCGAAAGTGTAAAACAACACCAAACATAATTTGATCAATTTTTTACAAATAGGTGTGCCACGATCCAAGAACAACCAAGGCAACAAGGAAAGGACATGAAACCCAAAGAGTCAGTATCAACACAATACCCTCCCATACTGCTAAATGGGTAGAGTGACAACATAGATATGTATGAGTTTTCAAAATCAACTACTCGAACACTGACAAACTAACACTGGGCTTCACTGGAATAGCTCCCCCCACAAGAGAGAAGATGGATGTCTTACATCATCTATTTCTCTGATACCATGAAAGGAATGATAAGAAGATTATTCCAAGCCGCGATCTTAGATGATAATAGCACACCCACATTAGATTTGCAAAACATAAGATCTAAAATATCATATATGGAAATCCATCATAATCCATAATGCTCAATACATTACAATACAATGAATTGAATTATTCAATAATAAATATGTACATATAGGAGGAGGGAAGTGCAACTACTACCTAAATCAGTGGTGAAGAAATCCCACTAACTAATACCGGTAGTTAAGTTAACTCCAAAAGACTAGTAAGTTAACTCCACACAACTAGTACACCCAAGCAAGTTAAGCCCAACAAGTGTAGGGCTAACACAAGAGTAAGAATTATCCTAATAAATAAATAAAAGGATAAATAATAACCTACACTAACAACCCTTACACCACTCAAAGAGATTGAAATTGAGAATAAGATGACTATTTGAGAAGGAGATTGAGATCGGAAACAAATGGATTGGCATTTTAGGATTATTTTGAAGTAGTAGAAAGGGTGCATTATTATTCAAACTACTTCCCGCCACAAATGGTAGGCCTACAGACGAGAGATGGGAGGAAAGATTGAGGGTGCAAGTTGGTTTATTCTCTCTCACGGCTAAACTGATAGGGTTGAACACATGTAGTTTACTTTTTTTAAGAGTGGAATTTTTTGTGGGTGTTTTGCAAGTTCACAACCAGATTTGGAAAAACTATGTATTCTCTTATGTCATATTCTCATACTTGTAGTGGGTAATGAGAAAAACCAATTAAAAAGCCACTAGCTG